>OW203744.1:14330132-14930132 GCA_934045075.1 Yponomeuta sedellus | reverse complement strand
AGGCAACAAGTCGTTAAATTCAATACGTACTTTTGTTGCTATAGGTAACCATCTATAAATTTAGACACATTTTTTTTCTTGAATATACTGTAAATATTTTTTTTATAAACCTAATTCATTTTCAAGCCCTCGAGCAGTATAGCAAATGAGAATTTACTACGACATCCGTTTTCGAGGCTAAGTCAAAACCAAGACCCTGATCTTGACACCAGGACAAAGAGAGATATGCAGAGCTTATTTACACTTTGTCCTAGAGATTAATTGGTGCCTTGCGAATGCGCAATTCCCATTTAGGAGAACCCGACTGTAACTGCAGCACGGAATCGGGAATCCTGCTTTAATCCCGTAGCCGAGTGAATAGTAGCGACAAAATAGGATTACCTGAAAGCTTCACTCAACAGTATACGTACATACGAACTACTAAAAGTATCACCAGACTTGGGATCTTAAGATGAACATGATTACGGATTATAGAAGTAATTCGCAAGATGATCATGATGATGTCTCTACGAAGTATGCGTCGACGGAATAGCCTTAAACATATGTGGGATTTCGAATAAGGCTAGAAAAGCAAAGCCTGATTTTAAACAGGGTACACAGGTACAAAAATTTACTTGTCTATTCCATTAACCGTATAGTTATAGTTTTGCAACTTAATATCATACATTCATAACTTCATAAGTGGAGGAATTTGGCTAATGAATTAGATAGCATTCAGTTTCAAAGGTCGACCAAAGTAGAGCCTCTGTGTTTTAGCTCCGGAACGACGCAGAGGAGCGAGCGGCAGTGGGAGTGCAAAACCACTACGATATTAGTTGGCGCAAGTTGCTCCTCCGCTTTCTGTATACTGTTGGTGGGGTGTAACCGTCTTTCGAATAAGAGTCAAATGTAACAAAACCAAAACAAAACGAGATGCTTAAATCAAATTCTGTTACCTTACTAATCGTTCGTAACGTACGCACTAATAGTGTTGTATTAATTAGTGATAGTAATATATAGTAGATGAATGAACAATACGGGATAAGCAATAATTTGACGCACAAATCTCAATAACGAAAAGTGACTAATTAGAAGACGTTTGGTTTAGTAAGCTGTGTGATAATCTAACCATTATCTACTTTAGTTAAAATAAAGGTATAAGCAGAAGACGATTTTACATTCACAACAGAAATTAACACAAATCTTTCTCTACTACGCTTTCTCTACTAACAAATCTTTCCAGCTATTGAAGGTTGTGCGTTTCCGAGATTCATCATTTGGCTGGCAAAGCCATTATCCACTTTGGGTCGCTGACTCAGCGGGAATCAACTGGTGAATGAACCAATAGTGTAACAAAGGTGCAAACTACATAAGCCAACGATAGTACCACTGCGGTCGGACAGACGACTACAGAGCGCAGTGAGATCGTTCGTAATCGAGTTGCCCCGGAGCTGTGCACGATCCCAGATCTCAGTAGGGCTGTGACACGGTAGCTTTACACGCCTTAAGGATTTTCTTCCTCATTGTAGGTTGGCGTTTGCATCCTAATTCCGAATGTTACTGCTACGGTGTTTTTCGTACATATTTATTCCATAATATTGAACAAACGTGACACTCACTTCCGAAATTCCAATTTTGGGGTCGCGGGCTCTCTTCAGGAAGCCCGTAATCCTAAGTCATATCCATGGGTGAATAAAATGCAATACTTCCCACTGCTCTCTACAAAATCTAGTCACCGTTGCTGAACTCTAGTCACCAGAAAATTGTGAAAAGAGCTTACACTCTTGAGATTGACGCTTTCAAAAGTCAGGAAAGGTGATGTGAGTACAAGTATAAGAAGCCTAAGTTACAATTCAGTAAGGCACAAGACTTCTCTCAGAGAGAGAGAATGGGCTTACTTACCATGTATGCCCACAATGCATCGGCGATTTTAACCGCTAAGGTACTGAATATTTTCCTTCACAGTTAGTGAGTGGTACTGCTACTGCAAATTCACAAAGTAAGAATAAAACAAGCAAATAATACTTTTTATTGTACACACCCGAAAACAATTACAGAAACAACAGTTACAGTGGAAGAGACATAATTGGCAGCCTTTTTACAACAGCAATTTCTTTCAGGCAACTTTATACTGGAAATAACAAGGTCTTGAAACGGATTGTGGGTGGTAATACGAGTGTTAATGTAAAAAATTAAGAAGACAAACATTACATGACGGAATTCGAATCCTTAAACACTCTGATGTGAGTCAAGAAACGGTACCACAAGATAAAATTAATACATTAAAGAGAATTCAAAATCTATCGACTTCGCTTCCGTATTAGACAAATCCCTTAGTCCCGTCACTAGCGGTATTTGGCACCCGACGTGGGGCCATGGCGGAGTCTTCTTCTATTTAGTGTGTACTCAAATTCCAAGCGATCCCACTACGGTTGAGGTGTCAAAGCTTTCGAGAGCTTTCAACTGAAACGCCTTTGGTGGCATTTCTGGAGGATTTTAATCTTGGCGCCCGAACGAGGGGCGACGCTTACACGGTATAATCTAATATATAAAAATCTCGTGTCACAGAGTTTCTTATTGGACTCCTGCGAAACGGCTTCGCCATTTTTATGATTTTTGTTGTGTAGAACACTTTATTGAACAGCCACAAAAAAGCATATAACCATTTCTTAAACTAAGTAATGTGACACAATTTGCCATCTTATCGCTTAGAGCGATCTCCCAGGCAACCTGTCCAGAATACGTCGTGGGCTAATTAATATGGCAAAAGAACGTATACGGGGTCAGCTAGTATACTAAAACGTGTTCGTATTTACGATTACTAGGCGGAATCCTTAATAGAGACTAAGATTGGCCACTTGCCATGACATTGATACATCCGTTAACTTACACATGAAACAATAATTCTTATTTTTTGCGTTGATGGATAACTTCCTAGAGACTCAAGGCACTACAGTAAAAGAGCCAAAGCCAACAGCATATCAACGCCAATTTAACTAAACGACCGAAACTTTTCCGGGCATAAGCTCGCCTATCATAAAAACCCAGACTCGTAATGGTTTTCTTGAGACCAAACGAGCACATACCCCAATTTCAAGTGAGCAAATGTCAAATCTACAGTACAAGCAAAGGCTTTATTACTAAAAGCTATTTCTGTAAATCGGAAATGAAGGTTGTTAGAAGTAAGAAAATGCAAAAACTGGCACAAAAGAATTCCATTGGTATGAACAATTTTACAGTTTTTATGAATAAGTTTTATCTTGTTTTTAAAAAGCAATTCAAAACTATTTACTTTCAGAGCCACTTGTATTGGTTAGTAGCTCCACGGCTGGCGTGCGCGGGAGTCCTACGCAGCAGTTTTTCAAGCGCCGAGGTATTTGAAAACCTCAGAGGGCAAAATAGTTGGGATACTACAATGTTTCCTCTTTTATCCGAGGTGACAACTCAAACTCGCTCGAGAAGTCTAAACGGGACCAGAGTGTAAAAAAAACGCGCTCTCTTGTGCGCAAATGGGCCGATTCGCGTGCCGAGTGGTCGGGGCCACCCTCCCCGCACTCTGCCACAAAATACAAACACCACAGAAGCACACGTTTAGAAAAAATAAATCAAATAGAAAGAATATCTATAGAGTCAGGACCAGATTCACAAATCGATTGCAATACAACTCACATTCTCTGTCAGAAATTATGTTTAACTGATGTAAGTTCTTTAAGATGATTTGAGTAAAGAAGGTCAGAGTGTAGCTTTTGCTCCAATACAAATTCGATTCAATGACATTTTATTTGATGAATGTCAATGTAGAATGTAAGCTGCTGTATTCGGGTTAAATGGTAGGTGAGAAAGAGATAGAAAAAATATCTCAATCTCTAATAAATCTGCACTAGTAGTCTTTACTTTGGTGACCAAAACGACCGTTACCTTTGATAGTAAACTTAGTTTAAGAAGAATTTAACATGTGCTAACTGATCTTAGGGTACGTCTAAGTCAACGCTTCTGTAACTAAAGGTTACAAAGCCACAGTACGTCGCGTCGTTTATATGGAAACGATGTAGAGATCAACGCAGGAACAATCTAACTCAAATTATGCTGCACGTCTAAGAATGTCTGTATGGACAGAAATTACCACGGATCACCTGGAAGTCCCTAAATTTGCTTCAGACCTAAACCGAGTAGACCGATGTATGAAACGATGTTCAAATCACAATTGCTCCTGACAGGACGACTTCTCTGTGTATCCTACGTTCCCTAAAAACGGCAAGTGATAAGGCAGTCGCTAAGACCTTCCGTCTTTAATGCTCTGTGACGGTAGTCGTAAAAATAAACAACCGCTCGGAAGCCGGGGCCGTCGCGTCGACAAATAAGCGAGGGAGTGCGAGCATGCGCAGTGCGGTCGGAGGTTAGGACCGTGGGACACTGAATAGGAGAAGCGAAGCTAGTTGGCGAGTTAGCAGTGACAGATGACCTGCCCCGCCCTTTCGCTTTTTTTCTCATTAAATAGCACACTGACTCCCTGACATGGCAAGAGAAAACTCTAACTACACTCGCCCTAGTGATGTAACTTTTTTAACGTATTTGTAGACGCAAGCGTAGACGAAATAATATGCCTGTCTGTTGAGTGGCAAAAAAAAGGATGTGTGCCCTGAAACTGAAGAGAGTGGAGTGCACTGTTATATACCTACACGCTTTGAGCGAATGTTAGATGAGAGATTTGGTTTTTGATTTTCTTGGTAATTTTACTTCGCGTCGTCTTCAGCCGTCTCTGGTCAACTACATCCATGATTTACTTGACTCTGACCTTCCTACTATTGCTGGTCTGTCAACAGACTACTTCAGTTCCAAGCCGGCCGCTCCATTACATTCTGTGGATACCAACCGAACACAATCGCGACTCGTAGGAGGGACAATGGATACAGACTAAGCTTGACAATGTTCCGGCTAATTGTTAACAATATTTGAGTAGTAATATAGTAGAAAGCAGATATTTTGCGCGAGTGTTAGCAAGTCAAATTGCAAAGTTCTTATGTCACTTTTTCTCTCAAACCACCCATCATTGGGCGTTGAAGAAGCCAATTAGTCACGCAGATGTGGTTTACCCTGGGGTAAGCAATCTGTAGACAGGCCTGCAACCCGACCGACATTGCCAATGTCATTGCCAAAACCACCACAAAGTAACGAACGAGATTTGCAGGGGACCGAGGGGATTGGAGTGACCTGAAAGAAGCCTGTATTCAGAAGTGACCCCAAATCTAAGCTGAACAGATAGATAGGTAAGGGTCAAAACCCCTTTTCCTGTAAAGGAGATACGCGATAAGATCTCCAAGTGTTGAAGCGTAGATGGCACGTGACAAAACACCCGGCCTCTGCTCATCAGACCGACAGGCCTCAGGCTTAGTGGCTGGCGCCATCTATCACAAAGACAATCTCTAGTCAGAGTCTGGTACACACAGCCTAAGAAACCTAAGCCACAATCGTTTGTACAAATAAATTAACTTAGTGTTAGATGTCCTCGCCTAGTTACAATAGCAAAGTGAAAGTTTAGGACCAGGAAAAGTGGTTGTGTTCTGTGATTTTTTTTCCTATCTTGCACGGAATCCAATTCCTTTAAGACTATGCCTATTATACTATTTTTATTTTTAATGCACTAATCCGTGCTAAGGACAAATTTAAAAACCTATTTAGAGGCAAAAAAATTCACCCATGCCCAATTAGAAGAGCGCTGGCACGGATAGCCAGAGGTTGCGGGTTCGAATCCCGGCATGGGTGAAATTTTTAGCCTCTAAATAGGTTTTTAGACTATGCCTATGTTTGAGACAGTCAACTGTTTATGGGATAGTCACATTGATGTACTGTAAAACCTTCACAGTCACAGGTAATGCGAGGAAGCGAATCGCGACATTTAACGTCAAAAGTCGTGACCTTCTAGTACATTGTCATATTCTGAAACCACAAAACGCGCAAATTGCGTCGTCTTGACACCTATCCAGCAGTCCGTGGCATCAGTTTGGGGTTTTCATGTATGTAACATCATACAGTCTATTTATCCTTACTTGTCCATTTTAGTAAACAAGATTCTACCGGTAAGGTAGACTTTTTAGTCGAAAACTATCATATTTTCATAAATGAAGTATCCGGGGACACTATTTTAGATAACACACTGCTAATTTTATAAACAAAATATATAAACTTGCGAGAGAACATCGAGTTATGCCATCAAATGTCAATTTTCAGGTTAAAATCTTGTTGACTAAATTGGACATGTAAGAATAGATAGACTGTATACTTATCCTCTCCCATGCAAATTTCCTCTTGTATATATCAAAAGTATCATGGGAATTATAGGAACTAAACCAAGGCAGTTCTCCAGGCTGTGGTATCCACAGAGGGGCGATAGGTACTCGACATGATAGCGTGTGAGTCGTGTGACTGACAAAGGGCGCGCGGCGCCCGCTCGAGAGTCTGTCGATAATATGTCGACGTTTTACAGCGTCAATATACTTGGGGATCCCGCCTCGCGCACTGTGTAATCTCATCGGGTTTTCAAACGTCTCCGTCATTTCTTAATAATAACATAGCACTCGTAACATTGCAGTCGCAAGTCATGTCAGAGGCCTCATGGGCGGCTTGATAACTTCCGACAGTAAGGCCCGCCACTGTCTTACAATCCTCTACTAACCCGGACTTGGCCCAGTGGTGGTGGCCCAAACTTCCTGAGATGCAGGAAGAGAGCCGTGCCCCAGCAGTGGGGACATACAAAGGATTGATATCCAAGATAGCACATCCTTCACAAGGTCGTAGGGATATACTTTTTTGTAGCCTATAAGCGTCCCACTGCAGGGCACAGGTCTTCTCTTCGAGAGAGAGTAAGGGCTAAATTACCACGCGTGCCCACCGCGGATTGGCAATTTCAAGCGCTGAGGTATTTGAAAACCTTCGACACTCAGGTTTCCTCACGATGTTATTCCTTCGCCGTATTCGAGTGGTATTGCTACGATAACTTCACAAATGTACTATAAATAAAGTCATTGGTACATGCCCGCACTGGGAATGGGAAAATAGTCGTAGGAAATATCGATGTTTTAATTTTTTAATTTCAAGCGCTGAGGTATTTGAAAACCTTCGACACTCAGGTTTCCTCACGATGTTATTCCTTCGCCGTATTCGAGTGGTATTGCTACGATAACTTCACAAATGTACTATAAATAAAGTCATTGGTACATGCCCGCACTGGGAATGGGAAAATAGTCGTAGGAAATATCGATGTTTTAATTTTTTATGAAACTGCGGCTGAGGTTACAATTATAATTTTTTTTTTATCGAAATCTGTTAAGATTTGACAAAGTAATGCGAAAATATAGTAAAAAAAAAGTAATACTTTTAGGCGTCGAATTGATAACCTCCCCCTTTTTTGAAGTCTTTTAAAAATGGGTGTACAATTCTCGCAAGATCTAAGTAACCTATTTAGATGCTAAAAATTCCACCCATGCCGGGATTCGACCCTGCGACCTCTGGCTATTCGTGCCAGCGCTCTTCCTACTGAGCTAATGGGCGACTCACCGGCATCAGTGAAATTTCGAACCTCTTTACAATACTCTCTGTATTACGTACAGGCAGCGACATAATTGGCTGAAGTAATTTGCATCACTTGCACAAATTGTCCTTAAGCAAGGGTTAGTGCATTTAATAGTACATTACACAGTTGTGTACTACTCTCGAAAGCTTTGACACCTCAACCGTAGTGGTATCGCTTGGGATTTGAGTACACACTAAAAAGAACGAGACTCCGCCATGGCCCCACGTCGGGTGCCAAATACCGCTAGTGATTTGGGACTAAGGGATTTGTCTAATACGGAAGCGAAGTCGATAGATTTTGAATTCTCTTTAATGTATTAATTTTATCTTGTACAGTTTTTTGACTCACATAAGAGTGTTTAAGGATTCGAATTCCGTCATGTAATGTTTGTCTTCTAAATTTTGTACATTAACACTCGTATTACCACCTACAATCCGTTTCAAGACCTTTAGTGGTATTTCCAGTATAAAGTTGCCTTAAAGAAATTGCTGTTAGTAAAAAGGCTGCCAATTATGTCTCTTCCTCTGTAACTGTTGTTTCTGTTATTGTTTTCAGGTGTGTACAATAATAGTAAATTACACAACTAGGGTGGTAATACAAAGAAAGGCCGAGATCGCAGAAGATTGCGGCCCGAGCTGCAAGCGAGGGACGTAAATATGCGATCGAGAGCTTTCTTTACTACCTCCCGTGTTATGTACATCTTTTTATGTCTACACTTGGCCAGAAAGCGGCTTTTTCTGTACGCGCAGCGTGCGGAAAAAGCCACTTTATTGCCAGGTGTGGCATAAAAGAATAATAAAGATCTAAGTAATTTTGGAGAAAAGCAGTAGATACGCGTGGTGTTTAAACCCATACTCTCTCTCTCTCCCGCTCTGATAGTGCCTGTAACCTGCGATGGGAGGTATAAAACCTGCTTATGTAAAGTACGCAATCTGGTGTCATGTAACTTTATGTGAGACAAGGCAGCAGAAGGCTTAAGACCGCCCCCATCAAGTCCTTGAGGAAGAATTTCCATAGCAAACTTTGCAACCCTGAAGTGGCAAGTCGTCGTTGAGGCGAAATCAATTGTGGGGCGACCACAAAGTTAACGTATCAGGCTCATTGTTGGTAGCGAGAACACGCCCGCAACTTGCGCCGGGCCTGTGTTACTTTGTGGAGCGTTGGACGTGATAAGTGACAAGAATTTTTAAATAGTTAAAATTTATTGCACAAAAATTTTAAATTCAATAACCGCTATGACAACCTGTACAAACGTTGACTTATATCAATAAAAAAGTCTTTCAGCCAGCCAAAAAGAAAAAAAATATTGAATAAACAGGGAGTGGGAGTTGACAACTCAAGGTCAACAAAAAAACCGATAACTATTCTCGTAAGTACTAAACTAAGATAACTACATTAATTTATGATCAACGACAAAAAAAAATATCCTTACTGGCACAAGAACTGGAACGTCCTAGGAGGACATAATTATTTCGACTAAATAGATTATGTATTAGCAAAGAGTCTTAAACCGGCGTGCGCACGTGACACGACTTATAAACGTTGATGAAGCGAAAGATGTGTCAGGATCTTGGCAACTGGCAAGCCCCAAGATACAGGCATGAGTTTATGTTATGTTATACATTTTATACAAATATCTGCCTATAAATGTGACGAAATTAAAATAATATACATACCTAAAAATACAATAATTCTTAAATTATAGTGAAAAGTGCTCTTTCGGCAACAATGGCACAGACTATCTCGGATAGTACAACTGAATAGTTTTTTCCGACACTTTAGCTGCTGAAACCGTTAAAGACCTCCAGAATCTCCATACGCGCATAAACCACGTGGTTGGCATGGCATTTAACCTCTGCCGGAACGAATTTCTATAAACTCTCCTATTCTACCATTCCATTACAAGTCCTTACCCCGTATCTCCAGTACACGGTCAAGTACTAAGCCCCACAGTTGCGCTACTTACTCGCCCACCAACTCGCCTAGTGCGAACGCTCCCTCACCCTTACTTATTATTCTGTAAGCGAGCGCAACTCTCTTCCCGTTCTATTTGCCAAGCTAGGTTTACTACCACCTCTAGGAACCCTCGTAGGCCTTACTAACTTTGTGATAAGGTCGGAAACTGCTGAACAAGTCGGTGGGGAATTTTCAGTACTAAAGCGGTTAGATCTGTTGCCTAGTACAATCTTAATACCTACATACTTCATGTCAGATCTCATCTAGCCAAACATTTATAGTAGCGTAACTTATTTATTATATAATTTTTGTACCTGGCGTTTTTTTTATTAAAATAAGACTCTTTATTTCAACTTACTCTAAGGGCTGACAAGCACCTACAGGTTATGATAAATAAAAAAAGTTTTTTTTTCAAGACATGTCCTTCATCAAAACATTGAAAAAAAAATGCTGTAATACAAATAATTTAGAACTGAGAGTCGTGTAATGAAGGCTTTCAAAGATATGGTCATGGTTTAACCAACCGTACATCCATACATAATGGGCATCCTGGATGAACAGATAATTTACGGTTTCCGCTAACTCTATGCCAAATTTTATTAAAATCGCTCCAGTCGTTTAGACGTGACGAAATAAACATATACACTCACAAACTTTCGCCTTTTTAATATTAGTGTGATAAGTAAAAGGAAGAACTTTACGTTAGTAACATAACTGTATATATGTACTAAAACGTTGGAAATATAGGGCTTCAGTAAACACATCCAAGTCAGGAAATCCCGAAAGTCCGAACTAGGAAACAGAAACGGCAACTCGAATAAACAAATCTCGGGAAATCAATCCCGGGCGGTTGTGACAAGACGTGACGTCATCAGACAGCTACCCCGCGCGCCTCCCGCCCCGCAGGCGGAGGGGCGAGGGCACACTTTACTGGCCTAGGGCGCGGGGCAAGTCATAGGTTAGATCCTAAAGAGGTAAAGTTAAAATACCAAGAGAGGTCGTATTCGCTTGAGGGCAACGGTAAAGGGGATGGTCCTAAAAAAATACGTTCTGTTTTTATATTTAAAACGAGAAAGTATGTAATGTTTTCTTTATGTTGTGATTTTTATAAAACATTAAGAAAATAACGTTTTAGATGATCTTATGTCTGTCTACAGCTATAGTTAGAATATTTTCGGGGCTTAATAGCGTAGTAGTGTAGTGTGTCGCAACCCTAATAGTGCTTTGTGATAGCTGATTGAGGGTAGTCTGAAAGAAACCTCATCAGCCGAAGATGCGAACGGGTGCCAGCCATCAGTCTTCTCGTGACCACGATGACTGTAACGTCGTCGAAACGTCGAGGTAAAATAGCAATAAATTACTACGCGATTAAGCCCCGAAAATATTCTAAATGTGTGTACAAGTCGCGAAAGTTTAAAAAATGTCTACATCTATGTCATATTTTTGTTTTATTTTGTGTATAATTTGTGTTTTGGCAATAAATGTAGTTCACTTTCACTTTAATCTTGGGAGCCCCGGCTGAATATTTTGATTTGGTCTGCTTGAATTAAGTTTAGAACCGAAAAAAATTAAACCGAAACTACTCGTAAGTCATGCACGGAAGTAAGTCACCAACTGAGATCCTGCGAGCTGACAGTTTCTAGTGATGTTATGACTCGATACAAAAAGAAATTGAATAGACAAAACTAAGAAGACCCCTTGTCTTCTAATCTAATCTTAATTTACAAGACAACGATGTTTGGTATTAAACAGTAGATTAATGTTAAAAGATATTTAGAGGACGATTGTGTCTAGCGAACACATTCATGAGTAATGATTTTTAAAAACCTATTTAGAGGCTAAAAATTCCACCCATGCCGGGATTCAAACCCGCGACCTCTGGCTATCCGTGCCAGCGCTTTAAGTTGAAAACTATGTTAATAAAATCAAAACTGGAAGTGGAACTTTTAGCCTCTAAATAGATTTTTAAAAAGCTGAATTTTGATGTCTCTCTCCCGGGCTGTCAAAAACGCTGTAAGCTCGTCACACACGAGCGTGCGTTATGAACGCCGCGAAATACCAATATGTTGTGATCCTCGTCGCTGCTTTTCATCAAAGTTGAAGCTCTAGCAGCGAAACATCCTATTCAGCCTCCTTTACAGGCAAATATAGTCTTTATTTCGTAGACGGTAAGGTGGAATTACGGGTGAAATTTAGTGGGCAGTACTTTGTACAGTCCACTACAACTAGGTGCAGCTTATTGTTGGATATACAGACTAACAAGTTCATAGTAAACCTATGGATGGCTCGTAGGGGTGTCACTGTGTAGATGCGATTGCCACATTGGTCCAGCGGCAACTACTACGGGCAAGGTCTTGGGTTCGATTTCCGACGGCCGCCGAACTTTGATTCGTACAAATGAGCTTACTGGCTGGGTTAAATATAGTTTTAAAAAACCTACTTAGAGGCTAAAAATTCCACCCATGCCGGGATTCAAACCCGCTACTCTTGCTATCCGTGCCAGCGCTCTTTCCCACTGAGCTAATGGTGCGCTAACGATGAAAAAACCTAACTGCAAAGTAGGTAGTCGGGGCTGTAAGTGATGCAATTTGCTTAAGCCAGATGTCGTTGCCTGTACGTAATACAGAGAATAGTGTAAAGAGGTTTGAAATTTCACTGATATCGGTGAGTCGCCCATTTGCTCAATTGGTAGAGCGCTGGCACGGATAGCCAGAGGTTGCGGGTTCGAATCCCGGCATGGGTGAAATTTTGAGCCTCTAAATAGGTTTTTAAATAACATAACATTTACATACAGGCACATACATTGCTTCTGGCCCTACACTAGGATACCCTGTGTCGTAGGAACCAGAAACAATGACATCGCAAACATGTAAACATCCAAGACCTGGGGTTTTTTTCTTGTTCCCAGCCGGGACTCGAACCCGGGACCTCTTGCTAGGTAGGTAGATGCACTACCGCTACGCCACAGAGGTCGACAACTACAAACAAACGTCAATACAAACTTAATGTTTCGTTGATTTAACAGTAATGGAGTGTACCATATTTCAAACTGCTTTTATGTTAATAAAGACTTTTGAAAATCAATCGCTGACTGGGTGTCCAACAATCCACTATGTCGTTTGTAAATAAAAACTAAACTACGTTTCTTTCTATGGGTACCGATTCTTGAGCCACGTTTCTGTAGTGACCGCAGTCACCGCCGGCCTTTGAGCCCGTGCCCTAAAAGCGGGCACGACGCAAGACATTCCGCACAGCCAACCCGTAAGGTTAGGTACACAATGCCCACCCTTCCAGTGTCCCGCTAAGTGCCAAGGCGGTATTAGGGGCGGAGGGGAGGGGGAGGGGCGGTAACCGATCCCGCCACCCTGCACTTAGCCCGCGATACGGTTACCGGGGTGGTGGGCAAAGAGTAGACGGTCTGACTTGTAGATGGGAAGTTTACCTAAGAAATAATCCACGTAACCAAACGTAAGTTAGCTTATGATCGCCTGAAAGAAATTGTTTTAAGTAACAAGTTATATGTTTTGCCTAATTTTGTATAACAATTAACTACTGCTTTGACACCTAAAGTTATTGATCGCAATCATGGAATCTGTATCTTATCATACGTCTATAAGGTGGTAATTTATGTATTAGGTTTAAGATGACTTGAGAAATTATGTTCAGAGTGAAGTTTTTTTTCAGCTGCCTTTTCCTCCACTACTAGACAGCGGCTTAACATTCAACAAAAAGAAATAAATATATTTACGTTGAAATAATATTGATTTGTGATTTGATTAATTTCAGAATGCAAGATAATGCAAAGGGTGACCAATAGCAATTTAAATTGAAATTAAAAAAAATATTTATTTAACAATCCATGCGTACACTAAAAACTGGGTGATTTGAATGCTGCAGTATGTAATGAGTAAAAATTACACCTATATACACTATTGCTTTTAAATATAGACGACTCGAGTTGAGTAAACTTCTTTAAAAAAAACGCGAATATTAGTACCGTCTCGACGTCGTCGATCAGAACAACGACCCGCGGACCCGCAGCGCGCACGCACCGCTTGGCTACTAATGGTTCTAATAGATTTGAGTCAAGATGTTTATGGAGAGTGCCTGGTTCAAAACACAAACAAGAATCTGATAGCTACGGTTAAGGCATGTTCATTTTGCTATTGCTGTCATACCACCTAAAATTTAAGGCACATATAGTAGTAGTTACAGTGGCAAGTTTAAAAAAAAGACAAATAAAAACACTTATTTTCATCTACGCACCCATACAGGGGTGTGACAGAGAAAAAATATAGCACAAGCCACGCCACTGTCCCGTGGTGGCGTATGGCCTAAACTTCCTACGATGCAGTAAGAGACCCGTGCCCCAGCAGTGGGGACATACAAGGGTTGAATCGAGTCGATCGATCGAATCGATCGAAGTATGTGACACAAAACAAAACTTATTAAAAATTTATCACTATTCCTGCACCTATTCTCTCAGAGACAAAGACTCTAAAGGCACAATTTGCGCGTTAACGTCTTGTGTACTCTTTGCCGGCTACCTCAACAGGTGGGTTCTAAGCTGAGAACTGTCGACACAAGCGATAGCATACGAGCGCCTTTCCTGCGGTACAGGCGAAATCAGACGTTATTTTCATTCATTTCTATCTTTCGCTCGGAATTAATCATCTATGTTATGTACTCGTATACTACTTTTCGGTGCGTACAATAAAGAGTTCCGGTATGATTTACCCAAACCATGAATGTCAAATGCAAAATTATCTCAAAGCGAACTGTGCTATATGGACGTGATTTGGGCGCGTACAATATATGAACGTTTTGCCATGTTTGTGATATATCTTTACCTGGCTACCATAAGGTGTCCCAGTTTGGGACGGCCTGGGATGCCTTATGACGCAAACCGTCACACAATCATATTATCAAACGCACTGTCAAACCTCTAATTGTCAAATTAGTATAGAATTTGACAGACGACAGAATTTGAGAGACCAGGCATTGCCACTTGCCACGATCCTGATAGATCACCTTCGCTTCATTAACGTTCATTAGTCGTAGCATGCACGCACGCCGGTTCCGGGTACTTTTTATCTTCCTTTTTGACAGACGATTGAATAAAAAAAAAATTAAAAGGAAGAGTCAAACGGTATAACCACAGAAGAAACGTAGATTAAAGTTCAGATCATTAATATAATACGGTCAATTCAAGAAACTCATTGAACATTTGCGTTTCGCTTAAGCACAACCATTTTTATTCGATCGTGTTAAACCACCGGTTCCATAAAAAAGAAAATAAGCGAACGTAAATGTTAACACCATCTTTATCATGATTAATTGGTTTTATAAGATACCAGTACACAGATAGATATATAGACGGCCTCGGTGGCGCAGCGGTTTGGCACGCTGAATGTAAAACCGGGTTCAATCCCCGGCCGGGTCAAACTAGGAAACTTTTCTAGTTCGTCTCGGGTCTTGGATGTTATCTATGTATTTATTGTATTAAATCTATCGTCGAGTTGGCACCTATGACACAAGTCATTTAGTTGTACTTATTATAGGGCTAACGAGATCTGTGTAATATGTCCATGAATATTTATTATTTTTAATATTATATAAGAAACCTCTTGTAACAATTATTTTCGGTTTGTGCACTAGATACAAATACATACAAAAATCTTTATTTCCGTGAACTTTAACGGTGAGTGAGTGAGTGAGTGAGTGAGTGAATCTGGAGTCATCTTCTAAGCATGTATAATGCCTGTACCAGGTGACACTGCACTTCTATAGCTTAAGAAAAACTTAGATATTACTATACTTTTAAATACCTATTTAGAGGCTAAAAATTTCACCCATGCCGGGATTCGAACCCGGAACCTCTGGCTATCCGTACCAGCGCTCTACCAATTGAGCCAATGGGCGACTCACGGCATCAGTGAAATTTCGAACCTCTTTACAATATTCTCTGTATTACGTACAGGCAGCGACATCTGACTTAAGCAAATTGCATTACTTACAGCCCCGACTACCTACTTTGCAGTTAGGTTTTAACATCGGAACGATATCACTGTACCCACATGATTACACTATTTTTATTTTTAATGCACTAACCCGTGCTAAGGAACAAATTTAAAAACCTATTTAGAGGCTAAAAATTTTCACCCATGCCGGGATTCGAACCCGCAACCTCTGGCTATCCGTACCAGCGCTCTACCAATTGAGCCAATGGGCGACTCACGGCATCAGTGAAATTTCGAACCTCTTTACAATATTCTCTGTATTACGTACAGGCAGCGACATCTGACTTAAGCAAATTGCATTACTTACAGCCCCGACTACCTACTTTGCAGTTAGGTTTTAACATCGGAACGATATCACTGTACCCACATGATTACACTATTTTTATTTTTAATGCACTAACCCGTGCTAAGGAACAAATTTAAAAACCTATTTAGAGGCTAAAAATTTTCACCCATGCCGGGATTCGAACCCGCAACCTCTGGCTATCCGTACCAGCGCTCTACCAATTGAGCCAATGGGCGACTCACGGCATCAGTGAAATTTCGAACCTCTTTACAATATTCTCTGTATTACGTACAGGCAGCGACATCTGACTTAAGCAAATTGCATTACTTACAGCCCCGACTACCTACTTTGCAGTTAGGTTTTAACATCGGAACGATATCACTGTACCCACATGATTACACTATTTTTATTTTTAATGCACTAACCCGTGCTAAGGACAAATTTAAAAACCTATTTAGAGGCAAAAATTTCACCCATGCCGGGATTCGAACCCGCAACCTCTGGCACGGATAGCCAGAGGTTGCGGGTTCGAATCCCGGCATGGGTGAAATTTTTAGCCTCCAAATAGGTTTTTAAATTTTTAAATAAGACAAAAGTATATAACTCAGCTAGGTCAGTGTTTTTGTTGCTTCAGTTTCATCATAATTTAATCTATGTCTAAAGTGACCGTTTTCTTTATCTATATTGTCATGCGATCGAGGAATGAAGAGGAAAATTAAGGATCACTGAACGTTCGAACCACACACTGGAAGTATTTCTTTTTTTAAGTAAGACTGTTCTCTCTGGACCCTAGTCACGCCTGATGGTAGGCGAAGGCGGGGTCTAAGATGTTACAGTACTACACAAATGATAAAAGTCCCTTCGGGAATCTAGGTTCGCGCAGACTAGGAAGAAGTGTAATGAAAGTACCCGAAGCTATAAGTACATTCAACATGATCTTTAACCGATACGGTTAAATATTGCCAAACTAATAGTCAACTGCATCGATGACGTTGAATCAACCAATAGCAACAAAGGCGCGGCCAATCCATAAAATGAAACTGATTGGTCGATCAAATTGCCGCACATCCAAAATTTGGTCATCTGCACATCCGCGAGACTTATTTCTTGTGTAGCACTGTATGTGCTCACATGTTAAAACATGCTCACACATAGTTATATATTAAACGGGTCTAACCGCTATTATTTGACTATCCTTTCATGTAAGTCTCAAATGGTAAATATCTCTTCCATTAGACCAAAAAATTATTTTAAAATATTTTTTAAGGACCTAAACGCAACAAAAAAATACTTTTTAAAACTCTGCTTTGCTATTTTTGTCTATGGTTTAAAGACCTGAAACATCTCTGAGTGATCTGTGAGCATAGTGAAATAACAACAACGGAACCATGATTTCATCGAGTTTACATGCAAAATACAGCAATTATCATTATTGCATTGTTCGAGAATGCATAAACATGTCAATAACGACCCCCGGAAAGTTCTGGATTTCGTGTACCCAGTGAAATAAAAAAACGAAAAAATTGGCTCAAACTTGTCAAAAGAGACCTCGATACTTTATCGACTGAAACTCGGGTGTATTCATATGAAGATCACTTTAATGTAAGTCCTATATGTCCACTGGCTCTGGCTGACATATGTTTGTTAACAAACCAAAGATGGTTTCAATATGGCGGATAGCGTTTTCACCGTTCCGAATTAAAAGCTGAAAATGCAGCCATCCTACATGCTTACTTAGCAAAGTCAGTATATTTCAGTTTCTTACGTTAAATACTACAGGAAATATTCAATTATCGCGTCAAATTTGATACGAGTAAAGTAGCGGATTAAGCACTCTCTCTCTCTCTCTCTCTCGCTCTAAGAAAATGAGTGTGCCGGGAGTGGGACGTTTATAGGCCACATGAGAAAAAAACTTATTCACAGAGTGACTCGGGGCAAGCCGCTCTCAGAACTTATATTCGACAGTACTTACCTTGCTCGGGCTTGCTGGACGGCAGCCGTCGATCGTTGAGGGCGAGCGCCGGCTGCTTCGGGCTGTTCCGCTTGGACGAACTCCGCGATATCACCAGGGACTGAGGTATCTGCCGGACGGAGAAATTTCTTTATCTGTTTGCCAAAAAAAAGTGGCATATGCTAAGTCGTCGTCATCGTCAGGCTATACTAGTCCACTGCTGGACATAGCCCTCCCCTAAAGAGCGCCACGTTGCGCTATCAAAGCGTTTGCATAGCGTATTGCATTGCGCTATCGCCCATAATCCCCACGCTGGGCATGCAGGTTGGGGATCCCAGTTTGGTGGAATTGTACTGCAGGGGGCGCTGCTGCCCACCCCCCGGTTTGTGTCCCTTAGTCGCCTTTTACGACACCCGCGGGAAGAATTGGGTTGGTGCGATTCTCTAGGCCGACAACACACAGCAAAAAAGTGGCATATGCTAAGTAGCTTCTTCAAATTGATTTCAATTCATTGCGATAAATAAAAGTGGAAAAAGTGATTACAGGTCTTCAATAATGATTATGCATGAAAGAACATGTGTAATTCTACCGAGAGCGGCATAGCAATATCATAAATCATAACAATTATTACTGTCCATAATTAAATTTCAAAATATAAGTTACTTGTCGCAAACAAGATCTATTTTTTTTACCTATTTTATTTATTTTACCTAGAGGCGCGAAATTATAATAATTATTCTCGATAATTAACAGTTTTTTTAGTTAGACTTATTATTTCGGAACAGTTTTTAGATATGATGCCGTTTAGAATAGCAGGGCAATTGTTGATCAAACGGGCAAGTTTTTAAAAAGAGTTTGAACTACTTTTTTAAATCGCCCTCAAACACTTTAAAAAGTTATAACTTTTGAGTTATCAAAATTTTATTTTATATATTATTTATAAAAAAATGTTTAGTAACTTGCTTTTAAATTTTTTTATCTCATATTTTAACAGATGTTTTGGGCCAGGGACATTTTTCAATTTCAATACGAGTCTGAATATCTGAGTCTATACAATTCATTTGTTAGTGAATGTTTCCATTTTATAAAGTGCGGTGCTCCATATTAAAAGTGAATTTACGACGAGTGATAATTACGTCTCTTTTCGTCACAACCAGCAAATCAAAGTGACAGACGCGACGTGACAGCTAACATTTTATTCTTCTAAAAAGGTTTACTAAACCTTAAATTAGGCGGCGGTGTTGTCAGCTCTAGAATAAAATAAAGTAATTAAAGTTAATTCGATGTATTGTTCATGATATTGAAATATTTGTTATTTTTGTATTAAGTCGCTTAAGCAAGTAAATACGTAGATTTAACCTTATGTAGGTAAAACATAAAAAATACGCAGCATTTAATTTTTCATTATTCTGAAATGGGTCAAATTTGTCTCTTTTTCGGTGGAGAACTCTTTTAGTAGCAACACTTACGAAATGTCAGAATTCTACGGAATGAAAAATCAGACTATAATATTTGGGTCGCATTTGAAAAATATCACACAATATCATTATAAATTGTAGCCTATGTGTTATTCTGATGTAGCGGATATATTATTGTAAAGTTTCATTAAAATCCAGTAGATAGTGTTTACGTGAAAGTGTAACAAACCATCCATCCATCCATACTTACAAACTTTCGCGTTTACAATATTACGAGTAGTAGAATGAGTTGTAAAAGGCGACTAAGGGACACAAACCGGGGGGTGGGCAGCGGCGCCCCCTGCAGTACAATTCCACCGAACTGCGATCCCCAACCCGCATGCCCAGCGTGGGGATTATGGGCATTACCCCCCGAAGATGGCACAACATTGCGCGATGGCGCTCATTAGGGGAGGGCTGTGTCCAGCAGTGGACTAATATAGCTTGAAGAAGGAGAAGAACGAGTCGTTACCAGCTTGTCCGATCGGTCTCCGGAGGGCAGCCGCGCGATGGTGACGTCAGCGCTGTCCTCCGGGGGGGGCGGCTGCTGCAGCCAGTTGTACTCGCGCTTGTCCACGGGCACTCCGCGCCGCTCGTAGTCCTGCGCCTGAGTCCTGCGGGCGGGAGGCCTGCGGTTAGGGCCCTCCACGGCTGCCGGACTTGACACTCACTCGCGGGACTAACTCCGCCGACACGTTCACTTTTTTCATTACTTTCAGTTTTTTTTTTTGCTAGCTACTTTTGTCATTTACTAGGACAAACAGTAGTTGTAGTCTGTTAGCTTTTAGAATATACCTCGGGCCCTAGTGTAGGCCGCATAGTAGCAACATGGTTGTGAGCAGCTCAGGATGTCTAGAGAGTGTACACCGCTTTCTAAGCAGGTACTGTTGTTGACAGGTGTACACCGCTTTCTAAGCAGGGACTGTTGTTGACAGTTGGACACCGCTTTCTACGCAGGGACTGTTGTCGATAGGGGTACACCGCTTTCTACGCAGGAACTGTTATCGAGAAGTGTACACCGCTTTCTACCCAGGGACTGTTGTCGGGAAGTGTACACCGCTTTCTACCCAGGGACTGTTCTCAACAGGTGTACAACGCGTTCTACGCAGGGACTGTTGTCGAGAAGTGTACACCGCTTTTTACGCAGGGACTGTTGTCGGGAAGTGTACACCGCTTTCTACCATCTGCTTGTCGAGAGGTGTACACCGCGTTCTACGCAGGGACTGTTGTCGAGAAGTGTACACCACTTTCTACGCAGGGACTGTTGTCGAGCAGTGTACACCGCTTTCTACGCAGGAACTGTTATCGAGAAGTGTACACCACTTTCTACGAAGGGACTGTTATCGAGCGGTGTACACCACTTTCTACGCAAGGACTGTTGTCGACAGATGTACACCGCTTTCTACGCAGGGACTGTTGTCGAGAAGTGTACGTACACCGCTCTCTACGCAGGGACTGTTGTCGAGAAGGGTACACCGCTTTCTTCGAAGTGAATGTTGTCGAGAAGTGTTCACCGCTTTCTTCAAAGTGACTGTTGTCGAGACGTGTACATCGTTTTCTACGCAGGGTTATTATACTAATTACTAATTACTTATACTACTCCGCGAAGTACTCACCGTAAGCTCTCGTAACAGTCTAAGCATATAACAGCGAAGTCGCCGTTTTCTAGTAATAAGGAGTTTTCAGTCCGCCTCTGTACCAGGAACGGGAATTCCTGCGACAAATGAAACAATGTTTTAAGACTGTGTTCTGAATCGGGCATGCTGTCTCGATCTCACAATATGTAATTGTAGGTGATATTTTTTTTTAAAGGAGGAAAAACCGAAACAACAGTAGTTTTTTCCGAGCTTATCCCGAACTTCTGTGAAGTACAATAACAATGGCACAATGCCATGGTCTGTGTTAGATTTAAAAAGTAAAACCTAGACTTATTATTGTCTATGATATAGCCGTTTTGTCTCTGCTGATTATTAACTGCCATCTTGCATCTTTGTCGAATATACATTCTCCGTGTTAAAGGTGGCTTATTTCATTTACTCCAGTCGTATAACCACCATAGGTTATGGGCATCATGGACGCGACGCTAGCAGGCAACGTTTTACGATTGGAGGGCAGTTCAAATTGGAATCTATGGAAATTCCAAGTCGGGGTACAATTACGCGGTCTCGGGCTATTTGAGATCGTGGAAGGAGAAAAGCCAACGGAGAAGAAGGAAACATCGACGGAAGACAAGGAGAAGCAAGCGGCGGCAGTCGCGGCATACCAGGAAAAGATGGCGGAATGGGTTATGAAAGACGCCAAGGCTCAAAGCTTCATTGTTAGTCGGCTGTCAGAAAATGTCATGATTCATGTTCTAACATGTGCGAGTGCCGGTGAAATGTGGACAAAATTACAAACCGTGTATGAACAGAAAAGTGAAGCGAGTGTACATCTAATACAACAACAGTTTTTCCAAATAAAGTGCGAGGAAAACGGGGACATTACTCAGTTCATTGCAAAGGTTCAAGATTACGTACACAGATTAAAACAACTCGGTGAACAGGTGTCGGAAAAGTTTGTCATTACGAAAATTATTATGTCATTGCCCAAATGTTACTCACATTTTACATCAGCCTGGGAGTCAATGACAGAAGATAGACAAACACTTAATAACCTGACAGCAAGACTTCTCATGGAGGAGGAAAGAGTAAAACAAAGAGAAAGTCAGGAGGAAAGCTTGGCTCTTCAGGCCTGTTCAAGGAAACCACAAAAGTTTAAAAAGGAAAGTGGTGAAGAAAGAAAAGAATTCAGGAAGTGCTTTTATTGTAATAAAGTCGGTCACTTGAAAAAAGATTGTCGATTCAGATTAAGCAAAGAAAAAAAAATCTGACGGAAATGAGAAAAAGTCAGAAGGAAAGAAATCAGAAGGAAACGCTTTTATAGCGACGGCTCTATTTAGTCAGAATAACTTGAGTAATCGGTGGATAGTTGACAGCGGTGCAAGCGAGCACATGACACAGGATAAAAATTATTTTACTTCATACAAGAAATTGGAACAAGAAAGGTCAGTGATTATTGGTGATGGACGGCGGCTACCAGTGTTGGGAACAGGTGATATCGTGCTTGATGTGTTCGATGGGCAGTCATACATTAAAACCACACTAATGAACGTTCTTCATGTACCTGATCTGAAAATGAATCTGTTATCTGTGACATGCGCCACCCAGCATGGATATGAAGTAAAGATAAGTAACAACAAATGTTTGTTTATTAAAAATAAGACTGTGTGTGCTGTTGCTAAGAAAGAAGGTCAACTTTTTATACTGGATGCTGCATGCAATGACAGTTATGCCAACTATGTTTATTCCCTACAAGAATGGCATGAGATGTTTGCGCACCAAAATAACAGCTATGTGAAAGATATCCTGAAGGCAAACAATATAACCTACAAGGACACTAACTCACAGTGCATAGCGTGTATTGAGGGCAAGTCACATAAATTGTCATTTGAGAGAAGCGAAAGTGCTGCTGCAGCTCCGTTAGACCTTATACATGCCGATGTTGCAGGCCCCATGGAGGTAAATTCTATAGGTGGCTCGAAGTATTTTCTTTTACTGAAAGACGACTACTCAAATTATAGAAAAGTATATTTCTTACAACAAAAATCTGAAGTTACAAACAAAATAAAAGAATTTGTTAATGAATCTGAAAACCAAAAGGGACGGAAACCAAAAGTTATAAGGACAGATGGAGGGACGGAGTTCTGTAACAAGGATTTGGACAGCTTTTTGACAGAACGAGGAATAAAACATGAAAAGACAGTCACCTATACGCCGGAGCAAAACGGTAGAGCAGAGCGGGAAATGAGAACTTTAGTAGAGGCAGGACGAACAATGTTATGCTCAAGAAAATTGAAAAAGGACTTATGGGCGGAAGCTATTAATATGGCAGTATATACTATCAACAGAACAGGAAAAAGCAGGATAGGTGGGAAAACTCCGTATGAGACTTGGGACTGACAGTGAATTTGACGTGTCAATGTTGAATAAAATATTTGGCACGGAAGTATATGTACATATCCCAAAGGAAAGGAGAACAAAATGGGATGCTAAAGCTAATAAAGGTATATTTGTGGGTTACAGCGAGGACACAAAAGGTTACCGAATTTACTTTCCAGAAAAAGAAAGGGTGGATGTGAAAAAGGATGTGTTCTTTTTGAAAACCTGGACAAACAGTTTGTACTATGAACAAGGATCAGATGTGGTGCAACCAGAGGTGGAAGTGGTGCAACCAGAGGTGGATGTGGTGCAACCACAGGTGGATGTGGCGCAACCACAAGTTATTCAAATTGAAAGTGATGATGAAACTGTTGAAGAACCTGGTGTTCAAGAAGAAAATAGTAGAAACTTGAGACCAAGAAGGGAGAGAAGACCACCAGAGTGGCTTAAAGATTATGAGACCGAACAGGATTTAGATGACACTGAAGAGGAAGGAGGCACCAGTTCAGAACCAGATCCAACTTGCTTGATGGCTTTTGAAGGTGAACCCGCTACATATAAGCAAGCTATGGAGAGCGAAGATGCCGAAAGTTGGAAGAAAGCAATAAGCGTTGAACTTGACAACCTGAGAAGTAATAAAACTTGGACAGTAGTGAGTAGACAAGAGTCAATGGATGTGATTGACAGCAAGTGGGTGTTTAAGAAGAAGACCGATGCAACAGGTAATGTGACATATAAGGCGCGGCTGGTGGCCAGAGGGTTCCTGCAGAAGACTACACCAGATGACGACTTCTATGCACCAGTGGCCAAGTTAACCACTGTACGTACATTACTTGCTTTGGCGAATAAAAACTCACTACCGGTCTACCAGATGGACGTAACTAGTGCTTTCTTGTATGGTGATATTAATTCTGACGTTTATATGACTATACCACAAGGTATAGGTGAAGAACAGGGAACAGTATGTAAATTACAAAAATCTTTGTATGGACTTAGATCGTCACCAAAAATGTGGAATGATAAATTCAATAAAGTAATTTTATCGGAGGGTTTCGTTCAAAGTAAATCGGACTATGGTTTATATGTAAAAGAGTGTGATGATACCATTACTTATATCCTATTATATGTTGACGATTTATTGATAACTGGGACAGACGAGTATTATGTTGATAGGGTGAAACAAGTTTTGAAAAATAATTTTGCTATGAAGGATATGGGTCTTGCAAAGCACTATTTAGGTATTCAAATAGAACAAAATATTAAGGAAGGAATCTTAAAACTTAATCAGAAAGCATATTTAGAGCAAGTATTAAAACAGTTTAATATGCAAGATTGCAAAAGCGTTGCAACACCCATGGATCCTAAATTTCAGAATGACATGTTGAAAAGGGACAAGTCTGAAAGTGCTGAGATTGAAGGAAGATGCCGCAAGCTTATCGGCTCATTGTTGTATGCTATGCTAGGTAGCAGACCTGATCTGTGTATTAGCTTGTCAATTCTAAGTCGCTTTCAAACATGTGCCAGTTCTCAATTGTGGGAATGTTTGAAAAGGATTTTGAGATATGTAAAAGGGACTTTAGACTACAGTTTGATTTATAAAAGAGATGAAAATACATTACCGGTAGTTGGATATGTAGATGCTGATTGGGGGGGAGATTTGATAGACCGGAAATCAACTACAGGATTTGTATTCAAAGTTTTTGGAAACACAGTAGCTTGGGGTTCTAGAAAACAAAATACTGTATCGCTCAGCTCCACCGAAAGCGAGTATATTGCATTAAGTCAGGCAGGCTCTGAGGCTATGTGGTTCAAACAACTTTTAACTGACTTAAAGATAAAAGAGAATATTGTTGCTCAGTTGTTTGAAGATAACCAGAGTTGTATTAAGTTTTCTAAAAATCCAATTGTAAACAGGAAAATGAAACACATAGATATAAGATTTCATTTTATTCGTGATTTAATTCAGAAAGGTGTAATTGTGATCAAGTACATAGAGACTAGTAAGCAAATAGCTGATGGCTTTACTAAGCCTTTAGGGAAACCTACTTTTGATAATTTCAAAAGTGGAATTAATTTGCTATAAGCTTTTCTAAGTTTAAGTTCTTATGTGTTTTCTAATTTTTAATATTGTTATTGAGGGACGGTGTGAAGTACAATAACAA
The DNA here is from genome assembly GCA_934045075.1 of Yponomeuta sedellus. Taxonomy (NCBI): domain Eukaryota; kingdom Metazoa; phylum Arthropoda; class Insecta; order Lepidoptera; family Yponomeutidae; genus Yponomeuta; species Yponomeuta sedellus. The sequence continues at coordinate 14,904,774 of OW203744.1, read as the reverse complement.
TGGCACAATGCCATGGTCTGTGTTAGATTTAAAAAGTAAAACCTAGACTTATTATTGTCTATGATATAGCCGTTTTGTCTCTGCTGATTATTAACTGCCATCTTGCATCTTTGTCGAATATACATTCTCCGTGTTAAAGGTGGCTTATTTCATTTACTCCAGTCGTATAACCACCATAACTTCAAAGACAATTTTTATGATTTTATAACAAATGTACAGATTTCCGAATTATCCTGAATTTGGAACATAAGACTAAATTACTTGCCAAATTCCATAGTTCTTGGTCAACGGGAAGTCAGTTGATATGAATTTTGATTTCCTTGAGCGTCGAAACATACGTTTTATTGCGGTATTGACATCAAACCTCTGTATGTCCCCACTGCTGGGGCACGGGTCTCTTCCTGCATCGCAGGAAAATAAGGCCATACTCCACCACGGGGGCCAAGTCGGATTGTAATACAATGGCGGGCCTTACTGTCAGAAGTTATCGAGCCACCCATAAGGCCTCTGATATGGCTTAATGACTGCCATTACATGACAGCCGGCACCAACGGCTTAACGTGCCTTGCGAAGCACGGAAGCGACAGACACGGCCGTATCCTTCTTTTTTGCTTTAATTTACAAGTGTCATTATTTCACAATTTCAAGGGACTCCAGACCTGCGTATAAGGTTTTAATTTCAACTCAATACCTCCACGCATTTACGACATAAATGGCCTTGACCGACAGAGGGACGGACTGCAACTAACAGTTACAACTAACAGTTACCATTAACAGTAAGACAGGTTACACTTGACCCCAGTCACGCCTGTAAGCGAAGACGGTGTCTGCGATGTTACAGTACTACACATCATAAAAGTCCCTTTGGGAATCTACGTTCGCGCAGACTAGGAAGAAGTGTTACGAAAGTACCCGAAGCTATAAGTACATTCAACATGATCTTTAACCGATACGGTTAAGGTGCAGAATTGATTGCCGCAGTAGCGCTACCTATTTCGCTCACGCTAATACTGCCAAACTAATAGTCGCCTGCATCGATGACGTTGAATCAACCAATAGCGACAAAGGCACGCGGCCTGCCATAAAATGAAACTATCTGATTGGTCGATCAACTTGCCGCACATCCAAAATTTGGTCATCTGCGCAGGTACATCTGCGAGACTTAATTCTTGTGTAGCACTGTACGTGCTTACCTGTTAAAAGCCGGTTGACTCTACTTTTAAAGGCACCCAGGTCATAAGGAAAGACAGATCGACGTGTACGAGGGTACAGTTTTTCCTTTTGCGGTGGGGAACCCTAAAAATAAATTGCTCTCACCTTGATAGGCAGCGCCCGCACCCGCTTCCTGTAAGTCTTGATCCCGCACAAGTGGCAGTGGTAGTCGTGGGTGTTGTACGATCTCTGCTCGGGAGGATACCCGCCTAGCGCCTCGTATCTGCAGGGGAGAACAATAACTATTTAAAAACCTATTTAGAGGCTAAAAATTTCACCCATGCCGGGATTCGAACCCGCAACCTCTGGCTATCCGTTCCAGCGCTCTACCAATTGAGCCAATGGGCGACTCACCGGCATCAGTGAAATTTTACTGCCATCTATCGCCGGCAGCCGGCACCAACTACTTAACGTGGCGTGTGAAGCACAGAACCGCTCGGAAAATGCCACTAGCGTTAGGTCATAGACGGCCCATCCATCCACTGAACGCACCTTCGTGATCGTTTAAGATTGCTCAGGCAGCCGGGGCTACGAGCGATTCAATTTCCATCGAACAATAACATAAGAAAAACCAAATATTGGTGTTCTTTTAACAAAGGGAAAAGATGGAACCGGCGTGCGTGCATGCAACGACTAATGAACATTGAGGAAGCGAAGGTTATCTGTCAGGGTCGTGGCAAGTGGCAAACCCTGATCTCTGCCTACCCCTCTGGTACGTATTAGGAAAGGGATAGACTTTGAAAAGAGTAAGTTTGGAGTTTTTTGTCCTTTTTTTCTCCAAAATGATCTAGATTTTGAAATGGACACCCAGTTTGAATTGTAACGTTCATTAAACCGCAGCTTCTGCGCTTCTTTGAATATAACCTTTTAATTTCGTTTCGTTACGTTTCGTTTCATTTCAGGGGTTACTTCAATAAGCGGCTACCGCCGACACTAATAATAGTCAGTCTGTCTTCCTTTATTAATGTCTGTGATGTGAAAATCCCTCTAAAACTATTCCATATATTCTACCCTCTGGAAATACAGGCGTCTGGGCAGATTTTATCCAAAACGTGTGGATTGATAATAAGTTTCGGGTACCGAAGAACCCACTTTAGTAATCGTTGATTTAGGTAGTTATATATGAAACGGGTCAAATCGCGATTATTTTACCTATAAAACCTAATTACCTTATTTCCCGACGTTTCGGCAGCGTTACAGTTGCCGTGGTCTCGGGTAGACTGAAGTGGCGAGTACTGTCAATTATTGTGGCTGGTCAGCGATTTGACCCGTTTAATATATAACTATGTATGAGTATCGCGAATTATGAAGAAATTCTGTTGATTTAGGCTGAATTTAGTGTCACGCCCACCGTCAGCGCTCATAGATCAGCGCGTAGTTCATCAGCGCTGAGGCTCAGCGTGGCTCGTTTCAGTATCGTACTGACCGCCTTACTGTACAGACGAAGACCAAAATGCGGAGTGTATTAGTTATCTCCGCTTTGTACTATTTCATAAAAATAAAAACCGGCGACGACGAAAAACGCATCTTTATTTTTGTAAAGTGGCTCGGATGCATCCCACAATTTCTTCCTCAGGCGTACCTCGTCGACAACTCGACCTGTGTCCACTTCGCGATTTGCCATGACTGTACACGCTGACGACGTCCGCTCCGTTCGACACTACAACGCTCACTGAAAGCAGAGGCGCTCTAGCGATCGTCAGCGCTGATAGCTACGCGTCATTCAAAAACGTTTCCGACGGTGCGCGTGCGGTCGGCGTGAGACTAAATTCAGCCTTAGGTAACCGAAAGAGCCTCACCTTCTCCACTGGTTGAGTAGCGAATGATAACAGAAGGTACAGACTAGCGCCGAGCCGTTCTCACGAAGCTGCTCGGCGTTTGGGTGGTTCTGGAACAATCACGATATTCGAAGTCAAAAGAATTTGTTTTTTTTTTTTATTTATTTATTAAGGAAAACTAGTGACTAAAGCTATATAGAATATTACACACTCGAGATAAAAAACAGACGGTCATTAAAGGTTTCCACAGATAACCACTACTAGCTGGTTATCTTTCTTCACTACTAGCTGACCCAGCGAACTTCGTACCGCCTAACAGTCGATTCTTTTTTTTAAATTTTTTTCTCACTCCGGAAGAACCATCCTCGTACTTCAAGGAATATTGTAAAAAAAGAATTAGTGAAATCGGTTCAGCTGCTCTCGAGATTTGCGCTTACCAACACATTCAGCGATTCATTTTTATATTATAGATAAAAACAAACTTAATTAGGAAAAATGCAGCTAAGATCCTTCAACCTTAGCTGCATTTATCCTAATTGACAAAATCAACATAATCAGTTTTAATTGATTATTTTAAGTTAGTTAATGTTAATGGCTGTATGGTGTCGGCCAAGAGAATAGCACCAACCCAAATTCTTCCTGGTGTCGTAAGAGGCGACTAAGGGACACAAACCGGGGGGTGGGCAGCGGCGCCCCCTGCATTACAATTCCACCGAACTGCGATCCCCAACCCGTATGCCCAGCGTGGGGATTATCGGCATTACCCCCCAATGATGGCACAACCTTGCGCTATGGCGCTCATTAGGGGAGGGCTGTGTCCAGCAGTGGACTAATATAGCCTCAAGAAGAAGAAAAAAGGTAATTTGAGTTCATTACATTTTGTGAATTATATTTATAACATACAAGTAACAACTCACTATTTATTACATTTCGACAGTAATTCTGATGTCCAATACTAGTTTCTTACATTTCGACAAAAAAAGATTACATGTCATTTAATTTAATTTGAATCTCAATTTAGACGTCCAGACTTATGGCCATTTTCTGAATTGAGAATTTCACTAAGTAAATACTTAAGCGGCGTTCTGTCACGCTCTTTGCTGAGAAATTAGAAGAGAACAGCACTACAGTTAAGTATTTACTTAGTGAAATTCTCAATTTAGAAACTGGCCCTTAATATTTGATCATTTGATCACGGAACACATAATTATAATAATGATTACTTTCGTTCTCTTCCTGTATCGCAGGAAGGTTAGGCCATGCTCCACCACGGGGGCCAAGTCCGGGTTGGTGGAGGATACTAAGACAGTGGTGGGCCTTACTGTCAGAAGTTATCAAGCCGTCCATAAGGCCTCTGACATGACTTAACGACTGATAATACATGACACTACACACTGACATTACATGACATTACACGGCACCAACGGCGTAACATGCCTTGCGAAGCACGGAAGCGCTCAGAAAAATGCCACTAGCGGGACGGGACGGTCACCCATCCTGCTCTTGACCGCGTCTGTTGGTGCTTAACTCAAGTGATTGATTCCAATCACTCGGTTCGCCTAGGCCACGAGCACTAGGCCAAGATAATTATAAATAGTCTAAATGCCAGCTAGGCAGCGCTCGCTGTTCAATGGTCCAACTATGAGGCTAAGTGCGGAATATCTCAAGTGTAAGTTAGTAAATAAATTAATTATTCATGGACATAATTATTACACAGATCTCGTTAGACCTATACTAAGTACAACTTAATGACTTGTGTTATAGGTGCTAACTCGACGATAAATTTAATACAATAAATGCATAGATAACATCCAAGACCCGAGACAAACCAGAAAAGTTCGTTTCCTAGTTTGACCTGGCCGGGGATCGCACCCGAGACCTTCGGTTTTACAGTCAGCGTGCCAAACCGGTGCGCCACCGAGGCCGTCAAGTACGTACAAGTAAGTACACTTACTTGATGCGTCAACAGACATGGGAAGTAAGGCGCGTTCCCTTGCGGCTGCCCGTAGAGTATCCGCGCTAGCGTGAAGTCGGAGTGCAGACCGCAGAGGTAGCAGTATATTGATGAACACGCTGGAACAAAAACGTATACGATAATACGTATTTATTCCTATTATCCTTACCGAAGGAGAGGTTACGAATTAATCGTCGTCAGGCTATACTAGTCCACTGCTGGACATAGCCCTCCCCTAATGAGCACCATAGCGCCCTGTCTTCAGCTTGCCGCATCCAGCATCTGCCGGCAGTTTTTCGCAGATCGTCATCCCACCTAGTCGGAGGGCGTCCTACACTACGTTTGTCGAGTCGCGGTCTCCACTCAAGGACATAATTGATGCGTCGCTCCAATAACGCGGTATGTAGCTGCATGCATGCACCAGAGCTGCATCTAACCGAGAGGAATGGCAGGGCATCGTGAAGCATGCAACATCAGCCTACAATAAAGCCTCTTCGTAAGGATCACCACCTTTCTGTCAAGAGCGTACCGACCAAGAAAAAGGAGAGCTGCTCATAGTTGTTAGGATAAGTAAATACTTAACTAACGTTCTATCAGCTCTTAGCTGTGCTGCTTAATTCGAAGATAGATAGATGGATAAAAGATTTATTTCCATAAGACACACGCGTATAAATAGTGTCGCGGTCCTATCCCGAACCGTCTAGAATGGAGCCTTCTGGAAGCCTATCGAATAGTCGCCGCATGCTGCGTTTTAGTAAACAATAAAACGCTGCAAGCAATAGTGACTCGTGTGTCCGCTAGTATAAGGTTCAAATCTCTTTGACAAGGTCTTTGTTCTGGAGTCGTTGCCGCGTGCACAGAGTGTGGGTACGTACTTGAATGTTCTAGAACCCTTGCCGGCGGATATAAGTAGCGGTCGCCGCGGCGCGCTGTCAGTTCCATTTGGAATAGCGAAGAGTGAACTTCAAGTGAACATACCTGCGATACGAGCGGTAACCTACGACCTCAGCGATACTATTGGACTTCGATTGAACCTGCGATTGGAATCTACGTGTGGACTTCGTGTCGTGAAGACCTGCAGACCAGACCCTGCGTGAATAAATCCTAAGAAGTTGTCATTGGCGTTTTACATCTAAATCCAGAACCCTAGCCCGTAACAGATAGATAAAGGAAGTAAATAGATAAAAGAAGACTAGTAACTCACCACTATTACTGGCGACCGTCCGGTCGGAGGTGGTGGAGGGGGGGGGTGGGGATGACGCGGTCGCCGTTCATTGACGAGTTGGACGGCAGCGGCGACGGGATGTTGTATCTGGAACGGAACACAGATAGCTAAGTAACATTATTACAGTATTTGTATACTTTTTGTGTACCAACCCGGACTTGGCCCCTGTGGTGGAGTATGGCCTAACCTTCCTGTGATGCAGGAAGAGACCCGTGCCCCAGCAGTAGGGACATACAAGGGTTGAAATTCAAATAGAATTATATTATTTTTAATGCACCAACCCGTGCTAAGGACAATTTTAAAAACCTATTTAGAGGCTAAAAATTCCACCCATGCCGGGATTCGAACCCGCGACCTCTGGCTATCCGTGCCAGTGCTCTTTCCAACTGTGCTAATGGGCGACTCACCGGCATCAGTGAAATTTCGAACCTCTTTACACTATTCTCTGTATTACGTACAGGCAGCGACATCTAGCTGAAGTAATTTGCATCACTTGCAGCCCCGAGTACCTACTTTGCAGTTAGGTTTTACATCGGAATGATATCGCTGTACCCACATGATTATATTATTTTTAATATAATTGTATAATTGATTGAATTTTTAGGCTCTAAATAGGTTTTTAAAATAAATATAAATTAGTTTTTAAGTGTAACTGTCAAGTTTGTAAAAATTTGTTTATAATTAGTACAAGCTATTGGCTGGATGAGCGAATTCTTCCTAATACAGGTGTAAACTTAAAAGGAGGATACGACCCTATCATTGTTACCAGTGTTATACAGCGCCACCAAGTTATCTGTTCAGGTGGGCAAAATTGTAACTACGGCCTTATCATCCGCCATATTGAAAAGAAACATTCCGCTGTCTGTTGATTTATAGATATATTTTATTTACATTTAAGGACAGGCCTTTGACATTAAATTTTCCATTTTTTCTAAGTAAATTTCTTAAATGGCACCTCCAAATTCTCCACTAGCGCCGCTATCAACTGAACAGATAAGATGGTGGCACTGTAAATAAATAATTTTAAAATTTTTTTTGAACATTCTAAGTCTATCGTTTAGAAATCCTCAATCGGTTGCTTGGTGGAGTCACTTCTGATTCGCGAAGCCATGTTGGTTCGCCATCTTTCTTGTTACTGAATAAAATTTGAACAAAACCAATACTTTGCGAAGTGAAGAGACTAAGAAATTGTATTAGCCTTGCAAGCGGTAGCTAACAGATAATGTCGTCTAGATGTTGTATCTGGAACGGAACATTCCATGTCTATATCTTAGAAATGGTCAAGGTGTTGCTCGGTGGTTGGTCACTTGCAATTCGGAATAGTAATCAGGCGTTGGTAAGAGAAGTAGCCATGTTGGATCACCATCTTTCTTTTTACCGAATAAAATTTGAATAAAACCAATACTTCGCGAATTGAAGAGACTGAGAAATTGCATCAGGCAGCGTTGCGAGTGGTAGCAAACATAAAATGAAGTTTTGGGGTCCCATAGAGTGCGCTTCAATCTTTCAATCTATTCTGCTGCTGCTACCAACGGTTTTTGTAGCGTCGCAGCAGGAATCTGGGGTTTTAAACTAAAACCGTTAGGTCACGTCTCTTAGGGTTCTATATTTTTGACTTCTAAAGCTTTCATCACTAACTTCTGCTGTCGCTAAAGACACTAATCTCCAGTGCTCAAGCAGCACCCGTTCGGCGTACATGATCTGCCACTGCTTGGCGAGGTACCTGACACAGCGCAAGCAGGACCCTATATCAGCCCCTGCAAAGCTCCCAGCACTGACCTTGATTGGACCCTGTACCAGCACCCGGTACACCGCCGCTCGCTTGTCAAGGGAAGTGCATCGCGTGCGATCTAGGGCTAAATTATAAACCTCCTTTCGTAGCACCATCTCGTGGAAATATTTAAACAACTAAAACTGGCTACCGAAGCGGCTATTTCGAACCATAGTCTTGGTTTTAACAGTTCAGCCCCTTAGCAGCCATCTTCCACCCATCTTGCATCCAACGCCCGCTAGTCGGCTCTCCTCCACGACTGTGTCCAAATTGCAAGTATCTAGTGCCCGCGGTGGAAACCAGCTGTCACCTCGCTCCTAACGCGGTCTGGTCTAGATTTGTGTTGGTAATTCCCAGTCTCCGCGAAGCAACTAGCACTAACCTCCGGTGCTCGAGCGGCACCCGCTCTGCGTCCATGAGCTCCCACTGCTTGGCGAGGTGCCTGAAGCAGCGCGAGCAGTACTCTGTATCAGCCCCTGCTAAGCTCCCAGAACTGACCTTGATTGGACCTGTACCAACACCTGCAAAGCTCCCAGCACCAATCTTGATTGAAACCTGTACCAGCACCTACAAAGTTCCCAGCACCGACCTTGATTGGATGCTGTATCAGCATCTACAAAGCTACCAGCACCAACCTTGATTGGACCCTGGACGAGCACCTACAAAGTTCCCAGCACCGACCTTGAATAGATGCTGTATCAGCACCTACAAAGCTCCCAGGCTTTGATTGGACCCTGTACCAAGACCTTCAAAGCTCCCACCACTGACCTCCGGTGCTCGAGCGGCACCCGCTCTGCGTCCATGAGCTCCCACTGCTTGGCGAGGTGCCTGAAGCAGCGCGAGCAGTACCCTGTATCGGCCCCTGCTAAGCTCCCAGTCCTGACCTTGATTGGACGCTGTACTAGCACCTACAAAGCTCCCAGGCCTTGATTGGACCCTGTACCAAGACACTCAAGTCACGTCTCCTAGGGTTCTATATTTTTCAGACTTCTAAAGCTTTCGGCACTAACTTCTGCTGTCGCTAAAGACACTGACCTCCGGTGCTCGAGCGGCACCCGCTCTGCGTCCATGAGCTCCCACTGCTTGGCGAGGTGCCTGACGCAGCGCGAGCAGTACCCTGTATCAGCCCCTGCTAAGCTCCCCTCACTGACCTGCGGTGCTCGAGCGGCACCCGCTCTGCGTCCATGAGCTCCCACTGCTTGGCGAGGTGCCTGACGCAGCGCGAGCAGGCGAGCACGCGGCCGCGCGCGCCGCCGCCGCCCGCCAGGCACGGGAAGTGCATCGCGTGCGAGTTCATATACTCGGCGCTCGTCGACAGCCACTCCATCGACTGCTGCGGGAACAGCCCGGCGCACACGTAGCACCTGAGGGGGGGGGAATCCTTCGTTAAAGTATATACCGCCTTAACTGTGTATACAGCCGTTGTGCGAGATCTGACAAACAGGGAGCCAATTCTGACAACATTAGCAAATAAGTCGCATACGACTCTTGAGGCTTATGACTTTGAATTCGAAATGAAATGAATGAAATGAAAAGGTTTTATTCAAAGTAGCGCAGAAGCTGCGTCTTAATGAACGTTACAATTCAAACTAAGTGTCTCTACTCAATTCTACGTAAAAAGTCGAGCGACATCCAAAATCGGTATTCTGAACGCCATGCTAGATTGAATTCAAATGAGAAAATAAATGTCTAATGACTCTGTCGAGTTGTATTATCTCATTTTTATGTCTAAGCCTTCGAATATTTTGCGTCTACTTTCAATTCGTATGGGCGAGAATCGCCCCCCTGGTTATTTGTACGCTAAACGCGATTAAACCAATTTAAATTGATATACGTCAGTTATATTGTTTATTGCAAATAGTAATTCGAAATATGATTACATGAAATTAGTTTCAAAGTTATTCGGGGTGTTTAACTTATTTATTAGTAAGGCCTTAAGTCTATGGAACGGATAGCCACTCGAGTGAGGCGCACACGTAGCTCTTGCGAGGGGGGAGGGGAGGGGGGACAACTGTAATTATTTTATTAGGCTTCAACAGCCCGGCGCACACGTAGCACCTGTGGGGGGGGGGGGCTGGGAGGGGGGGGGCGACTACTGTAATATAATCTTTGGAACGGATAGCCACTCGAGGCTCGTAGCAGCTTCAGGGGGGCGGACTCCTTCGTTAAAAATATGTAGTCTATGGAACTGACAGCCACTCGAGCGAGGCGCACACGTAGCTTCACACGCAGTATTCAAAATTAAACAGAAACGGTTACTTATTGAACGTTACAAGTTAATGCCTTTTGTACCACTCACCTGTATAGCCCACATCCATTCTCGCCGGACACGATCTGACTATGGGGACTGGGCGCGAGCGCGCTCGTTCGCTTGTTGGACTGACTGCTCGAACTCGAAGACTTCATATCGTACGGCTTAAATCTGGAACGGAGAGCAGCATTTCCGTTAAGGCAGCAAGGAGCGAGTCCAGTACAAACGTCGTTTGGTTTATTGATACCAACTTATAGAATAAAATTACATTTATTTGCTACCACAGTCACACACGCAAAAGTTAAAATAAATAGATATAACAATAAAAAGAAAATAACATAACATAGCATTTACATACAGGCACATACATTGCTTCTGGCCCCACACCAGGATACCCCGTGTCGTGGGAACCAGAAACTACGACATTACAAACATGTAAACATTCAAGACCTGAGGTTTTTTTTGCCACAGCCGGGATTCGAACCCGGGACCTCTTGCATGGTAGGGAGATGCGCTACCGCTGCTCCACAGAGGTCGTCAAAATAGACAAACATTAGATAAAGGCATAGTCACGGTGACTACCGCTAGTGGCATTTTTCCGAGCGCTTCCGTGCTTCGCAAGGCACGCTAAGCCGTGCCTCAATTGCAATGATATCAACCCTTTGTATGTACCCAATGCTGGGGCACGGGTCTCTTCCTGCATCCCAGGAAAGTTAGGCCATACTCCACCACGGAGGCCAAGTCCGGGTTGGTGGAGGAGTGTAAGACAGCGGACCTTACTGTCATAAGTTATCAAGCCACCCACAAGGCCTCTGACATGGCTGAACGACTGCCATTACATGACAGCCGGCACCAACGGCTTAACGTACCTTACGAAGCACGGAAGCGCTCGGAAGAATTGCGGTAATCACGGGACTAGCGGCCACTAGCGGTAATCACGGGACGAAGACTCACCTAATACTATTGCTATCGGAGTGGTTGGCGGCGTGCGCGTTGTTTTGTTCAGCGCCGTCGCAGTAGGAGGGGTATTTAAGCGGTATGCTCTTGTTGCAGGACGCGCATATCTGCACCATGCCTGCGGGGGAAGCGACTCCTTAGAACAGTAAGTGGTAAGCAATTTTAAAAACCTATTTACAGGTAAAAAATTCCGCGACCCCTGGCTATCCGTGCCAGCGCTCTTCCAACTGGGCTAATGGGCGACTCACCGGCATCAGTGAAGTTTCGAACCTCTTTACAATTTGCTCTGTATTTATATAACTTTTTAAAATAACGAAGAAAAGTTTTATACAGAGCAGGAAGTAGTGTTACACTCGTGTGCTTTCGGCGAAAACCGTAGCCTACTCTAGAGCCCAAGGTATATTTTAAAAGCTAACAGACTGTAACGAGTTGTATTTGAAAGTTGCCAGTTCGTTTTTCTCACTCAGCTTTCCGTGACCGGTGAACGAGTGAGTAATTAGGTGAGTGGGTGAATGAGTTAATGAATGTGTGAGTGAGTGAGTGAGTGAGTGAGTAAGGGAGTGAGCGAGTGAGTTGATGCTCACCTTGCGGACTAATAGGGCTGGCCTGCGCGTGCGGCTTCAGGCCAGTAATGAATGGGTAGTAGGGCTCCCGCTCCGGATTCGCACAACAATACACGAGCCGAAGTTGAGAGCTTGGCGTGCTCACTCCGCACACGTAACACACGAATCTGAAATAGATGGAATAATAATATAGAGCACTAGTCTCAAAATAAATTAAAATCACGTGAGACGAAATAAATGAAATGATATCACGTGAAGCGCTCGTGGTCTAGTAGAACTGAGCGATTGGAATCAAGCACTGAGGTTAAGCAACAACAGGCGCGGTCAGGTGCTGGATGCGTGACCATCCCGTGACTACCGCTAGTGGCATTTTTTCCGAGCGCTTCTTATCTTCATCATTTCTTTTTGACGATGTTTCTTTGTTCTTAACTTGATTAAGTTCGATCAAAAGTTCATTGAATGTACAAGAATAAATAAAAACGCAACGTTAGTCTTAAGTAACTCGTATAAGAATAATTTTGTATTCTTGTTACCATGCTGTGTTTACGAGTACATTTTTCTGGAGACTAGACTGGATTTTACATATTAATTCATGTTAGAACGATTACGCACTGGCTAGTATCTGTTTCATGTGCCTAATAAATAAAATAAACATAAAACCCTATCGATATCAACACTTGTACGTTCCCACTGCTCGAGCACGGATCTCTCCTTGCATCGCAGGAAGGTTAGGCCGTACTCCACCACGGCAGCCAAGTCTGGGTTGGCGGAGAATTGTAAGATAGTGGGGAGCCCTTCTGTCAGAAGTTATCAATCCGCCCATAAGGCCTCTGACATACTTTAACGACTGCTAGGCGGCGCCGTCGGCTGTGAGGTGTCGGCCTAGAGAGAATAGCACCAACCCAAATTCTTCCCGCGGGTGTCGTAGAAGGCGACTAAGGGATACAAACCGGGGGGGGGGGGGGGGGGGTGGGCAACAGCGCCCCCTGCAGTACAATTCCACCAAACTGCGATCCCCAACCCGCATGCCCAGCGTGGGGATTATGGGCATTACCCCCCAATGATGGCAAAACTTTGCGCTCATTAGGGGAGGGCTATGTCCAGCAGTGGACTAATAAAGCCTGAAGAAGAAGAAGGCGGCGCCGACGGCTTAGCGTGATTTCCAAAGCACGGAAGCGCTCGGAAAAAATGCCACTAGCGATAGTCACGGGACAGTTACTGTTGTGGCCTAAGTTACTGATTCCAATCACTAGGTACGACTGGCCACTAGCGCTTCGCTTGACATGGCTTAAACTGTCATTACACGCCTTGTGAAGCACGGAAGGGCTCGCAACGAAATCGGTAGGCAAGGGATGGTCACCCATGCAGTTCCTGATCGCGCCTGTTGCTCTCTCCATGAGCGCTTTTACTGAAATTTTAGTGAAAAATAATTCATTCATTTTATGTAGTCTGACTTTGCTGACTTCAGCAGGCTGAAGAGGCAGTGGGCTAGCCATATCTCGCGAAGAACCGACCACCGTTGGAGTAAACGTATTCTTGAGTGGAGACCGCGACTCGGCAAACGTAGTGTAGGACGCCCTCCGACCAGGTGGGATGACGATCTGCGAAAAACTGCCGGCAGATGCTGGATGCGGCAAGCTAAAGACAGGGCGCTATGGCGCTCATTAGGGGAAGGCTATGTCCAGCAGTCGACTACATAATATAGCCTGAAGAAGACGAAGAAGAAGTCTGACTTTTAATCTGTCTGACTGTTATTCTTCGTTCCATCCTACCGTCTCTCATTCAATTCAATTTATTTCAACGTAATGTAAAGAACGAAAAGAATGAAAGTGAAAGCCACTGCCTTCGGGCTGTAGTGTAGTGTCCATTCAATCAGTCAGTATGTGCCGTCTGTCAATCCCTCTGCCTGTTCTCTACCTCTACTCTACCTCTCCTCTATCTCTCCTCTACCTCTCCTCTACCTCTACCTCACCTCTACCTCTCCTCTACCTCCCCTCTACCTCTCCTCTAAATCTCCTCTACCTCTCCTCTACCTCCGCTCTACCGCTCCTCTACCTCCGCTCTACCTCTCCTCGACCTCTCCTCTACACTCCAGCGGCGGCGAGTACTTACGCGGCGGTGGCGGCGGGCGGCGCGGCGGGCGGGTCCAGGCCCGAGGGGCACTTGTCTCCGGAGCTGGCCAGGCTGAGCGGCGAGGGCGGCAGCAGCGAGGGCGGCCGCGACCGGAGGCTGTACACTCGCTCGCCGGGAGGCACGCCGCGCATCTGTGGGCGGGACCGGCGAATTAGTTTCAGATCATATAGAGACCATACATAAGCTCACGCCTGTATGCCAGAGGGGTAGGCAGAGACCTTGACTCGGTCCTGACATCTGTGGGCGGGACCGTCGAATTAGCTTCGGATCATATAGTTAGAGACCACGCATAAGCTCACGCCTGTATCCCAGAGGGGTAGGCCTAGAGCAGGGAATGCCTCTTGACTCGGTCCCGACATCTATGGGCGGGACCAGCGAACTAGTTTCGGATCATAGAGTTAGGGACCATGCATACGCTCACGCCTGTATCCCAGAGGGGTAGGCAGAGACCAGGGACTGCCACTTGACTCGGTCCTGACATGTGGGTGGGACCGGCGAATTAGTTTCGGATCATTATAGAGACCATACATAAGCTCACGCCTGTATCCCAGAGGTGTAGGCAGAGACCAGAAACTGCCACTTGACTCGATCCTGACAGAGCACATTCGCTTCAAGAACGGTCGTTAGATTGTTCATTGCAGATCACTTTAATAAATAATATTCATTTATTTGGTTCTTGACAAATTTAAGCGGGCTACGGGCTAAGCCTAAAAATAACTGGTATTTTAAAAACCTATTTAGAGGCTAAAAATTCCACCCATGCCGGGATTTGAACCTGCGACCTCTGGCTATCCGTGCCAGCGCTCCTTCCAACTGAGCTAATGGGCGACTCACCGGCATCAGTGAAATTTCGAACCTCTTTACACTATTCTCTGTATTACGTATAGGCTAACATAAGATACTCTTATCGGATATCTATGGAAGAAATGCCCTAAACCGATATTTTATTATAGCTTGTCGCTACCGTACGATAAGATAGAACATTCGTGTAACCTCAATACGTATTAGTATATTGTTAATGACACGCGATGCTCGTACATAGCTATACATAGTCTAATCGCGATTATTTATTAGGTGAAACGTCGGGAGTTAAGGCAATTGCGTTTTACTCAATACGTAGGGATTTAGACAAGTCTAGCCCAACAAATACGAAGGTCAGACGACATCGTGAGGGTTGCGGGCCAGAGATGGACCAGGTTAGCACAGGACCGTGAGGAATGGCGCAATAAAAAGGAGGCCTATGCCCAGCAGTGGGTTGATGTGGGCTGATTATAGATAGATTAGGATAGCCCAACAAATTGAAGTAGATAAGTGCTGTAGTTATCCCCGATGGCACAAAATGATCGAGTGGCGATTTATGAAAAACCGATAGGCATCTTTCTGACAAATTTAAAAACCTATTTAGAGGCTAAAAATTTCACCCATGCCGGGATTCGAACCCGCAACCTCTGGCTATCCGTACCAGCGCTCTACCAATTGAGCCAATGGGCGACTCACGGCATCAGTGAAATTTCGAACCTCTTTACAATATTCTCTGTATTACGGGTTCGAATCCCGGCATGGGTGAAATTTTTAGCCTCTAAATAGGTTTTTAAATTTGTTCCTTAGCACGGGTTAGTGCATTAAAAAATAAAAATAGTGTAATCTTTCTGACACTTTACTGGGTTGTTATTAGTCAGGTTTTAGTTCATCATGATATGGCCCTATCAAAATTGTAACTGACAAGTTGATCTGCGATAGATCTAAAAGTATAAGCCTCCACCAATCCGGACTTGGCCCCCGTGGAGGAGTATGGCCTACCTTAGGGAAGAGACCCGTGCCCCTCGGTGGGGACATAATGGATTGATGATGATATACCCTGGTAATACGTTCCATACATTTTAATCTAACAAATATCCCCTGTTCCAGACATTTGTAAATTTAGGTCGGCATTTATCAACATACACCGGGAATCGAAACAAGATACCTGCCGCAGAGCTTATAAAGCCTGAGATTTCAGTGGAACGTTACAAAATCCTCACAGCTATCCAATAACGGGTGTTTTACACGTAAATAAAAACAAAAACCACATTTACTATAGGCAAAACTTAGAACTCACGAGAGAAAATATCCGCTGTGCCATACATTTCAATAAGGCGGTAGTTATCAAAAAGTATATTGCAAAAAAACTACATTTGTCGACAATTTTGTTTGTCGGCCTACCAATCGCAACCCGAGCCGTCCATTGCGAAGCCGCTCACTCAATTCTAGAAGCCACACGCTATCTGTGTGATTCCCAAAGGTCGCGCGGGCACCGCTATCGGACAAGGCGTGACATGCGAGTTCACAAGCCAAAGGCTATCGTGGAGCCCTTATCGTAAGGTCGCATGTCGCAAGCACCACCCGAACGGTTCGCCGGGTCGCTGGCAGCCGATAAAAAGTATACAAACAAACGCGCAGTGGACGTCACCCGCGGCTACATCTTTTTAAATGAATGAAAGGGCCAAACCCCCCCGGTTCCCGTCTACTGCCCTTCTGTGAATACTAGTAAAATAAAACACTTCACGTACAGTAGAACTGTTTATTCTTCCTTTTATTTATAATACTTGGTTTGCAACACCACGGGCATAGGTTACCCTTATACAGCTCTATTTAAAAATTGTATGCTTGAACGGGCATAGGTTACCCTTATACAGTTATATTTACAAATTGTGTGCTCAAACGGGCATAGGTTACCCTTACCAAGTTGTCACGACTAGCTCCAGTCAAGAATGCTCTCCGTCCTTTGTGGCCACACCTTTTATTAAGCTTGATCCCCACTCCTGACAGCTTTGGAATGACAGCTTGATACAGGGTTGCCATTATAAAAAAAACATTAATTTAAAACGGTTAACAATGGTACATTTAAATATATTAAATAGAAATCAAATAAAATAACCCTTGTAACACACAAAATTACAGTTTAAAACTATATTAAGATAAAAATCATAACATTCGGCCATCCGATAACGTGCAGACACCTGGCGCACGTCTACATAAAACAAAATATAAATAAATTATTTGTCTTTCTATACAACTAAATTGTACATACTGTAACAAAAATCACATTATTTTCACATTAGGCTATCATGTACTTCTTGTAACAGCAATTAAAAATTTAATGTAAATAACTTAGTTAATTAAAATCATAACATTCGGAACTTTTGATGCAATGAAAATTATCAAAACTATAAATCAATCATAGGAAAGGTTGTCTTAATATGAACCTTTTCTTAAACAAGTGCACTTATACAATTACTTAATATAACATTTACTCAATATCACTATTGTGCTCGCTACTAGTGCTACTATTGTCTGTATTATGTACCTCCAGAGCTTTTACATGAATCCAAGGTCTGACCCTGTCTGCAGCTATTACAGTTTCATAGGATTTACCTTTCTTTTTAAAGCCAGGTACATCGGAAATTCTGTAGCGATCGTTCCCCATAACTTCGACAATTTTATATGGACCCACAAACTTTGACAGAAGCTTAGTGCTTTGTTTGTTATTATCAAAATTGTTTCGGGAAATTTTTACTAAATCATTGATTTTGTACTTTGTAGCAGGAACCCGATTTGCGTCGTGTCGTTCCTTGCATTTAGCTTGCTGCTTACGTATATTTTTACTGATACTATCTCTGATCTCTTGTACATCAGTGATATTAGTATTATTTTTGGTATCTACGTTAAGTTTATTGGATAAAGAATCTTTCATTTTCAGTCCAAACATAGCTTCTGTCGCCGTTTTTTGAGTAGATGCATTAATAGTATTATTAATGCCCCATTGGACTTTTCCCAGACACTTGTCCCAGTCGCGTTCATGTCCAAGTGAATTTTGTGTTGATAGTGAGCGCAAAATCGTCTGATTAAATCTTTCAGCTTGACCATTGGCCCTGGGACAAGCGATTGCATTTAAAACATGTTTTATACCATTAGCATCACAAAAGGTTTTAAAGGCTGTTGAGGTGAAGGTTGAACCACGATCTGATATTATTCTAGCAGGAATGCCAAAGTCATAAAGGATTTTCTCCAGAACTTTTATAGTGTTTTTGGTTTTTAGGTCTCTGATTGCCCTTACGAATAGATATTTGGTGAAAGCATCAACCACTGTCAATATGTAACTGTTGCCGTCTTTGCTCCGGACAAATGGACCAAGATGGTCCATGTGGAGCGTGTGAAAGGGTATATTTATCTTTTCAATTGGATACAAATAGCCTGACTTTTGTTTTGCCGCATTATCTTTGTTGTAAGCACATTCTAGACAAGCTGCCACATATTTTTTTACGAATTTTCGTAACTTCGGGAACCAATACTGTTCGCGAATTCTTTCAAGGGTTTTGGCATACCCTAGGTGACCAATGTCATCGTGATTGGCTCGACATACTTGCCACCGGGCACTCCGAGGAACGACCAAACACAGTCGTTCATCTACCTTTCTATACACTGTATGGTTTTTAACGACAAAGTTCTTTTTAACATCCTTACATTCCTGATCATCTTCAGGTCTAAGATTTTTGAGAATGCGCGATACCTCAGGGTCTGCTACTTGTAGTGATAATAGCCAGTTCTCCTGCTCAATGCTAAACACATTAACGGAAAGGTTATCATCCGATTCCCCTGATAGTCTGGTGTTTCGGCTCAACGCGTCAACGTGCGACATTTGTACACCGGGTCGATACTCAATATCAAATGTATATTCGCATATTTGTAGCCACCACCTTGCTATTCGGGGAATCAGATCTCGTTTTGTAAGTGTAGTTCTAAGCGCAGCACAATCTGTGTATACCTTAAAATGGGTCCCTAAAAGGTACACTCGAAATTTCTTTAATGAGCATACCACTGCCAGTGTTTCAAGTTCATAGGAGTGCAAATGCCTTTCTTCAGGTGTGGTTTGGCGGCTGAAATAGGCAACAGGCTTCAAAACTCTTGAATCCCGTTGCCACTGCATTAGTATGCCCCCCACACCCAGAGAGCTGGCGTCAGTATGCAATTCGGTCTCCAGGGTGCGATCGTATAAAGCTAGAACGGGACGACTAGCCAGACATTCTTTGAGTTGTGAAAATGCCTGCATCTCCGTATCACTCCACCGCCAAACGGCATCTTTCTTCAACAGGGATGTTAACGGCCTAGCAATTTCCCCGTAACCCTTGATAAATTTTCTAAAATAACCAGTTAACCCAAGAAATTGTCGTACCTCATGGATGTTACGAGGTGTGGGAAATTCCTTGACCGCCAACACTTTAGTTTCTCCGGGCTGTATTCCCTGTGCAGAGATATCATACCCTAAGTAGCTGACCTTGGTGTCAAAGAAACGACACTTGTTCAGTTTTAAGGTCAGGCCGTATTGCCTAAAGACCTTCAGCAAATCCTCCAACCGCTGAAACATTTCTTCGATGTTCCTTGATGGTATAAGTACATCATCTAGATATGCTAAAGCGTACTCAAATCTTCTGTACCCAAGAATTTTGTTGATTGCTCTCTGGAAGACCGCCGGGGCATTGGCCAAGCCAAAGGGCATTCTTTTAAATTCATAGTGCCCGTCTGGCGTGACAAACCCCGTGAGATGTTGACTATCCTTAGCCATCGGGATTTGATAGTACCCGGATGCCAGATCTAGTGTCGAAAAGTAACTATTACCGCTCAGATTGGAAATTTGGTCTTCTATAAGGGGAAGAGGGAATCGATCTTTGACAGTTTTGTTATTTAAGGCTCTGAAATCTACGCAAAGTCTCTGCTCACCAGTTTTCTTTTTAACCATTAAAATTGGGCTGGCGTAATCAGACTTGGATTCCTGAATAATATCGTTTTTTAGTAGGTCTTCTATAGCTTCACGAACCTGTTCGCGCTCATAATGGGACAGACGGTATGGACGGTACACTACCGGTTTATTGTCTGTAAGTTCAATGCTCATTTCTACCTCTGTTGTGCACCCTATCTCTTCCAAATTAGTAGCAAAACAGTCGCGATACTCTTGTAACAGGGAGTACAGATCAGCTTTTTGCTTTTCATCAAGTCCTGGCCCGGTTTTAATATCGTCTCTGTCAAGAGGTTTTAATTTCGAATAATCTTTAAGGATCCTATTAACTTGGCAGGTTTCCCGTTCGATAAATGGAATTGCTCTGGCTATCAAAGAGTTCTTTTTGAAAATTAAGGGTTTTTGAGACAAATTTGCAATTACTACTTCGCCCTTGCCACAAGAAATGTGGTAGGCGCCTTGTAGTAAACGGTACTCTCTACCGGGCTCTGTAACACTATGACCCTCTATCAATATGTCTCCTGTATAATCAAGCTCTCCCAAGTGTACGGAAAGCAAGCCCGTTTTTAAAATTTCAGCGTTGTCTGTGACGTAAAGTTTTAAAGAAGTGTCATTATCTCCAAAGATATTTTCATGTGGCGTTTTATAGAATGTCAACTTGAGACTATCCTTCAAAACAGTGATGAACGGCTGTTCGGTGAAGTTTTGGCCAATAATCAGTGACGTCTGCATGTGTACATCATCCACAACCAACACCTCTACGCTACTTTCGATCTCATCAATCTTTACAGATGCATATGATTTGTACAGGGGTATAACCGATGATTGGCCAAATCCTTTTACCACGGGCACATTGTCAAAAATTGGTTTCAGTTTTAATAAGTCTGCATCAGCCTTTCGCAAGAGAGTGCACTCACTTCCGAAGTCTATAAATGCTTTGAGGGTATGGTCATCAACAATGACAGTTTTAAAGAACTTGTCGTTGGTGCTGCTGGTTATATCGATTTTCATGGTGTTCTTTTCGGTGGCATTTTCAGATTGATTGACGGTAAGATTCCTAGGATTGATGGGATCTAGCTTACAACCTTCGTTATCATGTCCGATCCTATTGCAACGTTTACATTTTAGTAGAGGTTTCGTACATTTGTAAAAAGGGTGACCCCTTGAGCGACAATTATAGCAAGTAATCGAGCTCGAAAAGGAGCTATGAGAGCTTGTACTAGGTTTTTCCTGGTTTAGTCTCTGTGTTGATCGATCTCGCAATTTAATATTGAGAGAAGGTTGTTGCTTTTGAGATGAAAGATAGTTTAGTAAGTCCTCGGGCTCAGAAGTATTTAGGGTTTGTGCCCCATTCCTAATTGACCTATCACTGATGCCATACACAATGCAATCAACAGCCTTTTTACCAGAGATTTCACATCTGTTTAGCAAACTTAATTTATCATAAAAGTATTCACGTAAACTTTCATCACTTCGTGTAGTACGGTTTAACATTTCTTCTAAAATACGGCCATAATTTTCTTCACTTGGAAATGCCTTGCGAAGTTTTGCCTGCCACTCGTCCCATGTATAAATAACCGTTGACAAGGACTCAAACCATTTCTTCGCCAGGCCAACCAATTTTTGAAGCGCGAAATGCGTAGTTTGTTTTTCGCTCCAATCGTATATGACTGCGCACTCATTAACCTTCTTTAACCAGCTTTCAATGGTTTGAGTTCTATTAGACGGATCGAACTCAGATACGACATTGTTCATATTGTTGTTAGTATAGACAGATTTCTTACTTGTTTTGCCTTTCCATTTGCTCAGCATCTTTAACACTTCCTTCTTAGAAAGCCTGCTTGCTGCCTTGCGAATCTTTCGGGGTACCTCATCGCTCGAAGTGGACGACGAAGATGAAGAGGACGATGAAGATGGACTTCTTCGTCTAGATTTCTTTGTTCGTCGGTGTCGTTTCTTGGGGGGTGTATCTGGCGGAGTACCACTTTGGTCCTCCATCGGCATTGTAGTAGTCTTTACTTCAACCTGGAATTATTGACCACGACATAATCCTTTTCATTTTAATACCTCTCCACAGACTAACTAATAATTAATTCTTTTAAACTTCGGTATTCTTAAAATATCCAGCCAACTGGCTCAACAATTATCCAGCAACTATGTGACTCACTCAATAATCAACCAGTAGCAAACCTAGCTACTCAATCCAGCAGCAAACATAGCCACTCAGTAAACCAGCGAGTGCACATAGTATGCTCCCAAACTTTATCCAGTGAATATTATCACCAACCTCACTAGCATGTGTAACCACTAAATTTTACCTTCACATCACAAATCATAAAGAATATAAAGATTTAAGCATGTGCGATTGAAGTATGAAAAATTATCGGTTCCTACCCTTGCCAATTTCAAGTGACAATGGCTGTAAATATCTTTGTTAAATCTGTAAATTGCTGGTACAGATGTATCATCAAATACATTAACTCTTTCCTTTTACATGAGTACAGATAAATTACAATGTGAAAATATCCCAAATAATATAATCCACTCATCTTGCTCACACCCGCACTTAATCCAGTAAGTGCGCGACCTACTACTGGAGTGTAGCCCCAATCAAGCAAGTCGCACACAAACATTCATGAAAATTAAACAACGCACTACCAGAGTGTAGCCCTGACCAAATGCGTTGCAATTTCCGAAAAAAGGATAATGCAGTCAGTTATTTGGTTCACAAAAAAAAAGAAGACAGATTTAAAAGTTTATTTTTACCATACCAGCCAATAATTACTAAATAAAAGAGTAGTTAGTATAAAAATTACGACGTACCTTTTGTTCGGATCCCACTTCTGAAGTAAAATAAAACACTTCACGTACAGTAGAACTGTTTATTCTTCCTTTTATTTATAATACTTGGTTTGCAACACCACGGGCATAGGTTACCCTTATACAGCTCTATTTAAAAATTGTATGCTTGAACGGGCATAGGTTACCCTTATACAGTTATATTTACAAATTGTGTGCTCAAACGGGCATAGGTTACCCTTACCAAGTTGTCACGACTAGCTCCAGTCAAGAATGCTCTCCGTCCTTTGTGGCCACACCTTTTATTAAGCTTGATCCCCACTCCTGACAGCTTTGGAATGACAGCTTGATACAGGGTTGCCATTATAAAAAAAACATTAATTTAAAACGGTTAACAATGGTACATTTAAATATATTAAATAGAAATCAAATAAAATAACCCTTGTAACACACAAAATTACAGTTTAAAACTATATTAAGATAAAAATCATAACACTAGCGTCACGATTGTTTTTTTTAATAATCGTTTTTTTTTTATTAAAATGGCTTTAAACCACGTAATTTTTTTAGGATCCACTGCTGAGACCCAAAAATAGAAATAAATTACATTTAAGCCAAAAAAGAAACCTAGGCAGTCGGTCTTAAATCATGTTTAATTAGCCGATTTAAGGTCTCACTACTAGGCAAAGGCCTCCATTTTTGCATCACAGTCCTGCCTGTTACTGGCCATTCCATTCATCTAAAAAACAATGTCCCGCCCAGACGTCTGTAGCGTCCGAGTGGACCGTCCTACAATCCAGTGGCATCTTCTAAGTGAAGATGCCACTGGACGCTGTATAAATAATTTGATAACATATATACATAGATGAAAAGGCCAAAGTCATAGACATCTCGTGTCTACGAAATATGCAGATGTGTAGACATAGTCACGTGGCGCTCAACTTGTTTGGAATAGATCTAAGTGGATAATTATAGTCCAGATACGTCGTTTAAATAATATTTAATTAGTGAACCTACGGAGCTTGCCGCGTGGAGATAATATTAGTTGTTTGTTTAGTTACATAATGCGTGTAGACAAACTTGTTCCTAATTAAAGAACCATTGTTATATAACAGTATAACGGTGCAAACTTCATTAAGTACACAACTTTTTTTCATATTTATTTAATTCTATCATTTTCAAACTTTAAAATTACGTCACCAATTAAAATTACGTCACCAATTTTTGAGATTTCCTTTTTTTGGCATTAATACTTTAAATAATAATTTCAAGTAGACCGGACTACATAAATCGTCCTACTTATTCAATTTTTTTATCAAGTTTTTTCTGTTTTATCATTATAAATAAAACATAGAGTTAAAGTCGTTCCAGTTTATTACTTATAAAACGTTTTACAACTTCACAATAGTCAATTACAGTTGTGTTAGTTAGAACAATCGAGACACTCTTGCGAGAAAACAAAAACTTATTGAACGAGGATAGATCGAAATGTGCACCGCGACACGCACCCCGTAGTACCATTATACCTATAGTTTACCTCCGGCACTGGCTGAAAATCAGCGCTGAGAGCTCACTCCCTCAGCACAACGCTCCTTTTGTCAGTGAGTCAGCCGCCTTTTGTGGCAATTCAGACACGCCACAGGATAAATCTATGTTTTTTTTTTGTTAGTTGCATGTGTATTTCGGTTATTTATGTTGTGCTCATATTATGTTAATTACCTTTTTGTTTTGTTTCTATGATGTGTCTTATTGTTATGAGAAATGTGCTTCCTTCCTTAAATGAAAATAATAAGAATTAGAAATAAGAATTTGGTTCCGGACTGCTTACTAATTAACGCTCATGAATGCTCGTTTTTCTATATTTTCACGCCATTTTGCAAGATATAAAACAGCACCATCGAGTGGCTATTTTGAAAACTTCTTGCAAGATTTCTCGTGCTGACTTAATAATAGCATTTATGACAGCCGCGCAATTATGACGAATCGATTCAGATCTTACATGCCAAAATATTAAGCTTAGTTAAGAAGGTATTAGGGGACAAGTAACGGGAAATGCTTACACAAACCTTAACTTTTTGGGCTCCACCAACGTCAGGTTACCTGCGGCGGTACACCTTATTACCAAATTACAAGTTATCAAATAATATCTAGGGGTATTCTTATAAAGATTGATTTAAAAAGTTAAGTGTTTTACAATACATATGTATGCACGTAAGATTTTTCTGCCTTGTAACCTGTACAATTGTTTGTTTTATTTCAACAAATAAAAATAAAAGTGTCAGAATCGTAGTTAGTAAACTATAAGATCACTGCATTTAAATTTCATTAGCGATACCGATAATCTTGCTTACCCATACAAGGATTTGTTTTTAGAACACCACAAAATTTAAGGGCATGGGTATCTTACCTGTAACGTCAATATTCTTGGTCTCCTGCCAATTTTGTTTATTTTTCGAAACCAAACATGAAATCAAGTTACATTTTCTTGAGTTTCAAGCCGCGCCGGCGAAAGTAAATGGTAGTTTCGTTATTTCGAAGAATGTGCAGTCTCTAACAAGGAACCTCTTCGCTTTGAGAAAACAAGAGAGAATATGCAGCACCAAAAAAGGACTCTAAACAAAAGATCAGATAAGTAGTTGTTAAAACAATGGGCCGTAATTTACATTCTTGATAGAAAGTTTAATGGCTCAACAAATCAACTTCTCTGCCATAAGGTTAACGAAACTGACCCGCCCAAGATCACTGCCCTCTGTAACAATATTTTCTTGAGACAATGACACCAGATAATGTAAAACAAATTACTTGCAACTATTATTAAATTGCAACTATTATTGAATGGTATTTGTTAATGATTCGCGATACTCATGCATAGTTACACAGGCAGACTAACGGCCGAATACTCAAACGTCAGTCAAATCGATCACTCAGTTGAAGGGCATTCAAATTTGAACATCTGTTAAATATTGAGTGGTATACACAAACGTCATTCAAACAATTTCAGACCGTGATCAGCTGAGAAGCCGTCAAATAAACAACAAGTCTGTTTTCATTGACAAAATATTTAAACTTACGTTGTGTATCCGATTTACGCAGAATTTGTTCGATCAATTTTAAGTTTTGTGATGAAATATGAAGTATTTTTATAAAAATAAAATAAATCATAATATGATTTATGAAACAAACTTAAATTATTATTACCTCATTTTGTACAAAGCAAAATGTTTAATGTTGTAATAACAATATCTTATACTGTCGTAGAATGAAACGTTAGGGCCATCTCACCAATGACATTTGAAAAGTCTACCACAATAAAAACATAGCGGTATTGCGGTTTTTTAAAGCTATTCCCTGATAAATACTAATATAAACAAGAATTGAATGAGAATTATTATTATGCGTTATTATGCCAGTAGCATAATATAATATTAATAACGCAGGGTTCTTAAAATTTGGTCCACTGGCTGTTTGGACTCCTTGTAACTGGTTGGATTGTATGTCAAAAGACGGACAGACTCCAAATATAATACCGTCTCTTTCGACAGCCGGAACCGCGCATGGAATTCTGTTTCATTATAATACTCGAAAGCATTTATTTTGCCTCATTTCTTCGAGGCACATTAGGCCCTTCCTCGACATGATAAGGACATTGTTTTTCACATAAGTT
This sequence comes from Yponomeuta sedellus, assembly GCA_934045075.1. Classification (NCBI taxonomy): domain Eukaryota; kingdom Metazoa; phylum Arthropoda; class Insecta; order Lepidoptera; family Yponomeutidae; genus Yponomeuta; species Yponomeuta sedellus. The sequence continues at coordinate 14,878,694 of OW203744.1, read as the reverse complement.
CACTGATATTACAACTTTTTTACGATTTGAAGGTCCTCGCGACCACTTTCAATTGTAACGCCTACTCAACTCGATTTGACAGCCCATTTGACAGATAAATCGCGCTAAGTTGCGTTCGAGTATACGAATTTTTCGCTGAGTGATGTTTAACTGCCAGTTATTTTGTGTTCCACTTAAATTTAACACAAGCTTTTAACTAACGTTTGTGTATACGAATTTTGTGTTTAACGGCTTGTCAATTACTTAAAATGCCTTTAAATATTTGAATGACGTTTGAGTATTCGGCCGTAAGAGTTAAAGATGGGCGTTTTCGAAAAACATTTTCGAAATTTTCGAAAATGGTTGTTATTCAAATGTTTCGAAAATATTCTTTGTTATTCGAAAAGAATAACTAATTTAGTGCTGTTTCATTTGCATGAAAGCAATATTATGAAGACAGCATTGAACGAACAAAACGCGCGCGACTCGTGTAAAGTCGTGTCATTCCGCCACGAATCGTGTTTTCGAAAATCGCGAGACTAAAGCGTTTTCGAAAATTGGGCCGATATGAATTTCGAAATGACTAACGTCTTTTCGTCAGCAGTCGTGTTTTCGAATATTATCACTAAAGCATGCGAACTGTGAGAGGCAGAGCACTTATTTCTGAAACTGCGTTTGACTCGGGGCATCTCGACAGTCACTCAACTACATCTCAACATGCGAAATATTCGAAAATGGCTCGCTTTCATTCTTGCATGCATGCGTCGCATTCGCGCAATCGCGGATTAGTAAGTTAGTAATATTAGTAAAACTTATTCGAAAATCAATGTTAGTAATTTACTAATCTTGTTTTCGAAAATAAACGTTAGTAAATTCAGATTATTCGAAAAGAGATGAGTAGTATAGTATTGGGAACTCTAGGACACTTTTCCGTCGTGAGAGGCTCACTGCGTTCGCCGTCACTCCTTCAAAGTGTCCTAGAGTTCCCAATACTATTGTGGGAAATATGCAATCTAGACATTTCATTACTTGATTAACTTACTAAAACGGAAACTCTTTTTTACTTCAGTTCATTCATAGGAATTATTTATATAAGCGTCAAATACAACAATCACTTCATTGCACGCCTGCAGTTCTAGGTGTTAGTATCGTTTTTATTTTATTTACTCAAGAATGAAATTTATACAACAAGCGCAAACATTACGTTTGGAAAACATTTGTAGCGAATCTAACAACAAAATAAAACTACATGGAAATCTTTTACCAAATACAATTCGATGCATAATTTGTGGTCCTTCGAACTGCGGTAAAACAAACGTAATGATAGGTCTTCTATTGCACAAAAATGGATTGCGCTACCGAAACGTTTACCTTTATTCTAAAACGCTCTTCCAGCCAAAATACGTTTTTTTAGATAAAGTGTTAAGCATGGTTCCTGAGATAAATTTCAGTAAATTTCGTGACAACGAAGAAGTGATAAGTCATCAAAATGCCAAACCTTACTCCGTAATGATATTTGATGACGTTGCTTGTGAAAAACAAAATAACATACGTGATTATTTTGCGATGGGTAGACATAAAAAGATTGATTCTTTCTATTTGAATCAAACATACAGTAAGATACCAAAGCAATTGATCAGGGATAATGCTAATTTGATTATAATTTTTAAACAGGATGACATCAATCTACGACATATTTATAACGAACATGTTAACGCAGATATGAGCTGGACACAGTTTCGAGAGATGTGCAAAAAAATATGGAGTGTGCCTTATAATTATTTGGTAATTAATAAAGATTGTGAAAAAGGTAAAGGATGTTACAGAATGAACTTTGACAAATTCGTTGTCTTTGACTAAGCATATTTGTGCTATTTATAATGAGTTACGGATCGAAGTGTCGTTACTAATCGGTTTGCGTTGCGAGAGAAAGTACATATTTTATCTCGCTATGGAAAAGATACTAAAAACACAGATTGTAGAATCTGCTGAAGCTGTAAAAAGAAAGTTTAAACAATTGAAAGATATTGACCACGATAATGATCTAGTATTGGAAAAGGTTTTCAAACCATTAACAGGTCCACTAAAAAGCATCGCCGCAAAAAATGAAAAGATTAATAAAGAGTATTGGGATGATAGACACTGGGACACTAAAACAAACATTGATACTAACAAAGACCTTAATGAAATCGATGATGGTGCATCTACCAGCTACAACTTTATGCAAAATAGTGATCGTGACTCCCAAAAACCTGAACAGAAAGCATTTAGTGAAACTGATGAAGGCGATTTAAACATGGGTGATTCAAGTGACACATCGTTTAAAACTCTTGAATCTGTTCAGAGTCCTCGCCAAGATTCTTCTTCTTGGTCATTGTCATCGGAAATATTTAGTAATGTACCTTATGGAGTAAGGCTGGAGCGAGGAAAAACTATGTTGGGATCACTGCGAGTGTCAGTTACAGAAAATAAGATTTCAGTTGGCGGGAAAAGTTATTTAAATACACCTGGATTAGCTGAATTATTGTTGAAACCAAAACCAAATTTAAGTTTAGTTAAGCCTGATGATTTAAAAAACTATAAACAATTACTGTTAGAAACAAATGCTCACCGTCGTGATTTCAGTCCTAAACAGCCAATAAAAAGTAATAGAGGTATGAAGTATTTGCAAATAATAAAACCTCTCTTTAAACTAACCAAAAATACTTCTAGCAGTATTGAAAGTCTGCCGCAAGGAGAAGGGTTACCAGTTTTGAAAAAAATGAATAAAAATGTGGATTATGTGTACTGGGATGATCCAAATGAATTGGTGGAACGTTTAAAATTACTTATTGCGTCTCGCGAAGCTGGTAATACAGGGCTTAATAACGAAATTATTTCTATCATTGAAGAACTGCGTGAATGTGGTCTAATAAAGTAATATAATTACAAACTCAAATGTATTTTCCATCAGTTCTTGTTCAACCTTCTTAAAAAAATGATGAATATTGATAAATTTGGCCACCATGTGCATAAAAGACTTCGTCCATCAGAAATATTTTATAGCACCAATAATAAAAATCTTACTCAAAACCTTAACGGAGAATATGACTTGAAATCAAAAAAACTGGTAGGATTGAGACTTCCTGTACTACCAGATGAGGCTGTCAACAAAGAGTATGTTGATCAAAACTTAAAGTTATTTTGCAAAGAGCATGATATTCTTGTCGAGCTAAAAAGTATAAAGAGTCAGATACAACTGATTCAGAAACAGTTAGATGAAAAGTGTACAAGGGTAGAAGTTAGTTCTATTATCAAAGATCAGTTGGTAGCAATCAGAGACATTGCCAGTAGAAATTATGAGTAAAGAAAAAGTGGTGAACGAGATTCATAGAGCTGCTAGAAGAAATTTTAATCGACGGCAAGTTATTCTTAAAGGAATCGATGATTTATGGCAAGCGGATTTAATTGATATCCAACATATTCGAAAACACAATAGAGGATTTAATTTTATTTTAGTCATTATAGATTGTTTTTCAAAATATGTTTGGACTGTTCCATTAAAAACTAAATCAATGAATGAAGTGTGTAATGCATTTGAAAAAATTTTAAAAAGTAATCGTGTTCCAACTAACGTACAGACCGATTTAGGAACAGAATTTTATAACAAATCTTTTCAAAGGCTTATGCAATCATACCACATTAACCATTATTCAACTTTTTCTACCAAGAAAGCATCTATTGTTGAAAGAGTTATAAGGACATTGAAGAATAAGCTATATAAATATTTTAGTTTAGTTGGCAATTACAAATGGATTGGAAAACCATTAGTTGATATTGTGATTTCATATAATAGTACGAAACACCGTACAACAAAGTATCGACCAGTGGAGGTAAACAAAGTCAATGAACCCAAAGTTTTAGAAAATATTGTATCTCACGCAGAGTCATCCTCAGTGAAACCAAAGTGTAAAGTAGGGGATTGCGTTCGTATTAGCAAGTACAAAGGGTGTTTTTACAAAGGGTATACTCCCAATTGGTCGACCGAGTTATTTACCATTAGCAAAGTTAACAAAACTACTCCCATTACATATCGTATTAAAGACCAGCATAATCAATTAATAAAAGGTAGTTTCTACGAGCAGGAATTAAATAAAACACGTAATCCCGGTGTTTATTTAATTGAAAAGGTATTGAAAAAGAGAGGAAATATGTTATTTGTCAAATGGCTTGGATTAAAAGACGCTGAAAACAGTTGGATCGGTAAAAATGATGTCGTGAAATAATGTTATTATATTACACTCATGAATGCAAAATTTTATTCATTCGTTCGTAAGTGATGACTGGAAGAGGACTTATTAATAAATTAATAAATAATTTACCACTCGAGTTACATTTACCAGGATATAATTATTGCGGCCCTGGCACAAAACTAGAAAAACGCTTACTAAGAGGTGATCGAGGTATTAATCAGTTAGACGATGCTTGTATGCGTCACGACATTGCCTATACTAAATACACCGATACGCGCAATCGACACCAAGCTGATAAAGAATTGATGGAAATGGCAAAACTTAGATCAAAAGCAAAAGACGTGAGTAGAGGGGAAAGACTTGCTTCGTGGTTAGTAAACAAAATCATGAAAGTTAAGGTTAAGACAGGTGCTGGTTTTAAATCAGGTATTAGAAAAATAAGTACACAATTAAAGAAAGCTAAACTAAAAAACAAACAATCTGCAATTAAATATGCACATTTAGCTGCAAAAAAATTGTTTCCTAAAAATATGAAAGTTCAGCTACCTCGAATAATACCAATCCCAAAAATTGGGGGGATACTACCACTTCTTCCTATATTTGCTTGCCTTTCGGCAGTAGGTGCATTAGCTGGAGGTGCAGCTGGAATAGCAAAAGCAGTGAACGACTCCAAATCTGCTCAAGAAAATCTAAAAGAATCAATACGTCATAATAAGATGATGGAGACAATTGCTATTGGAAAAGGGCTGTACATCAAACCGTACAAAAAAGGTGGTGGGCTCTGTTTACATACAAAAAACTGCTAAATAGGCTACCCCGACGCGCACTCACAAATGAAGATATAATGAAATATGTTAATAACAGTAATATACCATATTTCAGAGGTGTATACATGAGGGATAATTTGCCTCAAAAACCTAAACAAATTGAGTGTGCGATTATTAATTTAGATAGTTCTGACAACCCTGGAACGCATTGGGTAGCCTTCGTAAAAATTTATAATTATTGTGAATATTTTAACAGTTTCGGAGATTTAAAACCTCCTACAGAATTGGTTAAATACCTAAGTGGCGCAGATTTGTATTACAATTATACTAAATATCAAGCATACAACACGTTTAACTGTGGACATTTATGTCTTAAATTTTTGAAAGGTTTCTGGAAACGAGTCAGTTAACTATGTCTTTCACAATGTCTATAACGGGCACAGACTCTGCTCTTGTAACAAATTATTCACCGGCTTTGGAAACTGATGGTGATTATGAGTGTGGCCTGTTGTACTTCACTACTTTTAATTCAATTCCTAATGTTGATCACAGAAATAATAAATTCTATTACGGTAAAGATGGGGTTGTGATAATACCAGAGGGTTCATATGAACTTGAAGATATTATTGACTTCCTAACGAAACATGTTCATGATTGTGTTTTGGAATTAACTTGCAATAATAATACTTTAAGCACCAGTATTTTTAGTAGCAAAGACATTCATTTTGATAAGGAGAACTCAATAGGAGTTACATTAGGATTTGGAAAAGTATTATTAAAAGCTAATATATTACACACATCTTCCTATCCGATCAACATTTTACCATCAGCCATAGTCCGAATCGAATGTGATATTGTAAGTGGATCATTTGTTAATGGAAAACCTAGCCATATAATTTATGAGTTTTCTCCGAATGTGCCGCCGGGTTATCGAATAATTGAAATTCCTAAAAACGTTATCTATTTCCCAGTTATCCAAAACAGTGTGAGTGCAATTAATATTAGAATTTTGGATTTAAATAATAACCCACTAAATTTAAGAAGGGAAGAAGTACAGCTTTGCTTACATCTGAAGAAAAAATGATTGATTTCAATAAAAACCTGTGTACTACTAGCAGAAAGCGCAGTTTGCTTTCAAATATTACGAAGGTACCACCAAAAAGAAATAAGTTAACCAAAGCCAATAAACAATTTCTCAAATTAATAAATTTGTCGAAGTAACTAAAATGCTTAATGTAGCAGAACCTTTTGTACAAGACAACAGCATTGAAAGTATTCAGATTCATTCCTACAAGCCTTATGTAAGCAGCTACAATAGGAACGATGAGATACGGATTCCAATTAACCAGCAAGACCTTTACATTCTACCGTCGGAGAGTACTTTATACGTAGAAGGAAGGATCAGCGTAATCAACAGTGAAACTAAAGCCAAAGTGACCGAGTTTCAATTAATAAATAACCCAATACTATTTTTATTTCAAGATATTCGGTACGAATTAAATGGGGTTGAAATCGATAAGATTAAGAATGCAGGCATAACAACCACAATGAAATGTTTATTATCAATGAATGAAAGCGAATCAAAAATGTCTTATGCATGGGGTTGGAGCATTGACGGTATTAAAAACACAATGGGAGGAAGTTTTTCAGGCTGTCTCCCACTCAATAGAATCCTTGGGTTTGCGGAGGATTACAAAAAAATTATAATAAATTGCAAGCACGAACTTATACTTTTGCGAAGCAATACCAACATGAATGCAATTAAATTAAATAATAATGAGGTTGTAGAAGATATCGTAATCGATAAAATTATGTGGCGGGTGCCCCACGTTAAGGTGTCTGACCGAGAGAGAATCAACTTGCTTAGGTATTTAGAAAGAGACAGAGCTATTAACGTAGCGTTTAGAAACTGGGATCTTTATGAATATCCACTTTTACCTCAAACAACGAAGCATACATGGGCAATCAAAACTTCATCACAGATAGAAAAGCCAAGGTACGTTATCATTGGATTACAGAAAGACCGCAAAAATAATGGATTTCAGGATATGTCCCGATTCGATCATTGTAACTTGCGTGACATAAAAGTGTTTTTAAACTCAACCTACTTCCCGTATGAAAACCTAAACGTTAAATTTAGCAATGACAATTATGCTTTATTATACGAGTTGTATGCTAAATTTCAACAGTCTTACTACAGCCGTCTTCCGGAACCCCTGTTAAATTACATCGACTTCAAAGAAAAAACTCCATTATTTGTAATTGATTGCTGTCGTCAGAACGATACGCTGAAGACTGGACCTGTCGACGTTCGTGTTGAAATTGAGAGCGAGATAGCAATACCAGACAAAACAACTGCGTACTGTTTAATATTGAACGATTGTGTTATAGAATATAAACCTCTTACCAGTGTAGTGAAGAAAATATCATGAATCCGGAATACATTTTTGTAGATTTACAAGGCTTTAAAGACTACAAAAATAATTTTATTGTCAAAGAATTTGCTACGGCAGCAAGTGAAAGTACAGAAGTTTTTTTAATAAAACCTCCATTTCCTTTCAAACATTTGACTGACGAAGAAAAGAAACAAGTTGTTTGGCTCGGGAAAAATCGAGGAATCTACTGGAGTGAAGGATTAATAAGCTATAAAGAATTTAAGAGTATGATTAAGTCATCCCTATCTGGTAAAACTTTAGTTGCAAAGGGGGTTGAAAAATGTAAATGGGTTCAGGATCTATGTCCGAATAGCATTGTAAAGGATGTTGGCGAAATGGATATACCTAATCTTAAGACCTTAATTTCTTATTATTGTACGAATAAATGTAGTAAATATAACTGTCTGATTCATAACGATTACTGTGCATTAAAAAATGTTATATGTATAAGAAGATGGTGTGTTGACAATACAGTGTCAATATAATTTTTAATTAACTTCTTACCATTGAATTTGTACTTAATTATTATTTTATGAAAAATAAATGTGTTACTACGTAATTTTATATTTTCTTGTTTTATTGACTGAGAAAAAGAAAACAAAAGTCAGTTTAGTTTAAGATATTATATTTAAATGATTCGCATTTTAACATCGGTAACACTTATTCTACTTATAACTAAGATTAATAATATTTGACACAGTTAAATTTATTTATAGTATTACATAATTATTGCATAATGCTAGTTACCTAGCGAAATACAAAGAAAAAATAATTCTTCACATTTTTAGTAATCATTACTATTATTAGTTAACTTCCTACTCATTCTGTCAAGTAAATTTTCGGTCATGTCCATTATCTCGTCGGTATGTTCCATCACCATATACTGCGCATTCGACGTTTCCACTTCACTGTCACTGGATAAGTCAATCACTTTGATTTTTATCATTCGCAAACCTTTACGCCGCGATTTCTTCACAATGTAGGAAGTTGTATTTTGCGTCTTTTTCTTGGAAGGCCGCACTCGCTTGTTCGGATTTCGCGGGGGAGGTTCTGGAGCCCCAACTTCTTCCACATCCTCGCTCTCGAATCCGGTCAGTAAATGCTGGCCGTAGAAGAAAGGGTCCGTTATCGTCGGGCTGTAGGTCATCTTGGTGATCTGAAAATAAATAATAGATTTTAGTATCGACAAAATTAAAAAGAAGTTAGATATTTATTCAAAGTAGACAGGTTTCAACTTACCAAAATAAAAATATTTTATCAGCACAGTAACTCGTCTCGATGCTATCGATGTTAACTTGCGAATGAATTACGGACTCAGTCAAGCTGCGTCATCAATAGTCATCATTATTCGAAAGAGTTGTCCGACCAATATAACCAGAGCTACCTCTCCCCGCTGTATGCAATGTTATACGACGATGCATAACATCGTCGCGGGTGGCCCCCCTCCCCGCGCGCTTCATGCGCGCGAGCTCGCAAAGTTAGTTTAAACAAAGGACGTCTTGATGACACAATTGCGACAGGTTCGGTCTTGCTTGAGGTGGAAGTGAAATGAAGAATTTGATGACACAGCCAGAGCAGGTCAGGTCTTGATCAAACCTATCAAGGATATGGAATAAGTATGAACACAGGTATTTGTTTCAGATAAAAACGTTTATTTTAGTGTAGGTAGGTATTTAAATGTCTATCTACAATATTATCTTAAAATGTACACAAATTCAAAATTCAGAAAAACTAGATTTAATGTTTTTTTTCTTAATGTGCTTATACTAAAATTACTTACATAGGTATAACTTAATACAAGAGTCATCTTTAAACCATTTCAATAAGTGTTATATTTAAAATAATGAGTTATGCCCCCAGGCTACAGTGGACACTTTGTCCGGCATTATACATCTTTTATCGTCTGTATTAGACAAAGCAATTTTATTTACAGACTGGGTAAATATTTCGTGTTTTATAGACTTGAAAAGATTTTGCTTTCGTCTGACTAGTTTATTGTTCAGCAACACTTCACGATAATCGCTTGCAGCTAAATCTCGGACTACGCACTTTTTCACCCCTTTGGCTTTCTTTATTACCAGCTCAGTGGTTTTTATGCAATATAATTTTGAGCGCAAACCAATGAATTCGGTCAAAATTTTCCCCCCCAATTCATCTTTAAATAAACCAGGCACTTTTTTGTTTACCAATGGTAGGCCGAACTGGTTTCGAGGTTTGTAATTGCTTGTATCAAAAAAATCCATCAAGGATTCTTTCATATCTCTATAAAAATCTTCGGTTTGAATTTCATAAACAAAGCTGTCAGTGTCGGTGTAACAAAGCTGTATTTGTTTTCCATACTTAGGCTTAATTACCGAATAGTGAAAGTCATACATGTGACTCTTAGACAGCTCCAGCACTGCAAAACCCACATAAATTGGTTTGTTCAAAATTACTCTTTCCGGTTTCATTTGAATAGCGACTAAGTTTTCGGAAAATACGCTTGCGCTATGGAAGTTTAACCGAGCAATCAATTTGTCAGCGGTATCATGTTTTTTTGTTTTGTTTATTTTATCATGCCATTGTGTAACAAGTTTAACATTAACGCGTTTTTCACTATCCTCTAGCGTTTTTCCGGAAATAGAGTTATTATTTAACTTGAACAGGTCTTGCTGGAACTGAGTGACCGCTTTTTTTCTTAGTTCCGTGTTTAAATCGATGTATTCTTTCAAAAAAGCTCTCTGGCGAAATGTTATAACTCTATGAACTTTAGCGAGGATCAATCCGTTTGCCAGACATGTTTTGAGGTGAACGTAATGTATCACGTAGTAAAATTTATCGTACAAGTTCGGAGTCAATTTAGGTGTCTTACCTCCAGGAGGAATGAATTTCTCAGCACAAAATGGGTAATCGCTATGCGCATCGTGTAACTCATCAGGGTACAATAAGTCTACTTCTAATATGTAACCTCGTGGAGCATCATTGGGAATGTCTTCAACATTCAAGTTTTCGATTTCAGATTCACTTAAAAATCTAAAATCCGAAATTGGCAAGGACTGGCACATGCTGTATCCGTATAAATTGTTACAGTCAATGTATACCAAAAATGAGTCTCGTTTAGTTGGATCGTACGTCTCCATATATGAATTGTTTGCTTGCGAGTGTCTTTTGGAACACATGCAAATGCCACCTCTGATACCCTTTTGAATCATGCGAATAATTTCCAAGTTATCTATAAGTTCTAATTGGATCCCCGTTTTTAGAAGCATTGCATCAAATGACAAACTTGGAGAAGTTAGGTAGAAGGCTGGATCTAAGTTGTAATGCGTCTTACATGTCTTCCTGAAGTTTTCGAAGACGTCTGTTAATAACAGCACATCAGTCTTCACATAAAGGTCTGTATATTTGCCCATGTTTTCAATTTCGAAAGTTTGCCACACATTTTGAGCGTGCGCATACTCTTCGTCCGATATGTGTTCGTCAGCCATAGAATTGTAGAACAACGACTTATCAGGTAGTTGTTTATCTGTAAACATTTTCCAACAAGTCATATAATCGTAGGGGTACACCCCTTTGCGTGTAAGTAACTCAAACTGATTTTCATCTGGGAAATAACGCGAAAGATAAGTAAAGTCATTTTTGTGCAAGCCTTTTGCCAACTTTTGTAAACTCGTGCCCAAAAATTTATACGAGTCAACGAATCGTATTTGAGCAAATTCGTCTTCAGAAATTTGAAAAAACTTCGTGAACGAAATGTAGTTCTCTTTGTTTTTTGGAATAATTTTTATCGGTCCGCAAATGTCACTCAGTTCTTTAATGAACAAATGACAGTCATATCCTGCGAGGTTATGAAAAAATATCGGAACTAGTTTGGGAACTCGAAATTTCAAGTTACAATATGCATGTGCCGCACCGCGATAACGACCTGTCAGATGACAGTGATCTCTAACTTTGTCTGTAAATATTAGACGATCACAGATGTGACAACAATCTGCTTCCGCATAATCTTTTACATTTTCGCTTGTAAATGTCATAGGGATGTTTTTATTAACAATACTGTATATTCTTTTCACTTCTCGAACGAGTAGTTTAACAAATTTTTGAGCACAGTCAGAGCCACGGTACTGAACAAATCGATTTAAATTAGTATCAAATGAGCAAACAACATGGTATGCGAATGCAATTGGTACGTGTTTCTTTGCGTTATATGTGTAACTCAAATCAGGATTTTGCTGACATCCTTGATAAGGAACTAGAAGCGTTTCAAAGTCTGCATAAATAGCAAAAGGCATATCTTGCTTATGAGCAAAGTGTTTGAATTCAAGAAAAGTTCCTTTCCCAGGAAGCACTGTAGCAACACCACTACATAAATGGTTTTGTAGGGTTTGCTCGGATGATAGAAATTGGAGACAGTCTTCACAGAAATACAATTTACCATGATGTTTAGTCATCTGACTGCGAACAAGCCGAGGTAGATTTTTAATTAAAACGTAATGAGTGCGGTTTCCTTTCTCTAATAACAGCAAATTAACGCGTGTCGTCCTATACTTGTGTTCCGATTTGTAAATGGGTCCAACAATACCCTTGGTATTTTTCAACGCATATATGTTAACGCTTATGTTTGGATTGTTGGTCTCGAACGATTTAACGTCCGCTAGAGTAACTGGAAGGCTCAAATCAGCAGTATTCAGCACTTTGGTAAAATGGGGGTACGAAGACGTACGATCGGCCCTACCTTTAGGAGTATGAAGTGCAGCGACAATACTCCACAAGAAACAAGCGTCATCTTTATTTTGCATGTTGAGACACGCTTTCTTGTTTTTAATAACCGGTGGCAAGTCGATACGAGCAGCTCCATAAATAGGTTCGTACTTGTTGATGTTTATTTCCAAGAAAAGATTATTGAGAAATGTCCACCCACTGTCACGCTCTTCAAACTCTTCTATTTTCTTTTTTAAACAGGCTACCGTTTTACCTATTAGCTTTGCAAAGTCAAAGTTACGATGTAATGCAACATTCTTTGTCGAGAAGGATTTTACCTCTTGACCTTCGTTTTTAAAGAGAACGAAGTTACTGAAAAACTCGAAGTTTACCTTTACGTTTACATGTTTTGCAAGCGAATCCCGTAAAAGTTTCTCAATTTTGGGGGAGATTTCCGTGATAAACGTCTCTGGCAAACAGTTCTCTAAATCAGTCGCAAGAATCTTATAAGTAGCTATACGACCTCGAAAAGCAGACGCAATCAGAACTACACCATCGCTTAGAGGTACGCTGCTTTTCTCTTTGTGAGCAGTACTGCGTACATGACCCACCCAGTTTTTTTTCTCTACTTGGACTACACATGCAGTACAGTACGGCATTATCACGCAAATTTGAAACGTACACTCAAACGCAGCACTCAAACGTAAAACACCTAACAGGCGTTTTACAGCGACGATTTACTTATATTTAACTACGTCACCGTAAAGTGTGGGTTCGGAGTCTTTAAACAGCGGTTTCACGCGTCCGATGAAGCCCTAGAGCTGGTCCCACGCAGGTGTCCCACTGTCGAGCTGCGCTTTCAGCAGGAACTGCGCCTTCTTCCAGTGGTCCTGCTGCTTGGCGTCCCGCGTGAGATACACCTTTACTTCCACAAAGTACTCCCCCTCCAGAGGTGCAGTCCGTCGCAGAGAGCCGTCAGCGACCTTTGTGGTGAGCGAGGATGTGACGGAGTGATGAGATGCAGTTGCCAACACGTCGTCGTCGTCGTCCGAGAGCACCCCGAATAGGTCGAACTCGCTGGTCTTACGCTCCTTCACAAGACGGACACCACCCGCCTTTAATTAAAACCTAATCTAACCTGACCCATAATAATACAATAGTAAAACACCTAACAGGCATTTTACAGCGACGATTTACTTATATTTAACTGCGTCACCATAAAATGTGGGTTCGGAGTCTTTAAACAGCGGTTTCACGCGTCGGATGAAGCCCTGGAGCTGGTCCCACGCAGGTGTCCCACGGTCGAGCTGCGCTTTCAGCAGGAACTGGGCCTTCTTCCAGTGGTCCTGCTGCTTAGCGTCCCGCGTGAGATACACCTTTACTTCCACAAAGTACTCCCCCTCTAGAGGTGCAGTCCGTCGCAGAGAGCCGTCAGCGACCTTTGTGGTGAGCGAGGATGTGACGGAGTGATGAGATGCAGTTGCCAACACGTCATCGTCGTCATCCGAGAGCACCCCGAATAGGTCGAACTCGCTGGTCTTACGCCCCTTCACCACCTTCTTTTTAGACCTGCATGCAAGAAAAAAACAAAAAATGACTTCAATGCTACATGAACTGTAGTTAGATGTAACATATTATAGCCCTTAGTTTTAATGTCAACATTAAATAAGACAGTGTGTTGGTTATCGTGTCACGCTCTCGCTGAATAATATACCACTACTTACAATACTAAATACCATACCTTAAACCATACCTTTATAATTGGTACAATTGGAGAAAATATGAACTCATTCAATTGTAACGCAATTATTCAATATTGACAATGAAAGTAGGGCTAGAAGAAGCAGTCTGACTAATAGGTCGACTGGATGAATAATTGAATCATTATTCAGTTGCTGCCATGTCTACCTTGATCCCGATTCACACTTAAATAAGTACAGTAGTGAGTTAACTTGCATCGTCGGCGAGTTAAGTCGCGTTTGCAGTTTGAACGGCGTTTGAACGACAAAAGCAACTTAACTCGACGACGATGCAAGTTAACTCACCACTGTACTTATTGAAGTGTAAATCGGGTTTTAGATTGGTAGGAAAACACGTTGAAAAAATAAACTACCATAAAAACAACACGGAAGTGAGCACGCTTGCAAAGAAAGCCACGCAGTCTCTCTCAGAGAGAAGGCTTTTGCCCTGCAGTGAGACCTATATAAAAATGACCCATAAAAAAAACGACTCACGTACTTTGAATTTTCCGCTGCAGCGGTTGTTCGGCGCTTAGGCACAGGTGCAGGTGCAGTACGTTGCTTCTTTTCACGCGGCTGCTCAGTGTATATCGATTCAACCTCTGAGTCCGACCTGAGGAAAAACCGCAATAAGAAAACAAAGTCAGCTTGAATACGCATAGTCGGTGAAGTGTAATGAAATGGGAGAGGAAACTTTAATTACTGGATTAACTCTGAGAAATGACAAGTACATAATTAACAGTGTATAATAGCTACAATACAAGGGGCAAAATTGTAAGATTGACACGAGATACACCAAGTCACCACCGGACCACCCCACAGTGGAACATCACGTCGGACGAGGACTTGGTGTTCCAAGTCATTAGAAGCCAAGATAATGAAGTCCTCATTGTCACCAGCCGGCGGGCCAAAGGCCAGGTCCGTAGCGAGGTCCCAATTTGGAAACAAAATATAAAAAAAAGAAGGTTACTTACTCACATTTTTGTATGTAGATCTGGATTACTTCTGGAGTGTTGATCTCTTGATGTTACTGAAGCTGAATATAATTGATCAAACAAATGCACCACGTTTTATAGGCGAGAAAATGCTTTCGTTTCAATATTTTACCTACACATATTCAACTTTACACATGGAAACAAGTCGGAACATGATATCAGTCAGGGCTGTCAAACTCACATGGTAAAAAATATTATTTAATAAAACCAAGCGCACAAATGTGTTCAATAGAATTTTACAGTTGCCTTAAAAAATACAATGCTTACTCAAGCATCATAAATATTTGTAGGTGATAGTTACAATTTTAAATATTATCCTTACGTTGCTGTTCTTTAAATTGGGAAATCGGAACAAAGTATGAATCGTAATCTATACTTAACATAAAGCAATCTCAGTACTAAGTTGCTGTTAAGCTAAGTTTTAGAAAAAACAACGTTTCACTAAATCATGTCTAACCCTGTTTAAAAGAAGAAGCATTTGAAGCATTGATATGACTGAGTGAAAAGAGACTTTGTACACAACGGGAATTGGAAAATAAATATGTACACAAATGTGACAGCCCTAGACAACTTTCACAGATTCTACCCACACACAAGAACTCCGCAAAAATTCTGATTCAGCAGGCCCTTATCAGAATCTGAAGACCACCAGAGAACACTTATAAACAGACCGGTGGACATCTGCCTAACATATATGTGGAAGTTAAGCACACATATTAGTCTTTTAGTAGTATGACTATAGTATTTTAGTAGTATAACTAAACGACTAACGCCTGTTTTATAGAACTATAATAATCATGGTTTACTATGAAAATTCGATTCGAAAATACATTGCATAGCGATTATCTCACAGATTAACCAGTATGAAGATTCGACTACGCAATGTACCTACATCGAATTGTAGGTACATAAACTATAAATTCTAGTATTATGTATGAAACGCGGCCCTGTAAGATAGCCATGAAGTACTAAAAACATGAAATCGGAATCAGGTTATGACAAGTTCGTTCTTGACCCTTTGTCACGTCTGGTTGTGGAAATCGATTTTAATATTTTCATTCCAACCCATTTCTATCCTATAATTACATATTTGAGTAAACGTATCATATTAGCCTGTAGTAGAATAGATAGACAATATACGTAGTCATACTAATAAATAGCTTATTAAAACTGGTAGGTATCTTTAATAATAAATAACGTGATGATAGAAAATAAACTTTGCTTATACTGAAAGTTATTATGTAACTGTGACAGCCCTAGGTATACTTTAATTCTGGACCACCTGGCCCTCCGGACTAGACATTTTCATCAGCAATTAATCAGCGCTTCGCACATCTACAGGTCCTAACATGATATACGAGACGATTTATACCGTATTTATCGAGAACTGCCCATATGTGCGAGTCAGCGAAAAGTCACATCACCACACCACAGTACCATAGAGCACTACAATCACTAACAAGTAATAATGAACTATTGCGTCATAAACCCTAATGCTTCAAATGTTAAGGAATAGTAATAATAACTTTCACACATCACAATCACTTGATCTGGTCCCAAACTAGGATACCCTGTGCTATGGTAACCAGACAAGGATAAACATGGAAAAACACCCAGACTGAGATCATTTGTACAAATGAAAGTATGACGGCCTCCGATAGGAATCTAACCTACGACCTCTGGTTTGGTAGTCTAACTTGATACCGCTAGACCATCCAGGCAGTCAACGGTATTTGTGTTGTTCTCAGTCGCACAAGAAGATTAATGTGTTTTGATTAGTTTGCATTTTATCGCGAAACCGTGCAATGCGATAGCCGGCTAACAAACAATCCTCACCTGTGCTCGTGCTGCGCTTGCAAATTCTCATCACTACTACACATTACCAATGTTTGAATGTTGACGTATGTAAGGTCTGTGTGGTGAGTGACGTTTGCTTTGGTAGTTGTCGTAATCGTTGTATGAACTCTCTTTGTGCGGAAATGCAGACTTTCAACTTAGATTCACTCTTCATTTGAGCCCAGTATAAGCGGTCGATTCTGTGAGGAGCTCGGATTAATTTTGGTGGAAACCTTAGCGGTGATAACTAAATCAAAATTACTCCAGATATTATGTCTTAAACTAAGTTTTTGAGGAAATTTTAGTGGATACCTACGGTGACAACGAAACTATAAATTTCCATTCGTAAATTAAGTACCTTCTAAACACAATATATTGAACGCTTATAATGTATACTCGAGAGTTAATAATTTACCATAATGCTTTGTGTAAAGTGCCAACCGAGTATGTTATTAGTGTTGCGAGAAAACCCAGTATCCAGTTTCAGTAAGTTGTTTTTTAGTCTAATATTCCTTAAAGTTTAATCAGGTCTTAGATAAAAAGTAATGAAATGGTTCGATTGCATATTTCCCACAATAGTAATTGGGAACTCTAGGACACTTTGAAGGAGTGACGGCGAACGCAGTGAGCCTCTCACGACGGAAAAGTGTCCTAGAGTTCCCAATACTATACTACTGAGATGTCATTCACAATCGCCCATCTTTACTAAGAGTGCCCACAATAATTGACTGTACTCGCCACTTCGGTAGCAAGACATCGAGTTGTCGGGGTTGAATTGTCTCGGGGTTGAATTGCCTCGGGGTTGAATTGTCTCTAGGTCGAGTTGTCCGGATCGAGTTGTCCTCGTCAAATTGTCCAAGTCGAGTTCTCCGGGTCGAATTGTCCGGGTCGAATTTTCTCGGGGTCGAAATGTCATAGAATCGCCACTTCAGTCCACCCATGACCACGGCAACTGCGACGCTGCCGAAACGTCGGGAATGAAGGTAATTACGTTTTACCTAATAAATAATCGCGACTAGCCCCTTTTAATTAATAACTATTATTCAATGAATTATACTATAGGCGTCCAAAGACAGCAATTCTTGCCCTCGTCCCAAACAAGGATTTGCTGTACAAAAACATGGTAAAAACACCGAAAGTGAGGCGGTTTCTAAAAACCAGAGTACGACGACCGACGGCCTCCAGCGGTAGTCGAACCCGGATTGATAAACAATCTGGTTACCACTGTTAGACAAACGAGGCGGTCATAGGCGCTGTCCTTTAAAAGAATATTTGTGTTTAACAAGATAATAGATATGTACAAAAATAATCTTTCGAAGAAGTGATACATCAAGTGCGTACTAGATTTTTCTTGTTTGTGCGTTTAAAATCTGGCTGAAACTGGATTTTGTGCGGTTTATTGCTTTTGTTAATCTGCAACATTGATAAGACGGTCATCCATGGCACAAAGACGGCTCCATTTTTATTTATTCTAAAAATGTATCTTATCGAGACTTATTTCGGTTTTGGTGAACAAACAAGTTGTTATTTTTAAAATAGTGTAATAAACGATTTTTTGTCGTCATTACAAATATCTGCAAAACACAATTACAAAGATTTAATTATATTTACACTTTAAGCCTGCTGTTACGCCAGGCATGCTGTCTCGCTCGCACAATCTAACATATGGAATGATTTACAATCAATGAGGATAAATTTGATAAATGTAGTCTAATAGATAATAGAATTAAAGACACATAAAACATAATGTTACTCATACTTAGGTACAGTATAAGAAAACATGTCTTGATTGTTTTTCTTTAATTGAGTTAATTAAGCCGTTGATGCCAGCTGTCAATCCTTAGCTTACAATCCTCCACCAACCCGGACTTGGCCCATGTGGTGGAGTATGGCCTAACCTTCCTGTGATGCAGGTAGAGACCCGTGCCCTAGCATTGGGTACATACAAAGGGTTGATATCATTGCAATTGAGAAAATTTGATACTAAATTTAAAACGTACGAAAAAACCTTTTCTTTAACAAAAAGTATGCGATCTGATAGTGACGGCATCAGTTTGAATTCAATCTGTGAATTGCGATAGTCAGGTGTTTTGTCACCAATTGAGATCGAAGAAAATTATAATTGTAATTTTTTTTCTAGTTGTGCAAATCTATCTATCTCAGGCCAAAAGGAATCACGAGTAAATATACAAGCAGGACCCCGAATTTATACCGATTATCAAGATATACGAGGGATTTCCCGATAACGTCTCACGAAATATTACTGAAGATAACGTAATGTTTGAGTAAGTACTTTTCACTAATCGACAACAAGCGCTAATAGTACTAGGAGGAAGTACAGTATATTAGAATAGAAAAAATATTATTTCAAAGACAAAACACACATAAAACAACAAACAAATGTACAATTAAAGTGATAAGAAAGATTAAGCAACGCCTTTAGTGTAATATTAAAGCAAGTACAATGCATGAGTTCTATGTTTCAGAATAATTGTGTAAACTCTAGGTGAACCGAGTGATTGGAATCAATCGCTTGTGTTAAGCAATAACAGGCGCGGTCATGTGCGTGACTACCGCTAGTGGCATTTTTCCGAGCGCTTCCGTGCTTCGTAAGGCCCGTTAAGCCGTTGGTGCCGGCTGTCATATAACGGCAGTCGTTAAGCCGTGTCAGAGTCCTTATCGGCGGCTTGATAACTTCTGACAGTAAGGCCCGCCACTGTCTTACAATCCTCCACCAACCCGGACTCGGCCCCCGTGGTGGAGTATGGCCTAACATTCCTGCTATGCACGAAGAGACCGGTGCCCAGTGGAGACATAAGGGTTAAAATTATATCATTTCAGTAAAATATAGTAAGGAACCACGCAATTTAGTATGGAGCGCACTAAATTGCGAGCGCAAAGTTTTTAGAGAGCACTTCACAGTAATTATGAACTAAAACTGTCGCAAGGACTACACATTACTGATTTATAAATAACCAAATCACTTTACAGTACACAAAAAGAAAATGAGCTCTTTTCGGACAGCTATTAAAAAGTAAAAATACTTCCTTTTTCTCTCGATGGATGGCGTTGCAAGTCTTGTGTATGAAAACTGAACTTTTTTTTTTTAATGCCAACGACGGAGTCGTCACAGCATAGCTATGACTATAGATTATAGGAAAAATGTGTGTGTTCCGTTTGACTGCTGAGTAATCTGTGCGTAGCTGAGCGTAGCGTGTTGATTGTGTTGACTGTTAGTTGCTAGTATTGGGCCTGCTCCGACATCTTAAAGATCGCTCCGTACTGTTACATTTGAGACAATGTACTAGTACTGTATATTAGTACTATTCGGACTATTAGGACCTCATAGTAGAACCATCTCAACGTTAACGTTTTGACCTTTCAGCCATAAAATATGCTTTTTTTTATATGATCTGTATTTTTACAGGACCATTAATATATGATTAATATTTTTAATGTTGCCGTGCCACCATTATATTAGAAGTAGGTACTATGATATCAATCAAAAAATATTTTTAGTTCGAGTATTTTTTTTTTCCTACGTACAATGAAATAATTATTACCATCTAGATTATCATAAGCTACTTTTGTTATTTGCAAAGAACAAAAGTAGTTCGCAGAACAAGATTACTACCACAGAAATAAGCGTCCCAAAGCGCACGAAACAGAAAAATCTCCTTCACCAATAATTCACTATAATAACACAGTGAAAATACTATGTTATATTCGTTAGAGAAACTAACATCAAGAAAACAACACGGTATTACTTTTACAAAAGTACCTACTTGGATTAGCGCGCGAACCAGCAGCGCAGAATTGACACAATGAATGAAACAAAAAAACAAAACAAATAAAAACAATCTTTATGGCTACGACATACGACCTACTTCTAAAGTTCGGAAAAGACCGACCGGCTCAAGGGAGACCGATCGAAACAATTTCGCTCCGTTCAGTTCAATCACCACACTCTCTCTCATGCAGCGTTCGTTCGCTCTCGGCCATATTCGTCACACGGTCCGGTTCATTTATTCATTCAGTCAATCCGTGATCGCGAGAGCAATAAACGAATAGACCGAATGTCCGATTATTACTGGGAAACGTTTCCTTTCGGTCATTGCATGGTAACGTATCTTAATCGTACTTCGTACCACAGATTAAAAAGACTCACTTCGTACCACAGATTAAAAAGACTCACTTCGTACATGACCGACACAATACTATTGGTTGCGTCGTTACGTTTTCGTTTGTTTGAACATTTCATTTATTTACGACCTTGCTTGCCTACGGACCGTGATACTTTCTTTAATCGACGAAAACAACGCTTGTGACCCGGACTACCTGATTGCTTACCTGATTGACCCGAGCCTGCTTATTGGACCACGATTCTTCTTGTATCAACGAAACCGGCCTGTATAATGGACAAAAAATATGGGGAGTGCTCTCTCGCGGACCTTAAAATGGAGTTGAAGGTGCGAATCGCAAAAACAATACTTAAGAATTATGTTTTTAATATATTTGTTTAGATCAATAAAATTTATATTAGCCAACAACGGGGCCAATATAATTCAAAATAAGGCATAGTTGCATATTTAAAGTGTCTTTAAATAATAACAAACTTACTTGGTTGTAGTTGGGCTAAAGGCTTCCTTTGAACAAAATCAGTTGGCATAAAATGACTTGAGAAAATTCTACTGTATTTTTTTATCGTCAACCCAGACTTCAGCTGTTCAATAGCTTTAATCCACAATGTTCTTCTCTGTTCATCTTCTGGGAACAAGTGAGTGCCACAATTTTCGCAAGTTTTTACAACGCAAACTCTATTAACTTTCGTATCCATGCTTGCACTCGATTTTGATTCGTTGTTTACATTAGGCAGGAGAGCAAAGAACGTCTAGCTTTAGTTATTGTTTTGAGGTCTAGCTCTACACTCTACTACGGCTACGTAAGAGGCGAAAGTTGAACTATATAAAAAAACCAGACTATGTACCTACTATGAAAGGAAAGAGTAGTACTACTACCGATGGACGATACAAAACTCTGAAACTCTGTGAGAACTAATGTAGTCTCTCTTATCTGTGGAACTCATTCCTAACTTTATACTCTGTGATCCTACAAACTGATACAGAAAAAAAATCGTAGCAACTTTAGAGGGACTCCGTGCCTGCGCCATCTATTACGTCTGTGTGTAACTCCACTGACAGCCGTCATTGAAAAGCCCTCATTACTTAGAGCTCGTCAGTTAAACGAACTGGTCTGAGGAGCCGACATAGACGCTAAGCAACCCTAATCCATGTACAAATGCATACCAGGCAGTGTGATGCATCATCAATACAGTATCAGCATTAAAATGAAACACTCGCGAACGCACGATTGCAAGGCCAGGTCAAATAGAGGACCTAATCGGTTACGTAGCGAATGTGCCACAAGTAGGTCCAAGATATTATGTAGGGTTGCCATAACTTCTGGGAACCAATACGGGCGACTTCTCTTCCAATGCCCAGCACTCATAACACATTCAACGCCGACACGCGCCGTTCCAACTACACAATACCTACATAGCACGCATGTGTACCTACCTACATAGTGAGAGAGGACAAACTATGTGTTTTTAACAGATTTTCCGTGTGGTAATTTGTATATTTTTTTTATCTCTGGTTTCATTTGCAATCTGCCTTTTAAAGGCAATTAGCAATTTGTGTATATGTTGTCTGTGGCTAGTGCAGTGTAAGCCCAGTGGCCTAACTGCTTCATCAAATTCAACTCTTATGTTTTATTATTACGACGACCTCTGTGGCATAGCGGTAGCGCGTCTGCCTACCATGCAAGAGGTCCCGGGTTCGAATCCCGGCTGGAAACAAAAAAAAAAACACCAGGTCTTGGATGTTTACATGTTTGTGATGTCGTTGTTTCTGGTTACCACGACACAGGGTATCCTAGTGTGGGGCCAGAAGCAATGTATGTGCTTGTATGTAAATGTTATGTTATGTTATGTTATTGGCTATTTAGCAAGTCCTGAGGAATTTTCCATTTCAGCATCCGCCGAGTAGTTTTTGGATCCAAAAGATTGGTTGCCAGTTTATTTGGATGGTTGCAGATTTTATCTCTATAAGCCTCAAGTCTTTGTGTGGTTTCTTCCTTGATAGTTGGGATCTGTAGGTCCTTATGTTGTGACTCATTGGTGACAAACCATGGTGCATTTGTGATAACCTAGAACATTTTTGATTCTTTGAAGGATTTCAATGTTTGAGTTTGCCGCCGTACCCCACAGCTGTATGCCGTAGGTGCATATTGGTTTTATGATTGTCTTGTACAAGAGTACTGTGTTGCCGGGTAATTTGTATATGAATTTCATCGTTCAACTGAAAAGATCGATCCACTTAAAATAAATCAAACCAAACCAAAAATAAAACCACACGTATACAAACTACCACATAGGAGGAGGTCGACAGCAGCAAAGGCAGTCAAAATATGGGACAAGTGTGGTGACAGTCCCGTATATACGGGACGTATGGCAACTCTTAAGATATCGGCAGTGTGATAGCCGTTTGAAAGTTATCGGTGAAAAAGTAGGGAGGAATTAAAGAGATTATTACCTCAGTGGCTATCAAAATCGCTGTCGACTTAAATATAGAGGATCACAGAGGGTTGATCGATAGCTATCGAGCCTGGCAAGTCGATGATGTCATCATCTATCTCATCTGCGGCCTAGCTTCTTTATTCAAATTCATTTCAAAACTGTTATATTCAAAGTACCTACAATGTTAAAGAACGTTACAAGTTAATCTAGGTGTCCTTTTTAAAATCTAGATAATTTTGGAGAAGAAATGGGCAAACAAACTCGTAACTTTCATCTTTTCAAAGTCCTTAATTTATTCGAAAACCTAGAACTCATGCATTGTATTGGTTTTAGATGTTAGTAATAAATTTAGTGTTGGAAAGTTTTGTAATGAACTGATTTGAACCCTACAATCTTTACTGGTACAATAAAGAATTTAATAATAATAATAATAATATATGTCACTATGTGATTTGAGATGGTCAGAGTGGAGTTTTGTTTTCCAGCTGCCTTTTTCTCCACTACAAATTCAGCCCGAAGGCAGCGGCTAACATAGTGCATTGACGCTCTACTAACAGTAAGTATGTATTTTACGATGAAATATTTTTTGTTTTCTGATAACTCAAATAGTCTTGACTAGAGCCGCTAGATGGCGCCAGTCACGCCAGTGACACACATTGCGCAGTTTCAACTAATAATTAAACTTCCTATCATCGACGTTTCAAGCTAATCCACCAGCCGTGTGACCCGGGACAGCCCCACCTGATGTTTTTTCTCTAACCCTGCATACACAGTGCGTTAATGTACACAAAACTTTCAAGTGTACTTTATCGAGTACACTTAAAGCCTACAATGTATTCAGCCGCACGCATGCGCCGTCGTACGTGCGACAGAGCAAACATTACGGGAGACAGCTCTGCAAATATACATCACCACTATTTACTTATACTTATTTGGGACACAGGCACTTGGCGCCATTACCCTAACGTCCTCCAAAATATTTTTTCTTTTTTATGTAGAATCCCCAGCAGTACAATTCCACCAAACTGCGATCCTTAACGCGCATGCCCAGCGTGGGGATTATGGGCATTACCCAGCCCCCCCCCCAATGATGGCACAACCTTGCGCTATGGCGCTCATTAGGGGAGGGCTATGTCCAGCAGTGGACTAATATAGCCTGAAGAAGAAGATGTAGAATCCACAATATTTGTGTTCCAATGACAAACGTAAAGACACCGGAGTGTCTAAGGAGGTCACATACCTCAGCGTTTGAAAATGTCAATAAACGGTGGGCTCGTCGCCTAGTCGAACCGAGTGATTGGAATCAATCACTTGAGTTAAGCAAGAACAAACGCGGTCAGTGTAACATGGGTGACCGTCCCGTGGCTACCGCTACTGACATTTTTTCCGAGCGTTTCCATGCAAGGCACGCTAAGCCCATGGTGTCGGCAGTTGTCAAGCCATGTCATAGGCCTTATGGGCGTCTTGATAACTTCTGACTGTAAGGCCCGTCACAGTCTTACAATCCCAAGATTACAAGGTTGAATGCCGAATCGTTCCGATTCACGACTGAAGTGCCCGAGTCAACCAAATATGGATTTCCGTGTCGCCCCGAGTTGCGCCGAAGCGACACGAGTCGACGATAAAGTTAACGTTTAAGCCACAGAATGTTAGTTACTAAGCCGGACTCGACTAAGTCGAATTATTGCTACAGTCGAATGCTATCATTACAACCATTCATAATCGCCTACCATTACCTGTACCTACTTCGGTACAAACCAGGGCCTAAAATCTGCTAATGCAGAAATGCAATAGCCTTTGTGGTACAATTGCATGAACATGGCGATTTAATTGGTATTGGACCATATTGTACCAATGCTATTTGAAACCAATTTGTGGCCGGAGAAATAACGATTATTTGTATTGTATTGCATTGTACAATTTCGCAATGTTCATGCAATTGCATCAAGTCTACCCGCGCACATACATCGAACCTTCTAGGCGTAAATGGTATGAAAAAACACCCCACGTGACGCGACCATGTATCCTTCATGGCTATAATGCACATTTAAATGGCAATGATGTCTGGAATTAAAGCCAGTACAATGCACGAGTTCTATGTTTTATAATAATTATGTTAACTCTGTTATTCAAGGACTTTGCAAAGAGTAAGTTCGGAGTTTTTTTGTCCATTTTCCTGCAAAATGATGTAGATTTTGAAATGGACACCTAGTTTCAATTGTAACGTTTATTAAGCCGCAGTTTCGGCGCTACTTTGAATAAAACCTATTCATTTCTGTTATGTATAGTCTGTAGGTATCAATGAAAATTATTATTTTCGGTAGCTATCGTGGGTAGATTATGACAAACTGTGAACTCATTAAATAAACATGTAAATTCCTAGTTTCTTTATTATTTCGTACAAGAACACTATATTGGCGCCGAGTAATCAAGAAAATGGCTTTCTCAAGTATTGCGAGTGTTATGCCCGGAAAATTCGACCCCAGCAAAGATAAATGGGAGAATTACAGGGAGCAACTTTTCTTCGCATTGGAAGCTGCGGGAACATTAGATAGTGTGCAAAAACGTGCTTTGTTCTTGTCTCAGTGTGGAAAGGAGGCATTTGCGTTAATTGTCTCACTGTTGTCGCCCAAAAAGTCGAGTGAAGTGTCATTTGAGGAAATTGTAGACATCCTAAACAAGTTCTTTGTTCCAACGCCACATCCAATCTTGGAGACAGAAAAGTTCTACAGGCGAAAACAAAAGCCTAACGAATCTGTAACCAATTTCGTGGCTGCTTTGCGGGATATAAGTTCGCGTTGTCAGTTCAACCAAGATTTGGAACGAAGAATTGTGGAACAACTCATTCTCGGAGCAAGAGAAGAGAACTTGAGAAAGGAACTACTGAAGATTAAAATCTCGAATTTGACATATGACGTTGTGGTACAACAGGCGCTCAATTACGAATCCATTCAGCAAAATCAGACGGATGGAAGTAATTTATTAATGTGGACCCATTGTGAAGTCGCCCAAAGCGCGGGCGAGCCGATGGAGGTGAACGCAGTCTGTATGAAATCAGGCACGAACGAATCCAAACAAAGTGTCAAATGTGTACATTGTGCTAAAAGTCATGCTAGCAAATGTAGATTTCGGAACGCAACCTGTTACAAATGTCACAAGAAGGGCCATACGAAAGCAGCGTGCGATATTAATGTAAACAAACAAAAATCGCGAGATAAAGTTTGTTGCCACTGTGAGTCGTCGGAAGAAGAAAGTGAAAAAGCTGCTGAAGACAATTTCGGTGTCCACGAGGTGTCTGGCGCGGGACATGTCAAACCGTTTATGGTGCAAGTGTCAACGGGATGCCGCTCGTGATGGAAGTGGACTCCGGTTCGGCACGCTCTATCCTGCCGCACAGCGTCTACAGACAACATCAAAGTGTGTTTTCTGTCCCATTGTCACCGTTCAACAAGAAGTTGATTACGTGGACGAATGACGAATTGAAAATCAAAGGCGAAACCGTTGTCGACGTGACATATAAGGAAAAGAGTAGCAAGCTGCCCTTAATTGTCAGCTGCGGGAAAGGGCCAGCGTTGCTAGGACGTGCTTGGTTTGATGCATTAGGCATTACGGTGCAAGGCATTAATTCAGTTGTCGAAAGTGCTATGGATTATTGTGAGCGTTTTCCACAATTGTTCAATAACGAGTTGGACAAATACAGTGGGCCGTTGGTAAAGATTGATTGTAAAGAAGGTACTACACCAGTTTTTCAACGTTCTCGGCCTGTACCATTCCCGCTGCGTGAAAAAGTCAATGAAGAGCTGAGGAGGATGATGGCTGAGGATATAATTACTCCTGTTAAGCATTCACAATGGGCTACACCTCTCAGAATCGTTCCCAAACCAGACGGATCACTAAGGTTATGCGGTGATTACAGAAGCACAGTGAATGCAGCATGTTTGGCAGATAGTTATCCCTTACCTACAGCAAATGAAGGCTTCTTCTCACTAGCTGGGGGTAAATTATTCACAAAGCTGGATTTAAAGCATGCATATAATCAATTGAAGGTCACCAACGACACAGCAGAGCTCCTGACACTCAATACACCACTGGGATTAATGAAGATGAACCGTCTTGCTTATGGTGTAAATGCGGCCACCGGAATATTTCAACGTCTGATGTGCTCCATACTAGCTGGCATTGATGGAGTAGCCTGTTTGCTTGATGATGTTGTTGTCAGCGGGTCCACAAGACAACAACACGATCAGCGAGTGGAGTCTGTGCTTCAACGACTAAATGACATAGGGTTGAAGTTAAACAAATCCAAATGTGTATTTGCGGCCAAAAGAGTTACCTTTCTAGGGTACGAAATTGATGAAGCAGGGATGGATCCCCTTCAAAAGAAAAAGTTAAAGAAATTTCAGAGAAAGCAGCACCCAAGAATAAAAGGGAACTGAAAGCTTTTCTTGGGCTGTACAACTTCTATGAGCGTTTCTTGAAAGATAAGACTATCGTGTTGGAACCGCTATACAAGCTGTTAAAAGATAATGTCAAGTGGCAGTGGAACAGACTTGAACAGCAAGCCTTTGATAATGCTAAGGCTTTACTCACTTGTGATTTAACACTTGTGCACTACAGCTTAGAAAAAGAATTGATCATGTTGTGCGATGCAAGTGAGGTCGGTGTTGGAGCTGTATTAGTGCATAAGATGGAGGATGGCACGGAAAGGCCAGTCATTATGAGCTCAAGAACACTGCAGGCCCATGAACGGCGGTATGCCCAAATTGATAAAGAAGCCCTGGCAATAATGTTTGGCTTAAAAAAGTTCAGGCAGTATCTACTTGGTCGAAGCTTTATGATACTTACCGACCATAAGCCATTGCTTGGTATATTTGGACGAGACAAACCAATTCCTGAGCTGGTGTCATCCAGAATGTTAAGATGGGCTCTAACTTTAAATACTTTTGATTACAAGTTACAGTATCGGCCTGGAAAACAGATGGGAGATGCAGATAGCTTGAGTAGATGGCCTACTCAGTGCACTGAAGATGAGTTTGAAGAGGAGACAGATGTCTTTCTTTTAGAATAGACAGATTTGTTAGGAGTAACCTCAAGGAAGATTGCTAAAGAAACTGATAAGGATCAGGTTTTAAAGAAGGTTAAAATGTATTTATTACATGGATGGCCAAGTACAGTGGAACCTGAATTAATTGCATATCAAAGAAGAAAGGATTATCTTTCCCTAAGCAAGGATTGTGTGTTATGGTCCAACAGAGTGGTTATTCCTCATAGCTTACAGAGACACATACTGAAAAGATTACATGAAGGACACAATGGAATAGTGCAAACAAAAATGATTGCTAGAGCATACCTGTGGTACCCTTCTCTGGACACAGACATTGAAGCAATGGTAGCAGAATGTGAGTTGTGTCAATTGAATAGAAACAACCCACCGACGACTGAACATAGTTGGCCAGTAGCTACAAAACCATGGTCAAGAGTACATGTAGACTTTATGGGACCGTTCATGGGCAAGACATTTTTAGTGTTAGTAGATGCTTACAGCAAATGGCCAGTGGTAAAAATCATGGCATCTATGTCAAGCAAGGCTGTAATTGATGTTCTGAGAGAGATTTTCGCCGACAATGGTTTACCAGAAATAGTTGTATCAGATAACGGCCTGGCCTTCACCTCCACTGAGTTTCAAGAATTTATGAAAAATAATTACATAAAACACATTACTGGAGCACCGTATCATCCATCCACTAATGGTCAAGCAGAAAGAACAATACAGACAATCAAATCCAAACTAAAGAAACAATCTGATTTGCCTTGGTTAGAGCGAGTAGCGAAAATGCTATTTCATATGCGAACTACACCAAGCACAGTCACTGGGAAGTCACCAGCCGAAATGTTAAACAATCGGAAGTTCAGAACAGGGCTGACAGTACTGCATCCTGAGTTGGATGCCGTGAATACCGACACGGACTTAGATAACAGACGTGATAGAACAGCTGAGAGGGAAGGAGATAAGGTGAATAAGAAAAGGTTTATAGTGGGAGATCACGTTTTATTCAGGCTCTACAACATGAATGCTAAGTGGCAGCGCGGATCGATAACAGCTGAACTCGCCCCAGCCTTGTACGAGGTAACCACTGAAGGTGGCGTGAAGCATCGCCGACACGTTGATCAGATCCTTAAAACCAGACCTCCTGCCACTGCTGTACAGAGACAACAAGATGATGACACTTATGATCAAGATGAGATTATCATACCGCCACCAGAAGAATGGTCAGAGATTATAGGAGTGTAAATATTTAATTATGACAGCATTTAAATATGATTCAAATAAATAACTGTTAATTTGTTAAATTCATTGATTAAAAGTTGATTAAAATTGTCATTTGAGATTGTTAAGAACCAATAATAACTTAGGGGAAAGGTGTTATGTATAGTCTGTAGGTATCAATGAAAATTATTATTTTCGGTAGCTATCGTGGGTAGATTATGACAAACTGTGAACTCATTAAATAAACATGTAAATTCCTAGTTTCTTTATTATTTCGTACAAGAACACTATAATTTCATTTCACTAACAGAATCGAGGCTCAGTTCACCAGTTCCAGTGCGTCATTCTGCAGGTGACACTGCCAACTGTGTCCACAAGAGCGTTCAGATAAAGACAAGTCAGGCTGTGACGTCCAAGGGACAATGGGGTGAACTGATCACGGCATTGTTCGTGGCCACCTGTTCACTTTGGACTGCAAGTGACCTGGTTGTACTATTTTTAATGCACTAACCCGTGCTAAGGACAATTTTTAAAACCCATGTAGAAGCTAAAAATTCCACCCAGTTCAGTTCCGCTCAGTTGGAAAGAGCGCTGGCCCGGATAGCCAGAGGTCAGGGGTTCGAATCCCGGCATGGGTGGAATTTTTAGCCTCTAAATAGGTTTTTTAAAAGTGACCTGGTATCACCGCAGCTCGGCAGCTACCTCGTAATTAAGTTTTTATCCCTAAACTTAAAGTCTAAGGCTTTTGCTGAAAATCAGCGTCGGCACTGGAGCATGTTCCCTGGCGACTTTATGTTGAGCAAAATGCCTTTTGTCAAATTTTGTTCTTAAGACATTTTCTCAGTTATTGTAAGTACCTTGTTTATTTTTTTGTTGGCATTAAAAACATTTCACTTTTCTTTCATACATACATACATACATACATACATACATACATACATACATACATACATACATACATACATACATACATACATACATACATACATACATACATACATACATACATACATACATACATACATACATACATAACCTCACGCCTGTATCCCAGAGGGGTAGGCAGAGACCAGGGACTGCCACTTGCCACGATCCTGACAGATCACCTTCGCTTCATCAACGTTCATAAGTCGTTGCATGCACGCACGCCGGTTCCGGGTACTTTTTATCTTTCCCTTTGCTAATACATCCCCTATTTGGTTTATGCAAGTCCGTCTGGGGCGTCCCTTACCAGGCCTTCCACTCACATTCGCAATATATATTTTCATTCACTTTCACTTTAATTGTCAAATTCTGACATTTAATCGCCACATAACGCGTGACTCGTTCCATCGTATCAATTTAACACATCGTTCAAACGGTACTAGTAGCGCAGTGGTGCAAGGTCGGCCTCGCATCCGGGAAGCCGTGGGTTCGAATCAGTATGAATTTTTGAACTAAAACTTTCGTAAGCACAACACATTGTAGACTTTTAGTCCGGATCCACTTACGGTTGTTATTATATCGGAAGAGTCCGACCAGGTTTCGCTCCGATTCGCAGAGCTTAATCATGGTGAGCAGAGACGGAGCTCGCGTCGTCGGTTGCTCGTCTCACACGTGTGATATAACAACAACCGTAAGCAGATCCGGACTAAAAGTCTACAATATGAATTTGTTTTCAATGAAATGATAAGTGATCCGAGTGGACGTACCTATTATTATGGCTGAGTCAGCTAGTGGATATCAACCCTTGTATGTCCCCACTGGTGGGGCACGGGTCTCTTACCGCATTGCAGGAAGGTTAGGCCATATTCCACCTATGAATTTGTTTTCAATGAAATGAAAAGATTTTATTATAAAGTATAAAATTATCTTCGGCTGCGACCGTTCGGAGTAAGGTGTCTGCGATACTTTGCGCTGAGTGGTCGCATTTGGTTGTATGTGGCTTGGTGTGTTTTGGCGCTCGTCCATATTCTAACATGCTGTCATCACACGTTAAAGGGTATGTAACTAGATTATAAGCTTTCGTCTTGATATTTTTACATGTTATGTTACTTATCTGTTGTGTAATGCTATAAATAAAATAAAATAAAAAATAAAAGTCATCCGAGTGGACGTACCTATTGTTATGGCTGAGTCAGCTAGTCGATATCAACCCTTGTATGTCCCCACTGTTGGGGCAGGGTCTCTTTCTGCATTGCAGGAAGCTTAGGCCATACTCCACCACGGGGGCCCAGTCCGGGTTGGTGGAGGATCGCAAGACAGTGGCGGGCCTTACGAAGTTGTCAAGCCGCCCATAAGGCCTCTGACATCAGCTAATAAATATATAAAATGTTTATTTCGTCAACTAAAGCATTTTGGTCTTAACAGTATTTAGAGCCTCCATAAACCTCAAATGAAATTAAAAAACTGGTACGATCCAGTTTCAACCGGTCTGCGATGTAAATAACTACGCAATTCGTCATTAGCATTATCTATTTATGTGTATTTGTTTTCCGTCCAACCATAATAACAATGATTACTGTAAATGTATCTAAATTGTGATGCCGATAATTGCTTACTTAACTCAATAATGACAGTTTAAAACTTATCATGTTAAGCGAGCGCGGTGGCACGACGTTGGTGGAACGCCTACCTCTCGTCTAAGAGGTATAAAAATAACGTATTTAGAATTGAACCACATAGACTCACGCCGCTGTGTGGTGTCGGCCTAGAGAATAGCACCAACCATGATTCTTCCCGCGGGTGTCGTAAAAGGCGACTAAGGGACACAAACCGTGGGGTGGGCAGCAGCGCTCCCTGCAGTACCTACAATTCCACCAAACTGCGATCCCCAACCCGCATGCATGCCCAGCGTGGGGATTATGGGCATTACCCCCCAATGATGGCACAACCTTGCGCTATGGCGCTCATTAGGGGAGGGCTATGTCCAGCAGTGGACTAATATAGCCTGAAGAAGAAGAAGAAATTTTATTAAAGTAATTTTCACTTTTTATTGCTATTTTGATTTATTTGTACATCATCTCCAATATATTGCTCCAGTCCATCCAAAGGTGGTCTGGAAGAGATCACTTTTAGTGATAAGGCCGCCGTCTGTACTCCTAGGCCGGTATTACAGAACGATGCTTAAGCACAGATTGATCTCAGATCGCCCAATCATTACTTGAGCGCTGAATCGGTGCTCAAGCACTCCCTTTATTTTCAAACAGTTCTTGAGTAGAGATCAGCTAATCACTGCTTAAGTAGAGATTCAGAACTGCAATCAGCTTGTCTATGATCAAAGTTTGTTTTCTATGACAAGAAAAATACAAGTGTTGATTTTTATTCCGTTTCACGCATGTTACAAAAACGTGACGATGGAAATTAGTAAATTATGTCAAATATACAGAGGAAACTAAAATAATGTTTATGTATTCGTAAATAAAATGTTCAAAGTTTCTTTATTTAGTTATAAGTTTGTAATGAACCGTATATTTAAAGGAAGCAAAACGTTCACGCTTCTTGTTTATTTATTCGCTTTGAGTACAGAACGGAACGTAAGAAATGTCGATAAACTAATTCTCTTGACGTCTGTCTATTTATTTATGTTTACTAAATACGTCGGTGTGGTTTAATTTGAACATTAATCGCTGTTTTGAAACGAGATGTGAAAAAATGAGAACAACGATTCCACCATAGTGAAAAGAATCCTCCTTGTGGAACATAAAAAGTCAACTTCACTGCAGCGGAGAGGGTCCTCCTCGTAGAAGACAAAAACTCAACTTCATCGAGGTGGAGAGGAACCTCCTCATGGAACATAAAACTTCAACTTCACCGCAGCGGAGAGGAACCTGCTTGTTGAACATAAAACTTCAACTCCACCGCAGTAGAGAGGAACCTGCTCATTGAACATAAAACTTCATCTTCACTGCAGTGAAGCGGAACCTGCTTGTTGAACATAAAACTTCAACTTTACCGCAGTGAAGAGGAACCTGCTCGTTGAACATAAAACTTCAACTTCACCGCAGTGGAGAGGAACCTGCTTGTTGAACATAAAACTTCAACCTCACCGCAGTGGAGAGGAACCTGCTCGGTAAACATAAAACTTCAACTTCACCACAGTGAAGAGGAACCTGCTTGTTGAACATAAAACTTTAACTTCACCGCAGTGGAGAGGAACCTGCTCGTTAAACATAAAACTTCAACTTCACTGCAGTGGAGAGGAACCTGCTCGTTGAACATAAAACTTTAACTTCACTGCAGTGAAGAGGAACCTGCTTGTTGAACATAAAACTTCAACCTCACCGCAGTGGAGAGGAACCTGCTCGTTGATCACAAAACTTAAACTTCACCACAGGATCCTCCTCGAGGAAGATAAAAAGTCAACTTCAACACCGCGGATTTATAGAATATGTGTCAATTATGTTACAAATTTATGAGCAATAAAAAAGCTGAGATTGTTTTACTGATTATTTTATTTATTCCTCATTGTGACTGTCTTGTTGGCCTAGCCGCTAAGGTGCTTGGTTACCAAGACCGAGCTTGTGAGTTCGATTCCCACTGTGGGCCTATATATTTGTACAAGTGACCACAGTCTCGGTGTTCTTTCATGTTTGTGACGTTCATGCCTGGTTATCAAAGTACAGGATATCCTAGTTTGGGACCAGGTGAAGTGATTGTGTTCGTTATCAACCCTTGTATGTCCCCACTGCTGGGGCACGGGTCTCTTCCTGAATCGCAAGAGGTTAAGCCATACTCTACCACGGGGGCCAAGTCCGGGTTGGTGGAGGATTGTAAGACAGTAGCGGGTCTTACAGTCAGAAGTTATCAAGCCGCCCATAAGGCCTTTGACATGGCTTAAAGACTGCCATTATATGACAGCCGGCACCAACGGCTTAACGTACCTTGCGAAGCACGGAAGCGCTCGCGAAGTGATTGTGTTGCGTGAATTTTATTCAATGAAACCACCCCAATATTAATGTAATTGTTTTTGCACATAAACACTTATTAGAATCCATGCAGTAGGGGTCTTCAGCGTCCCTTAAATGCCTAAGGGGCTGCTGCTATCATTAACTATTTCGTCATAGTAATCATGGTTTTCGAATATATGAATTTTGCAATAAACATTCCAAATTGACAACTTTAATAACTGGCTGATCGACTCTCAAGCGTGGTTCCGACCACACTTGAGTAAATACAGATTTGATCTTTACTTAAGTAGAGATTGCTACCCAAGTATCGTTCTCGAATTAGCTATTACTCAGTTGAGTCGCGCTTGATGAATCTCGACTCAAGTAACGTTCTAAAATTAAATCCATACTCAAAACTAGTCTTAAGTAGAGATCGGCGCTTGAGTACGCTTCTGTAATACTGGCCTTAGACTAAGAGTCTTAGTTTAAAAAATATCTGTATAATTTCCTTTTTCATGTACAATAAAGTGTTCTCTATTTATCTATCTATTTGGAGTCTCATTTGCGAGGGACGTGAAGTTATTTGTTCAATTATGAATTTCAAAACTTATCCTTGTCAAAGTTATTTCACTGGTATTATAGGTACTCAGTGGTACGTCGCTGAAATTCCAAAGTTAATGCTTCACACAAGTGTTAATTCAATGAAAACTATTTAACCTACTTCGTAGCAGGGCCCTTTGTAACTTGTGTACACACAGACGTATCTGTGTATTTTCTTGTTTTATGTAGGTACAATCAGCAATGAATCGAGGCGCTCGAGGCCTAGTCGAACCGAGTGATTAGAATCAATCAATTGAGTTGAGCAACAACAGACGTGGTCAGGTGCAGGATGGATGACCGTCCTTTGACTACCAGTAGTGGAATTTTTCCAAAGCGGTTTCGTGCTTCGCAAGGCGCGCTATGCCGTTGGTGCCGGCTGTTATGTACTCGTAATGGCAGCTTGATAACTTCTCACAATAAGCCTCGCCACTGCCTTACAACCCTCCACGAACCCGAACTTTGCTCTATAGCAGTGGGGACATACAAAGGTTGATGTCAATGTAAAGAATTTTTATTCTGTTTGTTGCACGTCAAAAGGCAGCTGGAAAAACAACTTCACTCCGACTACCATTTCTAAAATCATCTGAAAAATTAATACATGATAACATTCCATGATTGTCACAAATAAATTCAAAAGTTGAAACATTACTCAGTTATATTCTTTTTGTTGCACTAACCCGTGCTAAGGACAATTTTAAAACCCTATTAAGAGGCTAAAAATTCCACCCATGCCGGGATTAGAACCCGCGACCTCTGGCTAACAGTGCCAGCGCTCTCCCAACTGAGCTAATGGGCAAGTGCCGTAAGTAAGTATTACTTAGTTCTCTTCCAAAAGTAGGAAAAACATTATCGCTGCGGCCAGACACACGAGCATAACTCCCAGCGTTATCTATGTATTTACTGTATTATTAAATAGATTACAGGAATTTTCTTTATAAAATCAACTGAAACAACATTGGCACATCTTCTACACTTCGATTCACCTTCTCTCTAGAATACAGGGAGCGATTATCTTATAATAATTCAATTCAAATTAAAATCAATTTATTTGAACGTAAAGAACTAACTGCAAAGTAGGTAGTCGGGGCTGTAAATGATGCAATTTGCTTAAGCTAGATGTCGCTGCCTGTACGTAATACAGAGAATAGTGTAAAGACGTTCGAAATTTCACTGATGCCAGTGAGTCGCCCATTGGCTCAATTGGTAGAGCGCTGGCACGGATAGCCAGAGGTTGCGGGTTCGAATCCCGGCATGGGTGAAATTTTTAGCCTCTAAATAGGTTTTTAAATTTGTCCTTAGCACGGGTTAGTGCATTAAAAATAAAAATAGTGTAATCATGTGGGTACAGTGATATCGTTCCGATGTAAAACCTAACTGCAAAGTAGGTAGTCGGGGCTGTAAGTGATACAATTTGCTTAAGCCAGATGTCGCTGCCTGTACGTAATACAGAGAATAGTGTAAAGAGGTTCGAAATTTCACTGATGCCGGTGAGTCGCCCATTGGCTCAATTGGTAGAGCGCTGGCACGGATAGCCAGAGGTTGCGGGTTCGAATCCCGGCATGGGTGAAATTTTTAGCCTCTAAATAGGTTTTTAAATTTGTCCTTAGCACGGGTAAGTGCATTAAAAATAAAAATAGTATAATCATGTGGGTACAGTGATATCGTTCCGATGTAAAACCTAACTGCAAAGTACGTAGTCGGGGCTGTAAGTGATTCAATTTGCTTAAGCCATATGTCGCTGCCTGTGCGTAATACAGAGAATAGTGTAAAGAGGTTCGAAATTTCACTGATGCCGTGAGTCGCCCATTGGCTCAATTGGTAGAGCGCTGGCACGGATAGCCAGAGGTTGCGGGTTCGAATCCCGGCATGGGTGAAATTTTTAGCCTCTAAATAGGTTTTTAAATTTGTCATTAGCACGGGTTAGTGTATTAAAAATAAAAATTGTATAAAGAATCGACTGTTAGACGGTACGAAGTTCGCTGGTTCAGCTAGTCTGTAATATAAAAATTAGTCGCTGAATATGTTGGCAAATGTCGAGAGCAGCTGAACCGATTTCGCTAATTCTTATTTTAGAATATTCCTTGAAGTACGAGGATGGTTCTTACGAAGAAAAAATATATAATAGAATTAAAGAATCGACTGTTAGGCGGTACAAATAATCTGTGGTTTAACTCGAGTGAGAATTTGGTTTTTTTATGTTGGCAATGGCAATGTCATTGCTAAGTTTTGACAGGCAGAAGTTTTTTTCCTCGAGGAGGCTTTAAGGTCTTTTAAGGCCTTAAGGTACCTTGGCTTTGAGAGTTTATTCCTCGATTCGAGTGAGAAACTTGCTTGATTGGAGGAAATTTAAAACGTTTTCAAATACTGTTTTCCTCGGTCGAGCAAGAGTGGAGTGGAGTGGAGTGGAGTGGAGTGGAGGAAAACTTCGAGGAACGTCTTAGAATACGGGTGTTAGTGTTTTCAAAAAAGAGTTTAGCTTTATTTGCCTTTCTGCCCTTTTCTCCACTACACTGCGGCCCGAAAGCAGCCGCTTACATTTTCCATTATACATTGACATTCAGCAAACAGAATGTAAATTATTTACTTTAAAATAAATTTATTAGCCGCGTTTTACCTGAAATAAAACGCATATTAATTACTTACCTTATTCGAAACTTACACTCAATAATTAAGTTTCGAATAAGACACAGTACTTTTAATTGATTGATTTATTTCACAGACTTTTCAACTTAAAAATTATTACTCATGAATGTGTTGAACACTAGGCACAATCGTCCTCCAAATACCTTGTAATATTATTCTGTTGCTTAATACCAGACAGATAGATAGATAGAATATTCTTTATTGTACACAGAAATTACAGTAACAGAACACATATACTATTTTTATTTTTAATGTACTAACCCGTGCTAAGGACAATTTTAAAAACCTATTTAGAGGCTAAAAATTCCACCCATGCCGGGATTCGTACCCGCGACCTCTGGCTATCCGGCTCTGGCACGGATAGCCAGAGGTCGCGGGAATTTTTAGTCTCTAAATAGGTTTTTAGAACACGTATTTGTCTTCTTAAATAATCCTTGATGTTACAGTAAGCTTTCCTACACAAAGTGTGCATAACACAATCTTTAAACACAGATTTAAGCGAAAACCAACCTTAAAATCAATAGGCGAGATCCTCTCCTTATTAACACAGCGATCCAACATCCTTCCGAACATGCAATCCAGAATTTCGGACACTCACTTCACATGAATCCACTTCATTGTATTTTGAACCCCATTAAAACAGTACATTAAGTCTAGATTCGCTTGTATATTCACGATGATGTATCCATTCGCATCACTCCGCTACTAACACTTTTATTAATTTAAATAACCACCTTTAAATTTTTCATCAATATTTTTCCAGTAACATTCACAGCTAAATAAAACTCAGTACAAAACTTTCACCGACAACTTCGCACAGATCGAATCTTCGCACAGATCCTTTAGAATCACTGTGCACATTCAGTGGCACTTTGACCTTAGTCCCGTACACAATAAGAGCTCAACACGTGATCACGGGCTGACTGACGCGGCGCATGCGGTGGACGTGCGCGCGCGCTTTCGACTGCGTGGAACCCGCTCGGGGTTGCCAGACGTCGATGGCTCTTTTCGCACGGATATTGGTTTAAAATATATATGGTCACGCATTTGTATATTTACCCTCGTTACCCTAACCTAGGGGAGCACAACGTCACGATAAAAAAATTGTTCCATTACATTGCCTAGGGCCATTTTGCTGCGGATCCCATAAATATTGTACGTTGCAAAAGGGTACATAAAAAATCCAGATCCTAATCAAAAGTATTTACAAAGGCATATTATAACACAAATAGTGGCCTTATTGCTAATAGCAACACAAACATACAGTTATGGACCCAGTTCCACAAATCACTTCTATTGTAACTAATCTGTGGATGGAGAAATAAAAATTAATTGTATTCGTATTCTAAAAATCAGTATGTTTTCGCAAAAAGAATCCTTCTGTTTCGCAATTGGGGGAAAAACCATCTACAGATGGCAACCCTGAGACCTGAGTTGGTCTATCGAGCCGGGTAAGCGCTGAAAACGCTGAGTGTGATGAGGTGGATTGCTCGGTAAGTCGAAAGTAAATAACGCTTACTTCGCAGGTTTTTTTTGCAATAACAACGGCATACGGTTTCTATTTCAACAGAAAAATGTGGGGTGACCTGATGTAACCGAAACCCGAGACTTGTAGGTATTATGAATATGCACAAAATTAGACGGAAAATGTGGCAGGCACGTAAACGGTCAGCAAAAACAAAATACTGTTAAGGCTGCTGACCATTTTGAGCAGCAAGTAAAGGTCGAGTGAAAATAAAAAATGAGCAGTCAATAAATCAAATTAGGCAGCAGAAAATTCTAAATTTAAGTGGAAATTTCTAAATTTATCAGCTAAAAATTTTAAATTGATCGGAAAAGAATTCCAAATTGATCGGCAGAAAATTCAAAATTTAGTACCCGTCACTTCTAAATTGATCGGCATCCGATTCGATTACAAGTACAAGCAGACAATTCCAAATTGATTAGTTGACACTTTCAAATTGATCAGCTGATTGGAAAATCAGATTGTTGTATGGAAATCTGATTAATTAATTTGATGACAATTCTTGATTGTTATGTGTTGTGCAACAAAATCCCAAGAGGTTCTAAACGTCAATATTTTTTTACTAAAATAACAATGAATTGTCATGACTGTTGGTCATGACTGTACGTAATACAGAGAACAGAGTAGAGGTTCGAAATTTCACTGATGCCGGTGAGTCGCCCATTGGCTCAGTTGGAAAGAGCGCTGGCACGGTTAGCCAGAGGTCGCGGGTTCAAATCCCGGCTCAGGTGGAATTTTTAGCCTCAAAAATAGGTTTTTAAAACAATGATTACTTTAAAACTTTTGTGGAGAGGAAGAAGGCAGAAAGATTGACGAAACAAATATATATTGCGAATGTGAGTGGAAGGGCTGGTAAGTGACGTCCCAGGCGGACATAAATCGATCAAATAGGGGATGTATTAGCAAAGAGGAAGATACAAAGTAAGACTTATGAACTTTGATGAAGCGAAGGTGATCTGTCAGGATCGTGGCAGGTGGCAGTCCCTGGTCTCTGCCTACCCCACTGGGATACAAGCGTGAGGTTATGTATGTGTGTATGTACAACTTTAAAAAAAAACATTTTAAATTTACCACCTACGACGACATTAAAATGTTGCTGATTACTTCAAGTCGTAATATTTTAGTTTTCTCGATACAACTACGAACAAAACACCCTGTATGCATAAACATTAAAGTTTATGCTTATTTTACCGTTAATCATTAAAATACCTTTTGCGTGATATACAACTTGGTCATCTTATTAACACCTTAATTCTTCAAACAGTTGACATCACAAGTTTGCTGTCCGCGTTATAACACTGCCACGAATTGACCAATCAGAGGCGTTTGTTTGGACCGTAAGCCAATGGCGATTGAGCGTTGTAGACTCGCCTGTTCCGGCCCTTATTATTTACTTTTTTTTAACCTTTATTTTTATTTAGAGGCTTTGATCGCCATGTGATCATGTCAGCCCCATCAGACAAACCACAATAGGTTTTCTTACATTAAGTTATCTAAGTATATAAGTACACAAAATATACATTGTACTTTAAATATAATAACGTAAACGTGTCCAAGGCGGAGATGTCGGTGTGGCACGGAATGGCCGGAACAGAGGACATAGAAGAGGAGAGCTAAAAGCAGTAGGACACTAAGCCGGCTAGTTAAAACAAAAAAAAAAACTATAAAACTATGAACATTACACAGGATGGCCCGACACGCGCTTGTCCGGTGTTTATTTTATAAGTCTCTTATGTAATCCTTGGTGTACATGCAATAAAGAATATTCTATCTATCTATACTTCGAAACTCCATCACAATTCGATTAGTAAAACCCTGGAAATCATATACTCAGCGCTACCAACGATAAATCTGGTCGCGGTGTAGGTATTTCCTAATCTAAATACTTACGTTTGATAAAGTAATGGAATAATTTTAAGCTCCGCACACGTTTTTGCTAACGCACGCCACCTGAATACCGTTTACACGTAATTGTTCTGGTATGCAGTCCATTTTTGTTGCTGTCAGAATATTAATTACGTTACGGTACGTTACGTTACGGTACGTTACGTTACAGTAAGTTACGTTACGAAAACTCGCGCCTCGTACGTAGGATTGCGGTGACTCCAGCGTTATTGAACCAATCGTCTGATTCCAAGAGTACGGACAGCAGCGTGTTTAGGTCTACGACTATGCCTATTTCTGTTAATGTAATTTCTGTGTACGAGCTATCCATCGAGTCGATGCATCGATTCTATCCATCGAGTAGACTTGGGCAAAGTGTGTCATTAGAGGGAGTTGTTATATCTCATATCTTTGCTCACCGAGACACACTATATCTCTATCATATCTCGCTCACCACTTGTGTCCTAGCTCATACGACGTCCAATCAACTAAGTGCGTGTGGAAACAAGAGACACAAGTAGTGAGTCAGTCTTGTCTACCTATTCCCTACTTTATTCAGATCACACGCTTCTTTTGGTGAAATTTCTCTCATCGCTCGTTGGTTACGTCGAGAAATGCGGCCGAATGTAACCGATGTCAGACGATGTTGATCTCGCTCTCGCTCATTGTGTGCGAGCTGGATAAAGTAGCAGGAGATGACTACCGTACTGAATTGAGAGTATGTGTGAGGGAGCCAGATATAGTTGACATCTCTGGTTTATGAATGGGACACACTTGACGGTGAGGGAGTTGTGTGTCCACTCATATCTGGCTCTTGAGTTACCCAAGGCTACTATCGAGGTTTCGGAAGTAGAGTTGACATGAAATAAAACACTGAATTTAACCAGTAAAGTAGATATATTCCTAATTAGAAAGACAGGTCTAAATTAGGCTAGCACCACGAGCGCGGAAGGCGGGGCAGCGATTAACTGTCGCGCGCGCTAGCTAAACAAAAGTGCTGCCATACAAAATAATGTGCCGCTACATTTAGCCCCCCCTTTTAAAAACTCTGCTAAGGATTTAGGGCCAGTTTCTGAATTGAGAATTTCGCTAAGTAAATACTTAACTGTAGTGCTGTTCTCTTCGGATTTCTCAGCAAAGAGTGTGGCAGAACGTTACAGTTCAGTGTTTACTTTGTGAAATTCTCAATTCAGAAACTGGCCCTTAGTAACCAATCGTGTTTTTTCCAATAGTAGGTATTTTGAAACCAGTCGTCAGATTCCACTAGCAAAGACAACAATGTAAAGGTCCACTACTCTACGTGTATTGCTGTAAATGTAATTTCTGTGTACAATAAAAAATATTTTATCTATCTACGTCTTATCGACTGTCCTAAGGTAGTTTAAAACCAATCGTCTTATACAATGGTACAGACAGCAGAAGGTAAAGGTTTACGTTTTTACTTTAAAGGTTAATGTAACATCTGTGTACGATAAATAATATTTTATCTGTCTACGTCTTATCGACTGTCCTGAGGTAGTTTAAAACCAATCGTCTTCTTCAATAGTACAGACAGCAGAAGGTACAGGTTTACGACTGTTGCTGTTAATGTAATTTCTGTGTACGATAAAGCATATTCTACCTATCGACTGTACTAAGGTATTTCAAGCCAATCGTCTGAGTGCTTAGTGCGAGTTTTTTAACTACTCGATCGCGTTAACGTAAACTCATATTTCTATGGCATCGAGGAAGCGCCACCTAGCGACAAGTATGGAAATTAAAATTGCTGAGTGCGAGTTGTAATGGTTTACGTTGAGAAGTGAACACGTTTACCAGCCAAAACACGAATAAACGCGAGTGCGAGTTGTACTGTGACAGCGTTTTGCCAGTACGAACGGTTAACTTACTCATACTCACTACTCGATGCTCGATTAACGCGGTAGTAAAGTTATTCGATTGGATCTGTCAAACTCGCACTAAGCACTCTGACTCCAAGAGTACAGACAGCAGCATTGGCCCATGACCCAGAACCGTTATCGGACGGCCTGTTATCCGCGAGCCCGCAAAGTGGAATAAGGCTCTTAACAGCCGAAGGTAGCTGTATAATGTCTGTAGAAATGTAGAAAGAAAGTTTGTACCTTGGATACTGTGTTAGGAGTTTTTTGGTAAACTTTTTCTACATGTTTTTAGATGGGAATCACGCAGTCATACACGCACGCACAAACGCACGCACGCCCGCACGTACGCACGCACGTTCGCACGCACAAACGCACGCACGCACGCACGCACGAACGTAAGAACGCACGCACACAATAAAACAATACTAACCAGACTAGACAGGAATTAGAATTAGAATCTCTTACGGAACCCTTCAAATGTCTATAACTTGCTGAAAACGGCACACAATTTTCCCGTGAAGCGTGACGTCACGTCAAACACAGCAACAAATCTCCAACGCTCCTTACAAAATGGAATCTCAATATTTGACTAAATATTTTCTAAATAGGTCTTCTTTTAAGCGCGTGGAGACAGTTTTTTTCTATTAAAAAGTATCTCTCACGAGCTACGGAACCCATCAATTACAATTTTCCCGTGAGTCGTGACGTCACGGCAAACACAACAAAAAATCTCCAGCGCTCACTAGAAAATGTAATCTCAATATTTGACTAAATATTTTCCATCGATTTTTTTTTATTAAAAAAGGATCTCTCACGAGCTACGGAACCCTTCAAATTACAATTTTCCCGTGAATCGTGACGTCACGGCAAACACAGCAACAAACCTCCAGCGCTCACTAGAAAATGTAATCTCAATATTTGACTAAATATTTTCCATCGATTTTTTCTATTAAAAAAGGATCTCTCACGAGCTACGGAACCCATCAAATTACAATTTTCCCGTGAATCGTGACGTCACGGCAAACACAACAACAAATCTCCAGCGCTCACTACAAAATGTAATCTCAATATTCGACTAAATATTTGCCGACGAGTCGTGGCAAATATTTACGTTCGCTTTTATCACATCAATGTTGGTGAAATGCGACGCGCAGTTGCGTGTATGGCCTAGCTAAGGAGTCATTCCTTAGTGGGACAAGTGAAACGGTTGCCACAGTAAACTGAACCTTATTGCCCCGCAGGAATAGGTATGCTTTTTGTCATGAAACGTTCTGTACTAATATTAGGAATTCGTAGGTACTTAAGATACGTAAAAACAAATGAAATTTGTCACTGGGGACCATCCATAAATTACGTCACACGTTAAGGGGGGGGGGGGGAGGTGTTCGACGAATTGTGACGTTGTGTGACTGGGAGTGGAAGGGAGCCTAAGTTTCGTGACGTCACATTTCCAAAACTCGCCCAAAACTACATGTTAACACGAACAAAACTATTTACAAAATACTCAAAACATTTGCTGCTCTTGATATAAAACTAAATTCGGAACTGCTGTTTGAGTTGAATAATTCCTAAATGTAAAATTGCAAAATACGTAACGTCACACTAGGGGGGGGGAGTCTCACAAATGTGACCAGCTGTGACAAGGACGGGGGAGGGGTAAGAAAATCACGAAATTCGTGTGACGTAATTTATGGATGGCCCCCTATACTTGACCTGACGTTCATAAGTCGCAATAATTATAAAATGAATGAAATAAAAGTGGCGCTCTTTAGGGGAGGGCTACGTCCAGCAGTGGAATAGTATAGCCTGACGACGACGATGATGAAATAGAATTTATTTATTTCAACGTAAAGAATTTACATTCCGTTTGCTGAATGTCAAGGCACAATGTAAAATGTAAGCCGCTGCCTTCGGGCCGTAGTATAGTGGGGAAAGAGGCAGCGGGGAAAAACCTCCACTCTGACCATATTTTCTCAAGTTATAAACATCAGTTGCCACCTAAACGTATGATAAG
The DNA here is from genome assembly GCA_934045075.1 of Yponomeuta sedellus. Lineage (NCBI taxonomy): Eukaryota > Metazoa > Arthropoda > Insecta > Lepidoptera > Yponomeutidae > Yponomeuta > Yponomeuta sedellus. The sequence continues at coordinate 14,833,775 of OW203744.1, read as the reverse complement.
ATTCCACGATTGCCGTAAGCATGTGAATCTCAATACTCTACAATAGGTTCAATCCTACTCAGACAGTTTCTTATGTAGTCTTTATACGTCCCCCTGCCGGGCACAGGCAGCCCTTATCCATGCATATTGCAATGCCCTTAAAGGGCCCATGTTGTGATTTGGAATCTAATATTTAAGACTATATAATGTACCACATGACGCAAGTAAACAAATAAGTAAACAAAACATCTTTCAGAGAGTGAGGAAATTACTTTATGGAAAATGTAAATGTTTATTGAGCAGAATAAAACATAACAATGTGTAAACAATGTGTATAGTAACTCAGAACAATGTTTATGTTGAAACAATGTTTTTTTTATCTTTTTATCTAGCCTATATGCGTCCCACTGCAGGGCATAGGCCTTCTCGGAGAGAGAGAGAGAGGGAGTGGGCTTAATTATTACTTTTGTGGAATTCACGATTTAAAAACCTATTTAGAGGCTAAAAATTTCACCCATGCCGGGATTCGAACCAGCAACCTCTGGCTATCCGTGCCAGCGCTCTTCCAATTGAGCCAATGCGCGACTCACCGGCATCAGTGAAATTTCGAACCTCTTTACACTATTCTCTGTATTACGTAAGAGCGCTGGCACGGATAGCCAGAGGTTGCGGGTTCGAATCCCGGCATGGGTAAAATTTTTAGCCTCTAAATAGGTTTTTAAATTTGTCCTTAGCACGGGTTAGTGCATGAAAAATAAAAATAGAATTCACGATTGGCAACTTCAAGATTGGTAATTTGTACCAATCTTGAAGTTGCCAATCCATCGTGTAATGTAATAGTGGGGTAAGTGTAATGAGTGTTTAACACCTTAAGCACACATAACACCTACCCCATTATTACATTACACTATTGGCCGTTTTCTGAATCCCTCTTAATTCACGCTCTTTTCTGAGAAATTCGACAGACCGGTTAACTATTTACTTAGCGAAATTATCAATTCAGAAACTGGCCTTAGAATAGTGGGGTAGGTGTACATGAGTGTCTGAGGCGTTCAAATACTTCAGCGCTTAAAATAGCCAATCCAGGGTGGGCATGCGTGGTAACTAAGCCCACACTCTCTCTCCGAGAGAAGGCCTGTGCCCTGCAGTGGGACGTTTATAGGCTACGTAAAAAGATAAAAAAATCATCGTTTCAACTTGAAGTTTTTACTCAGTTTCTGATTGTTACGAGAAAAAAAAGTCAACAGGTCCCTCTATCTCCCCGTCCCTCTCGGTATATATCTCCGTCTCTCTCCCTCGAGACCACCTCATTTTTCTGCTATTTTAAGCCGCCAACATCGATAAGTCACGCCGCAGAACTATCGTCACGGAGGCTTGTCCTTAGCGAAATTCTCAATTCAGAAACTATCCTTATGGTTCTTACGAGAAAACAGGTCCGTTTATCACCCCCTCCCTTTCTCTCTGTATCTCCGTCTCTCTCTTTCCGAGACCACCTCAGCAGCACCTCTTTACTTTTCTGCTTTTTATCCACCTACATTGACAAGTCGCGCCGCCGAACTACCGTCACGGAGGCTTGTCCTAAGCGTAATTCTCAATAAGCGATCTTCTGACAGCTCCTAAAAAATGGTTCCAATCTCGCTTTTAGATGGCGCTGTTGTCTACGTACGTAGTTTTTCTTTAATACAGCTGAGAGCCCGTCATTAATCTGTGTCGGTACGTCACTGTCATCGTCGTCGTGGACCGAACCGAAAGAACGAACATAGGACCGAAAGAATAGTCAGGGTCGTCCTAATAATCACTAGGAAAACAGGATAACAGTACATCCGCGTAACCGCAGGAGAAACGGTACGATGACGATCACGAAGATTTATACATGTGTCTAGACGGAACGACGGAAGGTTTACAGATTGCAAATATATTGCGAATAAAAATCAGGTTACGGTTTATCAGAGCCATCTGTCGCAGTTTCAAGAACTAAGAAAAACCCTCACTCAGAAAGTGGCCCTACGATTGTTACGAGAAACAGAGTCAACAGGTCCGCCTATCTCCCCATCCCTTTCTATCTCTATCTCCATCTCTCTCTCTCTCAGGACCACCTTAGAAGCACCTCCTTATTTTTTTGCTATTTTTAGCCGCCAACATTGACAAGTCACGCCGCAGAACTACCGTCACGGAGGCTCGTCCTATTATCACCGCACGGGTCACTGCTGTGTACACTTCGTATTCTCGTACGATTGCGGTCAAACGATAACAAATACAAAAATAATGTTTACTTAAGGCGCTTCGGGGAGCTAGCTAGCGACACCAATGAAAAAAAAAATACGTACAGTGAAACACAAGAAATAAATCCCGCGGGTGTACCTGCGCAGATGACCAAATTTTGTAGGTGCGGCAAGTTGATCGACCAATCAGATAGTTTCATTTTATGCCAGGGCGCGCGTCTTTGTTGCTATTGGTTGATTCAACGTCATCGATGCAGGTGACTATTCGTTTGGCAATATTAGCGTGAGCGAAATAGGTAGCGCTACTGCGGCAATCAATTCTGCACCTTAACCGTATCGGTTAAAGATCATGTTGAATGTACTCATAGCTTCGGGTACTTTCGTTACACTTCTTCCTAGTCTGCGCGAACGAAGATTCCCGAAGGGAATTTTATGATGTGTAGTACTGTAACTTGTTTTATAATCTGGTGCCTATGATACAGTGTAATTCAATACTACAGAAGGTACAAACGGACCATCCTTATATTCAAAGAAACTTGATTTATATATTGTACCCACAAAGATAATAAGTAAGGAAAAATTGTACTCCACTTTTTATGAACAATTAATATTTTTTTATTTTTCTTATCTAATACGTCTTTTACTAAAAGTGAACATCTAGGTTCTAAAAATAGTTGTCACAGTTGTTAAGATTTCTCATGTTCACTTATAGATAAAAACGTATAATAATTGCAGTACAATTCCACCAAACTGCGAGCCCCAACCCGCAAGTCCAGCGTGCGGATTATGGGCATTACCCACCAATTACGGCACAACCTTGCGCTATGGCACTCATTAGGGGAGGGCTATGTCCAGCAGTGGACTAATATAGCCTGAAGAAAAAGTATTTTAAAGCAAATTCACTTTTTTTTCGTTGATGGCGTTAGTCAGCACCCCAAAGCGCCTTTAGTCTCTACTCGCTGCTAACTAGCGACACCAATGGAAGAAAAAATCATATAATATCTTAAACAGCGGCGGTAGCCCAGTGGGTAGAACAATGGACTCGGAAGCGAGAGACCCAGGTTCGATTCCTGGTGCAGACATGTGCCAATGACTCTTTTTTTCTAAGTTATGTACATTTGTGAAGTTAAAATAGCAATACCACTCGCTAAATGTAAAGGATTTTTTTCTTATTTTGTATTGCACGGAAAACATGTGTTTTCGGTCGATCAATCAATCATTGTCACCCATGTCTTACAATCCTCCACCAACCCGGACTTGGCCCCCGTGGCGGAGTATAGCCTAACCTTCCTATGATGCAGGAAGAGGCCCATGCCTCAGCAGCGGGGACGTACCAAGGGTTGATATCAAAGTATGAGGTGTTAAAACCTCTGTGCTTGAAATTGCCAACCCGCGATGGGCACGCGTGGTAATTAAGCCCATACACTCTGTCTGAGAGAAAGCCCTGCAGTGGGACGTATATGGGTTAGATAAAAAAGCTCCTAGAGCGGCCTAGAGAATAGCACCAACCCAATTCTTCCCGCGGGTGTCGTAAAAGGCGACTAAGGGACACAAACCGGGGTGTGGGCAGCAGCGCCCCCTGCAGTACAATTCCACCAAACTGCGATCCCCAACCCGCATGCCCAGCGTGGGCGATTATGGGCATTACCCCCCAATGATGGCACAACGTGGCGCTCTTTAGGGGAGAGCTATGTCCAGCAGTGGACTGGTATAGCCTGACGACGACGATGAAAAAAGCTCCAAAACATGTTACGGCTGATTAAGTGGTGCTAAATAATACATAAACAATGTCAATGACCTGTGCAATATCTCAAAGGATATTGACCATTTTGTTTGAGCATCAGACTAAACGTGAACAGAATATCAGTAAAAAGATAACTTGGTCAATAATTCTTATTTATTTTTAAACAAATAATTTTGCTTTCTTCGTTGTAACCATTGAACGTACAAATTAAAAAAATATTTTGCTGGATCGACATTCTTGTTGAGATGAAAGACGCCATTGGCCTCCATTTTTAAATATTTCAAGTTTTTTTAGGTACGTACATGTTTTAAAACTAAAAAAATGTGACTGACATAATCACAAAAAAAAGTTTTTAAAATATGATTACCTATCCTATATTATCACAAGCCAAGTCGATAAAAGATGAAAACAGTTAAAGAAAATATTTATGCCGCACGAAGACGAAGCGAATAGACAACAAAACAGTTTGATTTCAGATTCGAATCTTGTCGTATTTCTTTTTATTTGCTCGTGAGGGGTTTGTGAGGATCTAAAGATATTAATTGATACCCTTTTGCCTATTTATTCATTCCACACAAAACATTGTTTACAAAACACACCTCGTTGTTTACAACATACACTAAAAAGAACAAAACATAAATCGTGATATGAATTATTTCCCAATCGATAATAAATTAATAATTAGTACTGGCAACACCAAAGCCGAAAGTGGCAAAAAAGACAGGAAGAAAACTTATTAAATTGATTGTTTTTATCGTTTAAATGGTTACTCCGAAAATATAAAAATATTCGTGTTTTTATTAATAATGACCATTTATTACTTTGTATCATTATGAACATGCTGTTCACGTATAGCCGAAAGTGGTCAATGTCCTTTCAACAAGACTCGTATAACGCCTCGCTGTCAGTTCATTTAGACGCATACGTTATATTTGATTTTAGTAGATGTAAACAAAATAATTGAAATACTTTAATTATCAATTTTTTTGTTGACTTTGTAAAAATCTCTCGAGCCATAAAGCAAGCAGGCTGTAAATTTCTAAATAAAATAGTAATAAGTGGTGCTAGATAACGTAAAATTAAATAATATAATATAATTGCAAATAAAGGCAGGGGGAAAAATCTCCACTCTGACCATCTTTTCTCAAGTAACCTTAAACCAAATACATCAAATGCCACATATACGTGTGATAAGATTCCATGATTACCATCAATAACTTATATCTTACAGAAGTCGGGAAAACATAAGTGCCGCGGGCAGACACACGAACAGCACCCGTTCACAACTACGACGCAGTGGTCAGCCATCATCAGAGAGACAGATGACCCGGCCACCACGTCACCATTCGAATGACCTTTAGCAAACCTGCAGTTAAGTTCTTGATGTTCCACTGTTAGAGAAAAATCGGTGGCGGATCGCAAAGATGCCGACCGTGCCTTGAGTGCCCGCTAGTAGTCAATTAGCCAAGTAGAACTTACCTGGTAGGTGTTCCACTGCTGGAGGAGGTGCTGGTGGCAGGCTGCGCAGGCGCGGACGGTGCCCTGTGCATCCTTGGGTCGCGACCGCGGCGGTCGCGGGTGCTGCTCGCCGAAGATCGGGAAGTAAGGCTGCTTCGTCTGGAATGGGGGGGAAGGTACTTTAGAGAAGTTTATTAAAAATTCCACAAATGCTAGGATTCGAGCCCGCGACCTCTGGCTATCCGTGCCAGCGCTCTTTCCAACTGAGCCAATGGGCGACTCACCGGCATCAGTGAAATTTCGAACCTCTTTACAATATTATCTGTATTACGTACAGGCAGCGACATCTGGCTGAAGTAATTTCCATCACTTGCAGCCCCGAGTACTTACTTTGCAGTTATAATTTTTTTTTTCTACTTTACCTTTACCATAATACTTAATAAAAGTGTTTGCCTTGGTTAGCGGCCCGCGCGGCGCGTTGTGACATGACGTCACAAGCGGTCATGTGACTGTTAGCGAGACTCGATATTTTTCGTAACTTTGAATGCCGATAAAATCAAAACTACTGGGTATTTTTGACTACAACAAAAACTAGTATATTTGTATACATACAGGCTTTACTGAGACAAGCATTTTAAGCGATTTGGCATACCTAGTAACATTCTTCATTACTTTTTACCTGAAAAACAATCGCGATTATACAGCATCACCAGTCAGGCATGACTGTGAGGTTTAGAACGTGGGTGTGACAGTCGTACATGATCCTAATACTTACGCTTCATAAACATTAATTGACGACTGCCTTATCAGTCTAGCGATATCACGTCTGATTAGCATAATTTTTCCTTTCCTTCCCGAATAATATAATTTAATAGTGATTATATTAAATTATATTATATTCTATATAAGTAGTGATGTATTAATATTTTAAAAACCTATTTAGAGGCTAAAAATTCCACACATGCCGGGACTCGAACCCGCGACCCCCGGCCATCCGCGCCAGCGCTCCCTCCTACTGAGCCAATGGGCGACTCACCGGCATCAGTGAAATTTTTAACCTCTTTACAATATTCTCTGTATTACGTATTAATATTACTTAGCATGAAAAGTGGGACGCACTACCCTTTCCTGGAATTAGGGGCAGGCAATACGTCTCCCTCCCCCTCATACTTATCAGTTAGATAATATTTTTTTTAGTCAGGCTATACTAGTCCACTGCTGGGCATAGCCCTCCCCTAAAGAGCGGGGGTAATGCCCATAATCCCCACGCGGGTTCGGGATCGCAATTCGGTGGAATTGTACTGCAGCAGTATGTGACTTGTTTGTTTTTTAATTAATCAACATAGACAAGAGGCTAGTTTCTGGGTTAAGAATTTCGCTAAGTAAATACTTAAGAAATGTTCTGTCACGCTCTTTGCTGAGAAATTCGTAGAGACAACATCACAGTCTAGTATTCACTTAGGGAAATTCTCAATTCAGAAATTGGAGCGTACTAGGGCGGGCGTGATAAGTTGAGGAAAACACAATGAAATAACACCGGCCTTACGCCTTAGAGAATCTGTAGTATTGTAAACGAAAATAGACACGATAAAGGCTAGGACGTAAACGCATTATAACACAAACATCCACAGATATAAACGCAGGCACGCACCCAGCCTGCACCCTCTTTTTCCGCTGCTGTTATCTCCACTACACTACGTCCCGAAGGCAGCGGCTTACCTTTTACATTGTACATTGACATTCAGTATCTTCTTCTTATTCAGGCTACATTATGTAATCCACTGCTGGACATAGCCCTCCCCTAACGAGCGCCATAGCGCCCTGTCTTCAGCTTGCCGCACCCAGCATTCATTCAGCATACAGAATGTAAATTCTTTACGTTGAAATAAATTTATTTGATTTGTACACACTCACTCATGCATGCACACACGCACGCACGAACGTACGCAGACATGCACGCACGAACGCACACAGGCACGCACGCACGCAACGCAGGCACGTACTTAAGTGAAATAAAAGCTCCTATTTCATCCTCTATCGAAACTTACGCATACTAAGAAATATCCGGCTTAATCCAATATTGTTTAACGTTTTCTTTCTTCCATATCATGGTGATGACCCGGTACTAACCTAACCTCATCAAAATTGATACAACGCATTCAAAATGGGTAATTGAGTTAAGATATATTTAAATGAAGATATTTCATTCTTATTGTGTCAGGTCACTGGGGGTGACCGATTGATATATACCATGTATCAGACAAGATTTACCTAAATGTAAACAAAACTTTACAGAAACACAAAAAATATGATTATCTACTTATGAGCCATGACATTCCTAGGCCTTCTCTCAGCGCCAGAGAAAGTATGGGTTTAATGAAGACGCGTGCCGATCTCGGAATGGAGATTTCCAGCACTGAGTAATGTGAGCAACTCATATACACAGGTTTCCTCACGATGTTTTCCTTCACAGCTGGCGAGTGGCACGGCTACTACCAATCCACAAATGTACGCAATTTAGAAAAAAAAGAATAACGGGTGGTTATAAGCACTGTACATGGTATTTATAATGACTCGCGATGCTCATACATAGTTATAGTAGGAACGGGTCTAATCGCGACCATTTATTTCCTGAAATGTAAATAATCGCGATTATACCAGTTTAATGTAAAAATAAAAAGCATTTTTTATTTATATAACTATGTATTGTATATGGTGTTCGACATTAATCGTATTAAAAGAAAATAGATAGAATATTCTTTACTGTATGTAAACCAGGCATACGCGATTTAAACCATAAGTAATAGTACAGTATAATTAGAGGCCTTATCACTAAAAGTAACTTCTTCCACTAACGGAGAAAAAAGGTCAATGGCGGCTAGTCGGTGCAACTAAACTTTTTGTACTTAACACACACAAACGGTACCTATATAAATAGGAAATAAACATGCAGAAATAAAAAATACATTTACTAGCTTTTGCCCGCGAGTCCGTCCGCGTGGACTTTTTTTGCAACCCCTTTCAATCCCTTAAGGGTTAAATTTAGAAAAACGGCGAAACACGTGTTCAATCAATTGCATTGAAGAGTATTGAATTTTAGTACTGTATTGTATTTTAAGTTATAAGAAAATTAGACAACATTCTTCATACCTCCCTTACACATTTTGGCAACCCTTTTCGACCCCTTAGGGATTGAATTGAAAAAAATCCGGCCTTATTCCTTGCCTACAGTACATATAGGCCCACTGTGCAAAATTTCAGCTACCTAAGTAGGTCCAACGGCTTTGGATGGGCGTTGCTGATGAGTCAGACAGGACTTTGAATTTTATTTATATACGAGTAGATAGAAGATAACACTAGAAAGCGAATGAGTAAAAAAAAATTGGGAAATTACTTTGTTTACATCTAGGTAACGTTCACCGGGCACAGAAAATAGGTGACTGATTATGGTAATCTGTAATTTTCCACAAGTTATCTGTAGTACAGTGTACCTCATTATCGCCTGACCCGGTCCGTTCTACATTCGCACGTATGCCGAGCGCGATAAGAGCTAGTGTGGAGTAATCAAAGGCTGAGGTTTATTGGACAGTGTTGACTGGATTGTTTTAGTGAACAGTATTTATTCATGACCGCTGCGTATCGTTTGACGATCAGTGTAGATATTTTTACTAACCCAGACTTGGCCCCCGTGGTGGAGTACGGCCTAACCTTCCTGCGATGCAGGAAGATACCAGTGCACCAGCAGTGGGGGCATACAAAGGGTTGATAACGAGAGGTATTAAAAATCTATTTAGAGACTAAAAATTCCACCCATGCCGGGATTCGAGCCCGCGACCTCTGGCTATCCTTGGAATTGTCCTTAGCACGGGTTAGTGCATTAAAAATAAAAATAGTATAATCGACAGATATTAAGTTCAATAATGACGACCTCTGTGGCGTAGCGATTCAACCCGTTTATGTAATAAATAGTAGTTAATCTAGTTTATGTAATAAATAGTAGTTAATCTAGTTTATGTAATAAATAGTAGTTAATCTAGTTTATGTAATAAATAGTAGGTAATCTAGTTTATGTAATAAATAGTAGTAAATCCAGTTTATGTAATAAATAGTAGTTAATCTAGTTTATGTAATAAATAGTAGTTAATCTAGTTTATGTAACAAATAGTAGTTAATCTAGTTTATGTAATAAATAGTAGGTAATCTAGTTTATGTAATAAATAGTAGTAAATCTAGTTTATGTAATAAATAGTAGTTAATCTAGTATATGTAATAAATAGTAGTTAATCTAGTTTATGTAATAAATCACTCCTATATTATCGACGACGTCCGTGGCGAGCCGTTATCGCGTCTGCCTACCATGCAAGAGGTCCCGGGTTCGAATCCGGGCTGGGAACAAAAAAAAACCCCAGATCTTGGATGTTTACATGTTTGTGATGTCGTTGTTTCTGGTTCCCACGACACAGGGTATCCTAGTGTGGGGCCGGAAGCAATGTATGTGTCTGTATGTAAATGTAAATAGCTTCTCAGGCATCCGCTGAAAATCAGCGCCATAGTCCTGCTAGGGCACTATGAGCTGAGCGGAAACATTTTTGGTACTTGAGAAACTTTTATACTAAGCTTAACCTAGTTTATTCAATATTAAAATTTGTAGTACCAAATAAAGATTTTCTACATTTACATCTACATATTCTTCTATATAGGCCAGTGGTTCTTAAACTTTTAGTCACGGACCACCCAGTTCGTTTACCTACTGGTAATATACGGATTGAAGCATAATACGACGATCTAACGACAAATTTAATTATGGTTTCGTAACAATGGCTTCGCGGACCAATGGGCATTGATCAGGGAGGCATCGATTATCGTAAAGAGAAAACCATTTCGAGGAATAGGGATACTGATACTATTAGGGGTTTAAATAGGTAAAATAAAAACGGATTATTAATATTTATCGCAAAATAATGTTCACTTCATTTTTCTTTCAATGACGTCATCATTGGCTCTAAAGCGGTAGTTCCATAGCCTACAAATATTAAAAAAAAAAACGTCAACAACTACATTTTTCAAACGTCAACTTTTTTTTATCATTAATAAATTCAATGAACGTAGTTCATAATGCCAGTGGTGACGTCATACTTACAAAACTTTAAATAAAACTTTAATTAATAAAAAAAAGAATTACATCAAAAATTAAGAAAATATTCAAATTAGTTTCTTATATTAGTCTATATCTTAAGATTTATAGAATAAAAAATAGGATGTGACAATGCCGATTGGAACGTTTCCAGGGACCACCGGTTAAGAACCACTGATGTACAATGAATTACAGAAGGCTGAGATATTAGGCCTATAAACGTCCGACGAAGGGCCTTCTGTCAGACAGAGAGTATTGGCGCAATTACTACGCGTGGCCACCGCGGATTGGCGATTTCCAGTGCTGAGGTATTTGAGCACCTCAGACACTCAGGCTACCTCATGATATTTTCCTTCACCGTTAGCGAGTGAAATTAGAATTTAACAAGTCAAAATGAATTTAAAAACCTATTTAGAGGCTAAAAATTTCACCCATGCCGGGATTCGAACCCGCAACCTCTGGCTATCCGTGCCATATATATCCATACATATATCCGGGGCTGGCACGGATAGCCAGAGGTTGCGGGTTCGAATCCCGGCATGGGTTAAATTTTTAGCCTCTAAATAGGTTTTTAACTTTGTCCTTAGCACGGTTTAGTGCATTAAAAATAAAAATAGTATAAAGTCAAAATGATTTTTTTAATACAGTTGCTCAAAAAGTGGCGTATTGCCGGGACGTATAGCGTGCGGGATGCGGGCTATTACACACTCGTGCTTTTTTTTTACCTTTCCCGCACTAGTGCGTTCTCTTTCCCAACTGTCAAAATGATTTCTATTAAATAAAACCAACCATGAAGTTTTTACTAAAAAAAATCATAGAATGGGTATTTTTCCTAATGTCAAATATAGTTGGAACCACTGTCAAACTCCGTGCACTGCTCTATGGTTTATAAGGAAACCACAGATAATAGACCGAATTTGACAGTTATTGCTACAGAATTTATCTGTGAGCAAAAACGCCCATTGTAATTATTCACATTTATGATTAGAAAAAAAATATGATTTATGCAAATAAGTATATTACTAAAAAGAAGCTACTAATTTGTTTCATTACTTTATTAATAGGTTTTTTTTCATTTCATCTCATTGAATTTCATTTTCATTAAATATCAATAAAAAAATTCTACTGAAGACTTGGCTGTATGGGCATAATTCCCTTTGCCTACGAGAATGGGTGAAGAAAAAAAAATCTCTGATTATATTTTTTTACGGTTGGCGCCATTTTCCAAATAATTTTTCTTTATTACATTGCTTATTTTTTTCGCAACTATATTAAAAATAATCGTTCAGTACACGTGCGGAACCGTCATTTCAACTTGTTCCGACTGTCAACCCTCGCCTTCGGCTGCGCCTCGGCTCGGGTAGACATTTGTCGGAACTCTTTGCAATGACAGCCTTTCCGCACTTGTAATGAAATATACTATTGTTAAAAGTAGCACAGAAACTGCAACTCATTGAACGTTACAAGTAAACGTCACGAACGTTTTGAAATAAATGCGCTTTTGTACATCAACACTTAACTGTTATTTAAGTTTTTTTCTGTTTCTTAATTTTGGTGCAATAAAGCGTAACAAACAAACAATCAAACGTTACAAGTTAAAAATATAAATAAAAGTTTAGTTCTTATGAACGACAAAAGGTTTCAGGAATTGCGATTTTTCTCAGGTACCTATCAGCTGAGAACAGGAACTGCTGGTATAGACTGCTTACCTAATCTTATTCAAATTTTGGTGAAATTAACTCCTGTAGTTAACAGACAAACGAATGAAAACGGCTGAGTGGTAGATCCTGATCTCTGCCTACCCCTCCCGTGATAGGGCGTGAGTTTATATAATGTAACAGGCCCGACCTCGACCCGCGTCTCCTTCGCGAGTCCAGCCGGCTCGTAGGACTAATTAGTGAGTGTACTTCCATACGATAGGGTCAGAGGGGCTATCGCAGCCCGGGTCGCGACCGCCGCGGTCAAGTCGCGTGGAAAATATTGCCGATCGTGATAAGGCGACGGCTATAGTGCTATTTTTAATTCTTAAGGGACGTTCGACCGTGCGCCGTAAATAATAACTACTTACTTAAAAAGGGTTGATCTTTAAGTCTCCCCTGATCCGTGCGACTAAATCTAGACCGCCACTCTTAAATGCGTACCTTCTGGACTTTAAATAAATAAATATACACAACTACCTTTTTAATTAAATTATCTACTCTAGACAAGAGACATGACCTCGACCCGCGTCTACTTCACGAGTCCAGCCGCCTCGAAGGACCAATTAGAGCGTGTACTTCCACGCGATAGGGTCAGAGGGGCTATCGCGGCCCGGGTCGCGACCGCCGCGGTCAAGTCGCGTGGAAAATATTGAAGATCAAGATTAGACGACGGATACAGTGTTAATTTTTAAAGGGACATTCGTTCGAAGTAGATCTTACAATATATTATAACGACTTACAAAATTACGCAATAAAATATCTGGGGCAGGTTTGGAGCAAATTTAAATACCCTGTTACCAAAGATACCCAAAAGGTTTGGCTAATAAGGTTTAATGTGTATTTAGCAATAAGGGCGCTTTGGGAAACTGTAAGCTCATATTGTTTTTTTAAATTAATAAATAAAAATAATTAAATAAATAAAAAAGCAACAAAAGTGTTCTAACCTAACCGTTTTAACAAAATGAATGAAACTTTACCATATCAGCCTAGCGATAAAGATAAGTCAATACGTGCGGATCCAAACAAGCCGCGGCTTTCCTCACGATGTTTTCCTTCCCGCGGTGTAGCCGGATGCGCAATTGGCCATCATAAAAATAAACGGACGATTAAGAAATTGCTATCAGCAATAGGGCCGCCAATTGTACCTCTTCTTTTGTAACTGTTGTCTCTGTAATTATTTTCTGGTATGTACAATAAAGAATATTCTTATCTTATCTTATTAATAAAATAAACCACTATATTTTTAACAATATATTTTTTTATAGTTACTGCCCATCAAATTATAGTTTTTTTGTAAAGTGATATAGATTTTAGGAAGATAGATAGAGAACACTTTATTGCACAACCAGAAAAATATTACAACCACGATTCTAAATTATTAATTATAAATAACTTTAAATTATTATTAATTATAGATAAGCCGGTTTAGTGTTACTATCAAATTATAGTACAAGCTATTTATTCAAAAAATATAAATTCTACTTGGAAACTACATTAAAAAACGGTAAATTACATTGGTAATACTTGGTAAATTACATTAAAAAATAATAATATTGTTTTTTTTAAGCAGTCCTTCTCTTCCTCAGGGAAGAGACCTGTGGCCCAGCAGTGGAGACATAATGGTTTGATGATGATAAGTCGTTCTTTTGTCTAAGGTGATCAAATACCTCAGCGCTTGAAATTGGCAATCCGCGGTGGGCACGCGTGGTGATTAAGCCCATTCACTCTCTCTCTCTGAGAAAAGTCCTGTGCCCTGCAATTTGACGTTTATCGGCTCCATAAAAAATACATTTCGATGCCGTACGACTGTACCGCACTGTACATTTGAACATAAAAACACGCCTTATCCCATCCAGTCACGGATCAAGTTGTTAGCCCCCTGACCCTAGTATCGAACTCGTTATAACTTTATAACAAACCTTATCGCCACTGTGTTTGTGTAATTGGAAGACGCAAATACTCGATTGGTAATTATAAATATGCCCTTTTATTTTTACCCGACTGCGGCGGTGCCCAAAAAGAGGTTAATGTGAGTGAATGAATGGTATTGTAATGTTCAACTTCTTATAAATACATACGCTCACGCCTGTATCCCAGAGGAGTAGGCAAAGACCAGGGACTGCCACTTCCCACGACCCTGACGGATCACCTTCGTCTTCAACTGCCAGTTTTAGAATAATAAAACTGGATCAACTTCAACTCTGTTTTAATTATAATTTTGAACAGAAAAAACTTAATAAATAACAGAATAAGCAGCTAAAGGACGACTTATGTAGTCTAATTTAGTCGGAATATAGACAAGTAATGCCAAAAAATAAAGGAAATCTCAAAAATGAATGACGTTATATTTTAATTTTGAAAATGATAGACAGAGAATTAAAAAATAACAAAAAATGGTTCAAAGATGTTTGCACCGTTACAATATCAACCCCTTGTATGCCCCCACTGCTGGGCCACGGATCTCTTCCTGCATCGCAGGAAGGTTAGGTCATACTCCACCACGGGGAAAAAGTCCGGGTTGGTGGAGGGTAATGTGTTTGGCTCATATGTATGTGGGTATGTCCGGTTCTATTTTGCCGCGTGACTTCTTAACGAATGGTCCGATTTTGATAAAAAAAAAATATCTCAATCGATTCGTCGCGGTTGCGCAATTGTCATAAGATCAGCGTAAATAAAAAAAAAACAGATAAACATAAATAAAAATCCATATGTGAAGACCCATTGCACACTGCACAGCGTTTTATTACATGATTTCAGATTTCATTAATTTTGTTGGAAAGCTTTGATATCAACCCTATGTCCCCACCGGGTCTCTTCCTGCATCGCAGGAAGGTTAGGTCATACATACTCCACCACGGGTACCAAGTCCGGGTTGATGGAGGAATGTAAGACAGTGGGGTGCGATGCCAGATGATCACGTGTACCCCTCCGCTTTCCGTCCCATCTGATTCCATGAAACAGATGGAGGGGCAAGTGGTGGGGTCGGTGCACCCTGAGCGTTAGTCAGTGACTTCTTCTTGTCGGATCTTACTGGCTAACGGCGAATAATCTGGCGGGAGGGGTCGCGTGGGCCCTGTTTCACTTTGTGGAGCGGGACCTAGGCGACCAACCGATTGAAGGACCGACTGGGGGGGGCGCCGCTGCGCGAAAGCGCGCGCGCCTCGTACCAGTCGGACCAGAGTGGCCGTGGGCGAAGGGTCGGGGGACCCTCTGCCTCCATCACGGCGGGAGGGGTCGCGTGGGCCCTGTTTCACTTTGTGGAGCAGGACCCAGGCGACCAACCGAATGAAGGACCGACTGGGGGGAGCGCCGCTGCGCGGAAGCGCGCGCGCCTCGTACCAGTCGGACTAGAGTGGCCGGGGAGAGGGTCGGGGGACCCTCCGCCTCCATCACGGCGGGCCGGAAGGCGCCCTTGCGTGTTCCGAGGGTGCCTTCTGGCACGGAGGGGGCCCGCGCGGTCGCTCACCGCCTTCTCTGCTTTCAGAGAAGTGCTGGTGGGTGACGTGACGGGCCTCGCGTGTGGGGCGTGTGGGGGCCAATAGGACATTGGCCCCCATGCGCCCCAACGAGGAGGTGCGCCGCCCTCCTCTAATCCCATTGGACCACACAACAATGGGATGGAGGGGGCGGCGCGTTGGGGCGTATGGTGGCCGAGGGCACCTATACCATCCTGACAGCTTAGTCGGCCTAGCCTTAGAAGGACTAGTCAATACGTGCGGAGCCAACCAAGTCGCGGGTTTCCTCACGATGTTTTCACCGTTTCACCGTTCCCTCTAGGGTGGTGCCATATCGATAGATATATAATAGAGAGCACTTTATTAGACATCCCGAAAAAAAATGTCATGCCGGGTTCCAGATATTTTCATAAGTGTTCTTCTTGCTGTCGTGTTTTTTTATACAGTAATATCTACGGTGAACTGTCGAATGTCCCTTTAAAATTCGAGTACGGATCCCTAAGACGACAGTCAATCTTCAAAGTTTGCCCTCAGACGTCCTACGCACAGCACGCTATCTGTAACCGTCAATAATATGTTTTCCACTGCGTGACCTCTGTGACCTCTGCACCATGTCCGATGATATTGATATCTACTCACCCCGCTTGCTTGGGTTAATTTTGTATTAGTGCATAGTAGGATAAAGACTACGCTGTGTGGTGTCGGCCTAGAGAATAGCACCGATCCAAATTCTTCCCGCGGGTGTCTTAAAAGGCGACTAAGGAACACAAACCGGGGGGTGGGCAGCAGCGCCCCCTGCAGTACAATTCTACCAAACTGCGATCCCCAACCCGCATTGCCCAGCGTGGGGATTATAGGCATTACCCCCTAATGATGGCACAACCTTGCGCTCATTTGGGGAGGGCTATGTCCAGCAGTGGACTAATATAGCCTGAAGAAGAAGTATAAAGACAGAATAAAAAAGTTATTAAGGCCACATGGGCGGGCGCGCCACCAGTATGGACAAAAACGTCGATACTTCGCAAACGCGCCTATCACCCAACCGCGTATCTTCCACGCATTCAAACAACAAACAAACAAAAAGGTTGTATTTAAAGTACCACAGAAACTGCGGCTTAATGAACGTTACAAGTCAAATAGGTCCTCTTCCAAATCTGGATAATTTCAGAAATAAATTGAACAAAACATTCAAACTTAGTCTTTTCAATGTCCTTAATGAAGAGTTTACATACATATTATAAAACATAAAAGTCATGCATCATACTGGCTTTCATTCCGGACATCACTGTTATCTAAATAAGCCTTTATGTTATAGTAGCCTTTTTGGCAGAAAGTGTGCTGTACACATTTTTTGAACCGTGTTTCAGGCGAGTGTAATATAATCTTCAGTTATTTTATTAATGTTAAGCAACATAGGACGCGTTCAGTGCATGGATGGGTGACCGTTAATGACTAACGCTAGTGGATTTTTTCGAGCGGTTCCGTGCTTCGCAAGCCACGTTAGTGCAGTTAGTGCCGGCTGCCGTCGATAGATGGCAGTCATTAAGCCAAGTCAGAGGCCTTAGGGCGGCTTGAAAACTTCTGTCAGTAAGACCAGCCACTAGTCTTACAAGCCTCCACCAATCTGACTTGGCCCCCGTGGTGGAGTTTGGTCTAGCACTTGCTTAGGGAAGATACCCTTCCCCCCTGTGGAGACATAGTGGTTTAATGAAGATGATGACGCGTACAACAAATTAGGAAGAAAATTATAAAGTTAAAAGCTTATCGTGTGTCAATTTATAAAATTTCGTTTGCGTTAGCGCCATTGGCCAATGGTAACGCATCATTTCGCAAACCTTAAACGTATTTTCTTAGATTAGTTAGATTTGTAGTAAGCACCGGTTGAAATCCTGTCGAGATATACACACGTTTGACACACACACACGTTTTACATAGTTCTTAAGTGGGTTTAATTTTATAGTTAACTATTCATTGAATTCACGGTTAAACTAAATCTTAAGTTATTTCAAATACAATATTAATAATTCCTTAATTATATTTTTAGGTAACACGTAAGCATGTCATCATCTCATTACGAGCAAGCGCCAAATAAACCCTAAAAACTAGCGAACAATACGCTTCTGTTCGTTACCATACCTATTTATAAATTATTAAGTAATTTGTGTGTTTTCTGAATGATTTTATGTGTGCAAAAAAGTATAAAGTATACTCACACAACTGAAAAGATTTGCATTATCATACAATTCCTGATCTAACGCTTCATTTAGGCGTCTGTATCAGAATAAAACTAAAGATGTGTGCCTTAACTTCATAAAGCTTTGTCAAGATGGAGATCAATGCTCGGGCGAGTTCTATATGTATACAGAGTTCAGACTCAACTGATAAGTTGGGAGTGTAAGGTCGGATAAAGCTTACAAGTGGCTCCATCTAATGATGCATCAGTCAATTAGTTTGCTATTGTAAGTGGCACGCATAAATTACTTGAGAACCGATAGCGGTAGTCGCCGCTAGATGGCGCTAGATGGCACACACATCTATCCAGCGGCATTACGTTTATCAGTGCACCAATTTCAAGGTGCGTACAGGCCCTACTGTTAAACGCTAACGACTAGGGATGGGTCCAACTCTCCATCGATATCGATAGAAACGTTGAAAAAATGAAGACACCTTGAATGAAATCATGTAATTAATTAAAATAAATTGTGATATTGTATATAAGTTTAAAATGATGTTTTATCAAAATAGATGTAGTCTATAAGCGTCCCACAGCAGGGCACATGCCTTCTCTCAAAGAGAGAAGACGTTTATAGGCTACCTACAGAAAAAAATTATAAAAATAATTGACTTGATTTGATTTCTCCTACAAGCGAGAGTTCTGCATCTATACATGTGTGTAAATTTCTACTGATCGAATGAAAGTTTCAGCGAGTTTACCGATGAACAATTCAATTCAATTTTTTTCAACGTAAAGAATTTATATTCTATTTGATCTATGTCAATGTACAATGTAAAATGAAAGTTAAAGCCGTTGCCTTCGGGCCGTAGTGTAGTGGAGAAAAAAGCAGCGAGAATAAAGACTGAAACACATTATTACAACACGACCTGACGCGACGTGTCGACACCCGATGTACACCGTGCAGTTAACGTGCGCATGGGGTCGCGTCGGATGATCATAGTGTGATTCTAGTCCAATAGTACTTCTTCTTCTTCAGGCTTTATTAGTCCACTGCTGAACATAGCCCTCCCCTAATGAGCGCTGGGCATGCGGGTTGGGGATCGGAGTTCGGTGGAATGCAGGGGGCGCTGCTGCCCCCCCGGTTTGAGTCCCATAGTCGCCTTTTACGACACCCGCGGGAATAGTTTGGGTTGGTGCTATTCTCTAGGCCGACACCACACTGCCACAATAGTACAAATAGTACAATTTGATTCGACTCAACACGCGTCGCGTATCGTCGGGTCGCATGGCGTGTTAATAATGTGTTTCCGCCTTGTAACTTCTTTCTGACCATCTTTTCTCAAGTCATGTTAAACCCAATACATCAGTTGCCACCTATACGTATGATAAGACTGCATGATTGCCATCTATAACTTAAAATGCCAAAGCATTAGTTGAGTTACGAAATTTTGCAAAAGTCGGTAAAACATAAGTGCTGCGGCCACACACAAACAGCACTCGTTCACGAGCACAGCCATCATCAGTCTCAACCATTTTGGAGGGAAACAGATGACCCGGCCACCACGACACAATTCGAATGCCTTTAGCAAACCTGCAGATAAGCGCTGGCCTAGTGAAGCGCTCGTGGCCTAGTCCAACCGAGTGATTGGAATCAATCACTTAGGTTAACCAACAACAGGCGCGGTCAGGTGCTGGATGAGTGACCGTCCCGTGACTACCGCTAGTGGCATTTTTCCGAGCGCTTCCGTGCTTCGCAAGGCACGTTAGGCAGTTGGTGACGGCTGTCACGTAATGGCAAACGTTAAGCCAAATGAGAGGCCTTATGGGCGGCTTGATAACTTCTGACAGTAAGGCCCGCCACTGTCTTACAATCCTCCACCAACCCGGACTTGGCCCCCGTGGTGGAGTATGGCCTAATCTTCCTGCGATGCAGGAAGAGACCCGTGCCCCAACAGTGAGGACCTACAAGGGTTGATATCAGTAAACCTGCATATTAATTCCTTGTCAGAACCCACGTACCGCCTTATCCTTGGGCTCCTTGGTGTGGAGATTGGCCAGGGTGCCGCGCCTGTATTCGTCGCCGCAGACATAGCACACTTCGGTCATGGAGTTCTTGTCCGGCATAGACAGGTCTAAGATGTCGCGGTCCGAGCTCGAGTTCGAATTGCCCGAGTACACTGACACGGTTGATCTGGAATCAAAAACGAGGGTGAGGTTAGTTCCATCGTTCCTATGTAGAAGCTTTTTTCTGTAGGCTATACACGTGCCACTGCACGACACAGGCCTTGTCTCAGAGAGTGAGGGGGTATGAGATTTATTACCAATTGTGCCCAAAAGCTGGATTGGCAATTTCAAGCGCTGAGGCATTTGAACACTTTAGACACTCAGGTTTTCAGGAAGTTTGGTCCCCTATTCAGTAAAAACTCTGTGTAGTGAATGTTGGCGTAATGAATTTTTTTTGGGGTTGCCAATTTATCGTAGCAATACTCTAAGTTTATGACAGCGTCCAGATAGCCAACAGATAAGAAAGTTACTACCCAATAGATAATTTAGCTGAAATTTGGTCTATGTTTAGCAATGTATTTCATGTAGCGAATGTGGCCGTAATACTTTGGAACCACACTGGTCCTATATACGCGACGTAACTATACGACGACGCCACGTGCGACCAGCCGCATGAATTTGTACGCTTAGAAACACACTTAGCCTCCGATTCTTATGCGATGCATCTGACACGACGTGCGTCTTGCCTCATTAAATAGGCATCGGAATATAGAGGGGATGACCGACACGACGCGAGGCTGTCTGACACGACGCGAGGCTGTCTGACACGACGCCAGGGTATCTGTAACGACTACAGTCTGTCTGACACAACGTGAGGCTGTCTGACACAACACGTGGCTGTCTGACACGACGCCAGGCTTTCTGACACGGCGCCAGGCTGTCTGACACGGCGCGGGGCTGTTTGACGTCTAAGACATGTGTGATTCTAGATCTCACGCGTGTGACGCGTCAGACACGCTTAGTGTCTAAATACACTAGGCCGAAAATACGCGGCCGAAGTTCGGCATGATTACGCCTGCTATGTATTTTAAATTACTGATGTGATGGATGACACACCATGCCAAAATTACGTCGCGTTACAGCCGAACTTTGGTCGGTCGTAAGTTCAGCAGCAATTCGGCGGCAATGATTTGTGGCAACGCCACGACAGCGCTCGAGATACTGAACACAAAGTTACGCAAATGAATTTCTGCCGCGTAATTTCGGCTCTTATAGTGTGTCTGTTGGCGACCGACACCGCCTTCTTTCTCTTTGGTTTTAGTTTAAATTCAAATATTGGTCAAATTCTAGTGTTCTAAAACAATTGTAAATATTTTCAGTGACAAAGTAAACGTGGTACATACAAGAGCTCTCGGTATTTAATTTTTCGTCATCTTTTTCAGTGTCATATCAGCCGAATGCGTCGTAACGTAAAATCGGCCACGGAACTTCGGTCGCGTATTTTCGGCCTAGTGTGTTTAGGACACTAGAACGTCGCGTACGTAGGATCCGTGTGGTTCTACCCACATTCGCTTGAGTTACCTGACTGCGTCCAGATAGCCGGCCGGCTCCGAGACACCGGAATGTTGCGACCCCACCGATATGACGGACGGATCCCTCGCGCGCAAGTCTAACACGCCCTCCTCTTCCGTTGTGGTGTTGTTCGTGTTGTTATAACGCGTCTGAAACGGAAAGAGGGTAAAATTGTTTTAAATTTGGTAAAATTGGCGACACCGCTCTGGGATATAGGCGTATTGTTATGTTTATAGACAAATATATGGAGTGAATGTGTGTAGAAGGGCCAGTAAGAGACAGGGGGAGGATTAACAAAGGGCAAGATAAAAAGTAGCCGAAACCAGCGTGCGTGCATGCAACGACTAATGATCGTTGATGAAGCGAAGGTGAAGTGTCAGGATCCTGTCAAGACCCTGGTCTCTGCCTACCCCTCAGGGATACTGGCGTGAGGCTATGTTATGTTATGTCGTGTCATGTCATGTCGTATTAAAAAACATAACAATTGACAACATTTCAAAATTGTATGGAGCTCTAATTCGAAAACCATTTCGAGATTTGGCTTTGTAAAGTACGTAAACATTTATTTCAGTTTTTTCTGTGGTTGCATTTCCGAGAAAATGGTAAAAACACAAAAATACGCTGATGACGTCACACCATGGCTCTCAGTGAACATGCCTGTGCCACGATAAAAAAAAAGTCAATTTCAAGATCTAACCTAAAAAAATACTTTGTGTGTATTTAGTAATTTTTCGATACGAAATGATGGGCGGCGATGTGTATGACAACTTGGAAACCAATGAAACTGCAGTATTGCTTCGTGAACAGATTGAACAAAATTGAGTAGAGAGAAATAAATTTAACACTACACAAAGTTTGTTTACGTTACGCAAGGCAAGCCACACAACATAGTATAAGGGTTACCATACTTTATACTTACCATTATAAATAACCTTGAAAAAGTAACTACAAAAGCAACAAACTGGCAGCAAAAACACTCCGAACGCAGATAAAGGCTTTGCCAACACAAAGTGCAATTAAAAAAAGGAACAACTACGTACATAAGGGACGATGAATTGAACTAAGCTGATTTAATTGTATAAAAGAAAAACATATTTGCAGATGTTAAAAAAATACAGAAACTGTTTTTTAACATGGCCCTGGCAATACTAAAACGACATTTGTTTGTAACTATGTTTTTTTTAGGATATTAGGCAAAGGAAAACATATTGTGAGCCTCGTTGTTTCGTCACTTCCGGTAAAAAGATTTTAAACTTTAAAATTTATAAAATATAAGAAAACGTGCGTGTTTCAGAAAATAAAAAAATATGGGTCGTTTTATTTTGTATCTAGTTTCCTTTAAGACAATAAAATACGTATGTTAAAAAAATGAAATGTTGTCAATTGGTGATATGTCAGGATCGTGTCAAGTGGCAGACTCTGCTCTCTGCCTACCCCTCTAGGATAAAGGCGTGACTTTATGTTATATTATGTTTTATACACACAATGGGACCCACTTACAGGCTCACTAAACATGATGATGAAAATCACTATGATAAACACACATACACAATTCGTAATCCACGTGCGCGGATATTGGCCGTACATTATTGACTAATGCACAACCAGACAATTAGCATACAAATAAAATATTGTATGCGAATTGTCTGGTTGTGCATTATCCTGTTCAAACAAATTCAAAAAGGTTCTGTTACTGATCGCACGCGGATTAAAGCCTCAGATTTGTGCGGCCCTTTTCTCCAAGCCGGTGAACATAAATGAGTGTTGCTACCGTTATGTTGTGACAGTAAATAGTATTACGAGTATGTCTATTGTATGTGCCAATCGCCTCATTAGGGACCATCCATAAATTACGTCACATGTTAAGGGGGAAAGAGGGGGTGGACGAAGTGTGACATTGTGTGACAGGGGGGTGGGAGGGGTCCTAAATTTCGTGACGTCAAATTTCCGAATCTACGTGTTAAAACACGAACTTTGCACTATTAACGAAATACTCGAAACATTGGCCACTCGCCTAAAATATAACTCAATAATATATATCGCGAGTGGCAAATGTTATATGTACGTAATACAGAGAATATTGTAAAGAGGTTCGAAATTTCACTGATGCCGTGAGTCGCCCATTGGCTCAATTGGTAGAGCGCTGGTACGGATAGCCAGAGGTTGCGGGTTCGAATCCCGGCATGGGTGAAATTTTTAGCCTCTAAATAGGTTTTTTAAAAATGTTATATATCAGAACTGCTGTTTGAATTCAATAATTTCTAAATGTAAAATTACAAATTTTGTGAAGTCACACTAGGGATGGGGGGAGTCTACAAATGTGACCAGCTGTGACAAGGACTTGAGGGGGGGGTCATAAATCACGAAATTCGTGTGACGTAAATTATGGATGGCCCCTTATCTATAATATAAAAATGAATCGCTGAATGTGTTGGTAAGCGCAAATCTCGAGAGCAGCTAAACCGATTTTGCTAATTATTTTTTTAGAATATTCCTTGAATTCCGAGGATGGTTCGGAGAAAAATAAAAAAAAAATAAAGAATCGACTGTTGGGCGGTCGAAGTTCGCTGGGTCAGCTAGTTACTAATAAAGTTGTTGCTAGGCCTCCCAATAGTCCACAGGGGCGGACTGAGGTGAGGACGACCCGCTTATCTGAGGCGACGCTGGAATCTCTAGCGGTACCCTCTCTAATAACAGTCTTAGCGACTGAGTTTGGGTTTTTCCTCGTGATGTTTTCTTTACATACGTCGTTAGGAGGCTGTTTGTGTATTACTTAGCACATTAGTAACCAAGTTTCCCATCACACTTCCATCTTGCATAAGACAACATAAAAGTAAGCCTTATATTTTAACCCGTATATGAAAAGGTAATACTTTTTCGGGCCCCTATTTTTCGTCACGATGTTTTCTTTGCACACACCGTAAATTGATATAAACATTATATCTATCTATCTAATTTATTCAAAACTTTTTATTTTAAACTTAGATTCGATGGTGATGAAAGTCATGAAGCGAAGGTGATCTGTTAGGATAGTGGCAAGTAGCAGTGGTCTCTGCAAACACCTCTAGGATACCGGCGTGACTTTAAGTTATGTTTATGTCACTGGATGTACTTAAATTTCACACCACGTTTATTTGTTAAGAGGTAGATAGATAGATAGAGAACACTTTATTGTACATAAAAAAGGAAATTACACAGATATTTCTTAACCTGAGAGTCCAGACAACCAGACAAATTTAGTAAGTGAGTAGACCGAGGTAAGTGAGTAGACACCTCATAGCTTAGTGGACAATGAAATTCACCTTATTCTTATCAGTAATGTAGTTGCTAAGACTGGCGACCGGTGGCGGAGCCTTTAGCAACCGCAGAGCCCCCTCCAATGAGGGCCCCCTAGAGTATATATCTAAATTTTTCCTCCTGATGTTTGATTAGTGTGTGCAACTCACCTCATTGTTGCTAGTAAAGTTGTTGCTAGGTGCCTCTCTCTTTGCGATCGGGGGTGCGGGCTCAGGTGGGGGCGCCACACGCGCTCTTGGCGAAGCGGCCGGCTCCCGTGGCGCCCCCTCCGACGACAGCCCTAGGACCTGTGCGGCGTACTCCCCTTGGAAGGACATGTCCGCGCCTGTGGATGTAGAAATAGATAAGATAAAAAAAAAATTTACACGAATAACCACAAACATTTTTAACATGTAATTGTACCCTATTAATGCCTACCGGCCGACCCATTTGTGGTCACCCAATAGTTTTTAATTGTTATGTGTCAAGGTCAGAATTAAACGAGAATTTTTAAAAGGCACAGATAAGAGGGCACAGAAAGATGGTCTGAGTGGACCTTTTTTTCCGTTGCGTTTTTCTCCACTACACTATGTCTCGATGCAGTGGCTTACATTTAGCAACGAAATTCAACAAACAGAATGTAAATTCTTTTATATTTTATATTCATTTTTTTTTATTGGATTTGAGAAAGTACAGATATCCGTTGGTTATCTGTACTTTCTCAACGCGCTAGATTGTCATCTGTGGCGTGGAGGCCTAGATAGATAGACGATTTAAAATGTTTTTTAAATGCAAATGCATTATATCAGTTAAGCTAGTGAAGCTTAACTTTCTTATGAAATGTCCTGATAAATGTTTCGTGTGCAATAAAATATCAAAAAATAAGAAATAAGAAGCTTCAATTAATTAATTCTATTCATAATTTACTTTTTATTATTTCTTGCATACTTTCATTATTTCATTTCGTTTTAAAAGTCCATTGTTAACGCCGTAAATGATAACTTTCATATAGGACAGCTTTTTGTAGTGATCATAGTAAAAAATTCATCGGGATATTGTGATTTTGTTAAAACCTGTTATTTCTAATATATATAACATTTAACACCAAATCGTTCCAGTACTATGATAATCATATTAACCGTCGAATCCGAATGGGCACAAAATATTTACCAAGACATCTCCAACGTCAATCTCTGCTTCACGATCGTACTGTCTGATCGATCTATTAGTGTACTGTACACCATAAAGGACGTCATACAAAGTTCAGGTAATAAATAATCACAATCGCAGATAAATGACTCAACGAAGGATAATCCCAGACTGATCATAGCTAGAATTAGACATGTATGTTTGATCTACCTTTTAATGGAGCATATAGTCGGTATAAAGGTAAAATTCAGTAACTGCAAGTGAGCCTAATCGTAGAAACTGTGCTAATGTGAATTTGAGATACTAAATATAATATTTAGCACAGAAATAAAAACGCTCACCCATCGTTGTTTTTTTTATGAGTAAACTAGATAGTGTTATTTTCGGGCAAAAATAATTATCAGTTTATAAAGAAAAAAATGGAAAAGCAGTTAATGAGTTTTACCTTTATACCGACGATATATTCGTCTCACTGCAAGGCGCAGACGGGCCTTCTCGCAATCAATCAAATAAATTTATTTCAACGTAAATAATTAGTAAAAATCTGAAAAAGATCCATTTAGTTTGTTTCGGAACCTTGTATCTTTCCTGTGAAATATATAATTAAAAAAAAAATTGGAGGTCCGTCTGAAAAAATACATCGTACGTATAAATACTTCTTAAATACTGTATATTTTTCATATTTAACAATCAAAGGGAAATAGCCTTGCTTATTAATGGAAATTGATTTTTTGTTGAAAACTGCAGGCAGATCGAACAATCAAATCAATTTATTTCAACGTAAAGAATTTACATTCTGTTTGCTGAATGTCAATGTGCCATGTTAAATGGAAGCCGCTGACTTCGGACCGTATTGTAGTGGAGAAACAGGCAGCGAAAAAAAAAAACTCCACTCTGACCTCTCGAAAGAGAGAGTATGGACTTAATAACCACGCGCTGAGATTTTCGATCTATCTATAGTCGTTAACTTCTGACAGTAAGGCCCGCCACTGGCTTACAATCCTCCACCAACCCGGACTTCGCCCTTGTAGTGCAGTATGGCCTAGCCTTCAGGAAAGAAGTGATCTGTACCCCACCAGTAGGGACATAAATAGGGTTGATACCATCCATACTGCTTGATCATCACCATCAGCCTACCTCTGCCAGTGGGAAGGCATAGGCCTTTTCAGTATCAAACCATCTGTTGCCAACTCTCGCCATTCGCATCCACCATGGATGGACCGACCTTACGACATCGGCCGACCGAGCTGTAGGTCTACCCACTGACCGCAGTCCAGTCACGGCCGCCACTCCATATTTATAGGAAATCACATCACATCGCACTAATATTAAAAAGGCGAAACCTTGTGTGTATGTTTGTTACTTCTTCACGTCAAACGGCTGGAGCGATTTCCATAAAATTTGGCATGGAGTTAGCTAACACCCTGGATTAAAACATAGGCTACTTTTTACTGCGGGAAAATATCTTATTCCCATGGGAACATCGATAAACCGCGGGTAACACCGCGGAGCACAGCTAGTCAGACATAAGCCACAAACTTTTTAGTAACTATAAACCGGTCCCAAGAAAGTGTAAGTGGCAATCTATCGTAAAGGTGTAGAGCAACTGATAGGCCAATTAATTGACGCAACCGCGACGAATACCAGCCCAAGAACGAGTTAGCGACACTATTAGAAGCTACGTCACTAGGCAGACGTCATAGTGCAGTAGGGATGGGCCAGAGAAAAAATATATAAATATCATATCGATGTCCATGCATGTACAGTAAAAATAAGTACATAACAGAATTAGCCCGTAAAATTCTGAAATTTAAGACATGTATAACAATGTAGAAGTCTATTCACGTTTCATGTGTATCAAGGAATTTAATATAATATAGAACGTATTGTTAAAGAAACGCATAATATAAAAGCCGCTCCAACTCTTCCAACATTTTTAGGGTTCCGTACCTCAAAAGGAAAAAACGGAACCCTTATAGGATCACTTTGTTGTCCGTCTGTCCGTCCGTCCGTCTGTCAAGACCCTTTTTCTCAGGAACGCGTGGAGGTATGAAGCTGAAATTTATATCAATTACTCAGGTCTACTGTCCCTTGAAGCTGTGAAAAAATCAAACTTCTAAGCCAACGCAATCAAAAGATACAGCCGTTTATGCCGCAAATTTTCGACACTTGCAAGGGAATCAAAACCTACAGGGTGCTTCCCGTGAACTCAGAATCTTGAAATTTGGTACGAAGCAACGTCTTATAGCATAGATAAAGGAAAAATTACGAAAACCATAAATTTTTAGTTACATCACATAATATATTTTTTTTTAATAATTTTAAACTTACTACCCATTCCCTCATAAACGCGTAGAGGTATTAAATTAAAATTCATACCAAATACTCAGGTCTATAATACAGT
The DNA here is from genome assembly GCA_934045075.1 of Yponomeuta sedellus. Lineage (NCBI taxonomy): Eukaryota > Metazoa > Arthropoda > Insecta > Lepidoptera > Yponomeutidae > Yponomeuta > Yponomeuta sedellus. The sequence continues at coordinate 14,805,502 of OW203744.1, read as the reverse complement.
TTTGTACGGAACCCTCGGTGCGCGAGTCTGACTCGCACTTGGCCGGTTTTTTTTATATGATCTACTTGCACAGGGTTAATTTATGTGCGATATTTAAAATAAATTGATATTTTGTGCCATTACTTTATTTATTATTATTTACATAGGCTGCTACTTATGTATGCGGAATCTGGGATTCCAATAATTTTAAACGCAATGTCTGACCTCCATGGTCAAATTCGTTCTTTTTTTAAATACTGGCCGCTAATATTTTTCTCTTATATACGTTAGTGTTTTGTTTTTGTTGGGTTTAAAATGTCATATCGCTGAAAAAATGGAACTCACTCGTAAAAATATTCGTGCTATGATTTATTACGATTTTCGACGTGGTTTAACGCAATAACAGTGCGTAGATCAATTAATTCGACTTTTGGTGGTGAAGCTCCATCAAAAACGACTGTGTATCACTGGTTTAGTGAGTTTAATCGCGGGCGCAGTAAGCACACGGACGAAGTTAAAGAAAATCGCCCGAACTCGGTGGTTGTGCCACAAAATATTGAAGCTGTGCGAAAACTAATAATGCAAGACCGCCATGTTACGTATCGCGAGATAGAGGCTATTCTGGACATATGTATGACGAGCATTCATAGGATATTACATGAAAATTGTCTGTAAAAAAAATTTGTTCGCGTTGGATCCCGCACAACTTAACTAAGGATCAAAAAGATGCTCACGTCGAATGGAGCAAGAAAACCTTAAAACAATTCAACGGAGGCGACTCAAAATCTGTTTATAATATCTACACAGGTGACGAATCCTGGATCTACGCGTACGATCCCGAAACTAAACAACAATCAACAGTTTGGGTGTTTCAAAATGAGCCGAACCCTACGAAAGTGGCTCGTGCAAAAAGCACTGTAAAGCAAATGGTGGCCTGCTTTTTTGGTATTAATGGCCATGTGGCTACTATACCACTGGAGAATCGCAGAACGGTTAATTCGGAGTGGTACACGACCATTTGTTTGCCGGAAGTATTTGAAGAAATACGCCAAAACAACCAGCGATGCAGAATCATACTTCACCATGACAATGCCAGCTGTCATACATCTCAGGAAACAACTACATTTTTGGATTGTCAAAAAATAAAATTGATGGGTCATCCACCGTACAGCCCTGATTTGGCTCCCAATGATTTCTATTTATTCCCAAATGTAAAGAATAAATTACGTGGTCAACGATTTTCGACCCGTGAAGATGCCGTAGATGCGTTCAAACAGCAGGTTTTGGAGATACCTCAATCAGAGTGGAAAAAGTGTTTTACAAATTGGTTTCATCGAATGCAAAAGTGCATCGATCATAGTGGAGAATACTTTGAAAAACAATAAAAGCATATTTAGCCATATACATTTGTTTATTTTTTCTATTCCGCATACATAAGTAGCAGCCCTCGTATTATCGGAAGTGGTTTAATCACAGTTACCGAAAACAAAAGTTTTTTACAATTTAAGTTATTTCAATAAAAAGCAGAGTAAAATTATTTAATAACATAAATATAACAATAGCTCGTATTTATTAGGATCGATTGATTCGTTATTTTTACAATTAATCCAATAAATTGATGAAGCGAAGATGATCTGTCAGGATCGTGGCAAGTGGCAGTCCCTGATCTCTGCCTACACCCTGATTAGATCAGATATCTGATCTCTGGGATACAGGCGTGAGGTTATGTTATATTATACAATAATACAAGTTGGCTTCGAATTACTGAGCCGTTTGACATGTTGAGAAAACAAAATGGATGATAAATATCGACTATTCGGTAAACAAAATATCGACACTGTGAGTGAGAAACATCGATAATTTTAGCCAAGCCTAAATCCCAGTCAGCTGTTCACTTTCACTTGCGCGAGCGCAAGACGGTCAGTGGGTCGAGGACGCATGCGCTTGACAGCTATGCTAGATCTAGGGTGGCATTGTTTTGTTATACTGTTAGCAGAGCCTATATTTAATTTTGTGTATTGGGCGAGTTTAATAGGCGACAAGCAGGAAAACTACAGAAATACTGTACATGTTCGTGGTTATTATCATCATACTTTATGGCACACGAAATATTAAACACGACATTACATAAGAAATAACATGCACAAAGGCGAGCCTATCTCTGTAAGAGATTTCTGGTTCTGATAGACGGTTCGGAGCTTGACGCCCCCAAAACATACTCATGCCTTCATCATCATCGTATACTAGTGCTCTGTTGGACATAGCAGTCCTATGTGAGCGCAATAGCGCCCTGTCTTCAGCTTACCGCACCCAGCACCTGCCTGCAGTTTTCAACAAATTATTCAATTTTAAAAACCTATTTAGAGGCTAAAAATTTCACCCATGCCGGGATTCGAACCCGCCACCTCTGGCTATCCGTGCCAGCGCTCTACCAATTGAGCCAATGGGCGACTCACGGCATCAGTGAAATTTCGAACCTCTTTTCGAATTTTTAGCCTCTAAATAGGTTTTTAAATTTGTTCCTTAGCACGGGTTAGTGCATTAAAAATAAAAATAGTATAAATATTCAATTTCTAATAATAAGCAAGACTTCTGCCCTTTGATTGTTAAATATGAAAAATGTACAGTATTGAAGAAGTATTATACGCATGATTACCTACATAAAGCGATCGAATTTTTTTATGACTATAAAATGTAAGTGACCATTAAAAAGGTTAAATAGTCGAAAAATACATACACCGATACACGTAAAATGCATAATGAAAATTTGCTAAGAGTGCTAAGTACGAAGCGGAATCTTGCGGAAGATTCAAAACCTAAGAACCGTGGGGAAAGTTTCTGTATTTTATTGAAAAATACAGAGGTTGTTTGTATGATACATGTATTTTTTAGATAACTTAGATTTAAGAATCATGGTTGTAATATTTTTCTGGTTGTGCAATAAAGTGTTCTCTACCTACCTACCTACCTACCTATCTATCTATTTTAAAAACCTATTTAGAGGCTAAAAATTCCACCCAACTGAGCTCAGTTGGGAGAGCGCTGGCGCGGTGGGAACGCTGGGTTCGAGTCCCGGCATGGGTGGAATTTTTAGCCTTTAAAAAGGTTTTTAAAATTGTCCTTAGCACGGGTTAGTGCATTAAAAAGAATATAATTACATGTATTTTACATGTAATTATCAACCTCAGAACACAAAAATAAGGAGAAGTGCCTTGTGGGCGTGGCACTGTCGCCCAACGTTAGCCCATTTGGGCTAACCTCTGCGAAACTTTAAAATATGGCCGTCAATCGCTTCGCGCTAGCCGTCGTAGTAACATCTGAGATAAATGCCTAATTGCACAGTGATTACCTGCAGAAATCGCTGTGATACATGCTATTCAAAAACAGGGGAGTGTCTTTTCACCGGTAAACCTATTTTACTCACTATATTCGTCTTATAAACTACGAAAAATCATAATTATAATAATTTTATGTGCAATGTGCATCGCATTACTAAGAACATAAACGGGACGTATTTATTACATTGTAGTTACTCCACTGCTGTTTCTATATAGGATTTTCGTGGAGGTTTGCTAACTAGGAAAAGCCAGCCCGCAGTGAACCGTCACGCAAAACTGATCATTGTTCAATGCGATGTTTCGAGGTACGGCCGCATGTATTTGCCGCGAAATGTCAAATTCACCAGTAGGTCAGCTGGAGACATAGTGATGGGGTAGTTCCTTTCTTTTCAGACTGATTAAGTATCGATATTATTGAGGCATTTATAATCGTTCGTCCAGACTTACAAAATTACTAGAACCAATTATTGTAAGACTAGGTATCTAGTCTTATCGTCGACTATTGCCCGCGACTCCATCTGCGTAGACTTCAGCTTGCGTTGCTAAGGAAGCTTTTATTTTAGTAGAAGGATTTTGTCTTATTAAAAACAGGCCTAGCTTTGATCATGTATTTCAAAAAGTTTCTAATAAAGATAAAGAAAAATACGAAAGAAAAATGGATCAAAATACAGAGGGTATGACTGATTTCCTCTCAAATAAAGTACCATTTGCTCCATCAATTTTACAGAGAAGTGTTTCCAGATGCTAAAGTGGGGGAAAAAATATTTCCGTGGGCAGTTCCTACTTTGAAAATACCAGTAATAACGAGTTCCATAAAGGTTGAAGTACCAGTATATTTAAAATCACGATAAAATTTTACATGGTTTAGAATATTCAATTATCACTTTATTCTAATCTTCATTTCATATGGACGACGCGTAACTCTCCAAAAGAAAGTGTTTCTAAAGAAACAAATCAGGTGATTTGGTTGTGGTACTAAATCATAGTCTTATATATATTTAATTTTTATGAGCGTTATGTTATAAATGACATTCGATTATGTAATGAAAAACAAGTTAAATAAAGCATTTTCAGTATTTTAATAATTTATTTACCATTTTAGATCCGACAAGTTCTCGAATGGAGACCACAATATGGTATATCGGTACTTGCTTATATGTCATATCGGCAAGTGCAGCGTCGGACGACAAGATGGAGAGAAGATCTCATCCTAGTCGAAGGAAGACGCTGGATGTAAGCCGCTTTCAACTGGTCTTTTTGGAAATCCATGGAGGAGGCCTATGTCCAGCAGTGGATATCTTGTGGCTGAATAATGACGATAATGAAAATATTCTCTGTAGGATTTCAGTCGGAGGCTGATTTTATTTTTTTAATCTATATATGTTTCGAAAGTTTCATTGAAATTTGTTTTGACAAGCTTACAAAAGTTCTTCCTTTTTACTGTATTTTTAATTAGGAAGTTACTTTATTTACAGGCCCATGAAACATTTCAATCACAGCCATAAACATGTTCTTTAGTTAATCCTTATAATCCAAGCGTGGCTACTGATTTCCAATATATCGCTGTTACTCAAACAAGTGGCAATTTCTTCAGAAAAATTGTTGTTTTTCGAGTTTATACATGTGTTTATTCTATGTTTTATATAGCTGGGTGAATTATTTTCAGAGAATGAGAAAGTAATTGCTATTGTATTCTTAAAAAGTCAGCACTTCATTCTTTCACCCAACAAAACTGCTGTTAATTTACAGAGTCCTAACAGATTGTAGACTTTTAGTCCGGATTTACTTACGGGTGTTGTGCTACGAAAGTTTTAGTTAAAAAAAAAGTCCTAACAGAGTTACCAATATTTAAAGCCAATTTGTAAATGGTAATGTAAGTGCATTTCACGTTACATTCGGATTCATATACTAAATAAAATACAAAGAAATATACAAGATCCAGGTACAAATGCGTCCCTGGCCGTGGACATGCTCTTCACACAAATATTAGTTCTTTCCATTACCAGGATTCAAACCCAGAAGACCTAGCTTTCCGGACAGAGTCACTACCAAGTATGCTTCAGTGGTGTTCTGTCCAACAAATTTAACATATCGTATAAGTATACAGTACAGGGGTCATCATCATTATCAAAATAATCAAATTCTATATCAGTAGAAAGCAAAGTTTGCGTCTGAAGCCATAAATACTGTCAAAAAGACACGTACTTAATAAATATTTACATTTCACAGGACAAATTAAAATAGGATTATTTGTTTTAATAATATTGTTTTTGTAAATTTAACATGCTCTGTTTTTGTATCATCCCAACACGAAGTATACTGTTAATAAATGAATAACCTCTCATCGGATAATTTTATCGATAGATGTATTATTTGATACAAGTGTTCCATCCCTAAGGAGTTCACCGACGCTGTTTTTTACGTGTACGAGTGTATTCGTACAATTGTTTTTCATAGTGTGCGAACCAATTAAAAGATTAGAACGCTAGTAAATGACTGGACAGACGTGTGCGTGAACCTTATATTTACAATATTGTGCATGTAATGAAAACGCACACATATTCAAAAGTGGCGACAGCGGTACCGGACTTATTTCGCGGCTAGGGCATATCTCCTTCTTTCTATGATCTGAGTTATCAACCCTAATCGCAATCCTGTTTCTATGAAACCAATGAATAGGTGATCTTAACTTACCCCCGGGTTTCTGATACTCTAACAACCCTTTAATCTATGGTTAACAGCTGTCAGTTGGACAAACAAAAAAAAACATTAGACAGCTGTTAACCGTAGATTAACAGATTGTTAGTGTACGAGAAACTGAGGGTTAGACAGTTACAGAGATAGAACTCTAACTGTAACTCGCGACCTTTACGGCGACCAAATCTAGCCCGCCATATGGCAATAGCCTTCGCTAAAAACGGCCGTTTTAAGCGGAAATCGATTAAAGTCCTAGGTGGCGCTAGTGAGCACACCAAAGCACCTTAAGTCTGTTCTTACGTAAAGAGTGCTGTCTCGCTCGCACAATTTAACAGCGACAAATCTGTACTACGTGCATGCATGCAACAACTGATGAAGCATAGATTATTTGTCAGGATCGTGGAAGTGACTTAGAGGGGAAGTCCCTGGTCTTTACCTACCCCTCTGGGACACAGGCGTGTGGTTATGTTATGTTTATTAATTCTTTAGGGAAGAATTAATAAAATTTGAACAATTTCAATCAACGTATTAAAGATTTATGGCTTGAACATACATAAAAAAATATACAGCAGAAAAACAAAGGAAGAGGCTCCTCTCTTTGAAGTCTCTTTAAACTTTCTCCTAACACAGTAAATTGTCCAGGTCCCAAACTAGGATACCCTGTGCTATGGTAACCAGGGGAGGAAACCACAAACATGGCCATACATCCAGTCTGGGGACATTTGTACAAATCAAGTGCTGCTGCATCCAGTGGGATTTGTTCCAGAATTTAAACTTTTCTCATAACACGACCGAATAGCATCAGCTTTTACCACCGTGCAGGTTTTCTCACGACTCCCACCTTCTTCGAACCCAGGAGGGCCAAACGACGCCTTCAGCTAATAAAACTGAGCAGAAAGACGGATAGGTAGTGGGGTACCGTGTAACGATGATGGATGCGTACATCTGTCTTCCGCCTGAGCCCTGCACACAGCTCGGATGTTGAATGTCCACTACAGAAAATTAACTTCGGACTTCAACTGCTCTAGTTAGTGCTTGCAGCGTTTGGTGGCTGTCTAAAAGTATGTTCGAAGTAGTTTCCGGAACAGCTGTTCCGAAAAAAAAAACGCCGTATATGGTTAAGCTCAGTATAATAGTAATAATAAATAATAAATATTCATGGCATGATGGGAACCTCGTGAAGGCCGAAACAGATAAGAAAACTCAGTATCTGGACCTGGCGCACGAGGTTGCCGACATGTGGGGGGTGGTGTCGGCCGAAATCCTTCCTGTCCGCGAATGGGTTAGTTCTAACCAGTCTCGCTAACTATCTAAGGCGGTTGGAACTCCGTGTGGGCATGCTTCCGGCTATCATGCAGAAGGCGGTGCTGCTTGATACAGCCTGGATAGTCCGGCGTTTTCTCTCGCTGTCGCCCTGACCTCCGGCCGCTTGGGACTCCTCAGACGGAGGGCGTCCGTCTGGCCACTTTGGTCAGACGAGACCTTTACTTTTTTTTCCCCACATAATAATAATAATAAATATTCATGGACCTATTGCACAGATCTTGTTAGCCCCATACTAAGTTCAACTAAATGACTTGTGTTATATATATGTGCCAACTGTACGATAGATTTAATACAATAAATACATAGATAACATCCAAGACCCGAGACAAACTAGTAAAGTTCTTTTCTTAGTTTGACCCGGCCGGGAATCGAACCCGAGACCTTTGGTTTTACAGTCAGCGTGCCAAACCGCTGCGCCACCGAGGCCGTCGGTCAGTATAGCAGCTAAATAGATGTTAAGTGGTGGTAGGTACAAATAAATATGATTTGACTAGAATTATTGTTTAATGAAAGCTCACTGCCAATGTACTTATATAAAAGACAAAAAAATGTAATTATTAAGATATTAGAAAGAATGTGGAAATATTATAAATAAATATATTTAAAAGATTATTTTTTTTGTCTTTTGAAGGTGCCTCCGAGAGTGAGTCGAAAAGTGGGTCGTATTGACGAGAACTACGCCCGTTTTCGGGAAGATTTAGGAATTTTGTTACATACTAAGTAGGCAGCATAATATGTACTTTCTTTCAAATATACATGCGCATACTCATCACGCGTGCCTACCACTTGACTTGGTGATTTCAAGCTCCGAGTTATGAGAACACCTCAGATTTCCTCACGAAGTGTTCCATCAAAGCCGACGTGCATGCATGCAAAGACTAATGAATTTTAAGAAAAGAAAACAAAGACATGGTATAATAATAATAACTTTCACACAATACATCAATGGGCCTGATGTCAAAATAGGATGCATTGAGGTGTTAGTTAGTATTTCCTGTGGTTTCCGCACTTACCCCCAGTTTCTCGTACACTAACAAGCTGTTAATCTACTGTTAGCAGCTGTCAGTTGGGAAAATTGCATACAAAAAAAAACTACTGACAACTGTTAACAGTAGATTAACAGACTATTAGTGTACGAGAAACCAGGGGTTAGCCTCATAGTTGAGCCATTGTACGTAGGCGTTGAGGTGTTTCAACCAAGGCAATACACCAGGACTAAGGTTATACAATCTTCGCTTTTGAGTTAACCTACTGATAGTGAACAACTCGCGCAGCTGCGTCTAGATGGGGTAATGCAATCGGTTCGTGCGAGCGGGAAAAGCGTCTTGGATGATCTTTCTTTATCGTTACGGTTATAACTTGCTTGCACTCCGGAACGAAGGGAAGTATACCTTACATTACAACAAAAATATACCTTATAATCCCCGTGCGTTCAACGTGAAAGGTCTTGCCGAACTAAACTCCATTTCCGATGGCAATAATGTACGAGCCGATAGTTCGCAGCCGATAATGCCGATTTTTTCCAAGCACTTCCGTTCTTCGCCAGGCACGTTAAGCCGCTGGTGCCAGCTGTCATGTAATCGCAGAGGCCTTATGGGCGGCTTGACCACTTCTGACAGTAAAACCAGCCACTGTCTTACAACCCTCCACCAACCCGGACCTTACGCCCTTGGTGAGTATGGCCTGTAACGGTGCAAACCTCTTCACACCATTTTTATTTCTTTTTTATCTATCATTTTCAAATATTTCAATTATGTACGTCACTCATTCTTCGATTTCCCTCATTTTTCATCACTACTACTTTACGCTTTGACCAGATCTGACTTTTTGCCTGCTTCTCCGTTTATCCGTTTTTATCCAGTTTTCTGTTAATATTACTACAATTCTACAAATAAAACCACACCTAAAGTCGTTTCAGAGATTATTTATTATTATAAAAGTTACCCAACGTTCCAGGCCTAACCTTCCTGCGTCGCAGGAAGGTTAGGCCATACTCACCAAGTATGATAAAGATAAGGCCATACTCCATCACAGGGTCTAAGTCCGGGTAGGTGAGGATTGAGAGACGGCGGTGGGCCTTACTGTCAGAAGTTACCGAGCCCCAAGAAATACAATGCAATATAATAGAAACCCTCGGCAGTATGGGTTCCCCGGTTGGTTTAGCATGATTCGACAGTCTTGATGATCTAGCGGTAACACGTTTGATTACCATGGGGCAGAGGGTGTCCAGTTATTGTGGCAATACCTACCACTCGCTAACTGTGAAGGAAAACATCGCGAGGAAACTTGAGTGTCTGGGGTGTTCAAATATCTCAGCGCTTGAACACGTCGGAACAAAAACATAATATACGATAATACTTAATTATTTATTAGCGGCGAAGAAAAACATCGTGAGGAAACCAGAATGGATGAGGTGTTCAAAATTTCAAATGCCTTAGCGCTTGAAATTGCTAGACCGCCATCTTGCTTTGCATAGTTGTGACCTAGCGGTATTCAAATCGGTGTCAGTCATGTATCGGGATAGGATTATTACCGGCCAATACGTGTGCACATGTCACCTCAAAAACTAAACAGGCGGGACCCAAATTCAAAATTGCGAGATACCTAGGTTGGTCCCGCCTGCTTAGTAGACAGTGCTCAGTAGTCAGGTTGTCACACTATTATCAGTCTAATATTTTAAAGGGAAAAGTTTTTGTGTGTGTATATTTGTTACTTCGTCACGTCTAAACGGCTTGAACGATTTAAAAAAAATTTTGCATGGAGTTAGCTGACGTCCTGGATTAACAAATAGACTGCGTTTTACTATGAGAAAATATCTTATTCCAATGGGAAAATCGATAAACCGCGGGTTTTTTTTTTAAATTTCAGTTGGTTATATTTTTATTTCAGTTTTCATTTTAATTTCTGTTTGATTTATACTGATAACGACGCACAATACGACGAATCGATTGAGATGTTATTTGTAAAATTCAAACCAATAGTCAGCTTAAGGAGTTATGAGGTAACACAGAATAGAACTTATCTCTAACAGAGATCTCTTCCAGCCAGCAACCTTAGAATCGGGTGTTTAAATTAAGATACAAACACACACAATCACACACACACAAACGAGCCAAATTAGGGCTTCGCCGCAGTCGGGCAATGAAAATACAGCCTCACCCAGCCAGACGGCCCCTCGCGGCACCCAAATAAAATAAAAACATGGCCCGTGACAACAGGAGCGGAGGGAATATTGAATATTATTCATCGGACGTCTATCGATCGGCCCCCGGGACGGGTGAGGGATTTGCAGGCGCATAATCAGTTGTCGGCCGACGACAGACAAGGCTTCTGAAAGTCTGATTAATGCGAAAAATTTAATCGAAAATTTCATGTCATGGAAGCGAACGTGGCCTAGTCGAACCGAGTCATCGTAAGGCTTTAAACTTTCTTTTTCAGGCTACATTAGTCAACTGCTGGACACAGCCCTCCCCTCACGAGCGCCATAGCGCAAGGTTGTGCCATCATTTGGGGTAATACCCATAATCCCCACGCTGGGCAAGCGGGTTGGGGATCGCAGTTTGGTGGAATTACACTGCAGGGGGCGCTGCTGCCCACCCCCCCGGTTTGTGCCCTTTAGTCGCCTTTTACGACACCCGCGGGAAGAATTTGGGTTGGTACTATTCTCTAGGCCGACACCACACAGCAAATATTAACCCACTGCTGGTCATAGCCCTACCATAATGAGCGCCATAGCGCCCTGTCTTTAGCTTGCCGCATGGAGCATGCAGTTGCAAACAGTTGCAGTTGGAGCAGAGATTGGAATCAATCACTTGAAATAAGCAACAAACGGGCGCGGTCAGGTGCAGGATGCGTGACCGTCCCGTGACTACCGCTAGTGGCATTTTTCCCGAGCGCTTCCGTGCTTCGCAAGGCACGTTAAGCCTTTGGTGCCGGCTGTCATTTGAGGTCGGTCGTTAAGACATTGTGGCCTTGTGGGCGGCTTGGTAACTTCTGACAGTAAGGGCCGCCACTGTGTTACAATCCTCCACCAATCAGGACTTGGCCCCCGTGGTGGAGTATGGCCTTACCATCCTGCGGTGCAGGAAGACACCCGAGCCCCGGCAGTGAGGACACACAAAGTGTAGATTTACCAATACTTTTTTGTTGTTTTTTACGATCTACAATTGAGGTCCACTAAATTTCAACCTATCGTTTATCGTAATTGAGTACTCGACCGATTTATTGAAAAACCATAAATTTCCATATAAATGTTATGACTTGACTACAGCAACTGATAGTCAGTTAGACCTAAGATTTCCGCACTTAGATTAGATTAGAACTCTTTATTGTACACACCAGAAAACAAAAATACATAAAAAGGCTTACACATCTAAGCTATTGCCGTATACAATTGGCGGTCTTATCGCTAAAAGCGATCTCTTCCAGACAACCTTGGGATGGATAGAACTGAAAGATGAAGAGAGTAAGTAGGTAGGGGTACATGAAGTATATAGGAAGAATATGTACATAAACTGACTTACAACTAATATTCATATATATATATTTAATAAAATACATAAACCAGGCCTAATATAGTTAGCCTCATAGTTGGACCATTGTACGTAGCAAGCGCTGAGGTATGTTAACACTTCAGACACTAGCGTTTCCTCACGATGTTTTTCTTCAAGTTAGCGAGTGGTATTGCTACCATAATTTAACATATGTAGGTACATAACATAGAAAATAAAATAAAAAATCATTTTCATATGCCGGGATTAGAACCCACGGCCATCCGATTGAGAAGGTGGCGTTCTATCGGTCCGCAACCAACGCTTCATAAGGATTACTTTGTTGCACAAAATACAAAATAAAGCACTTAAAAACGGGATTAACTTACACTATGAGCAAAGGCGGAGTTATTTCTAGAGAAAGTTCTTCCAGCCACCCTAAAGCTTGCTTAGCACCGTATCCTACCAGTATTTCGCATCAATGTTGCGGCCTACAGTTTTTATGTCCACGTTGAATGCTGCAGGGGGAAATGGCGAAGCCCGTTTTATTGGGATCGTTTAGCGGTAACGGTTTATCATGAGCGCGGATATTTATGATTTCCGATAGAACTCCACAAGACCTAGACTGGGTTTCATAAAACTACAATTTTTAGTTTATTATGACGGTTCGATCGATGTACGATGCGCAGCAGACTCTATTTAGTAATTTGTGTTATAAAGTTATAATCGCCTCTGCAATGTACAATTTCTGTCGATTTCGTGCTTTTAGACCTACAATTGATGGTCTTAATCAAATCGAAATGTCCTTACCAGCATTCAACTAGCATTCGCCCCATATCGTCCGATTTTCAACGACTTATGAACGTTGCTGAAGCGAAGGTGATCTGTCAGGATCGTTGCAAGTGGCAGTCCCTGGTCTCTCCTCCCACTCTGGGATACAGACGTGAGGTTATGTTGTGCTATGCTATGCCACCTATATGCAGACGATCTCCAAATCTACACACAAGCGGGTGTAGACAATCTGAGTGCAGCCATATCGGTGATTAATAATGACCTTTCGCTGATATCCGATTGGAGTAATTCTTACGGTCTCAAGGTCAACCCCAATAAAACACAATTAATTATTGTTGGTAGTAGGCATTTTATTTCTAGGGTTGACATGGACATGTTGCCCACAGTAGTGTTCAACGGTACAACACTTCAATTTAGTCACACTGTAAAAAATCTTGGTGTAATCATTGACAGTACCTTATCCTGGGTACCACAAATGGAAATGTTGAGCCGAAAGATGTTTGCGTCTGCAAGCTCGCTTAGGCGGCTTCGCAATTTTCTACCCATTGCTACCAAGGTTGCTTTAGCACAATCACTCCTTCTTCCCATTCTCGACTACGCTGATACCTGTTATCTTGACCTCACCGAGGAGCAACTAAACAAACTTGAGCGTCTTCAAAACCTTTGTATACGTTTTATATTTGGTCTGCGCAAATATGACCACGTCTCTGAATTTCGTTCACAGCTCAAGTGGCTCCCAATCCGTCTCCGCCGGAATACGCATATACTCTCTCTTCTATATTGCGTACTGTTTAATCCAAGTACTCCTTCCTATCTAAAAGAGCGCTTCCAGTTTCTTTACTCCTCTCATATCCTAACTCTTCGCTCATCCCAAAACGTGCTCCTAAAAATCCCATCCCATCACACCACTATCTACGGTTGTTCCTTCACCGTGCAGGCAGTCCGATTATGGAATGCCTTACCAGTGGAGGTACGGAAAGCCAAATCCCTTCCCATTTTTAAGGCTATGGTAAAGTAGTTCGATCTCTTCCGGCTCATGGAGGCTTTATGTCGAAATACCTCATTTTCCTAATATCTAAAAGTCAAAATGACTGAGTACCCAAAATGCCTGAAATTCGATTTGTCCACATCCAATAATAACTGATTTACAAAATGCCATTGAGGTTTGGTACAGTTAAAGGAAAAACTTGTTAAACAATTAGTTGATTAAGTACCCAATCAAATTTCGGGTCAATTCTTTCCTAGGGCGTCCGGCTCATGGAGGCTTTATGTCGAAATACCTTTGTAGGTACTCGTACTTCTTGGTTGTGGTATGAAAATCACTGGCCACTTGAAATTCAATATTATGAAGTATACTTGACATTGATTAGATATGTCAGTCCTGTAATCATTAGGTAATGGCAATAGATATGTTTATTTAAAATATTAACGAATAATAATGGAAAGGGCAAAAGAAATAGTTTTATCAATAATCAAAAAGGAAAACCGTGTCTGCGAGGTCATACGAGGGTCATAAATATAATTTTGGACACCGTAACAAAAGTGGCAGCTCGATGTGGAGATGCGTAAATCGTGGTCAATGCAACGCATCATTGACTCTGAACTCTGAAAAAGACTTCATATTGCGACCAAGCAGCTTGCATGTGTGTAAATATAGCCAATCGCAAAATGGGAGAGATATTGTTATCGATGCTTGCAAAAAGGAGGTATGTACTAAAATGACTCCTGTCAAAAAGGTATTTGAAAAACATGTCTCTTACTTTTACGCCAGAAAAGAAACCAACCACGATGCCGCCACCGCCGCCACCAACGACTCGGACTCGGCCGTCCAAATGCCATCGTATGAAGAAAAAAAGAAAGCACTTTATAGAGCAAGACATCGATTTTTGGAACAAAACAATACCGAGTTTTCATATTTAAAGGACATAAAAGTTCCAAAAATGCTTGCAGAGAATTTCCTAGTTGCTGAAGAGGGAGAAGCAGATAAAATATTATGCTTTTCAACTAAGACGGCCCTTGGTGCTGCAAAATCTCGCCAATACAACGGCAGCAAGCAGTTTTCGGGGGATGGGACATTCAAAAGAGCCCCGAAACCCTTTTACCAAATCTATACTATACATTTAGATTTGAGTATGAACGCCGGAGACACAAATGTCGTTCCACTATTATACGCACTGCTCCCTGACAAGACTGAGAAAACTTACACTAGGCTTTTTACTATAATACGGGATCAACTCGGCATTAATATAAACCTCTTTAAATGCGACTTCGAAAAAGGACAGATGAACGCTGTAAAGAAAATTTTTCCTGAGGCTGTTGTATCTGGATGCTACTTTCATTTTAGCAAGGCGGTGTGGAAGAAGGCAAAAGAAATGAAGATATGCACAAATAAAAACAGACGACATATTGTCCGTTTATGTGCGAGTCTTCCTTTGCTTCCTGAACAGCATATTGATGCCTGTTGGTTGAAAATAAAATGCGGAATGAAGAAAGATCACGAAATGAAAGAATTTCAAGCATATTTTGAGAAGCAATGGTTAAGCCTGGGAGCTGATACTATCAGCTGCGGAAACCATGAGCACCGACGAAGCAATAATGCTTTAGAAGGATGGAATAGGCGGCTAAATGTAAGAATGCCCCATAAACCAACACTTATCCGGTTCATTTTTATTTTAAAAAAAGAAGCAAAGTTCCAGGACACCCGCATAAAAAATGCATTATTTTCAGGGGCGCGTCGAAATCGGAACGAAAGAAGTTTTGACTTCGCATACAAAAAACAACTGTGGGAGCTGAGACAGCAGAGTATTTCTCCATTTTCATTTTTGGAAAACGTCATTTTATTGAAACGACGTTACACGTAGGTAATTGATTAGTTAAGATGATGTAGGAGCTTATGAGTTATTTTAAGAAGCTACAAAAGTTAAGTTTTTAATTTCTAATAAATTTTGTTTGCAACTGTACATCGATTGTCATTATGGGATTTTGAATTTCAGGCATTTTGGGTACTCAGTCATTTTGACTTTTAGATATTAGGAAAATGAGGTATTTCGACATAAAGCCTCCATGAGCCGGACGCGATCTCACTACTACACTGTGATACTGTTATTATTTAATTTTGTAATATTGTCCTGCTGTTGTTGTGTTCTACTTATGTCCTTTGAATGTGTATATTTTGTTAATTATTTATGTATTTATGTATAATATTCATTTTTTATTTTTATTTATGTAAATTATTTGTATGTATCTGTTGATAATTTTATTTATTCACACTGTTATTGAGGCATGTATTTGGAACCTCTGAAATTAATGTTTTCTATGTTTTTTTTTGTACATCTACTTCCTTCTCTAATGTATTAGTCCAGTTCATCCGAAGGTTGTCTGGAAGAGATCACTTTTAGTGATAAGGCCGCCGTCTGTACTCTTAGGTTAAGAAATATCTGTGTAATTTCCATTTTTATGTACAATAAACTGTTCTCTATCTATCTATCTATGCGCTTAAAAAGGTAACCCCTGAAAATACCTTATTATCCTTAAAACAGTGGAACATGCACCACTAAACGCTTGTTACAAGCCCGTGGACTTTAAAACGCGGGTAATCTAAAAGACCCTTTAAACCTAAAAATAATTATATCAGACTGGCAATAGCGCAGCCGATCTAGAAAGATACGGCAACCTTTAGGACACTAAGATTCCAAAATATGCGTGAGCGGTTTGTTCTCGCACTGCTCACGGAAGAATGTGTAAGAGACGCAGCAACAGCAACGCTAGCCACAATAGCACTGTGCAGCCATTCTGGCTAGCGTCGTCCAACATAGGGAGTTGTTACCCTAACAAAGTCACGACTTTCGGTCATTACGCTACCACCAAAGAGAAAAGGAAATCCTAACAACGCGCAACTATGCTTCAGAGACTCTGAAACCTTTGAAAATGCCCTATTTTTGGTGAAAGCCAACGGACCTAAAAACGCGGTGCAACTTAAGAGTTGAAAGCATCTTTCAAGAGAGATACTGTATGCTAAAATGAAATGAAATCAATCTAATTTCAACGAAAATAATTTACATTCTGTTTTCTGAATGTCAAAGGATCCTTTAACTCTAACAAGATACTCAGCAAGAGCTCAAGAGACATGAAACGGTACAGAAACCTTTGGAAGGACACTGCGAGCTCCAAACATGTAGTGAATTCAAAGCAACCCTCGCAAAAATCGCCTATAGGGAAGAGTGGGTGATCGAGCTCTTCCAATATAAAGGGAAATTTCCCGTCAGGCAGATCGTATGCCTGGGTACGGCCGGTCCAACTATTGTTAGTCGGACGTTATATTTATGGTATACTGCGCGATGCAGGAATGTTGGAGTTCGTATTGCGCGCTCAGAGGTGACATGTGCTCGACACATGCCAAAACTGGACTGAACTGGAAACTAGGACTCACCGACAAACTGCTGACCGTCGAGCCGCTTCATCCAGTAGAAGCGCTGCGCGTGCGGCTTGTTCTCGCGCTCGTACTGCTGCCACTGCTGCCGGAGGAACGTGTAACAGACGCAGCAGCACCGCACGGTGCCCTCGTGGCCGACGTCGCCCGCCGCGCGGTAGCCGTGCGGGGGCGGATGCGCGCCCAGGAATGGGAAGTACGGCTCGGTGCTCTGGAAAGGAAAATGAAGGTTAGAAGTTTCCAGAAAAAAAACCCGCCTTCAAAATACGCGCTAAGCAGAAACGATATTTTTAAGTTCGTTTATTTTGGCACTATGTGGCGCTGATGGTGTTCTCAATCGCGGTCTATGATGCCTTAAAAATACCTTCGCAAATCGAAGAGTTAGAAGGTTTTCAGTGAAGGATTCAGTGAACACGTCTTGAACTACCTGTATTCGGGACTACCTCGGACGTCACTAAGAGGTGGTCCCATATATTTCTTTATTATCTAAAGAAAAAGAAATTAAATCTAAATAGATTTCTATTGAGAAGAAGAGAAGCGTCCACAAAGTTGTTTGCATACCAGGTCACTCAGAAAGTATTGCGAAAATTTTTTTTGTGTATTGGGGCAGCCTGTGCTCAGCAGTGGGACACAAACAAGAGGCTAACAAATGTATGGACTAGCCAGTTGTACCTAATCTATTTTGCATAATATGATAATTTATAAACAAAAAGGGCTCCAGTTTAAAAAATTCTTCTCTATTTTCTGCGAGCTAATTGAAATTATAGTGTATCATTGAAAAATGGATCTGCGCCGGGAACGTTTTCACGTAATGATTTTTTTACGATTTCAAGTGTCGCCTAAAATCGGACTAATGGTACGGTAGACTTCAAACGGTATTCATGAATGAAGGTCGTTAGTAAAACGAATTTAAGCGCGGTTGACTAACTTTGGAGGATGAAGAAAGAAGTGGTCACCCTTTGACGGCTGTTAGGGAACATGCAAAGAAATATTGTGATACAACAAATAACACTTTTAACTCATGTTTAAAACGTGCTAGCAGTGAAAACTTTAATCCAAGACAATAGGTAAGATACGTGTCAGGACATTACTGTACTGCAAGTTGGATCGGGAAGCGTTCACGAGATTCTTTCTACACGTATATCTTCCGGTGAAGAGCATACTTTCACGCTGAGTCCCGCACAACCTTACCGACGCTCAGAAACATAGCCAGGTAGAATGGTGCCGTTATATGACAAACCAATTTGAAACAGGCTTGTCTTGATGATGTCGTCTGCGGTGTGGTGTCGGCCTAGAGAATAGCCCCAACCCAAATTCTTACCGCGGGTGTCGTAAAAGACGACTAAGGGACACAAACCAGGGGGTGGGCAGCAGCGCTCCCTGCAGTACAATTCCACCAATCTGCGATCCCCAACCCGCATGCCCAGCGTGGGGATTATGCGCATTACCCCCCAATGATGGCACAATCTTGTGCTATGGCACTCATTAGGGGAGGGCTATGTCCAGCAGTGGACTAATATAGCCTGAAGAAGAAGTAGAATATAATAAATACACACTTTTAACTCATGTTTAAAACGTGCTAGCAGTGAAAACTTTAATTCAAGACAATAGGTTAGATACGTGTCAGGACATTACTGTACTGGAAGTTGGATCGGGAAGCGTTCACGAGATTCTTTCTACACGTACATCTTCCGGTGAAGAGCATACTTTCAAGCTAGGTCTCGCACAACCTTACCGACGCGCTCAGAAACATGCCCAGGTAGACTGGTACCGTTATATGACCAACCAATTTGAAACAGGCTCGTCTCGATGTGTTTACCACATCTACGACATAATTACAGGTGATGAATCCAGGATTTATGAAAACGATACAGAACCGAAGCCCCTGTCGAAGGTTTGGGTGATTCAAAACGTATCTACCCCTACCAAAGTTAAGTGATCTAAAA
Organism: Yponomeuta sedellus; assembly: GCA_934045075.1. Classification (NCBI taxonomy): domain Eukaryota; kingdom Metazoa; phylum Arthropoda; class Insecta; order Lepidoptera; family Yponomeutidae; genus Yponomeuta; species Yponomeuta sedellus. The sequence continues at coordinate 14,786,505 of OW203744.1, read as the reverse complement.
GCGAAGGGACGATCTTTCTTTTCGACTGGCTGTTTGGTGTAAATTATTTTACGGAACCAAAGAAGCATCAACGCCGAATGGTTTACTGCCAAATGCTTCGATACCAACCCTTTTTAAGTGCTCACTGTTGGGGCACGGGTCTCTTTCTGAATGGTAGGAAGGTTAGGCCATACTCCACCAAGGGGGCCAAGTTCGGGTTGGTGGAGGATTGCAAGACAGTGGCGGGCCTTACTGTCAGAAGTTATAAAGCCGCCCATAAGGCCTCTGACATGGCTTAACGACTGCCATTACATGACAGCCGGCACCAACGGCTTAGCGTGCCTTACGAAGCACGGAAGCGCTCGGAAAAAATGCCACTAACGGTAGTCACGAGATGGTCACCCATCTAGTACCTGACCGCGCCTGTTGTTGCTTAACCCAAGTGATTGATTCCAATCACTCGGTTCCGCTAGGCCACGAGCGCATCAAATGCGTAGAAGAAGTTTTCTCTGTTGTAAGTTGTAACCAACAAGCGACCAAACACATCACTCCGCGGGGTACTGCTCTACAACGGCAATGCGCCCGCGCAGACCGCGCTCAAAACGAGGGACTTCCTGGCAAACACGCCGGTCAAACTCCTAGTTCACCATCCTACAGCACTCTACCTAGCACCGTGTGCCTTTTTTATTCTCGAAAATAAAAACAATTGCTCAAACGGTGTATCCGTTTGATCAATTGTTTTTATTATCGAGAATAAAAACTTTCGTCACTTTCGTCACCGAAAGATACGCTGTCAGCTTTTGAACAGGCTGTAAACAAGGTGTCTGTGGCTAAATGGTAAAAGAGTTTTCGGACACATGACATTTTGGATAGGAAACTTGTGTTGGTGGAGAGTACTTTGAAAGTGATGCAGTTTATTAGAGAGTGATTTAAAAACATATATCTTTACAATTACATATTTTCTTTATTTTTATGTAGTCTACTTCCCATTGCAGGGCACAGGCCTTCTCTCGGAGAGAGTATGGGCTTAATTACCACGCGTGCCCACCGCGGATTAGCACTTTGAAGCGTGTACAGTCTGTTAGCTTTTAGAATATACCTCGGCTACTATCAGATAGAATCGGATTATTGCAATAAGGTAAGGTTTATTTTGTATAGTTATTTATAACTTTTCAAAATAGTGAAGAAAAGTTTTATACAGAGCAGGACGTAGTATTACATTCACTTGTGCTTTCGGCGAAAACCGAAGCCTACTCTAGAGCCCGAGGTATATTATAAAAGCTAACAGACTGTATTTGAACACTTCAGACACTCAGGTTTCCACCGTTAGCGATTGGTATTGCTACTAAAACTTCACAAATAAAATTTTCTTTATTTTTTCTTATGTTTGCAAACTTTTTATTTTATTTCCTTTTCCCAAAACTTTCGGCGTGGCCTAAGTACTTGGGAAGTGACCTATCTACTATTAACAGACGAACGTTCTTCCAAAAAAAAATATCTGAGATTCGACTCGCTGCTCGCTTGCTGTGTGGTGTCGGCCTAGAGAATAGCACCAACCCAATTCTTCCCGCGGGTGTCGTAAAAGGCGACTAAGAGACACAAACCGGGGGGTGGGCAGCGGCGCCCCCTGCAGTACAATTCCACCCAACTGCGATCCCCAACCCGCATGCCCAGCGTGGGGATTATGGGCATTACCCCCTATGATAGCACAACGTGGCGCTCTTTAGGGGAGGGCTATGTCCAGCAGTGGACTAGTATAGCCTGACGACGATTCGACTCGGCGAGGCTAATGGACGTCACGCTTTGACCACCGATAATTCACCATGACCACCGCATTATATTCGACGCAGTCGGCAATTCCAAGCGGCATGGTGATCGAAGTTGAATGTAACCGCGTCATTAGGCAGTTTCAAACCAATCAGATTTGTTTTAGTTTGCCTATCGATCTACTGCTCATTTTTTTTTGTAAGACAGGTTGCACTTGACCCCAGTCGCGCCTGATGGTAAGCGAAGACGGGGTCTACGATGTTACGTGCTTGCCTGTTAAATGTCGGTTGACCCTTCTTTTAAAGACACCCAGGTTATATGTCTCCGGACGACGGCAGCGTGTTCCACAACTTTGCCGTTCTTATAATAAAAGAAGTCAGTTATCGCTCGGTGCCGAATTTCGACGATAAAAGCGTGCATTCGAGCCGATCGTCTGGTGGTCCGATGGAAGAAAGAGGATGGTGGTATAAGTTCATGAAGTCCCTGTGCATAATCTCCAAAATAGATCTTGTAGACGACCGAAAGCGAACTAAGTCAAATACAACACTAATTTAAAATGGCTCATGTTTCTGTTATGAAATATCTTACTATAACCAAACCTAAATGTACTGTAAGTGCAGATTTTGAGAATCAACAATTTTATCAACTGGTTAGATTACGTGTTTTTCTTGTTATTATTTTGTTTACTTAAGGCATCTCCAGGTCTATTTTTGTACACACACACGTTTAAGTTTTTCTGTATGACTGTTTGTGTCCCGATTAAAATTCTATTTTAGTTATAAATTTTATTATTCTAGACGCAGTCTGCAACTCCAAACGTCATCGTCACTTTGCACAAGATAATTTATTAGAAACAGACCCACCAGATTTGTTTTGGATACCCTTCCTAACCGCCTCTAGCCGGTTCTGTTTAAAATCCGCGTGATTAAACAATTTGTTTGAAATAGTCCCACCAGATTTGTTTTGGTTACCGTACCGAACCGCTTCTAGCCGGTTCGGCTTAAGAACCGCGCGTCATCAGACAATTTGTTCGAAACAGTATTTCTTGATGATTCCCGATACTCATACATAGTGATATGTTCGTTTCACTGGTTTCCTCCACTAGCGAGGGGACCAGGGTGCCATTTCTCACTTCAGTAGCAAATATGTCGTATACGACTCTAAGGCTTACGTCTTGGATTTCCATGTAAAAAGTCGAGCGACAGCCAAAATCTGTGTTCTGAACGCCATGCTAGATTGAATCCGAATGAGAAACTAAACGTCTAATGGCTCTGTCGAGTTATCTTATCTTATTTTTATGCGACAAATGTCTAAGCCTTCGAATATTTTGCGTCTACGCATTCAATTCGCATGGGCGAGAATCGGCCCCCAGGGTTTCACTACTGATTACGAGTTGAACTTAGTAGGCCACTAACTCCAGGAATCTCCTTCTTGTATTTCCAGTTGTTTTAGGCTTAATTTGTAACCCTGTATATACTAAAAGGTAAATAAATGAATAAATAAATAAGAATATTACCACGGCAACTATAACGCTGCCGAAACGTCGGGAAATGAGGTAATTACGTTTTACCTAACAAATAATCGCGATTTGACCCGTTTAATTTATAACTATTGTTTGAAACAGTCCCACCAGATTTGTTATGGTTACCCTATCGAACCGCCTCTAGCCGGTTCGGCTTAAAATCCTCGTCATTAGATAATTTATTTGAAACAGGCCCACCAGATTTGTTTTGGTTACCCTACCGAACCGCCTCCAGCCGGTTCTGCTTAAAATCCGCGCCATTAGACAATTCGTTTGAAACAGTCCCACCAGATTTTGTTTTGGTTACCCTACCGAGCCGCTTCTAGCCGGTTCGGCCGCAAATAGCTCAACAGGCACACAAGACGATTAGAGGCGGCAGTGTCCTACGGCAATTTGCGACCATCGAGGACGATGTACAGACACTGCGACAGTAAGATGCATTTGCATGAGGTTGATTTGGAGATAGAAATGGTGGAAAGAAACATCTATGGTGTGTGTCCAGGAACTGACAATGAAATACCTATATTTCAACAAACATACATACATACATACATACATATATACACACACACACACACCCTCCCATACATACATACATACATATATAACCTCACGCCTGTATCCCAGAGGGGTAGGCAGAGACCAGGGACTGCCACTTGCCACGATCCTGACAGATCACCTTCGCTTCATCAACGTTAATAAGTCGTTGCATGCACGTACGGTGGTTCCGGGTACTTTTTATCTTCTCCTTTGCTAATACATGCCCCATCTGGTCGATGTATGTCCGCCTGGGACGACCCTTACCAACCCTTCCACTCACATTCGCAATATATATTTGTTTCGTCAATCTTTCTTCCTTCATCCTCTCCACATGTCTGAACCAACGCAACATTCCTTTCTCAATTCTAGTCACTACATCCTCTTTCAGTTTTTTATTTCAACATTCATTACAAAGGGCCTTTACGCAGCAGTTTGGAGCGGTGGGCTGGTGATGATGATGATACTGAACTATTTCTACGGAGTCTCGAGACTCAAACGGCGTACCGTGCCAATTGACATATGACACGGCCGGGTCAAGAGCTGAGTGCTTAGTGCAAGTTTTTTAACTACTCGATCGCGTTAACGTAAACTCATATTTCTATGAGGAAGCGCCACCTATCGACATGTATGGAAATTAAAAACTGGCTGAGTGCGAGTTGTAATGGTTTACGTTAAGAAGTGAACACGTTTACCAGCCAAAACACGAATAAACGCGAGTGTGAGTTGTACTGTGACAGCGTTTTGCCAGTTCGAACGGTTAACGTACTCATACTCACTACTCAATGCTCGATTAACGCGGTAGTAAAGTTATTCGATTGGATCTGTCAAACTCGCACTAAGCACTCTGGGAATCAAATTGTTTTCACTCGTCGAGACTATTGGTGCCTACCGTTTGCTTCCACTCAGAGCCGCGGCAGCCGGTTAGAACCGGATCGCTGAGTGGTTTGAATTGGGACGAAGTGTGGGTCAAGTGGGAGGGTATATTTGTCAAATTATTTTATCGTCAGTGACAGACCAATGCTTGACGTAAGTCTCGCCAGAACCGTGAAGACGAACTAGACCCATCTTTGGCTCTAAGGACAAGAACCTACCTAAACGAACAAGCCAGCAGTGGCAGGACAGCAAACGAATTTGATCTTCCCTTTCATAAATTCTTTTTCTGTGATAACTCTGTGGTAACTTTTTTTTATATTCATGGGCATATTACGCAGATCTCGTTAGCCCTATACTAAGTACCTACAACTAAATGATTTGTGTTATAGGTGCCAACTCGACGATAGATTTAATACAACATAAATACATAGATAACATCCAAGATCAGAGACAAACTAGAAAAGTTCGTTTCCTCGTTTGACCCGGCCGGGGATCGAACCCGAGACCTTCGGTTTTACAGTCAGCGTGCCAAACCGCTACGCCACCGAGGTTTTAATAATTAGTAGTATTTGACCCTTTGCTCCACCAATCCGACTTGGCCCCCCTTGTGGTGTGAGGCCTATACCTTCCACAGCGAAGAGACCCGTGCCCTTCGGTGGGAACATAACGAGTTGATGACGATGAACCCTTTACTAAGGCGTGGTACAATAGTTCTCATCATAAATTGAACAAAAACCTTTAAAAATTAAATTCAAAAGCAATTAAGATTTTGCACTCGCTCTGCCCGCTAAACGGTTCATAACATTTGAAATTGTCCTGCTGCGGCAAAACCGAACGGAAGAGAAACTAATGAAAGTTACTCCTGATCGGAAGTTAGAGATTTACTTAAAATTTGAACGTAAATAACTTACATTTTGTTTGTAATATCAATGTACAATCTCACGTGCTTTCTGTCGCGACTTTCCAGTACATCAGCTGTCAAATTCGGACGTTATTTATTACTGCATTTTTTACTATTACAATTGACAACATTTCATTTTTTTAGCATACGTATTTTATTGTCTTAAAGGAAACTAGATACAAAATAAAACGACCCATATTTTTTTATTTTATGAAACACGCACGTTTTCTTATATTTTATAAATTTTAAAGTTTAAAATATTTTTACCGGAAGTGACGAAACAACGAGGCTCACAATATGTTTTCTATAGCCTAATATCCTAAAAAAACATAGTTACTAACAAATGTCATTTTAGTATTGCCAGGGCCATGTTAAAAAACAGTTTCTGTATTTTTTTAACATCTGCAAATATGTTTTTCTTTTATACAATTAAATCAGCTTAGTTCAATTCATCGTCCCTTATGTATGTAGTTGTTCCTTTTTTTAAATGCACTTTGTGTTAGCGAAGCCTTTATCTGCGTTCGGAGTGTTTTTGCTGCCAGTTTGTTACTTTTGTAGCTACTTTTTCAAGGTTATTTATAATGGTAGTATAAAGTATGGTAACCCTGATACTTATGTTGTGTTTGCCTTGCGTAACGTAAACAAACTTTGTGTAGTGTTAAATTTATTTCTCTCTACTCAATTTTGTTCAATCTGTTCACGAAGCAATACTGCAGAGTCATTGGTTTCCAAGTTGTCACATCATCATCGCCCATCATTTCGTATCGAAAAATTACTAAATACACACAAAGTAATTTTTTAGGTTAGATCTTGAAATTGACTTTTTTTTTATCGTGGCACAGGCATGTTCACTGAGAGCCATGGTGTGACGTCATCAGCGTATTTTTGTGTTTTTACCATTTTCTCCGAAATGCAACCACAGAAAAAACTGAAATAAATGTTTACGTGCTTTACAAAGCCAAATCTCGAAATGGTTTTCGAATTAGACCTCCATACAATTTCGAAATGTTGTCAATTAAATCAGCTTAGTTCAATTCATCATCCCTTATGTATGTAGTTATTCCTTTTTTTAAATGCACTTTGTGTTGGCAAAGCCTTTATCTGCGTTCGGAGTGTTTTTGCTGCCAGTTTGTTACTTTTGTAGCTACTTTTTCAAGGTTATTTATAATGGTAAGTATAAAGTATGGTAACCCTGATACTTATGTTGTGTGGCTTGCCTTGCGTAACGTAAACTAGTGTTAAATTTATTTCTCTCTACTCAATTTTGTTCAATCTGTTCACGAAGCAATACTGCAGAGTCATTGGTTTCCAAGTTGTCACATCATCATCGCCCATCATTTCGTATCGAAAAATTACTAAATACACACAAAGTAATATTTTAGGTTAGATCTTGAAATTGACTTTTTTTTTATCGTGGCACAGGCATGTTCACTGAGAGCCATGGTGTGACGTCATCAGCGTATTTTTGTGTTTTTACCATTTTCTCCGAAATGCAACCACAGAAAAAACTGAAATAAATGTTTACGTGCTTTACAAAAAGTGCCGAAACGTTGGAAAATTGTAAAAATGTAATAAACGAGCATAAATCCGTATAAAAACAGTTTTAATTGTGCTTTACAAAGCCAAATCTCGAAATGGTTTTCGAATTAGAGCTCCATACAATTTTGAAATGTTGTCAATTGTTTTCTGTGGGGAAGCCGCTACTTGCTTAAATACGGTTCTAACCTAGTTCGGTAACGGTGGCCTCGTTATTTTAACTTATCTTAATCTAGTATAACAAGCTATATTGTGTCAGTATGTAACTTCTCTTCTCTCTTTGAAATATCCATCGCAACAGCCAACCCAGGCTGGTCTAGTAAAGCTCCGGGCACTCACTAAGAATGATGGAGTTATATTAAGTAGGTACATTATATTAGTCGGACGGTTGCTAGACAACCTACCTACCTAACCTAACAAGATCCCATAAGAGTCACCAGCAACATAGTTATATTTACGCGATTACCTTAATTTCCGACGTTTCGGCGGCGTTGCAGTTGCCGTGGTCACGGGTAGAAGTTCAATTCAATTTATTTCAACGTAACCCCCTATGACAGCACAACGTGGCGCTCTTTAGGGGAGGGCTATGTCCAGCAGTGGACTAGTATAGCCTGACGACGACGAGGCCTAATTTTATGAATCCTCATAATAGATAGACACATATATGGATAGAAAACCCAATACGTGTAGGTAACTATGCAAACATTTACTCTAATATAGTAACGTCGTCCCAAAGTAGAGTTCGCAGAAGGGTCGCTGTTCTATTTGTGGTTGAACTGGTACAAGCCGGTTTGCGGTAAAGGGTGGGCGGTTAGTGATACGGTTTTCTGCATGGGCGGTAGAGATAACGAGTATCTGATAGTGATAATATCGCATGTTTTTGTCGACCTTAATCAGTTCGGTTTGGCCATATTTATTAGCGCGGTAAAGGGGCCAACACTATCATGCGGGTGACGTACGGGCGCAACGAACTAAACTAAAATAAACCTTATGCTTTTAGGGTTAGAGACTATGATACAAGCTAAAAAAACGGCCTCGTTCGACCGACGACGGGCCGTTCACGACGACGACGGGTTTTTTGCACTTTTAGTTTAGTCTATGTGTTTGTTTCAGGCATGTATGTAAGCATAATTTAATTAAAATCATGCCGCACGTCGCAAGCCCGTCGTAACTTAACGTGGTTAGACTTGTAACAAATACGTCTATACGTGCAGAACCAACTACCGAAATACGGTACGAATTTCGCCCCGACATTTTCCAACGAAATACCCGTGACGTCGTGATATTAAACGAACTTTCTTAATTTAATTTAGCAAGTACCAGTACGGGTTCTCTACCAAATAGTTCGGCAAACATTGCTCGCCGTACGAGTTTTATGCTTTTTTCCATGATAATTACGGCATGACGTAGTGCGCCATTATTTTGACACACGACCTAATTTTGCTGGACAGGCGAGCGCTGAAAAACACGGCATGACAGACATTAGTGGCTCTGGTTTATAGCTCATTGTCGGTTAGACAAAGACTCGGTGAGATAACACACGTGCTGCAGCAATTGAAGCAGTATTAAAACATTTGGTTAGATAGACATTTTCGCAACAACAAAATCACGTTAACAAGACATTGCCTAATTCAACCTAACCTGATTAGTTTGTTGAACATCAAACAAGTTGTGAATGTTAATCGGAATTCTCGTGTTTGCCATGTCGGATAAATTAATTACAATTCTAACAAATACTGACAACGGGATAATTCAAATTGATTCATAAATATACCTGATAAATGATTATCGACGAAGCACTAGCATTCAGCATAGCACGACGAAGCGCTCGTGGCCTAGTCGAACCGAGTGATTGGAATCTATCACTTGATTATACTAATTTTGAAATTTTTTGCCTCTAAATAGGTTTTTAAATCTATCACTTGAGTTAAGCAACAACAGGCGTGGTCAGGTGCAGGATGGGTGAACATCCCGTGACTACCGCTAATGGCATTTTTCCAAGCGCTTCGCAAGGCACCTTAAGCCGTTGGTGCCAGCTGTCATGTAATGGCAGCCGTTCGTTAAGCATTTATCAGCCAGGCCTTATGAGCGGCTTAATAACTTCTGACAGTAAGGCCCGCCACTGTCTTACAATCCTCCACCAACCCGGACTTGGCCCCGGTGATGGAGTAAGGCCTAACCTTCCTGCGATGCAGGAAGAGACCCGTGCCCCAGCAGTGGGGACAGGGTTAATATCGAAGCACTAGCATATTTTACTCCGTAAGGGCAAAGTAAGTTAAGTACATCTTCCCAAATTAAACATCATGAATTCGTTGGTGTAGTGCCTGGGATCAGTGGCTCGTTAAGTTTTAAAAACCTATTTGGAGGCCAAAACTGAGAGCTTTAGTGGCTGACCGGTTTTGTGATAACAAATTGATTTGATCCACTATATACAATACACTTTATTTCATGTAATCAATTGTCTACAATACACTTTATAAACCTATTTAGAGGCTAAAAATTCCGTTCTTGCCAGGACTGGAATCCGCGACCTCTGGCTAACCGTACCAGCGCTCTCCCAACTGAGCCAATGGGCAAGTGCCGTCGTCGTCGTCAGGCTATACTAGTCCACTGCTGGACATAGCCCTCCCCTAATGAGCGCCATAGCGCCCTCTCTTCAGCTTGCCGCATCCAGCATCTGCCTGCAGTTTTACGCAGATCGTCATCCTACCTAGTCGGAGGGCGTCCTACACTACGTTTGCCGAGTTGCAAGTGCCGGCATCAGCGAAATTTCGAACCTCTACAATATTCTCTGCATTATTTATAGGTAGCGACATCTGGCTGAAATAATTTGCATCACTTGCAGCCCCGAGTACCTACTTTGCAGTTAGGTTTTACATCGGAATGATATCGCTGTACCCACATGATTATATTCTTTTTGTTTCACTAACCCGTGCTGAGGACAATTTTATAAACCAATTTCTTCTTCTTCTGGCTTTACTAGTCCACTGCTGGACATAGCCCTCCCCTAATGAGCGCAAGGTTGTGCCACCATTGGGGGGTAATGACCATAATCCCCACGCTGGGCGTGCGGGTTGGGGATCGCAGTTTGGTGGAATTGTACTGCAGGGGGCGCCTATTTAAATCTATTTAAAGGCTAAAAATCCCGGAAATGGGCGGAATTTTTAGCCTCTAAATAGGTTTTTAAAATTGTCCTGAGCACGGGTTAGTGCAACAAAAAGAATATAATACACTTTATTCCATGTAAAAGTTATTGGCAATGAATGGTATTTTGGAGCAGTTGAATCTGCAGCGGACGTTCTGAAGCCCGTCTGACCTACTTCGCATAAAAGGCCACAAAGCCTTTGACAGATGCCACTTGTTAGCAAAGGAGTTTAGAAAGACAAAAATTTTAGTTTCAACCTTCAGAGGTCTAATTACGCGCATCAAATCCTGTTGAAATCCTGACGTTAGCAGCTTAACATTTAATATGACGTGACGGTGTGTACAATAAAGAATATTCTATCTTATCTTAGGACAGTCAAATGGAATGGTCCAGGATTTAGTGTGCGTAGGATCTATAGTGAAAAGCTCGTGGCCTAGTCGAACCGAGTGATTGGAATCAGTCACTTGAGTTAAGCAACAACAGGCGCGGTCAGGTGCTGGGTGACCGTCCCACGACTGCCGCTAGTGGCATTTTTTCGAGCGCTTCTGTGCTTCGCAAGGCACTTTAAGCCGTTGGTGCGGGCTGTGACGCATTGGCAGTCGGTAAGCCATGTCAGAGGTCTTATGGGTGGCTTGATAACTTCTGACAGTAAAGCCGGCCACAGTCTTACAATCCACCACTAACCCGGACTTGGCCCCCGTGGTGGAGTATGGCCTAACCTTTCTGCGCTGCGGAAAGAGACCCGTGCCCCAGCAGTGGGGACATATAAGGGTTGATATCGACATCGAGGATCTATACAGCACAGATCTTTTGGAGAGGGAGTATGCTTAATTACCACGCGTGCCGAACGCGGATTGGCAATTTCAAGCGCTCAGGTATTTGAACACCAGACCCTCGGGTTTCTTCACGACGTTTTCTTTCACAATTAACGAGTGGTATTGCAACTATAACTTCAAAAATAATATTTTCTTCATTTTAAATTCGCAAAAGTTTCTGAGTATCCCAAGTAGGTACTTGGGAAGTGACCTATCTATTATTAATAGACGAACGTTGTTCCTAAAAAATATCCTAAAATATTTTTTTTTCTTACAGTTAGCGGGTGCCATTGCTACTATTGCCATATATGCAATAACAAAATGAATTTATTTTCTGACTATAGTTGGTTTCAATCACGTGTTGATGCTCATTTATTTATTCAGATGACAAAAATAATTAGAAATGTAAACTATTATTTGCTGATCAAATATTAATTCTGCTTCTATTTAATTACTTCCCCTTTAGTATATCGGTTACCCAAGGCATTCCCATACGACTTTTCCCATAGCCGGTAGCAGTTATTGAATATTGTCTTTTGTTTGGGCAAAAACATCAACAACAATGGGCGAGCAGCGTTCTTATCGCGATATAAGGTTGCAACAGAGGAACTACGCTAGAAATACGAGAAATACATTAAGGATTATTTGAAAGACAAAGATGTCTGGTATTAAAATAATGTTAACGGGGACGATTATGTCTAGTGTAGAAGATGACCTCTGTGGCGCAGCGGTAGCGCATCTGCATACGATGCGAAAGGTCCCGGGTTCGATCCCTGGCTGAGTACAAAAAAAAACACCCCAGGTCTTGGATGTTTACATGTCTGTGATGTCGCTGTTTCTGGTTCCCACGACACAGGGTATCCTAGTGTGGGGTTAGAAGCAATGTATGTGCCAGTATGTAAATGTTATGTTATGTAACTTTAAGTTGAAGGTTCTGTTATCGATATCAACCCTTATATGTGCCTTGCGAAGCACAGAAACGCTCGGAAAAAATGCTACTTCCGGCAGTCGCAGGACGGTCACCCATCCAGCACCAGACAGCGCCTGTAATTGCTTAACTCAAGTGATTGATTCCAATCACTCGGTTCAAATAGGCCACGAGCGCTTTCTTTTAATTAGGCAGAAAGCTCTGTTAATTAAGTTAAAATTCCGAAACAGCACACACCAAAGTGGCACTATAAAGCCCAGCACCAACAAAAGACAAACGAAATGATACCATTTGATCCCAAAATCTCCTCCTTAAGAAGTCAACAGTTTCACAACCACTGCCTCTACAGCAATTTTCACTTTATTTGGTAACAGTTAAAATTTGTTTTGTAAAGAATAAATGTGGAGTTTCTTCTCCTACATAATCTATTAACTGTGAAACTCTTCTCCACATAATCTTTTAATTGTGAAACTAAAGCTTTGACGTTCATCTATTCATCAAGGAGGATCTGACGGAGAAAATCTGACGCAGTAATATTATTGACCAATTGACAACATTTAAAGTTTTTATCATACATATTTTACAGTCTTAAAGGAACTATACGAAATAAAACATATTTTTTTATTTTCGGAAATTCGATGATTTTTATTAATAACTAGCTGACCTAGCGAACTTCGTACCGCCTAACAGTCGATTCTTATTTTTTTTTTCTTTTTTCTCTCCGTAAGAACCATCTTCGTACTTCAAGGAATATTCTAAAAAAAAGAATCAGCGAAATCGGTTTAGCTGCTCTCGAGATTTGCGCTTACCAACACATTCGGGGATTCATTTTTATATTATAGATTTTCTGTTTGAATTTCGTCTTATTTTAAAAGGACGTAAACGCCAAATGACGTCACACATACGGCTTAATAAATACTAACACCCTTGCAGACTTTTGAAAAACCATTGGAATTAAGGAAAGGAAAAGGAATTACTCCAACATGACAATTGAATGATATTGAAAATTACATCTGTCATAAAATTTTTAATATTAGGCAACAATACCTCCTCATTCCACCGTATGTGTGACGTAATCACACAATTTTTGGTTTTTATTTATTTTCTCTAAAATTAGGCAATAATAAAATTTCTACATATTTTTTTCAGGATCGCAAAATTAAGAAACGGTATTTTTAGTTATGGGCATTTTAAAATATGAATTGTTGTCAATTATCCACTACAGCATGAAAATCCATTTTACATCCCGTACTATCCATTCTTGTCTCGGTATTGCGAACTAGGGCGTCCGCAAACTCCATCTACTTAGTCAACGACAACTACATGGAACGCACCCACATACATTTTCATTCATTATCATCAGCCCACCACTGCCCACTGCTGGGTATAAGCCGTTACCCCCAGATAACATTTCTCACGGTCCCGTGCCATCCGAATCCACATTTTCATTCTTTCTTCTTCTTCTGGCTACATTAGTCCACTGCTGGACATAGCCCTCCCCTAATGAGCGCCATAGCGCAAGGTTGTGCCATCATTGGGGGGTAATGCTCATATTCCCCACGCTGGGCATGCGGGTTGGGGATCGCAGTTCGGTGGAATTGTAATGCAGGGGGCGCTGCTGCCCACCCCCCAGTTTGTGTCCCTTAGTCGCCTTTTATGACACCCGCGGGAAGGATTTGGGTTGGTGCTATTCTCTAAGCCGACACCACACAGCACCACAATTTTCATTACATGTTCGCAATTAAGTTATAAATTATTATTAACTTTTTTTAGCGTCGATATGGCAAGCCATCACGGTGAAAGGATTTGCCAATCAGCGTAACGTACTTGCTGATGGTTGCCCAGGGTGGGCCAGACGTACGGGCGTAACTATTATTATTTACTGAGCCACACTTCTGTACTGCGGAGTTGTGGTTCCCACACATTGTACAAATTGCAGTGTTGTGTTCGCAAAGCGACCCCTTTATCATCAGGCCACCGCTCCGACTGGCGTCCGACAAAATGTACAGAGCTTCGTAGGTCAGATTTCCCTAAAGCACAAATCCAATGCTAGCCTATTTTAATTTTGCAATATTTTGCACTCGAATCGAGACCGAAAGCCGAACACTGAATCCCGTGGAGAGGAAACTCGAAAGCGTTACAAGGCCGAGGGCTAAGTTCTTCGGAAAGTATACGCACAGTATTTTATCCTACTAATATTATAAATGTGAAGTTGGTGCAGATGTTTAGATATTTTAATTACTCAATCACACAATAACGACTGAATGTAGTTATAGGAAACTCGGTATAAGATAGACAAAGATCTGAACTGAGACATAAGATACTTGGAATATTATTTGGTTAATATAATAATACTAGCTGACCCAGCGAACTTCGTACCGCCTAATAGTTGATTCTTCATTTTTTTTTTTCTCTCCGTAAGAACCATCCTCGTACTTCAAGGAATATTCTAAAAAAAGAATTTGCGAAATCGGTTCAGCTGCTCTCGAGATTTGCGCTTACCAACACATTCAGCGATTAATTTTTATATTATAGATTATTCGGTATTGTGGGCATTACCCCCTATGAAAGCACAACGTGGCGCTCTTTAGGGGAGGGCTATGTCCAGCAGTGGACCAGTATACCCTGACGACGAAGCTCACCTGCGGGTCGGGCCGGACCCGTATCCGGTAGTGGTCGGCGAGGCCCGCGCCGCCGCAGACGAAGCACACGCGCAGCTCCTCGTCCGCGGGCGGCGGCTTGTCGCTGGGCGAGGCCTGCTTGCCCGCGCCCAGCTCCTTCTTTATGTAGGCCTTCGCCTTCTCCATCGCTGCGCTGATGCTGAGGAGAGAGAAGACGGTGAATTAGGTTAGACGGAACTGCTTAATCCATTTACGGCTGCAAGGCACAGACTTCTCTCAGAGAAAGCATGGGCTTTATTACCACGCGTGCCCATCGCGTAGTGGTAATTTCAAGCGCGGAGGTATATGAAACGCGGCCCTCCGACCAGGTGGGATGACGATCTGCGAAAAACTGCCGACAGATGCTGGATGCGGCAAGCTGAAGACAGGGCGCTATGGCGCTAATTAGGGGAGTGCTATGTCCAGCAGTGGACTACATAATATAGTCTGAAGAAGAAGAAGAAGGTATTTGACCACCTCGACACTCAGGTTTCCCCACGATGTTTTCCTTCACAGTTAGCGAGTGGTATTTTGCTACTATAACTTCACAACTGTACATAACTTAGAAAACAAATCATTGATACATGATCGCACTGGGAATCGAACCTGGGTATCTCGCTTCAGAGTCCATTGTCCTACCCACTGTATTGTGTCTTATTCGTTGTATTAGATTTAGGTCGCAAACTACCAAACTACAAATCTAATATATAAAAATTTCATACCCCAGTGTTTGTACCGAACTTTTCTGTTAACGGCCTCACAGATTATTATAATTTTTTTTGTGTATATTCGGTAGGTCTCTGAATAAGCCATACATAGGCTAATTAATACGGGAAAATACGTTTGCCGAGCCAGTCGTAAACTAGTCATAATCTAGTAAATTTCTACTGAAAGCAAGACTGCATTATCATTTCCGTCATTATAACTGATATGTACTCGTATAATGTAACCCTTATAAATTTCCTAATTAAAAAGACTTATCTGAACTCCTTTTGGAAAATAAATAGATTTGTACTATAATAAAAAAGTTGCTCTCGTAGATCGTGACGTAAGACCGAAACATATGCGGTTGACGAACTTTCTTTGAACTTGCAAAATTCCTTCAAAACGAAACAAACTTTCAAGTAGCCAAACCACGCCCAACATCACTTAGGTTATGTTAAGCAAGGTTTTGTGGATGCGCAAAGGTCGGATCTAAGTCTGTAAGCATAGCACGTAGGAATTTGGCGCTAAGCTCACACCCCCACTTACTACAATCCACTGTTGGGGAAAGAAAGAAAATACCTCAAGCTTAATCTCCTTTTGGTTTTTCAAAAGTGGAGTCACTTTAGATAAATTAATCACTTATTAGTGCTAAGGCTGACATTCAGAGACGAAAACTAAGCTAAGATCGGTCTCAGAAATGTCAAAATATAAATATTTAGTACGTGATTTTGACTTTTCTTAGACCAGTCTTTGCTTAGTTTTCGTCTCTGAATGTCAGCCTTAGATACATAAACACATAAAGCAGCATATATGAAAAGTGGATTACATAAAATAGTTTAGGTAAAGGTACAGCTTTATTTTACAAAGTAACTCACACGTAGGTACAAAGTTTTATGGCACTTTTAGGTCATTGGGTGTGTGGGTGTCCCGCAGCAGCTCAAACAGATAGATAGAGAACACTTTGTTGTACATAAAAAAGAAAATTAAAAAGATATTTCTTAACCTAAGAGTACACACGGCGGCTTTATTACCAAAAGTGATCTCTTCCAGACCACCTTTAAAGAGGCCGTATCTTATCATTATAAACATGTACTATAAATAAGTAGATATTTTACTGATTATCAGCTACAGCCAAAGTGTGAGGACGGCACTTACTAATATTTGATATTTTTTAAAATATAGAATCCAAAAGTGCGAAACCAATATTCCAAATCATTATTTATAATAGTGTAGTGTGTAGAATAGTGTGCCACAGTACACCTGAACGTCAAATAGGGAGTAGCATATGGACTTGACAGCCAGTCTGTTAGCGAGGAACTGTAATTATGTAAGATATACGAATGTTTTCCCACGTAGCTCTACGGTACCTATCATATCGTTCACTGGTCGTTAATGGAAAATTTGTGCTTAGTTGAATACCGCTAGAACCTTGTAACTGGACTCCTGATGAACTCCTTGAGAGCTGTAATGTATTTAGTAGAATTGGGGCCCTGGAATATCCAATAGACTGTCGCAAGTTATAAATAAAACTCCTCGCTCCACAGCCGACGATTCTAATCGCATTCCGACTACAAAAAAACAGAATGCGATTAGAATCGCCGTACATAAAACCCCGACAATGGGCGCTCCTAAACGTTTGTTAACAACACCCCTAGCCTCGTGTATTTATCGTCCACCATCCGTCCCGCGTCTGTTAACAGGACAGGTGTCCAATTGTGTATGACGGGTCGATAGCACACACTCGCCCTCTCACTAATGATGGGCGGCTGTATCAGCGAGATCCGACGAATATTCGCGTTGTCACGACAGGAAAAATGTAGCAAAGTTTTCACTATAGTGGATCCCGTCCAATAATAGTGGTAAGTTGGTATCTCTGAGCTAATCAGTGCCTGTATGTAAATGTTTTTTTTTGTCGCCGGTGCTAGTTTAATTCCCTGGAGCCTATTAAGAAAATGGCGTGTGCATTATATAGGCCCTTGTAGGAAGGTATCGCTATGCAACGTTGTATACGCAACTGTGCAACTTCGTACCTTAAAAACCTACTGAATTTGTAACCTTTGCTTCTTGGATGGTTTTCCCCTTCTAGCACAGTTTTTGCTGAAAAGTTAATTCGATAACACGTTAAATAAATTCACTTGTCCGTGGTCAGGTCTCTATGCAAATAAAAAAATTGGTTAGTCAAACTCACACCTTCGTCGTCAGAGACCCGGTTTACAACTTAGGCCATCCTTACCATAATTATATATGTATACATACATGTGTGTGTGTGTATTTATCTGTATCTATAATATACAAATGAATCTGAATCGCTGAACGTGTTGCTAAGCGCAGATCTCGAGAGCAGCTGAACCGATTTCGCAAATTCTTTTTTAAAAATATTCCTTGAAGTACGAGGATGGTTCTTACGGAGAGAATTTTTCAAAAAATCGACTGTTTGGCGGTGCGAAGTTCGCTGGTTCTGCTAGTATATATATATAAAGAATTTGCGAAATCGGTTCAGCTGCTCTCGAGATCTGCGGCTGATATATATATGCTGCAGCTGATATATATATATATATATATATATATATATATATATATATATTAGCTTCAGCGCTGATCTTCAGTCAGTGCCAGGTACTCTGCGAGCGTTGCAGACTGCGCTGTGGTGCAAGCATGGGAAATATCATATACTTACTTAGAATGATTACGTGTTATGCATACTTATATATATGAATAAGGTTATACAACCAGCTCAAAATTATATTGAAAGAATTATGAATATAATTTTGAGCTGGTTGTATAACCTTATTCATATATATATAAGTATGCATAACACGTAATCATTCTAAGTAAGTATATGATATTTCCCATGCTTGCACCACACCGCAGTCTGCAACGCTCGCAGAGTACCTGGCACTGACTGAAAATCAGCGCTGAAGGCTTGCCCATCAGCATATTGCTGACTCAGTAGCAGCAATGACACGCCGCCGTGACCCTTTGTGTTCTTTTCTTCTTATAAATGTTATGTAATAATATGGTTTTTTAAGTTTGTTTTGTCAGTGTGACGTGTGTACTTTGTCTATAATAAATGTTTTTTCTTCTTTTTTTCTTAAGCTGGTACAATCGGCGGGCGTTATAGTAAATAGTATTTTAATAGTATTTTTTAGTACTTTACTACGGGCGAATTTTATGCGACCACGACATCTAACAATGTTTATTATTCTCGTCCGTCAAGGTGATTGTCACATCGCAAATCGACGCTAATAGGAATCGCAGCTATTGTACGAAATACTTCGCGGGTCGTGCAAACCATTTGCACGCTTGCAGAAAAACCTATGACGCTACAACGTGTGAAACTCAATACTAGCTTCGGACACACCCACAATTTACGGTTGATGCCTAATACAGTCTATTTATTCTAATAATACCAGTACTTATTCTTATTACACCTAGACGACCTCTGTGGCGTAGCGGTAGTGCGTCTGCCTACCATGCAAGAGGTCCCGGGTTCGAATCCCGGCTGGGAACAAAAAAAAGCCCAGGTCTTGGATGTTTACATGTTTGTGATGTCGTTGTTTCTGGTTCCCACGACACAGGGTATCCTAGTGTGGGGCCAGAAGCAATGTATATGCTTGTATGTAAATGTTATGTTATATGTTATGTTATTCTTACTTGTCCAATTTAGTAAACAAGATTCTAACCTTAAAATTGAGATCAGATGCCTAAACTAGACATTTTCTCGCAAATTCATGAACTATCATGAACTATGTTTATAAAATTGGCAGCGTGTTATCTAAAAGAGTGTTCCAGGCTACTTCATTTATGGAAATATGGCGACAACTTCCCGATTGCGCGCCACACACAATATTGCCCCCTGTACACAATGGCGATGGCGAGCAGTAGACCAGTATGGGCCATTGTGTACTGGGGCTTTTAGCGCCGATTTTCGACAGCCGTATTCCATTTCTCTATGGCCACGCATGACAGCGCTATCTATGAATTGCTTTGTGAATTTGTGCTGGAAAACTCATTCAATTCAATACCGCTTTATGGACTCACCGCACTGGTTGTCCAAATCAATTTCGCCAATGCCGGGTGTTAGACACGACATAGCCAATCAAGAGCAAACTAGGCTCGGTCAGAATTTATAAGCAATCAGAGCTGTTCTACGGAGGTAAGAAGTTCTTACCTAAATCTCTTCGTTCTTACTAAGAACGAAGAGATTTTAGAGTTTTCATCGTTTTATTTAGGGCCTGCGCCGACGAGGGACCCCGGGTGCTTTTTTGTCCGTTGATATAGATGTCTTATAAATTGTACCGAATAACGCACACGAAGGACAAAAAATGAAGAACCCCGTACAAAAAGTCTTTGATATTGTTGTTTGATATTATTATCTAAAACGAATTTTCCTATAAGTTAGTAAAGTCACCAAAGTATAAAATGAAATTATTTGGCTGAGGTTAAAAATTCACAAAAGCCTTGTTTTTGCAATAATCTATCGGGTTTACGGTAGATTTTTTTTCAGTTCTTTGCGTAGGCACTGTTTCTGTCTCGCTCAAGTGTTGTACTGAATGATGACGTAACGGGTTAACCTCCGCGCTTCGGTTTCTTTCGAGAGAATGAGCGAGGAAACTATAGCCAAAAATGTTTTTATACCTATATAGTTTTGTGTTATAGTTATAGGGTTAAAATTGCAAAAGATACATTTCGAAAAACTTAACTGGAGGTTCGTCTGAAAAATACAATCATAATGGTATATTACTTGTTAATACTGTATATTTTTTATATTTAACTATCAAAGGAAAACCATCTTGCTTATTAATATATATTAAATATTACCAATTGTAATGTACCTACTTAATGTAATCTAATTGAGAAGGTGTAAATCGATCGAAAACTGACGCAAAAATCTATATTCTAAGTCACTCGTAATCATCATCATCAAGCCATAATGTCCACGAGGGGCACGGGTCTCATCCCTGAGGAAGATATAGGCCATACTCCACCACGGGGACCAACTCTGGATTGGTGGAGGCTTGCAAGACTAGTGGCTGGTCTCACTGTCAAGAAGTTTTCAAGAAGCCCTAGAATGAAATAAGCACGACACTGGTTGATATTTGCCTCAATTTGGTAGTCCACAAAGCAATAGCAGTACAATGTCATTCCAGGGCTATAACCCGCGCAAATTAAATAGGCATCTATCGCGAACAAGACCACAAGAGGCGGCGAGTTAGGTAAGTAGCACGGGTTATACCATTCCAATGCGATTGGTTACTAGACTACCGTTAGGGTGAATGAAACAACCATTACCGCACTAATATGACTCTATTGAAGAACTATGTATTTTAGAGTCTCACCCCCCGGGAAGCGCTCGTGGCCTAGTCAAACCGAGTGATTGGAATCAATCACTTGGTTATGACATCATATTTAGAAGGAAGAATTGAAAGAGCTGAAATAAATCGAACTAAATTCTTCAGGGTCAGAGATCAAGATAGGAGTGCCACAGAGATCTATTTTAGGGCCGTTCCTCTCTTCCTCATATATGTAAATGATTTGCCGTTCATGGTTGAAAATATGACAGAGATAGTATTATTCGCAGATGACACGTCACTTATCTTTAAAATTAAGAGACAAGAGAATGACAGATGCAGATGCAGGATGAGTGACCGTCCCGCGACTGCGGTAGTGGCACTTTTACAAGCGCTTCCATGCGTCGCAAGGCACGTTAAGCCGTTAGTGCCGTTGGTCATGTAACGGTAGTCGTTAAGCCATGTCAGAGGCATTATGGGCGGCTTGATAACTTTCCTACTCTAGCCCCTGTCTTACACTCCTCCACCAACCCGGACATGGCCTCCATGGTGGAGTATGGCTTAACCTTCCTGCGATGCAGGAAGAGACCCGTGCCCCAACAGTGGGGACATAAAAGGGTTGATACCCTCCCCCCAGGACAAATGATTGTGCCGTATGGAAACTATCCTTATTTTATTTTTTTCGACATACGAGACTTCTATTAAGTTCAATGCACTTCTTCGCTCTGACCTGTAGCTGGTTTATACCTTCGAAAAAAATATTCCGATTCTCCTGGTAAAGTATTAACCGATCAATGTACTGTTAACTAGTTAAAGTACGAGGAACTGTCAAGTGGATAAACCAACCGTTTACACGAATGCTCTCCACACTACCTTTCCATCTCGCGTCCGCGTAACCAAGTGAAGCCAGTAGCCATTCTCCCATAACAACGCAAACAAATTGTGTCGTTACACGGAGTAATATCAGAGCAATTGGCCCCTGTAAAACAATGAAAGGGGACCGGTTTGCGAGCCCTGAATACCCCTTTATGGACGCTAAACAACGTTTTATCGGTCGGATCTTTATTGCATCATCAGCGTTCGTTACTCTGACACACGGCGAAAGAAACGCTGTTTCTTTCTGGGTATTACCTATAGGCTACATGGTTCAATTTCGGTTCAATATTGCATTTAATTCATTGTTTTAATCGCATTGAGTCGTCAGGTGATAGGTCAGGTGTAACACGGTTCAATTGAAACTGTGTAAATAGGTAATCGGAGAGGAAGTTCGGGAGGGTCGCAAGACCTGCGATGAAGTATGGTGCTTGGGTCTGGCGGAAAAGAGAGCCAGGAGGCACCGAATTTATACCGACCCGACTCCGGGGTCTTCTTTTATCTGTTCTTCGTGCAGTAGGGCCTGCCGCTCTCGAATCGGACTTTTTAGTCACTCAAAAAAGTGTCAAAATCTTAGGCACTGTTTAAATCGTCCGTAACGGACGCAAATGCCTATGAAAAAGGGTAAAGTCGTTCAATGTTCCATGCTTGTCAACTGCAATGCTTCAATGTGATTGAACCGTGTTATCGCCTTATGTTTCTAATCGTTACGATGGTTAGATTGAATGTATTTATGGAATGATAGACAACTGGCTTCCACACAATCAAATCGAAGACATATTTTTTTTTCGGCACAAATTCAAATCAAGTTATTTCAACGTAAAGAATTTACATTCTGTTTGCTGAATGTCAATGTAAAATGTATGCCGCAACCCGAAGGCATTCGGGCCGTATTGTAGTGGAGAAAAAGGCAGCGGAAAAAAAAACTCCACTCTGACCATCTTTTCTCAAATCATCCCAAAACCAAATACATCAGTTGCCATAATATGTAAACCTAATAAGATTTCATGATTGCCATTAACAGCCCTAAATGCCAAAGCATTAGTCAAATGTCTCACAATAATAGGGGGAAAACATAAATACTGCGGCCAGACACACGAACAGCACTCGTTCACGAGCATAACGCAGTGGTCAGTCATCAGCAGTCTAAACCATTTTGGAGGGAGATAGATGACCCGAACACTACGCTACCATTCGAATGACCTTTAGCAAACCTGCAGTTAAGTTTTTGTCAGTTAAATACTCTGCGAAAAACTGCAGGCAGATGCTGGATGCGGCAAGCTGAAGACAGAGCGCTATGGCTCTCATTAGGGGAGGGCTATGTCCAGCAGTGGACTAATATAGCCTGAAGAAGAAGAAGATTACATACCTACTCTTCGACGCGCTACGTCTACGCTCCACCGTAAATGAGCTCCGTTCTCCTAGCGGTTGACACGTCCAGTAAGAAAACCGCAAACTTGGGTACCGTGTGTTAGAGTAACCAGGCGAGTTCATGGACATCACAAACATGATGCGCAGACTGTCAAAATTCCATATCGTAGTATAATTCTATATTCTATAATCAGCCCACATCAACCCACTGCTGGGCAAAGGGCACCGTAGTTATAAATGTATCATAAATTAATGGTCGAACAAAGACTTCTGAAAAAAAGATCTACACCAAGTTTAGGGTATATTAAATACTCTGTATTATTTCACAACAGTATTTCTTATGCATTCGCGATACTCATAAATAGTTACATACCCACCTAATAAATAATCGCGATTGAACTCGTCTAATATATAATTACCTCACAACCACCACAATCACTGTAAGCTATGGATTTACCTACTTATTATTATGTCTTTATATGTAATTACAAACATAATATTATCATTAACTTTGATGTGGCGAAAACTATTTTTTTTATTTCCTTTCTGTTTCCGCATCAACATCAGCCATTTTAAAGAAATTACTATCCCAATCAGAGTAGGGTTTGTTATTTCATGAATACTGATGAAGATTTCATTGAGATTAGGTTCTCTTTCACTATTCTTTTCATACTTTACACGTTATAGGCAGCAATGAGAAGAGAATACCCCTTTAGCGCAACTATAAAATAAGACCTACTTTACCCGTTTACGACAATAACGCTCGTAAACTGATAACTTGTTTTGGCGAAGCGTTGACCGAATTTTAAACGGATTTTGCATGCTCCCAGATGTTCGCGAGATTTGGGAGATTAGTACGTTTTTATTAGTTGCACGTATTTCTTAAGGCGCATCAACAGGATGCAAATAGGTTTACAGTACGCAGCGGTAGCACTCAAAGTACTACCGCTGCGCACAAAGGTAGCCTCATATTCGGGAGATCGTGGGTTTCAATCCCGGCATGTATCGACTTTATTTTTACATTATTTGTGAAGTTGCGATGTGAACATCTCAAACCGAGCCTTTGAAATTGCCGATCGGCGGTGGGTTCGCGTGGTAATAAGTGGTGGTTGTAATAAGGCAGTGGGACCTATACGAGTGCCCGTTAAAAATACACCCCTATAACAGGCGCTAGGCGCCCACTTTATGCAATCCAGTTAAACCTGGAGCAACTCTCTCTCTCTCTCTCTCGGGAATTTTTGTACCCATTAGATGGAGGGTTTGATTTGATTGGTTTTGGATTTGAAAACTATTTTTTACTATTTATTCTTTCTGGTCGTTAAGCCATGCCAGAGGCCTTATGGGCGGCTTGATAACTTCTGACAGTAAGACGCGGAACTGTCTCATAATTCTCCACCAACCCGGACTTGGCCCCCGTAGTGGAGTATGACCTTCCTATGCCTGCGATGCAGAAACAGACCCGTGCCCCAGCAGTGGCGACATACAAGGGTTTATATCGATTCCTTTTAGCGGACTTAATTCGACCAAATAGGGGCTATATTAGCTAGAAAAGTACCCGAACCAGCGTGCGTGCAAAGACTAATGAATGGCGATGAAGCGAAAGAGATCTGTCAGGATCGTGGCAAGGAGTGGCTGCCTCTGCCTAAAATACAGGCGTGAGTTTACGCTATGTTATTCGTTCTCATTGGCTTGGTCGGGGTATTGGGCCATCAATATTGGATCCCGCAGTTATTGCGCGGATGCAACGTGCGGGCCGACTAATGCTTTTTGTTTCCATTTCGTTTTTTTTTTGTTTTACGCATTCGGTTTTATTATATTTAACGATCGAGGACGAATGTCTTGGCCCGAGAGTCTAATACTTACATAGTTTTTCAATAGAATGATATAAATACGAGAATAGTCGTCATTTGCCTCAATTTGGTAGTCCACAAAGCAATAGCAGTACAATGCCATTCGAGGATTATAACCCGCGCGACTAAAATAGGCGTATCTCGCGAACAAGTTCGAATCGCGCGTCATCGTCGTCGTCAGGCTATACCAGTCCACTGCTGGACACAGCCCTACCCCAAAGAGCACCACGTTGCGCTATCATAGGGGGTAATGCCCATAATCCCCACGCTGGGCATGCGGGTTGGGGATCGCAGTTCGGTGGAATTGTACTGCAGGAAGCGCTGCTGCCCACCCCCCGGTTTGTGTGCCTTAGTCGCCTTTTACGACACCCGCGGGAAGAATTGGGTTGGTGCTATTCTCTAGGCCGACACCACACCACACAGCAGGGTGATCGCGAGGCGCCGATTTAAGTAGCACGGGTTATACCATTGCAATGCGATTCGTTACTAGTCTACCGATAGTATGATTGAAACGACCATTACCGGACTAATGCGGATCTATTGAACTATGCATTTTAGAGACTCACCCCCCTGGGCCTAGATTCTGCAAATGTATTGTGGTACAATGACAATCGCATGAACATGGTGATTGATTTCGTTGCTGTTTCAAGTCTACGCGCGCACATACATTGCTCTAACAAAATCGAGGCCCTGGGCCTTTGTTGGGACTGTTTGTCTTAATTTGTAAACTACCAATGTGAGCAAAATACGATAGTCCACGAGAAAAGGTACTATAGTGAGCGTTTTCAGTTCCACGATGTCTCATAAAACATTTAAAAATTTTTTTACATTTACATACAGGCGCATACATTGCTTCTGGCCCCACACTAGGATACCCTGTAACGTGGAAACCATAAACAACGACATCATAATCATGTAAACATCCAAGACCTAGGGTTTTTTTTTGTCCCCAACCGGGGATCGAACCCGGGACCTCTTGCATGGTACATCACATGGACCTCTTGACGTTTAGAGGCTACATGAAAAAGGGTTTTATGAATAGAATAGAAAATATTTATTAAGTAATTTGTTTTCAAGCGAAATAAGGCACACCAATCACTTGTACTAGAGGCATTAATGACAATTTAAACAGACTCAATCAGTTGTGAGCGTGAACTGCTTTGTGTACGTGAGCGCTATGTTCGTGTACTGTCGCCCAGGGACTATATCCCTGACTGTACAATTGCTGCGTCTAGTTCGGTCTCGCCATGTCCGTGGGCGTGGCTGTCACCGCCTGATTTACTTTCATGCGTGGACTGGAATGGACTGCAGTGCTCACATCGAGTTAGATGTCGGTGCATCTCTGGGATTCCATAAGCAGTAGGTTTGTAGAAGCGGAGCTTGAAAGCAAATCCTAGCGTTTGTACAGAAGCAGAATACAAATACAAATACAAAATGTTTTATTTCAAAGAAAAATATTACGATCATGTTTTACGTTGGTTACCACATTAGATATAAGTCTGTGCTGACCACCTCAAATCCATATCAGACTCAAATAATTTCGTCTATCACGATAAAGTACTTAAATATGTAGAAAACATCATGTTTTGGTAAAATCCACACTCTCCGAGAGAAGGCCTGTGTCTTCCTACAGTGGGACGTTTATAGGCTATATTTAAAAAAAAAATACCTTTTATGGAAACCATTCACAACGCCATAATTTATCTAATATAAATAAAATTCGACTGACTGACTCGCTCATCAACGCCCAGCCCAAGCTGTTGGACCTAGGAAGCTGAAATTTTGCACAGAAGGTCTATAATATAATGTAGGCAAGGAATAAGACCGGATTTTTTTAAATTCAATCCCTAAGGGGGCGAAAAGAGTTGCCTAAATTTGTATGGGCGGTATAAAGAATGTTTTCTAATTTTCTTGAAAATAAATACTCTTCAACACAATTGATTAAACACGTGTTTCGCCGTTTTTTTTTTTAAATTTAACCCTTAACGGAGTGAACGGGGTGGCCAAAACTTAAGTCCACGCGGACGGAGTCGCGGGCAAAAGCTAGTCTTCGATAAGTTTATTTACTTTGTTCCAGTATGTCACACCACGGTTGTTGTAAAGTTGTTGACGGTAGTTGTAAAATTGCTGTTCGAGTTTGGTCATCGCGCTTTTCTCTGTTGCTTTGCTTAAAGCTCTCTTCTACTAACTGTTTGATATAAATATTTAGGTATTGAAACAATATTTTATCCATTTTGTACTGTTATTTGCGCCAAATCAATAGTTCGTGTAGCTACCAAAAAAGGTAGGTATTATTAAATGGGAAGGAAATAACAGCGATTGGCAACATAGTTACTAACTGGTAATTATTTTTTTAATTAAATGCCTGCTTGGTAACAGTGTGACATGAAGGGCGTAGCATATTGGGATTCTATTCTTTTAAAAATCCCTTTATATAATACTACTTAGTTATAATTTTAGTTTTTTTTTATGTTTTAAACATTGTATACGGCAATAGCTTAGGGGCCTTATTAATAAAAACGACCTATAGTGTGCTCGTAGCACACTTTAGCTAAAATCCTCTATTAGACATATAGTACGCTCTAACATTTCCTTATTAATAAAAGTTCAACAATCCTACTGTAACTAAAGTGCTCTTTTACGTCCTGTCAATTTGGCAACGTCGCGTTCTAAGATTCGTTCATTCTTTTGAGTCTGTGGAAGTGTCAAAACACGCAGATTGTATAATTTATGTACCTACCAAGAAAAAAAAAGTTGGTTTTCAACTTCAGAACAATAACTCTTCAACTTTTCGTTTCTGAAGAAGACAATATGGAAAATCAGGTCATTATCACAATTTCACGAAAAACCACTTCACTGACAACCAAACCACTTCAAACAAACAACAATTTGACAAATGCATACTTTTGTAATCTGTGGTTTTGCAATCACAGATTAAAATATCGCTTATAATAAGTTTGTAGTAGAGTTAAAGTAGGGCCATATCAACTTTAAGTTATAGCAGGTTTGTAGCACAGTTATAATGGGGATTTTGTTATATTAATGACGTTTTTGTTTAGACCTATTATAAGCATCTCACAAGGCCACTTTAACAGTAATTTTAGTGAACTGACTATTTATTAATAAGGCCCTAGATATGTAAGCCTTTTTATGTATTTTATTTTCTGGTGTGTGCAATAAAGAGTTCTAATCTAATCTAATTTCTTTATATATTTTAGTATGTACCTATGCGATCTACTTACGATTGCTGTGGCATTCCTCTTAGTAGTGCACAGAGCAGACCCGAAATTATTTGTTTTGTTGTTATCAATTCATGTGTCTATTATCTATAAAATAAAAATGAATCGCTGAATGAGTTGGTAAGCGCAAATCTCGAGAGCAGCTGAACCGTTTTCGCTAATTATTTTTGTTAGAATATTGCAGTACGAGGTTGGTTCTCACAGAGAGAAAAATATAAATAAAATTAAAGAATCGACTGTTAGGCGGTACGAAGTTCGCTGGGTCAGCTAGTCTGTGAGACAAACTGGAAGGGTTTATTTATAGTTCTAAGCACAACCAAACCTCAATTGACGACCTCTGTGGCGTAGCGGTAGCGCGTCTGCCTACCATGCAAGAGGTCCCGGGTTCGAATCCCGGCTGGGAACAAAAAAAAAAACCCCAGGTCTTGGATGTTTACATGTTTGTGATGTCGTTGTTTCTGGTTTTCACGACACAGGGTATCCTAGTGTGGGGCCAGAAGCAATGTATGTGCCAGTATGTAAATGTTATGTTATGTTATTTGTGTCCTATAAACGTATTGGCAAAGTGCTGCGATCCGGCACGTAATAATAATAATAAATATTCATGGACATATTACACCGATCTCGTTAGCCCCATACTAAGTACAACTAAAAGACTTCTGTTACAGGTGCTAACTCGACGATAGATTTAATACAATAAATACATAGATAACATCCAAGACCCGAGACAAACTAGAAAAGTTCGTTTCCAAGTTTGACACAGCCGGGGATCGAACCTGAGACCTTCGGTTTTACAGTCAACGTGCGCGCTGCACCACCGGGGCCTCCATCATGTCGTTGGTAAATAAAAACCAAACCATATTAAGGGCCGATTCGACCAAACTATATATGCTTGGTATAAGTGCTAATATTGGAATAAATCTAGAATTTAACAAGAGCATTTCTCGATTTATTCCAAGATTAGCACTTATACCAAGCATAAATAGTTTGGTCGAATCGGCCCTTAGTAGTACGGAAATCGCCTCACAAGGACCTCTTGACAACAACGAACTCTGTGCTCACCATCATCGGCAGACTCTTTGATATTTAAATTTTATACGTTTCATCTGGGCTGGCTGGATGTTCAGGATGTTTGCTTTTAACTCGGAGTTCAAACAGAATAGCTGGAATCCATCACAGTATATGTTCGAAATATATATAATAGAATAAATATAGAAGTTGTACCTTACGTGCCAGCACACTGAACTTGCACGGCGAAGGGGAAATGTATTAAACAGTATATCTGTCACCGGAAAATAACAATATCCGCCAGTTTATAAATTTCCGAGGAAAATTATAAACTTTCGTAGGATTGTAAACGAGAGATATATTGTATTATCTTACGCCCGCATTTTCGCAAATTGATAAACTTACCAAAGTCAAGCGTAAAATAATAGGTAGGTAAGCCTTAACGAAACGCCACCTGCGCTCTGATTGGT
This sequence comes from Yponomeuta sedellus, assembly GCA_934045075.1. Classification (NCBI taxonomy): domain Eukaryota; kingdom Metazoa; phylum Arthropoda; class Insecta; order Lepidoptera; family Yponomeutidae; genus Yponomeuta; species Yponomeuta sedellus. The sequence continues at coordinate 14,757,032 of OW203744.1, read as the reverse complement.
TCAATAAGTCACGTGTTCCTGCTCCATCTAGAAATATCGTTGATGAAGTGAAATTTACCACAGAGCTACGAAAGTTTTATAGTGGTCATGACCAAAATAGTAAGAAGTCAATTAAAAAAGTCGAAAATTTAAAAAGTCGTTAAAATGATGTAAGACTACAATAAAGCTAAAGCTTTGGGACGTCGCAATGTTGCAAACCGAAATTAGGTTGGAAGTTTCAGGATGGAGCGAGCGGAGCGAAGCTCCATCCTAGAACTGCGGGTGTTAGGTTTTTTTTATATAAGAGGAAAAAAATGGGTCCAGAAGAACAAAATACAGCAAGATTTTGAGGTTAGGTTTACAGAAAATACAACAATATTTTTTTCGAAAACTACGCATCTCCGGCAAGAATGGATTGCAGGTGGAAACTGATCAATTTATACTAGTTTGGCAAGTTTGATTGTACCTAAGTCTATGGACACAAGCATTGCCACTGTCGACATCAACCAATCAGAAAGCAGTGTGTTATTTGCCGTATTTTATAAAAGCGTAAAATAAAAAGCTCTTCTGTGATTGGTCGAACTGTTTAGAATCTTACGAATGGATATCCGTTAGTTTATAAATTAACCACGAGACTTCGCAAATTAATAAATTTGCGAAAATGTGGGCGTAAAATAATACAATTTATCTCTCGTTTACAATCCTACGAAAGTTTATAAATATCCTAGGTAATTTATTAACTTGCGGATCTTGTTATCTTCCGGTGACATAATTATCTACTCCTTTTTTCGTTACCTCAGTGAAATCACCCTTAAGTTGGTAAACCATGAATTTTGGGTGGTTTGAAGGCCATAACAAAATGAAAGATTAACAATTGCCAAATCGAATATAATGATATATTGCCAAATCGAATATGATCGAGTTTGTTATTTTATTTAAAAAATGCTCTGTCTTGTCTAAGACTAAGTAATGAACGTTGACGACCTCAGTGACGTAGCGGTAGCACATCTGCCTAGCATGCGAGAGGTCCAGGGTTCGAACCCCGGCTGGGGAGAAAAACAAACCACAGATCTTGGATGTTTACAAGTTTGTGAGGTCGCTGTTTCTGGTTCCCACAACACAAGGTATCATATTGTGGGGCCAGAAGCAATGTATGTGCTTGTATGTAAATGTCGTTATACCTTAAGCGAAGGCGATCTGTCACGATCGTGGCAGTCCCTGGTCTCTGCCTGCCCCTCTGGGATACATGCGTGACGTTATATTAGTAGCCAGCCCCACGGGTCATCGTTCTGATAGACGAAGAGACAGTGCTAATCGTCCGCGCATCTTTTTAAGGCGCAACCAATGGTATAAAAATCAAAACTTGTTTCAACATACGTTTTTTCAAAAAGTGAACCTCAGAAATCTTAACTGTGACAAATGTTTAAAACCTACAGTCTGGAACCTATCGATTTTCGCTTAGAAAACGGCCGTTTTTGCCAAAACTACGTTAAAGTTCTAGCTTTTTGGATCTAGATCTTGTCAGTGGGTTCTAAATGAACTACTATATTTGTTGGGACTTAAGATGTTCCCCCATAACTCGGGTTTAGACCCCTTGTTGGATTATGGCCTAGCCTTCCTCCGATGCAGGAAGAGACCCGTGCCTCAGCAGCGGGGACTTACAAGGGTCGATGGGTCGATGTTCTTTTTGAAATAAGTGAACATCGATCCATATCAACTCAACCCAACAAGACGAGTTAAAAGCTAGTTTCCATCGCGTAGTGACTTAAATTTTTTTTTTCAACTCGACACAAGATCTATCTATTTATTGATTTATTGATTTCACTCCACCCCCTCCTCTATGTCCGTATTGCCACATCAAGGGTTGGCTGGAAGAGATTTCTAATGAAATAAGCTCGCCATGTATTTTTTTTTCTTATAATTTTGTGCTTTCTTTATGACTTTTATGTGTGCAATAGAGTAGCAACGAATTTTTTAAATTTTACGTGTACACTTAAAAGTAATACCTAGTCCAAACACATTGCATTTATAGTTACTAATTACATAACCGCGGCTCGCAAACCTTATCCAGATTTCAGCGTGCAACATTACAACGTGACGTCACCAGAATCGGCGAGGGTGCGGGAAGCCCGTCAAGGTTGCAGACAAAGCCGGTTGCTAGGCTACTCCAGAAAGTTCCTGTGGCTGTGTACACGCGTTAGTTGTGGGTCTTTCCTTTGCCGCGTGTATATTTTTAGCCCCATTTCTTTTAGGCTCCATCAAATATAGAATTAAAGGGCACAGAAACCCCGGCTCTAAAAGGGATCCCGGTCTTCAAGTTGACTATGTAACTTTCCACGTATCTGTGTGCAAAAAAATATAATCTACTGGAATTATTGGTACAATTATGTGCCTCAATATCATGTCGTATCAGATATCCACTGAAATGAGGTATAAATATTTTCCTTTAGACAATTAATGTACTGGAAAGTCATGACTTTTTACATTAATGCGGGGTTTCCACGGTCTTAGTACGCTCGGACCGAGTGCGCCATCCGAGTGAAATTGGACGGTTTTTCGTGACAACACCAAAATAGCCAATCACAAGCGACGACGCTGGTCTCGCGCTTTTAAGCCAGGTTGCTTTTAAGCGCGAGACTAGCGTCGTCTGACGTCGTCGTAGTGTTGCAGCGACTTGATTATGTAACTTTCCACGTATACATCTGTGCACGTAAACGGATTTTTTACCTAGATCTGCCCTATAGATGTGCGTAATATGTATCACAACGTGTTGTATCAAATAAAACACTATTGGAAGCGTATGCGTCAAATGCAAAATATGTTAACAAGAAAGAAGTACTAGGTACAGTAATTTATGTACAGTACAACATAAATTAGTTGTAGAAGATTGATTAAACTTTATTATTTGTTCATTGAAAGTTCATATTATTTTAGGTGAACATACCTATCAAATTTTAGGTGATTTTATTTTTTTCTGAAGTTCCTACCTTTATTTTGAAGTAAGTAGTAGATTATAGAGGGAGTGGTAGAGGGCGGTGGTAGCTCAGTGGTTAGAACCATGGACTGGCAAGCGAGAGCCCCAGGTTCGATCCCGAGTGCGGGCATGTACCAATGACTTTGTTTAATTTCAAAGTTACGTACATTTGCGAATTTGTAGCCGCAATACCACACGCAAACTGTGAAGGAAAACATCGTGAGGAAACCCGCGGCTTGGTTCTGGCTCCGCATGTATTGACTAGTCTTTCCTGTGGTCTAGGCCGACTAAGCTGTCAGGATGGTATAGGTGCTGGGCAAGCCTACACCATCTATAAAACCATGTCCCAGGCACCACAGCTTCGGAGTGGTCCCTTCACCCATCTAGTGTGAGTGAAGATACCACTGGACGCTGTATTTATCATCTCATTAAGTAGATGCAAAAAGGCCAATATATATATATATAGTAGATTATAATATTTATACCATCGTTTAATAAAGACTTTGCCAAAGTTAACATAGTCTTGGCGTTGGTGACCACAATTTTATGACTGCATTATATTTAGTTGATTTATGTGATGTTAATTAATAAATAAAAAATATTTGTATAAAAAAGCCCGTATTATTTTGCGACCTAGCATACACCCCATTTGGGGTTGTCCGGTATTATTTCGCGACTCACCTGGCAACCCTAATCGTGACCTATGAGATTCTGTCATGGGCCACGGGGGCCATGTCCGGATTGGTGGAGGCTTGCAACACTAGTTGCTGGTCTTACTGTCAGAAGTTTGCATGTCGTGTGCAACAAAGTATTTAAGGAGTGTACGTGTGTTTGTTAATTCGGTCGGCATTTTTTTTTAAAGTTTTTATCCAGTTTAGAAAAGAATTTCAATCATGTTACTTGCGGTTTACCATACATGCATTTGTCACTCTGTGCTTATTGTATACTTATATTTTTATATTGTAAACTGTAACGCTGCTGGTTATACATGCAATTAACCTTAATACTAACTTTAAAAACCTATTTAGAGGCCAAAAATTCGACCCATGCCGGGATTCGAACCCGCGACCTCTGGCTATCCGTGCCAGCGCTCTTCCAACTGAGCTAATGGGCGACTCACCGGCATCAGTGAAATTTCGAACCTCTTTACAATACTCTCTGTATTACGTATCATTTGTGAACTTATAGAGCGTGATAGAGGAAACCCGAGTATCTGAGCTATTAACTACCTCATCGTTTGAAATTCGGTGGGCATGCGTGGTAATTAAGCCCACACTCTCTCTCTCTCTCTGAGAATGAATGTTTGTTGTATAACTGTTTGTTTTCTCTAATAAAATAAAAAAAGCCGTGAACAAGAGGCCTATACGCAGCAGAGTGTGTCAACGGGTTGATCACGGCTCACCCTCAACCTGCGCCAGTGACTGTATCACGGCCCGATACCATGAAAAGCCGTCATTAGCGTACATCCATGTTGTAATTCAGATGTGCTACATCGCCCCGCCCGAAGAGTAACGACGCCCGGTCACGTCAGGAGACTATTAGCCTATCGATTGTCGATGCTTCTGGAATTCCCACACGTACCTACGTGATTTTACCAACCAAAGTTTTTTCGAACTAAAAATCATTGGCCTTCGCATCTACGTACATGATATGATTGCATTTATGGTTATGTATACTGTTCATATATTCTTTAAATGCACCGCGACACGCTCCCCGTACTACCTTTATCGGTTACCTCGGGCACTGACTGAAAATCAGCGCTGAGGGCTCACTTCCTCAGTCAGCTGCCTTTTGTGTCAATTTGGACACACCACAGACTATATCTTTGTTTCATATGTACCGTTTATGTATGTGTATCATTATATCATTTATTCACTATAGCGGTGCAGTGTGGACGTGTGGTGAAGTCAGGTTGATTTGTTTTCGAAAAATCCACTTAACTAATTTGTGATTGGCTAACCTACGAAAATTTAATTCCTTGTTCCTCTTGAGTGTATCTTATGGTCTGGCCCCTCCCAGTGGGCTGTACGAGAGTGAAACGGCAGGATTTGTGTGCTGTTTGCTAAAAATAACGCAAGCTGATTAGCCGGCGCCCCCACCGTGATTCGATCCCGCATTCAATTGAGCGCCGCGGCAGCCGGCCGTCTTGCCATCGAGCCATCGTGACTAGTGAAACGCCCGCGAAACTTTGGTTCGGTATCTGCGTGCGCTACGTCCATTCATACTCACGGCGCTTACTACTACGGTGTGCTACGAGCTACGCGCTACGAACCTGCTACGCGGACGGATTGTCATAAGTTTCGGTATACGTAGTGAGGTTTCTGGCGCCTTTGTGTGCATGCTACGGGTGATTTATTACACGGCTTTGCAATGCCCCAAGTCCAACGATCGCCACCATTACCTAATGCACCAACTACTGGTCAAAGTCGTTCCTCCCCGGTGCAGCAATCCACCAATACACCTACACACGCCACCAGAAAGAAGCGCCAGCGTTCAAATACCGACTCTCCGCCTACACCGGGATCGTGCCCGCTCTCTCTTGATCAAATCAGCGAACTATTAGATCGCAAGCTCTCGCCTTCCTCATCATTCATGGTCAACTTACGCGAGACACTGCGAACTGAATTAAAATCCATGATCTCTAAAGAAATTGGAGTGGCTATTCAAGAGGTTAAAGACGATTTCACGGCTACTACTGATTTTCTGTCGGCTGAGATAAAAGACTCGAAAAGTAAAATTCTGGAAAATGAAATTATGATAAAGGACCTTGAGACTGATAAGGCTGAACTACAGACTGAGATCCACCGTATAAGTGGCCGGCTTGCCACTATGGAGAAAATTTCACGTGACCTCAACATTGAGATCCAAGCCGTCCCGGAACACCGCAATGAAAATGTACTCAAGATTTTTAAGGAGTTATGCCAGTCGATCGATGCAGCGGTGCCAGACAACGATATTAGAGCCTGTCGTCGTGTAGCAAAGGCGAATGCTGCCTCGCCTCACCCCAGAAATATCCTCGTTTCGCTCACATCATCTCGTCTCCGAGATAACGTACTTTCTGCTGCTTATCGTTTCAATAAATCTAATCCAGATAACACGCTGAATAGTAGCCACCTCGGACTTCACGATGCCCCAGCAAGTCGTGTCTATCTAAAAGAACATCTCTCCCCAGAAACCAAACAAATCCATGCCGCTGCTCGCGTTTTCAAGAAAGCCAAGAACTACAAATACGTTTGGGTGCGACATGGACAGGTTTATCTGCGCAAGGCTGAAGACATGGGTCACATTCATGTGAAGAATTTGGAGGTGCTGAAGAAATTGGAATAGTACTATTGGCCTGTCATTGACTAGTTAGTATAAACTCTTCTCAAATCACTATATTTTTTACTCAGTATTACTATCTTAGTTTCGCATGCACATTTTTTATCAAAATGTTAACAGGATTCGTTCCAAACTGACTGAGCTTTTTTTAAATGTAACCATCACAAGTTATGATATCATTTGTTTGACAGAGACAAATTTTAACTCTGATATATTAGACGGTGAAGTGTTGGACGATCGTTACAATATTTTTCGTCGTGATCGGCGCGAGACTACTATTAGCAAAAGGGAGGGCGGCGGTGTCCTCATCGCAGCCAAAAAACACTTGAATGTGGTCCGTCAGTCCTCCTGGGATAGCAATGTTGAAGACTTGTGGATTAGCATCGTTAGCGGCAACCCAAACTCTCCCACGACGAATTTGTGTGTTTGTTATCTCCCTCAACATTTAAGTTCGAACGATTTGTCTTTGTTTTATGAGAATATTCAGGCAAACATACTTAGAGCCCAAACAAGCGAACAATTTTTCGTAATTGGCGACTTCAATACACGAAATATTACATGGACAAAGTCAGCCAACTCAACCAATATGGTCCCTAGTGATCCTCTAGATCTAAGAGCAAATCTTTTACTAGAAACAATGTCGACTTGCAACCTGCAACAGTTTCAAAATGTTCCTAATATAAATAACAGATTCTTAGACCTAGTATTTTGTACATCAAGCGCCGTACAGGTTTATGGTGCGGACCCTCTTTCTCGCATTGATAGACACCACCCCGCTTTAGTTATAGATGCTTCACAGATAGTTATCGCAAAAGTTTTGTGTAACAACCGCAAGAAACGTCAAAACTTCTATAAGTCAGATTATAATAAAATTAAAGCTGAATTACAAAACACCAACTGGCCAGATATTCTATTTTCTGAGGATATAGACGAATGCGTCAAGATATTTTACGAAACTGTACAGAAAATTATCAAAAAACATACTCCAATGACTAAATTGAAACTTCACACTTGTCCGGTTTGGTACAGTCCTGCTCTCCAGAATTGTCTAGCCGAAAAAAATAGGTATCATAAATTATTTAAAATGTATGGCAATCCTCGAGATTACGACAGCTTTTCCCTTCTTCGGGCTAGATGCAAAAAACTCACAACCCAATGTTATCAAATCTTCGTAAAGTCAGTGGAAGATTCACTGGAAAATAACATCAGGGGTTTCTGGCGGTTCATAAATAGCAAAAAAGGGTATGCCTCTATTCCACAAACCGTAACGTATGGGCATCAGTCATCTTCGGACGGGAGGGGTATCTGCGATCTGTTTTCTAGATATTTTGGGTCAGTGTTAGTCAAGGATGATATTGATTCCCGCGATGAGTTGGTTGACAATGACATAAGTACCATAGCCTGTATTAATACCCTAGCGCACGTAACAATAGATAAAGATGAAATAACTACAAAAATAAAACAACTTGATGCCACGAAAGGGGCAGGGCCTGATGGTATTCCCCCGTTTTTCGTCAAGGCATGTGGTGAGGCACTTAGCGAACCTTTGTTCATCATATTCAATAAATCTTTAGCTTCTGGTTCCTTTCCGAATGTATGGAAGACGGCACACATCATACCTATACTGAAAGGTGGGGATAAGTCCAAATGCGAGAATTACAGGCCAATCAGTATTCTTTCATGCATAGCTAAGCTTTTCGAATCACTGATTTACAAACATATATTTAATCAAGCTAAGCCGCAGCTCTCTGACAAACAGCACGGATTCATAAAAAATAGATCCACAATAACAAACCTTTTAGAGTATAAACATTTTCTGTGCTCCTCGTTTGCTTCTGGTGGACAGGTTGACGCTATCTATACAGATTTCTGTAAGGCGTTCGATAAAGTTAATCACGTCATCTTAAGTCGTAAGATAAGATCCTTTGGAATACATGGCAGTTTATTGCGCTGGGTTGACTCATATCTGCAGAACAGAAGCCAGCTGGTGGCAATTAAGGGCTATATTTCTGCACCTGTTTCCATAGTGTCGGGGGTACCACAAGGTTCCCATCTCGGGCCCCTACTTTTTATAATGTTCATAAATGACTTAGTTGGCCAAATATCCAGTCCGTGTTTATTATATGCAGATGATCTTAAGATCTATGCTGAGGTAAAGAATGATAATGACTGTCAAATGTTACAAAACGACCTCCATCGCCTATCTAGCTGGTGTACAATTAATAGAATGACCCTCAATGTAAGCAAATGCTTCGTAATCTCATTTACAAAAAAACGTGTTCACAAAATTTTATATAGGTATGCGTTAGATGGCGTCTCTTTGGACCGGCAAACTTGCGCTAAGGACCTCGGAGTATTATTCGATTCAGAACTTTCGTTCCGACAGCATTATGAGCACATAACAAAGCGATCACGTCAACTGCTAGGTTTTTTAATTCGGAACACAACAGGATTCAAAAAGTCTCGTAGTCTTATTTATCTCTTCCAGACTCTAATAAGGAGTGTTTTAGAATACGGATGTCAAATATGGTCTCCATTTTACGCGGTTCACATCAATAGTATTGAAAGTATTCAAAACAAAATGCTAAAAGTATTATCTTATCGGCATGGGATGGGACGAACGCTTTCAAATTATGAACAACGCCTGCGAAAATTTAACCTTGTTTCCTTAGAAAATCGCAGAAAGATTCTTGATCTCAAACTACTCCACAAAATTTTACATTCTAACATAGATTCCCCTTTCCTGGTTAGTGTCCTTAACATTAATTGCTATTTTAGAACCCGAAAATACAGACCATTCTACCTGCGCGTGTATAGGAACAACACGTCGTATTACAACCCAATTTCCAGAATGTGTCGTCTTTATAACAACCTGTTCGCCGAATCTTCAAGCATTGATATATTTGAACCAAATCCTTCTAAATTCTTTAAAATTATTAGCTCTATAATTTGTAACTCGTCTTCATCCAACGCTTCACACGATAGTTGAATGATTAATTAAACTTATTTGTGATGTCATTTACGTTAAACGTTTTAATGTTCTAGATTAAGTTAGTACCTACTGCATATCCCGCTCTCAATTTTGAAAACCTCTATGTTTACATACCTTGGACTGCAGTCCAGAACACAAACAGATGTATTTTTAAATGGAACTTGTAATGACTGTATTCTGTTTTGTAAACTTAATAAAATAAATAAAATAAATAAAAATATCAATTTCATATTTATGTATCGTTTATGTATGTATATGTGTATCAACTATAAAATAATATGTTATCTAATATTGTTTAGTTGCGCCGACTACCCGTATTTCAGTTTCAGTTTCTTCTTTTCCGTCAATGGTTGTCTGGAAGAAATTACTTTTAGTAATAAGGCCGCCACTTGTACTGTGCTGTTATTTTATAAGTCTCTTATGTAATCCTTGGTGTACATGCAATAAAGAATATTCTATCTATCTATATCTATTTTTTTCTTAATTATTGCGTATTTCCATTTTCTGTTGTGCTCATTCATACTATGTCAATTGACCTGATTAAAACTGTTTTTATACGGATTTTACTCGTTTATTGCATTTTTTACAATTTTCCGACGTTTCGGCACTTTTTCACTGGCCTAACCTTCCTGCAATGCAGGAAGAGACCCGTGCCCCAGCAGTGGGGACATACAAGGGTTAATAACGGCACTTTTTCAGGTGCAGTGGTCTCGGATGACTGAGGTGACAGGCGTCTTTTGAAAGCATTAACTGTTAGTTTACTACCCTCGGCAAAAATTACAAAAGTTAATTGCGAAGTTGCGTTCTAGGGAAAACAATTATTTTATATAAAGTCAACAATATTGATTATTATTAATTGAAGTTAAAATTAAATTTATAAACCAATTATTTTACATGAACTTAAAAATATTGATTATTAATTGAAATTAAAATTAACTCTACAGTCACACTTCTAGCAAGGGGGTCTCATGCACTTAAGCACTGGTTCCCATGCTGCCGGTATGTTCCAACCACAATCTGTATTAAAATTTATCTATATTTGCCTTGTCCCGGGTAGTCGCGGGCAAAAGCTAGTGGACAATAAAACTCTAAACTTATTACAACGTAGGTACTGATTACGAGAGCCCCCAATTTAGACCTACACTAAGCTACTATTCACTCTAAAAACCAAGCTCAAACAACGCTTACGTCACTTGTCAAAAAGTTGAAAATCGAACGCAGACTTCACAAAGGCCTTTAGACGCGCGCGGCAGTACCTTATTTGCGCAAATTAATCCATATATGACAAATACACACGTCCGCCTGTCGGTCCGTCGATTCGACAATCTGGGTGTTGGGGGGCGGCGAGGGGCGGAGGGGAGGGCCCGATTCTCCTGCCAAAGTGGGGACAGGATTATTATGATTTCAACCGTTGGTTTGGTTTCAATGTTGGTTTCGTAGGGAAAATGTGTTCTGGATAATGATGAAGGCTCTCGTGTAGCACTGAACGATCTAGCGCCGTATAAAAACGCAGATTAATAATTTAACTCGGCTGCGACTATGACGGCCACGGTGGCGCAGCGGTTTGGCACGCTAACTGTAAAACAGAGATCTCGGGTTCAATCCCCGGCCGGGTCAAACTAGAAAACGAACTTTTCTAGTTTGTCTCGGGTCTTGGATGTTAACTAGGTAGGTATGTAGTTGTAGTATGAGTCGCCCATTAGCTCAGTTGGATAGAGCGCTGGCACGGATAGCCAGAGGTCGCGGGTTCGAATCCCGGCATGGGTGGAATTTTTAGCCTCTAAATAGGTTTTTAAAATTGTCCTTAGCACGGGTAAGTGCATTAAAAATAAAAATAGTATAACTAGGTATGTATTTATTGTATTAAATCTATCGTCGAGTTAGCACCTATAACACAAGTCATTTAGTTGTACTTAGTATGGGGCTAACGAGATCTGTGTAATATGTCCATGAATATTTATTTATTTATTATTATTTAATTATAATTGTAGTTTTATGAAAGAGGCCCTATTTCATTTAACTGTAATCCATGGTTTACAATGACGATACGGTGTAAATAACAAGGTTGATCAACCCACTTAACAATAAGATTCATCTGCGCAATGGACATCGTTATCAACCCTTGTATATCCCCACTGCTGGGCACGGGTCTCTTCCTGCTAGCAAGAATGTTAGGCCATACACCACCACGGGGGCCAAGTCCGGGTTGGTGGAGGTTTGTGAGACAGTGGCGGGCCTTACTGTCAGAAGTTATCAAGCCGCCCATAAGGCCTCTGACATGGACATCAATCGTCATGAATTGTAATTTTATGATACAGCGTCTAGGGCCTCATTTTATTAGACTCCAAACCATGGCTCACTATGACAATTCGATGATGATTGGATCACAAGACCGTTTAGCACACAGATTGGAAGACCACTTTTACTAATAAGCTACATAATAAACTACGAATGGTAGACTAGGGGAGTTATTAGCAAAGGGCGAATGAAAAGTATCTACCGAAACCGGTGCGCATGTATGGAACCCCTAATGAACGCTGATGAAACGAAGATGACCCGTCAGTTTTTGAACTAAAACTTTCGTAAGCACAACACATTGTAGACTTTTAGTCCGGATCTAATTACGGGTGTTGTTATATCGGGAGAGTCCGACGACCAACCAAGACCAAGACGAGCAACCGACGACGCGAGCTCCGTCTCTGCTCACCATGATTAAGCTCTGCGAATCCGAACGAAACCCGGTCGGACTCTTCCGATATAACAACACCCGTAAGTAGATCCGGACTAAAGGTCTACAATGATCTGTCAGGATCGTGGCAAGTGACTGATCCTGGACTCTGCCTTCCCATCTGGGATACAGGCGTGTGGTTATGCTATGAAACGCGCCCCGGGTGAACGAAATGCCTACAGAATGAATTACATGTCGGTGGGGCCACACAAAAACGATTCGTAAAAACTTATGATAACAGCACAGATAATTGCTCGTACTCGTATATCAAATGAAACCGTCCGGCGCCGAGTTTTCATATCACGCAGGCCTACGCTTATTGATTTTATTTAGAGTCTGTTTTACTAGGCCTGAGGGCTTAGTGCGAGTTTGACAGATCCAATCGAATAACTTCACTACCGCGTTAATCGAGCATTGAGTAGTGAGTATGAGTAAGTTAACCGTTCGAACTGGCAAAACGCTGTCACAGTACAATTCGCACTCGCGTTTATTCGTGTTTTGGCTGGTAAACATGTTCACTTCTCAACGTAAACCATTACAACTCGCACTCAGTAATTTTAATTTCCATACTTGTCGCTAGGTGGCGCTTCCTCGATGCCATACAAATATGAGTTTACGTTAACGCGATCGAGTAGTTAAAAAACTCGCACTAAGCACTCTGTAAACTTTTCCACGAAATTGATGCTCGATTTTCGTGGCTCAAGGAAAAGTTTGACAGATAGCGACATGTAGTAATTGCCACATTTTATCACATCACATCTTCTTCTTAAGGCCACATTATGTAGTCCACTGCTGGACATACGAGTAGCCCTCCCCTAATGAGCGCCGTAGCGCCCTGTCTTCAGCTTGCCGCATACAGCATCTGCCGGCAGTTTTTCGCAGATCGTCATCACATCATCGATGGCCTCGGTGGCGCAGCGGTGTGGCACGCTGACTGTAAAACCGAGGGTCTCGGGTTCGATCCCCGGCCGGGTCAAACTAGGAAACGAACTTTTTTAGTTTGTCTCGGGTCTTTGATGTTATCTATGTATTTATTGTATTAAATCTATCGTCGAGTTAGCACCTATAACACGAGTCATTTAGTTGTACTAAGTATAGGGCTAACGAGATCTGTGTATTATGTCCATGAATATTTATATTTATTATTTATCATATCACACTGTATTATTTAATATTATAAAGGCGAAAGTTTATGAGTGTATTGTTTGTTACTTCTTGACATCTAAACGGCTGGAGCGATTTAAACGACACCCTGGATTCACACATAGGCTAGGTTTTACTGCGGGAAAATATCTTATTCCCATGGGAAAATCGATAAACCGCAGGGCACAGCTAAACTAAAATCCGTAATTCGACGGAGCAGTTTTACAGATAATAGTGATGAGGTTAATGAATATTTAATTATCGATAGAATATCCGGCCTAAGTATAAAATCGTCGGTTATCTAACAACACCGCTCAAGTCATTTGAATAAACCTAACGGGAGAGGAAGATTTATTTTTTTAGAAGATATTGGCCTGGATACTAGTCCTTTGGGACATCAACCATTATTTCGTTAGCCAACAGTGCTGCCAGTATTAAGTAATGAGAAATAGTGCCGTTTTTACAGTTTAACAACAATCGATATTTTTTTGCTTAGTATGTACATCAAGTCAATTTAATGGCATAAAAATGTAACATGGAGCGTGCACATCAACGTTTTTATTATTAAATTAATTATTACATTCCCGTTTTAAATATAAAACTCGAAAAAATGAAACAGGTTTTTTGTTCGGATCGAACCGGATCGTACATTATCGACGAAAACAACACTAGGCTGAACCTGGCAACATTATGCGATTTTGAGTTGTCAAACCGCTCCGTCGAATTACGGATTTTATTATAGTGCATCTAATACGTCCCACAGCAGGGGACTGGTCTTCTCTCAGAGAGCTTGGGCTTAATTACCACGGGTGCCCACCGCGGACTGGCCATTTCAAGCGCTGAGGTAGTTGAACACTTCAAACACCACGATGTTTTCCTTCACCGTTAGAGAATGGCATTTAATCGTTCAAAAAAAATTTCAAACTTTAGGCACTGCTTAAGTCGTCCGTGACGGACGGGAAGGCCTCTTATGATGAGGTGGGACGAATCAAACTACTGTGTTTTGTTAAAAAAAATGTTTTCTTAATCTTCTTCATTTTTCTTTAGTCCCTTAGCTCCTCCATTTATCTCTATTAATGGCTAGGGAGGGTAGCTCTTCTCTTCTTCAATAACTAAAAGTAAAGATTACTTTCTGTCGTTTTCGTGTCAATTGTTTTCTTTATCGACCTCTGTGGCGTAGCGGTAGCGCGTCTGCCTACCATGCAAGAGGTTCCGGGTTCGAATCCCGGCTGGGAACAAAAAAAACCCCAGGTCTTGGATGTTTACATGTTTGTGATGTCGTTGTTTCTGGTTCCCACGACACAGGGTATCCGAGTGGGTGGCCAGAAGCAATGTATCTGCCATTATGTAAATGTTAATGTTATCTCTTATGTTTATATTTATCTCTTTTCGTTATTCTGCGAATGTGAGTGGAAGGGCTGGTAAGGGACGTCACAGGCGGACTTAGATCGACCAAATAGGGGATGTATTAGCAAAGGGGAAGACAAAAAGACCCGGAACCGGCGTGCGTGCATGCAACGGCTTATGAACGTTGATGAAGCGAAGGTGATCTGTCAGGATCGTAGCAATTGGCGGTCCCTGGTCTCTGCCTACCCCTCTGGGATACAGGCGTGAGGTTATGTATTTTCTTAACTATCCCTGACCGTTTTGATGGATGATTTCACTTGAACGTTTTACTAGCATGTCGTTTTGACACTCAAGACACTATCACCTAACAGACGTTTTAACAATTATGGTCGTCCTGCAAATAATGTAATTTTCCCTTATAGACCTTCTGATACGGAGGGCCTTCAATGACGTCCCAAGCTCGGGTTATCATCGGACGAGGCGCGGGCGTGCACGACCTCTCCTATTGACCCCTCACCATCGGATGACGTCATCAAGGCGCGTACGCCGAAGAAGCGGCATGGAGAGACGGAAAGATTTACATTTTTTTTTTCAAACTGATCCAGATTTTGAAATATGTTTAACTAGCAATGTTTATTAAGTCACAATTTTTGTACCTTTATTATTTTTAATGCACTAACCCGCGCTAAGGACAATTTTAAAAACCTATTTAGAGTGTCGACATATAAATAATGTTGTAAAGAGGTTCGAAATTTCACTGATGCCGGTGAGTCACCTATTGGCTCAGTTGGAAAGAGCGCTGGCACGGATAGCCAGAGGTCGCGGGTTCGAATGCCGGCATGGGTGGAATTTTTAGCCTCTAAATAGGTTTTTAAAACTGCATAGTTATACAATACTTACACTAAGTTTATTAGTAAGGCTGACAATACTATTTTTATTTTTAATGCACTAACCCGTGCTAAGGAACAAATTTAAAAACCTATTTAGAGGCTAAAAATTTCACCCATGCCGGGATTCGAACCCGCAACCTCTGGCTAACCGTGCCAGCGCTCTATCCAACTGAGCTAATGGGCGACTCACCGGCATCAGTGAAATTTCGAACCTCTTTACACTATTCTCTGTACACTATTATAATATACACTATTGTCGCTGCCTGTACGTAATACAGAGAATAGTGTAAAGAGGTTCGAAATTTCACTGATGCCGGTGAGTCGCCCATTAGCTCAGTTGGATAGAGCGCTGGCACGGTTAGCCAGAGGTTGCGGGTTCGAATCCCGGCATGGGTGAAATTTTTAGCCTCTAAATAGGTTTTTAAAAGGCTGACAATGTTTATTAAGTCACAGTTTTTGTACTACTTAAAAAAAAAACGGTATTTTGTTTCTAATAAATTATCGATTATGGCGTGAACGATATCCTAGGTTGGGACCGGCGCCTTCATTATGTAACTTTCAACGCATAGATCTGTGTGTTGAATTATCTTCTGAACTTTTTAGTACGTCGTCAGGCTATACTAGTCCACTGCTGGACATAGCCCTCCCCTAAAGAGCGCCACGTTGTGCTATCATAGGGGGCAATGCCCATAATCCCCACGCTGGGCATGCGGGTTGGGGATCGCAGTTCGGTGGAATTGTACTGCAGGGGGCGCTGCTGCCCCACCCCCCCGTTTGTGTCCTTTAGTCGCCTTTACGACACCCGCGGGAACAATTGGGTGGTGCTATTCTCTAGGCCGACACCACACAGCATACTCACAGAACTTTTTAGTACAATGTGTTTCAATATCACTGTCACTTGGCCACCGTGGTGGAGTATGGCCTAACCTTCCTGGATGCATTAAGAGACCCGTGCCCCGACAGTGGAACATACAGGGGTCGATATCGAACCACTGCGAGGCCGTTTATATACAATTATTGTAGATAGATATATTATATATCTATGGAATTAATCATGCGCGCGATAGCGCTTCCAGTGTAAACATAGCTAATCGCGTTATGAGTCAAGAGAGGCCCAGAATTAGTCAAGGTCGCGCGCAACGCTTTGTTTTCGCAAGGCTCGATTAAAAGTTCATTGCCAAAGAAGTCACCGCATAGACAAGCTGATTCTGCTTCGAAACTATCAAACTGATATAGCTCTACACCACAGCTCTCGAAAGCTATTTTTTGGTGTTTAAAACAATGTTTTATATTAATATTTTTCTTCTTTGGAACGCCTTGATTGTATTAAAGTACTTAATTGTACACAACACACACAACAGAATGTGTTGTTTCATCTGTGTTTTGTCTTAAAGAACATATTTTTTACAATAAGCCCACTCAGAAAGTGTCTCATTGCTCGTGCATAAACGGGTTACAAAGTTCGTCATTTCTCCCTTACAAATGTGCCGCGGGAAAAGTTATGTGGGATTCCATACCTGACCTCTTAGTTTTTTCTTTCCCAAGTTTGGAGTTTTTTTGACCAATTTTTCTCCAAATCTTTGACCAAATTATCTACATTTTGAAATGGACACCTAATTTGAGCTGTAACGTTCATCAAGCCGCAGTTTCTGTGCTACTTTGAATAACGAACGAACGACATTTACCAACAAGATACATCAAAGAAACAATATAACCATACAAATTAACATAATATAGGCAGAATAGAAATAAAAGAAATATAAAATAACCGAACCAAAAAATAAGACATAGGTTTAGCCTGTGGTGTGCCTAAATTGCCACAAAAGGCAGCCTTGTGCTGAGGGAGTGAGCCCTCAGCGCTGATTTTCAGTTAGTGCCCGCGGTGTATATTATTATGAGGTGGTGCGTAACAATGTAAACGACAGTGTACAGAACATTATTTAAAAAAAAAACCTATTTAGAGGCTAAATAGGTTTTTTTACATCAATGAAATTTCGAACTTCATTACAATACTCTCTGTATTACGTAATGGCAGCAACATCTGGCTGAAGTAATTTGCGATCACTTGTAGCCCCGAGTATCTACTTTGCAGTTAGGTTTTTACATCGGAATGATATCGTTGTACCCACATAATTATGCACATGATAATTTTTAATGCACTAACCCGTGCTAAGGACAATTTTAAAAAACCTATTTAGAGTCTATACCGGCTCCACCAACCCGGACTTGGCCCCCGTGGTGGAGTATGGCCTAACCTTCCTGCGATGCAGGAAGAGACCCGTGCCCCAGCAGTGGGGACATCCAAGAGTTGATATAGAGAGGCTAAAAATTCCACCCATGCCAGGACTCGAACCCGCGACCTCTGGCTAATATATGAATATTATTCCTTCATTAACTTAACAGCGGATTCACTTTTAATTTTTTTCCGGGAAAAGTCCAACTAAAAGCCTCAACTTGAATAGGAAGCGGGTGTAAAATGAGAGGAAAGTATCTGGATGATATCAGTGCCAAGCCCCTGGGCAACTGACGACGTAACATCACGTCCGATAACAAACGTCGATAAATTACTGACAAGATCTCGTTGTACAGATTAAACACGTGGTGATTACACGAAACGTGAGTTCGATGATAAACTTCGTTAGGTATTTTTCCATTACATTACATACCCTCACGCCTGTATCACAGAGGGGTAGACAGATACCATGGTTTGTCACTTGGTTTGTCACAAGCTGACCTCTTTCGCTTCATCAACATTCATTGGTGGATGCATGCGTAAACTAAATAAGTAAACTGTTTACTGAGAACGTTATCTAAAATCGTAAGATCAGAATCGTCTTTATTGTATGCCGGAAAAATAATTACAGAAGCGGCAACTAAAAAAAAGCAGTACAATGTCATTCAAGGGCTATAACGCAAATTAAATAGGCATCTCTCGCGAAGAAGACCGAATCGCGCGATGCGCCAGCGCCTGCTCAGACGAGGGACTTGTCGCTTAGGGACAAAAGTCCTCTAATCGTAAAAAATGTCCTCCGAGTACTTGTCGCGGACTCAACGCCTACGGCGGTCATTTGTTCCCCGGAAATTGAGTGAAGCTTACGCTATGGAAGCAATTTATATTCTTAGATTACATTGCGTTGTAATTTACATGAAGTTGAAACAGAAAAGGCGTATTAAAAGAAAACACCGAACTTTTGTCCAGTCCGGTGTCTTGATGTTCTCGGTAACTTGACGGACTTTTTGTACGGGGTACTTTTAGTCCTTCGTGTGCGTTATTTAAAACAATTTATAAGAGATCTATATCGATAAAAATAAAGTACCCGGGGGATAGTTTCTAGTCTGCGTAAGAATTTAATGCGATTTAGACGCCACATAGCACCTTAAGTAGCACGGGTTATACCATTACAACGCGACGCGACGCGGTTACTAGACTATCGATAGTGTGAATGAAACGACCATTATCGGACTAATATGACTCTATTGACCAACAATGCATTTAAAAGACTCGTCCCCCTGGTCTTTATCTCTTGGATAAAGTTTGGCCTTTGCATCAACGTTATGAGATGATTTATACAGTGTCCAGTGACACCTTCAGTCACACTAACATAACATTTACATACAAGCACATACATTGCTTTTGACCCCACACTAGGATACGCTATGTCGTGGGAACCAGAAACAACGACATCACAAACATGTAAACATTCAAGACCTGGGCTTTTTTTTGTTCCCAGCCGGGATTCGAACCCGGGACCTTTTGCATGGTAGGCAGACGCGCTACCGCTACGCCACAGAGGTCGTCAACACGCAACACTAGATGGGTGAAGGGAGCACACGGACATTGTTGCCTGGGACATTGTTTTAGATGGAGTAGGCTTGCCCAGCACCGCACGCAGGTAGACACGCCTCCAGCGTTCAGCACGGAAAGACCGCTATGGCCCATTCCACCAAGTGGTCACCCCTCGCATCCGTAGCCAGAGACTCCCACACAGTGGATTTTGCGTTGAAGTCTCCCGCCAGAAGAACGCAACTATCGGCTCATCCTGACAGCTTAGTCGGCCTACCCCACGGGGAAGGCAAATCAATGCGAAGCCAACCAAGCTGCGCCCTCTGGGATACGGACGTGAGTTTATGTACGCGTGTCTGTACTCTTAAAGAAATACGAGTATCTGTGTAATTTCCTTTTTTATGTACAACTAGCTGACCCAGCGAACTTCGTACCGCCTAACAGTCGATTCTTTATTTTTTTTTTTCTCTAAGTAAGAACCATCCTCGAACCATACTTCAAGGAATATTCTAAAAAAAGAATTTGCAAAATCGGTTCCGCTGCTCTCGAGATTTGCGCTTACCAACACATTCGGCGATTCATTTTTAGATTATAGATAAAGTGTTCTCTATCTATTTATTTATTTAATGAAATTCTACATTTAGAAAACGGCGGAAGGGATAGTAAAGTGTGTGTGCTAATGTAAGCGTGAGATTGAATTTCGGTAAGGATGGAATTTCGCAAACTGTTAAGTGTGCGAAATTTTAACCAAATCCTCTTACTTTCTACCAAAACACTCTTAAGACGTAGTATAGACGATTTTGTAATGTTGTATATCTTTTATAAATAATAGAAACTGGAACGACTTTAAATGTTGCTTTATTTGCAGTTAGGTATTGTTATTTTATAATAAAACAGAAAAACTGGATAAAAACGGTAAAGCATGTAAAACAGTCAGATCTAGTTGATAAGTAAAGTTGTAATGATGAAAATGAGGGAAATTTCGAAATGTGTGACATAATTTAAATATTTGAAAATGATAGATATAGAAAAAGACATATAAAGAATGGTGTAAAGAGGTTTGCTCCGTTACAATGTGAAGGGAAAATTCTTCACATAAATCACCTGTAGCTTGGTCTTGAGAGCGTTTTAGTAGAGTCCATGTTACAAAATATGACTAAAAATGTCGATTCCACTAAAACACTCTTCAGACGGAGTTATAGTCAGTATAAAAGAGGGAGGGATTATGATGTTAACCCTGCTTTAACTTCGTCCTGAGACAGTTCTAGTAGAGTAGTTTATAAAATAAGACTAAAAAAGTCGATTCTACGAAAAGACGGAGTTATAGCAGGTTTTTAGCAGGAATTCTTGGAACAAACAGTCTTTAACTTTGTCTGTCTGTCTGTCTGTCTGTCTGTCTGTCTGTCTGTCTGTCTGTCTGTCTGTCTGTCTGTCTGTCTGTCTGTCTGTCTGTCTGTCTGTCTGTCTGTCTGTCTGTCTGTCTGTCTGTCTGTCTGTCTGTCTGTCTGTCTGTCTGTCTGTCTGTCTGTCTGTCTGTCTGTCTGTCTGTCTGTCTGTCTGTCTGTCTGTCTGTCTGTCTGTCTGTCTGTCTGTCTGCCTGCCTGCCTGCCTGCCTGCCTGCCTGCCTGCCTGCCTGCCTGCCTGCCTGCCTGCCTGCCTGCCTGCCTGCCTGCCTGCCTGCCTGCCTGCCTGCCTGCCTGCCTGCCTGCCTGCCTGCCTGCCTGCCTGCCTGCCTGCCTGCCTGCCTGCCTGCCTGCCTGCCTGCCTGCCTGCCTGCCTGCCTGCCTGCCTGCCTGCCTGCCTGCCTGCCTGCCTGCCTGCCTGCCTGTCCTTCTGTCTGTCTGCCTGCCTGCCTGCCTGCCTGACCACCCGAAACCCGCCTGCCTGTCTGTCTGTGTCTCTTTATCTCCCTCCCTCCCTCCCTCTCTCTCTCTCTCTCTTTCTTTCTTTCTTTTTCTTTCTTTCTTTCTTTCTTTCTTTCTTTCTTAGAAATACGTTTTAACAGATTTCCTGTATGACAGTAGGTACAAATTCCACAGTAAAGCCTAGATTAAGAACCAAGAAAATTTGTAGGATTTAATTTGCATTAAAATTTAATTAACAAGTTTTCAACTAACTTTTGTCCAGCCCTGTCTCTTGATGTCCGCTTTCTTTCTTTCTTTCTTTCTTTCTTTCTTTCTTTCTTTCTTTCTTTCTTTCTTTCTTTCTTTCTTTCTTTCTTTCTTTCTTTCTTTCTTTCTTTCTTTCTTTCTTTCTTTCTTTCTTTCTTTCTTTCTTTCTTTCTTTCTTTCTTTCTTTCTTTCTTTCTTTCTTTCTTTCTTTCTTTCTTTCTTTCTTTCTTTCTTTCTTTCTTTCTTTCTTTCTTTCTTTCTTTCTTTCTTTCTTTCTTTCTTTCTTTCTTTCTTTCTTTCTTTCTTTCTTTCTTTCTTTCTTTCTTTCTTTCTTTCTTTCTTTCTTAACGAACATCTAAATGTCTTTACAGGCTTTCAAACTTACGATGATACCATCAAAGGACTTCTGCTATCGTGTCAGCCCGCCCATCGCTCTAAGAACGAGAGGGGCTCAGTCAAAATTAAATTACCAACCAACTAGCCCCTTTGAATGACAAATTCGTGTCACAAAAAGCGATCCAAACCGAAATGAAAGCCTAAAAGGCTGACGTCAAACGAGTTATACTCCGTATCGGATATGATTCCCGTGGATGTACACAAAATGAAGCATTGACAAGGTTCTTACTTCCATGCACATTCGCTTGATTTGATTTTTTTAGTCAATATCTCTTTTTTCATCCTCTCATTATGACCAAAACAACTGTATTTTAGTGACTCTACTGTTTATCTTATAAGTTGGCCAGAGGCTGACCGACTGGCTAAAACAGTTGTTACAGATGAAAACATAATTGCTATTCTTCCAAGTTAGTCGAAAATTTTAAGTAAACACAGAAAATATGGTAGGGCGAAAAGGAAGGAATATTTTGATGAAAGCTCAAAGTAGAAGGGAATTTAGTAACTTGTCAGTGAACCTAGTTTATCAGGATTGTGGCAAGTGGCAGATCCTGGCCTCTGTCTACCGCTCCGAGAT
Organism: Yponomeuta sedellus; assembly: GCA_934045075.1. Classification (NCBI taxonomy): domain Eukaryota; kingdom Metazoa; phylum Arthropoda; class Insecta; order Lepidoptera; family Yponomeutidae; genus Yponomeuta; species Yponomeuta sedellus. Next base: position 14,734,793 of record OW203744.1, on the reverse strand, counting down.
ACAGGCGTTTATTTATTTATGTGAATTTGCCAATTCAATTTTACTCCATAAATAAATAAAATAAAAGAGCTCTGAAGAAGTACCTCTTCCTATTTCCTGCTGCAAACATTGATCATATTAATTATATTAATACTTTTATTGCACATAAGTATAGCTTACAATGGCAGTGCGGCCGATTTAATTATACAAAATTTTTCTACCAGTCAACCGCAGGTGACCCCCTGCGGTTGACTGGTAGAAAAAATTGTAAGAAAAAAATTGTAAGCTATACCTACTTATGTGGTGAAAATAAGTGGTATGCGTAAGGAAGTGCGAAAAAATTAATAAATTCACGAATTAAACTAAACAACACACGTGAATATAATATACTAATAATTTACAAAGTAGTTTGAGGCTCACGACGACACGGAAGACCGTCACAGACGTGAAAGAGATCCGTTCTCTCTGAGACTAAGGATAAGGGAAAAACTTGGCTGAAGCTACCATCCCTAGCCATTAACAGAGATAAATGAAAAGCCCTTGCGTCAGCCCCAGACACCACGGAGGAGTAAAAGGGACCAAAGAAGAAGAAGTTTGTTGTCACAACTGCGGAAAATTCATTCGGTACGAAGTACAATTACAGTCAGCAAAACCGTACACCTAACGCAACACTTATCGTGCTCGGCATAAGGGTGTATTTCGAACTAAAACATGCCGTTCCTGTCACGGCGAGTGTACAAACGAGACACGCAAAGCGCTGTCGCCTGTCATTTGATTAACGTACACGTAATGAAATCAATGTACCCGCAGAACGCTCCAGTGTGTTCCGAATACGGACGGTTGGTACGAAGTTTTCATTTGCACTTAAAAATGAGACTTAAAGCGGCACTTCAAGGGGCTATTCTCATACAAACGTTTATTTAATATTTTGGTTTTTATTTACCAAGGACATGGCATTGAACTTTGCCAATACGTTAAGAGGACACAAATTGAGGTTTGATCGTACTTAGAGTTTGAATCAAATTTATCACAAAGAAATTAGAGCATTTATAAATACAAATAGATACATCTTTCGACGTGGCTTCTCCTATTATATTAAAACATAGTTTAGTGCAAATTCGCCATTGTCAACAAGCGTTTTTTCTTATTCAACAGATTAATAAATCTACTTAATAGTCTTGCGAGGTAAGGCGTCTTCTGATGAACTGTACTAAGGCTTTGGGCGGATTTGACGCCGAGGATCTGCCTTGCTGTGCAGCGTGTGCCAACCTTTGCGTCGGATATGTCAGGGATATTATACAAATTACATTGTTTTCAAAGTTATGTAGTGAAGTTATAGTAGCAAACAGTAATTCCACCCGCTACCGGTGAAGGAAAACATCGTGAGGAAACATGAGCGTCAATAGGTTTAAATACCTCCGCGCTTGATATGGCACGCGGGGTACTTAAGCCCATACTCTTTCTATGTGTAAAGGCCTAGTGGGTCGTTTATAGACTACATAAAAAATAGACTCAGGGCGGTTTGGTTGACTGTTTTTATTTTGTGTTAGTATTTTATTTGCCTTTCTTTCTGATGGATAATTCTTGTGTCGTGTCTTCAGGCTGTACAAGTCCACTGCTGGACATAGCCCTCCCCTAATGAGCGCCATAGCGCCCTGTCTTCAGCTTGCCACAGCCAGCATCTGCCTGCAGTTTTTCGCAGATCGTCATCCCACCTAGTCGGAGGGCGTCCTACACTACGTTTGCCGAGTCGCGGTCTCCACTCAAGGACACGTTAACTCCAACGGTTGTCGGTTCTTCGCGAGATATGGCCAGCCCACTGCCACTTCAACTTGCTGATTCTCTGAGCTATGTCGATAACTTTGGTTCTCTGTCGGATGCATTCGTTACAAATCCTATCCTTCAGAGAAACTCCGAGCATAGCTCTCTCCATAGCTCTCTGAGCGACTTTGAACTGGTGAACCAACTCTTTCGTGAGCGTCCATGTCTCGGCTCCGTAGGTCATGACAGGTAGGACGCACTAATTAAAAACTTTCGTTTTCAAGATGGATAATTCTTGGCTTGGTAAAACTAATAATTAGGCCTACGCTCTCAAAATTACTGATTTTTTGAGAAAAATATAAAAAAAAATAGTTTTTAGGACGATACCTACGATTAAAAACTTTTTGAAGCAGGACCCAGACAAATCCCATTCTGCCAGACGTTCGCCACGATCTTTTAGCGGGAAGGCTTGCCAAATGGCGCCGTTGGCTTGGCATCCGTTGCGACACTTCCAGCCGCGATGTTTTTTGCGGACATTGCGCTGTGTGGGCCGTGGCCAACAGTTTTGTACTGTTAGCACAGCCACTTACGCAACTACCCATATTTCATTTCATTCAGCTTTAGCTTCGCTCGTTCGTCATCAACCCTTGTATGTCCCCACAGCTGGGGCACGGGTCTCTCCCTGCATCGCAGGAAGGTTAGGCCATACTCCACCACGGGGACCAAGTCCGGGTTGGTTGAGGATTGTAAGACAGTGGCGGGCCTTACTGTCAGAAGTTATCAAGCCGCCCATAAGGCCTCTGACATGGCTTAACAACTGCCATTATATGACAGCCGGCACCAATGGCTCAACGTGCCTTGCGTAGCACGCTACCGTGCTACGCAAGGCACGTAATAGAAGTCTCGTATGCCGAAAAAATTAAAATAAGAATAGTTTCTATACGACACAATCATTTGTCCTGGGGGAGGGTATCAACACTTGTATGTCCCCACTGCTGGGGCACGGGTCTCTTCCTGCGTCGCAGGAAGGTTAAGCCATACTCCACCATGGAGGCCATGTCCGGGTTGGTGGAGGAGTGTAAGACAGTGGCTAGAGTCAGAAGTTATCAAGCCGCCCATAAGGCCTCTGACATGGCTTAACGACTACCGTTACATGACCACCGGCACCTTCGGCTTAGCGTGCCTTGCGAAGCACGGAAGCGCTCGATAAAATGCCACTAGCGGAAGTCACGGGACGCTGTACCCATCCTGTTCCTGACCGCGCCTGTTGTTGCTTAACCAAGTGATTGATTCCAATCACCAGGTTCACCGAGGCCACGACCGCTTTAGCTTACAAGTAAACAAACGGGTGATCCTATTCGAAAACTTCCTCTCCATCACTGGAGGTTGGCAGCCAGCTCTTTACAGCGCTCTCTCTTCAGTGCACTTCTGAACAATCTTGCGCATATTTTTAATGTGCCGAAACGGCGGGAATTAAGGTAATTAGATAAGATAACAGTTTATTTATACACAAAACAAACATTTTAACATTTGGGTGAAATGAACACTGAAGCGTTCGTGGCCTAGTCGAACCAAGTGAATGGAAGCAATTTCTTGAGTTACAGGATGGGTGACCGTCCCGGGACTACCGCCAGAGGGATATTTCCGAGCGCTTCCGTGCTTCGCAAGGCACGTTAAGCCGTTGGCGCCGGCTGTTACGTAATGGCAGTCGTTAAGCCATGTCAGAGGCCTCATGGGCGGCTTGATAACTTCTGACAGTAAGACCTGCCACTGTGTTACAAGCCTCCACCAACCCGGACTTAGCCCCCGTAGTGGAGTATGGACTAAACTTCCTGCAGGAAGAGACCCGTACCCAGCAGTGCAGACATACAAGGGTTAATATCGATAATATCGAACACCAAAAAAACAATTTTCATCAAAACAATACAACATTACGCAATATTATTTATTAAGTTTTACTTAATAAATAATCGAATCTCATTCTTATCGACTTCTTGACTTTGACCTGTTTTTAAGTCTTGTCTAGACAAATGCTGAATGAAAACTCAATCTCAACTTATGCAGATTCCGAACTAAAACTATCGTAAGCACGACGCATTATTGTCGGAAGAGTCCGACCTGGTTACACTTTGATTCGCAGAGCTTGATCATGGTAAGTAGAGTTAGCGTCGTCGGTTGCTAGTCTCTGACCAGTAAATCAACCAATCAAATCAAATTGTATACGGCAATAGCTTAGATGTGTAAGCCTTTTTATGTATTTTGTTTTCTGCTGTGTACAATAAAGAGTTCTTATCTAATCTAATCTAATCAAATCAATTTATGACAATGTAAAAAAATTACATTCTGTTTGCTGAAGGTCAATGTACAATGTAAAATGTAAGCCGCTGCCTTCGGGCCGTATTGTAGCGAAGAAAAAGGCAGCGGAAAAAAAAACTCCACATCTTTTCTCAAGTCATCTCAAGCCAAATACATCAGTTGCCACCATACGTATACCTAATGACATAACATTTTCATACAAGCACATACATTGCTTCTGGCCCCACACTAGGATACCCTGTGTCGTGGGAACCAGAAACAATGACATCACAAACATGTAAGTCTGGGCTTTTTTTTTCCCAGCCGGGATTCGAACCCGGGACCTCTTGCACGGTACGCAGACGCGCTACCGCTACGCCACAGAGGTCGTCCTGATTGCCAATAACAACCCTAAATGCCCAACCTAAGTTAATCCAGATTTAGATCAATAATAGGCAGTTACCGATACCCCGATACCGTCTATTTCCTACAAGGAAAGCATAGTAATGACATAGCACTACTGTTTTCAAAGACCACAACTTGACAACGGCGCTGAAAACATGGACATAACGCTGTCGACTTTGCTTACGTCCAGTGTGTAATGTCGGTCTAAAAAGTTGATTCATACAATACATATTCGATTGTATTTATCAGTCATACATACATCACACAGTAATAATACTGTTGCGATACCGTTTGAATTATTCATCCCTGAATTATTCAGCAGCATTTTGACTTTTCGATTTAGACGGTCATCGTAGGTAGAAAGGGAGTTTATTCGTTTCTCAATCGTGATAACCGAGGTGCTCAGATTATTAGATTAAAACTTTTTCTTGTATACCCTACACACCAGAAGAAATATATTAAAAGCCTTATACTAAAGCCTTACTAATATTCGACTACGGCAAAAATTCGAATGTCTGCCTAACCGCTACCTATCACTAATTGTTGACTCGTGTCGTTCCGCCGCAACTCGGGCCGACTCGGGAATCAATCGATGAGATGAATGCACTTCCGTCGTGAATCGGAACGACTCGCGATTCAGCCCCCCCCCCCCCCCCCTCAGTACATAGAGAAAACAATTAACATTAGTGGCTTAAGTAGCATAGAAGTAAAGATCTCGTGGTCTAGTGGAACCGAGTGATTGGAATCAATCACTTGAGTTAAGCGACAACAGGCTCGGTCAGGTACTGGATGGGTGACCGTGGAACAACCGCTAGTGACATTTTTTCCGAGCGCTTCCGTGCTTCGCAAGGCACGTTAGTGCCGCCGTAGCCGGCAGGCTGTAACAGTAGTCGTTAACCCATGTCAGAGTCCTTATGGCTTGATAACTTCTGACAGTAAGGCCCACTACTCTCTTACAAGCCTCCACCAACCTGGACTTGGCCCCCGTGGTGGAGCATGGACTAACCTTCCTGCGATGAAGGAAGAGACCCTCTTCCAAACAAAAGAGAGTCTCGGGTTGATATCAATACAGAAGTCGAATACCAACGTTTAGTTTAGGATTTGTCGTCTTAAAATTAATCCCATTCCTAGCCACAGCCTTACTTATTAATTACCTTCTCTTGCCGAGAAAAGAAACTACCTCCACTCACGTTACGTAATTCTATTTTTTGTTTTGACGTTACCGAAGTGTCAAAGTATTTTTTTTTATTTATATTTATTTATTCAGACAACCCAGGTCCAATATTGTTAGTAAAACAGTTGTTTAAAATCTATGTTATTACACATACAATTCATTATTCAATTAATTTCTTTTCATACTTTAAATACACTTAAAATTCGATCAATAAATTTAAAAAAAAAACAGAAAAAAAACAAAAAAAAAAAACAAAACAAAAAGTATGACGTGACAGCTCACAGTAGGCTACTCGTTCAATCGGACGAGAACATTCAGTAGAAAATTTACGTAATGTAATACCGTCCCTGGTAGTCATAATATTATGGGCTCAACCGTTAATCTCCTGTATAGGTTTGATTGTATGAACGTAAGGCAGCTGTCACACCAGGAAAAAACATAAAATATTTAAAAAGGTACAGTACAATTAGCGGCATTATTGCTTACAGAATTTCTTCCAGACAACCGACGATAGAGACGTTGTGAAAGAAAAATGAGCCAGACTACCCATAACAAAGTAAAATAAAATATCCATAACTAAAGGAAGGCCAATGAGACGAGATAAAGAATGTAAACAAAGTTTCAGGGGTTCAAAACCTTTTTATTTCAATAAATTATAGTTATACAAATTTCGGATTCCCTATTACAATCGCTGTCGTCTGTATTAGTCAAACATGATTCACCGGAAGAGTACGAATCAGCCGTATTTATGACAAAACTATCCATAGTATTATCAATCATGTTGTCAATATGGCTTTAAAAATTGTTCTCGTAGCACTTCGAACGCAATGAACTATTATAGTTCACAAAATAGCGCATGACACCAAATGTGACAACTGCCGTACTGAAAGTTTTCCTGTACCACGAAATACGCAACAACAGGTCTGCCGTGTCGTGACAAAACACTGTAATTTAAAAACAGGCATTTTCCAGAAAACGCCAAAACATTTCGTTACGAAAATCCCGCATAGATACGTCAAATTGAAACAGATTACTTTAAACATTTTATATGTGTTAAATAATAGTACACATAATTATGACGTAAAATAAAAGTTAATCTAAATGTTAAAATATAAATCGATCTTCGCACCGAATTCCCGCTTTTTTTCTTTGACAAATAGGAAAGGTTTTATAGTTCTTATGACAAAACACTGCGTTTACTGTTATTTGACATAAAAAACCTGTAAAAAAACCTTATGACAAAACTCTGCATCCAGCATGTTTTGGCAAAACACTATACCTATCTTCAGAGAAAGTATTTTGTCAAAACCGGTCTCTATAGTCTTAATTACTATGACTGATTATTAGTAAGACTTTTTTATATTTTTTGGATGCCATGCCATGTACTTAAGAACGAAGAATCGAATTATTAATGTTACCTCAAAACACGGCAGAGGTGTCGTCGATCAAATGACGCCATTACCGCATACGTGTGACAAGGACAGAGATAATAATCGCTCAATATCGCAATGTAACTCAGTAACGGTCCGTTTGTTTACATTCTTTATCTCGTCTCCTTGGCCCTCCTTTAAATATAAAAAACGCACCCAAATCATGGCTGCATCTGGGCAGGGTGCCCAGTATGCTGGCTACGTTGCCTCTGAGTTGTTTTATAATACGTTTTTTTTTCCAAAAAGTAAACATAAAGAATTATCTATGACAAGTATTTTTAGAACCTACTGTGTAGAACCTAGGACTTTAATCGATTTCCGCCACGAACGGCTGTTTCAAGCGGAAATCGATAAGTCCTAGGATGTTGATACTATACTCCAGGCTGTTCTAAAAATAGTTTTCACAGAATCAAGATTTTTTTATGTTTATTTTTGAAAAAAACGTATTACAAAACATGTTATGATTTTTATTCCATTGGGGGCGTTAGTTAGCACCCTCAAGCGGCCAAAGGAAACGTGTCTATATTTTAAAGTAGCTTTTGACCGCGACTCCGTGCGCGTCGACTTTTTTTGCAACCCCGTTCACTCCCTTAAGGGTTAAATTTAGAAAAACGGCGAAACACGTGTTCAATCAATTGTGTTGAAGAGTATTTATTTTAAGTTTCAAGAAAATAATCAATGTTCTTTATACCTCACATACAAATTTTGGCAACCCTTTTCGTCCCCTTTGGGGTTGAATTTCAAAAATCCGGTCTTATTCCTTGCCTACATTATATATAGACCCTCTGTGCAAAATTTTAGCTTCCTAGGTCCAACGGCTTGGACCGGGCGTTGATGAATGAGTCAGTCAGTCAGGACTTACAATTTTATATATAAATAGATAGATAACATGGAAATTATTTAAGCACTATTTTAGTTTGTACCGGTGCACGACCCGGCATAATATTTACGTGGATCTAATTTAGTATTTTATACGTTGACTAGCTGACCCCGCAAACGTTGTTTTGCATTATCAATTAGCCTACTACCTATACTCAGACCTACTCATATACACAACATATTATAAACCGCGTTACACACGTAGGTATACAATATATAATAAAGCTACGTGTGTAACGAGATTTAAAATCGGTGACGCCAATTCGAAGGAGTCTGATAAGAAACACTGCGACACGAGATTTTTATATAACACTAGCTTTTGCCCGCGACTGCGTCCGCGTAGAAAAGAGTCGAGGAACAAAATTTTGCAACCCCGTTCACTCCCTTAAGGTTAATTTTAGAAAAACGGCGAAACACTAGTTCAATCAAATGTGTTTAAGAGTATTTATTTTAAGTTTCTAGAAACTTAGACAACGTTCTTTATACCTCCCATACAAATTTTGGCAACCCTTTTCGTTCCCTTAGGGGTTAAATTTAAAAAAATCCGTCATATTCCTTGCCTACATTATATATAGACCCTCTGTGCAAAATTTCAGCATCCTAGGTCCTACGGCTTGGGCTAGGCGTTGTTGAGTGAGTCAGTCAGTACTTTGAATTTTATAAATATAGATTAGAAAATAAAACAAAAAATCGCTTTTCGCCTAGTGGACCCGAGTGATTAAAATCAATCACTTGGGTTAAGCAACAACAGGCGCGGACAGGTGCTGCATCGGTGTCGATCCCGTAACTACCGTTCGTGGCATTTTTTCCAAGCCATGCTTCGCAAGGCACGGTAAGCCGTTGGTGCAGAGTGTGTAATGGCAGTCGATAAGCCATGTCAGAGGCCTTATGGGCGGCTTGACAACTCTGACAGTAAGGCCCGCCACTGTCCTACAATCCTCCACCAACCCGGACTTGGCTCCAGTAGTGGAGTCTGGCCTAACCTTCCTGCGATGCAGGAAGAGACCCGTGCCCCAGCAGAAGGGACATACGAAGGGTTGATATTCAACAATAAAGAAAACTTCGCGCCGACTGTACCAACTAGAGACAAATCGATCAACGTCAGGTCTTTTGATATATAGGCTCATTCACTGAGCTTTTATCGGACAAATGCAACGCGGCGCGCGATCAACTCGGCTGGGCGGGAGACGAGTTTTTGCAAAAAACGGCCATTTTTAGACCGCCTCTCTTATCCTTATAGTTGGGCTACGTACAATAGCCCAAGCGCTAAAGGTATGTAAATACCTAAGGCGCTAGGAGTTTCTCATGTTTCCTTTCACAGTTAACAAGTGGTATTGTTATCTTCATGCAATACCAATTACTGCAGACTATTTTGATGGGCAAGGTGGAAGGAAGGAGAAGGCCGGGCAGGAGAAGGATGTCATGGTTGTGCAACATCAAGCAGTGGACCGGTGTTACAACCGCGGAGGAGCTGTTCAGAATTGCACTGAACAGAGATCGCTGTAATGTAAAGAGCTGACTGCCAACCTCCAGTAATGGAGAGGCACTTTAAGAAGAAGATTGTTATCTTTACAAATGTAGAAATATATATTTTAAATATTTTTTCCATGCCCTTATGTTGTTTTTTTTTTTGTTTAATTTATCCTCATTAATCTAATATCTTTACATTAGATTTATGTGTATTACAGAACCGAGTCATTGGAATCAATCACTTGGGTTAAGCAACAACTGGCGCGGTCATGTGCAGGATGGGTGACCGTCCCGTGACTACCGCTAGTGGCATTTTTCCGAGAGCTTCCGTGCTTCGCAAGGCACGTCACGCCATTGGTGCAGGCAGTTACGTAATGGCAGTCGTTAAGCCATGTCAGAGGCCTCATGGGCGGCTTGATAACTTCTGAAAGTAAGGCCTGCCACTGTGTTACAAGCCTCCACCAACCCGGACTTGGCCGCCGTGGTGGAGTATGGCCTAACCTTCCTGCGATGCAGGAAGAGACCCGTGCCCCAGCAGTGGGGACATACGAAGGGTTGATAACGAATGCAATCTATAGGTGGGTGAAAAATTACCGTGTTGTGTCCTTTTTTTCTGTGAATTTATTGTTGTATTGCCTGTTGGTTGTCCTAATAAAATAATCATAAATGCCGCGATCCGAACCCCTGACCTGTAAGTGTGATGCCGGCATTCTACCGCTGCGCTACCACCGCTGTATTGGTCTAGTGGTATCACGTCTGATTACCATGCCGGATCTCGTGGCTTCGATCCACACTGCGGGCCGCCGTACATTTGTACTAATGACGTTAGTCTGGGTGTATTTCCACGTTTGTAAAGTCCTTGGAAAACATTACCATAGGTCATAAGTATCCTAGTTTGGACCAGGTCACGCGATTTTGTTGAGTGGAATTTGTTTTTAATAGATAATAAAGCAGGCAATGAATGTTTATGGTTGAGATGGCTGACCCCTGCGTTATGCTCGTGAACGAGTGCCGTTTGTGTGTCTGGTCTCAGCACTAATGTTTCCTCCAATTTTGTAAGAAAAATAATTAGACGATTTGAGAAAAGTGGAGTTTTGTTTCCCGCTGCATTTTTTTCACTACACTACGGCCGGAATACGGCTTATCATTTACACTACACATTGAGTTTCAGCAAACACAATGTGAATTCTTTACGTCGAAACGTCGTTGACGCCCTCTGTGGCGCAGCGGTAGCGCATCTGCCTACCATGCGAGAGGTCCCGGGTTCGATCCTCGGCTGGGGACAAAAAAACCCCCAGGTCTTGGGTGTTTGCATGTTTGTGATGTCGTTGTTTCTGGCTCCCACGACACAGGTATCCGTATCCTAGTGTGGGGCCAGAAGCAATGTATGTGCCTGTATGTAAATGTTATGCGTTAGATTGTCTGTTCCTTTCCACTATTTAACCCGCATTCTAGGAGAGTTTTATGAAATCGTGTGGTCATAAACACCGTTTGACTGTAGCACGCTTAGTCTATTCAAGGCATCTAGCCTAGCTGGATTCGACGCGCAAATTGAGTAAAACGAGTCCTGGAGACAAGACGGAAACGAGTTTTGAAACGTTTTGGGCTTTTAGTATAGGTGTTCAAATATTTGACTAGAGTTGACGGTCGTTAGCCTAGATATATGAAATATCTTTCTGTGTTTGAACGTTCCTTTGAGGCTTAAGGCTAACTCAGGCACTAGGTAAACATGGCTAGAATAAGAGGTGCGGAAGTTCTGGGGCAACAAAGGATTTAATAAGCTCGCCTTTGTATATTATATGTTCTGTGTACTTTCTTACGTTAACTTTCCTGTATGGTTTTAGCAAACATAAAAAAAAGAAAGACACTAACAAGACACATCGCAAAAACCAAATAATGGGCCATAACAGAACGAAATCGAAATACACAATAGACACAAAACTAAAAACAAAACATAGATTTAACCTGTGGTGGGTCTAAGTTACCGCCAAAGACTGTTAAATGATTTAGGCGGACATTGTCCCATTCGCAAAATGTCCCTTCATCATTTCGCAAAAGGACCCTATCGCAAAATGACCCTTTGGCAAAGGGACCCTAATCCAAAACTACCCTTTCGCAAAAGGACCCTAACGCAAAATGACCCTTTTGCAAAATGTCCCTTTCGCAAAAAGTCCCTTACAGCAAGCCTATTACGGTCACGTTTATCGCTCGACAAATGGCAAATAAAAAATTTGTAAGTCCAGTTGGTCGGAGTGGAATGAGGGTTTATCTTGACATTTGTCGAGCGATATACTCAAGATCTTCAGGACTTGATAAAGTCTCTGTTTGATAAGCTGTTTGCTATCCTTGACCAGCCAGGTATTTAAGAATAGGATAGAGAATAAAAACTTATTCTATGGTACCTACCAATTACTTTACTACCCAAAACTTGTGTAATAAAGGGCGAGTAGTTAGGGACGTTTTGAGGAAGGAACGCTTTGAGAAAGGGACGATATGAGAAAGGGACGATATGAGAAAGGGAAGATATGAGAAAGGTACGATATGAAAAAGGGACGCTTTGAGAAAGGGATGATGTGAGAAAGGGACGATATGAGAAAGGGACGCTTTGAGAAAGGGACGATATGACACAGGGGCGTTTTGAGAAAGGGACAATTTTTGTCGGAGGGACATTTTGCGAACGGGACATTGTCCGCCTAAATCAGCTGACTCACCATTGTTTTCGTGCGCAATAACGTATAAGAAGGATTGGAGGCTCAAACTTACTTTTTGAACAAATTAGCTTCACAATTTGCGGCATTAATTTCATCTACATGTGGGGGCGTCTCTCTGTTTCCCTGTAGAGGACCCGGGGGCCAAGGCCCCGGTTACCCTCCCTCAAATGCGGCCCAGTACATGCAATCGATTCGTGACTACATACACTAACCGACAGCTATCTATATATAAATAAAATTAAAAGTCCTGACCGACTGACTCACTCATCAACGCCCAGCCCAAGCCCTTGGACCTAGGAAGCTGAAATTTTGCACAGAGGGTCTATATATAATGTAGGCAAGGAATAATAATAAGACTGGACTTATTGAAATTCCACCCCTAAGAGCTAAGGGGGCAAAAAGGGTTGCCAAAAATTGTATGGGAGGTTTAAGAATGTTGTCTAATTTTCTTATCACTTAAAATACTCTTCAATACAATTGATTCAACACGTGTTACGCCGTTTTTTTTTTAAATTTAGTCCTTAAGGACGGGGTTGCCAAAAATAAAGTTCACGCGGACGGAGTCGCAGGCAAAAGCTAGTTAGGTGATAAATCAGGTCGAGAGTGATACATCTCACAACTGACATGTTTAAGAAAGTCGAAATAATAAAATATTTCAACGAAAATAATTTACATTCTGTTTGTTGCATGTCAATGTTACTTGTTAACCGCTGCATTCGGGTCGAGTCTTTACTTCAAAGTTTCCATTTTTTGCTAAACAATTCCAAAATGTATTTCTTAATGACTCACGAAGCTCACGCACAGATAAACTTTTTTTTTTATTTACGGTTTACTGGAAGAACTCTCTTAAAGAGATTAGCTCGCCTTTGTACCTGTAATCTTTCCTGCTATTGTTCTGTGTGCAATAAATTATAACAAAATGAATTAATAATTAGAACACTCGATATCCCGGCTGGGGAACGAAAAAAAACCCCAGGTCTTGGATGTTTACATGTTGGTGACGTCGCTGTCTCTGGTTCCCACGACACAGGGTATCTTAGTGTGGGGCCAAAAGCAGTGTGTGTCTGTGTGGAAATGTTGTTGTTAGAATATTTTCGGGGATTAATCGCGTAGTAATTTATTTCTATTTTACCTCGACGTTTCGACGACGTTACAGTCATCGTGGTCACGAGAAGACTGCTGAATATTCTAACTATGTGTACAAGTCGCGAAAGTTTAAAATATGTTGTAAATGTTGTTGTTATGTTAATTATTAGCCTACGATATCCAAATCGCACTCAAAGTCGCGGAAACAACTTGCATTGAATTGAACAATGAATCAACCCTACAGCAGTAAGTAAAAACTACTTATCATGTGGACAAAAGATGTCAAACCAATCGGTCAGGTGTGCGTTGCAGGTGCACTTTAGAAATTAAATTGCTCTTTTTAGCGCTCGATAACCGAAAGGTGTGAGCTTTAACTACGACCCTACTTTTACTACGACATGTGTCTGGCTGTGTGAATTTATTGTTAAATGCTTTGGGCCAGTTTCTGAATTGAGGATTTCGCTAAGCAAATACTTCAATCAATCAATCAATCAATCTTTTATTATCATAAATTAGTATTCATATTCATAGTATAATAGTAATACATATTCATTCAGTTGGGAGGGGCTACTTTCAAGTACCTCGACGATGCGTTTAGAGCGAAAATTCCACATAGCCTACAAACGAAGGCCTTCAACCAATGCATACTACCTATTCTCACCTAACGGTGCTGAATGGACCTCAAGATGGACCAAATATGGAGAAAATCCAAGTCGCGGCAAGAGATTGGTCGTGTGTGAAACGTCGATATTCGGCTATTAGCAAGGTCGACGGTATACTTAAGTATAGATGGCGGGCATTTGGTTTGGCGGGATGACAACCAATGGACTAAAGAGCGGTGGTAGCGAAGCGGTGTAGAGCTCCTGTTTCTCAATCGGGAGCTTGTGGGTTCGAACCCCAGCATGTACTTACCAATGACTTTGTTTTCTAAGTTATGTACATTTGTGAAATTATAGTAGCAATACTACTCACTGACGGTGAAGGAAAACATCGTAAGGAAACCCTAGTGTCTGAGGTGTTAGAGTACCTCAACGCTTGCTACGTACAATGTCCCAACTATGAGGCTAAGTGCGGAAATCTCAAGTCTAACTAACTAACCAATGGACTAAGTTAGTCAAGAACGGGTCGAAGGTCGGTGGGCAGACTACCAGGGGGTGAATCTCTAAAATGCATAGTTGTTCAATAGAGTATAGACGGCGACCTTCTCACTAAAAGTGACCTCATCCAGACAACCTTTGGATGGACTGGAGCATTACATTGGAGAAGGAAGTAGGTAGATCGATTGCAAGTTTACAAGTCCTTTTGGGTATGGGATGATCGTGGAAACACCTTAAAGCACCCAGCATAAATAAGGAAGCCACAAAACTAGGTAAATTACGCGTATAATTAGGCGAATGAGTCAGTTTAAATCAATGAGCACTCAGTTACGACGCATACTGGAGGATATTTTGAAAAAATAGCCGTATTCAACCATTAATTTGAATAATAATTAAGGTGGATTCTGTGTGCCAGCTATTTCCATAATGAGGTTAATAGTGCATGATGGTAAATTACCCTATTATGTACATTACCCCAACCTATATTAGGATTTGTAAAGGGTGTGTGCAAATAATTTCCTTACAGAGCTGAAAATGGGGTGTTTTATTCTTCAATAGGTCGGCAGAGTCCGAGCGGTCGCGGATGGTAAGGGATTAGTCAAGGCATTGGGAAAAAAGGCATATACCCAGTATTGGGCAGCGGTGGTGGTAATTATGATGATAATTCTTCAATACGAACCAACTTTTAGAGTTAGTAGAAAATGCTTCAGGCATTAAGCCCGCCACTTGTTTAAGTGCAATATTTTATTTCATTAGGCACTAAAATTATTAATAATAATACCCCAGCGGTTGAAATTGCCAATCTGCGGTGGACACGTGTGGTAATTAAGCACATACTGCCTCTCTGAGAGAAGCCCCTTGCACTGCAGTGGGAAGGTTATATATAAAAAAATAAAAAATTTAATACTTAACCAAATTTAATACGAAGAAAACTAAAGCGGTGGTAGCGGAGCGGTGTAGAACGCCGGCTTCTCAATCGGGAGGTCGTGGGTTCGAACCCCGGCATGTACCAATGACTTTGTTTTCTAAGTTATGTACATTTGTGAAATTATAGTAGCAATACTACTCACTGATGGTGAAGGAAAACATCGTAAGGAAACCCTAGTGTCTGAGGTGTTAGCGTACCTCAGCGCTTGCTACGTACAATGGCCCAACTATGAGGCTTAGTGCGGAAATCTCAGGTCTAACTAACTACGAGGAAAACTTCGAAATGGAAAAATAACATTAGCCGCTCTGTTCCATACCAAAGTTACCACCTGCAGCATTAAAATCTATGAAACGAAACAACATTTTAACTTTTTATTCTGGACATCGGTCGTCGCCTGAGGAGTCGGGGGTATGACATTTGTTCCGGGGCATACCTGATGCAAAGGATCTCCCTGGCGGTGCAACGAGGTAATGCTGCTAGCGTCATGGGAACTTTTGGGTCGGGTGTGTCCCGGGGCGGTATTTTTGAATAAAAAATTAAGTTTTTTTTAAAATATTTTTTTATTTTATTGTTTATTGTGCTACTTTTTATGACGAAGCTTTGTGCGAATTTTCATATTGTGTAATGCCTCTTATTAATTCATGAATAAAGTTTCTTATCTTGTAGGTACTTTTAAACTATTTTGATTCTCGATTTCAATACCCAAAGTTGTTTGTATTGACAAACGCTACAATACTTATTGTATTGCGAAAATTGGCCTGTATTAACAATTGTCCTATAAAAACTAGTTTGTTTGATAGTTAATTCCAGTATTAAGTAGACATCATCATCGTGATAGGCCTTTGTGTACATTATGGACAATTTAAGCAGTCCTCCTGGTAGGTAGTAGTAGTACGAGCGACCGTGGAAGTTGTGCGTTTTCTGACACTAAAACA
Source organism: Yponomeuta sedellus (assembly GCA_934045075.1). Lineage (NCBI taxonomy): Eukaryota > Metazoa > Arthropoda > Insecta > Lepidoptera > Yponomeutidae > Yponomeuta > Yponomeuta sedellus. The sequence goes on along the minus strand of OW203744.1, from coordinate 14,718,643 downwards.
TCAAAATTTGACAATGAATTTACTAGAAGTTACTTTAACGATAAAACATGCTACTGGCGTTCATTCTGCTACACTTGCTAGTCACACGAAAAAATCAGGGGGCAAAGAGAGCATTTTGATAAACAATGAAAACTTCTTGATTTAAGAGTATTTAATTAAATAATATGTAAAAATTCGAGCTGAATTACTTGTGAATATTTCATAATATAATGCATAATTCAATGTTGTTTCATTCAATAACCCTGGCCCTATACCTTTGCAATTGAATTACACATTTAAATTAAAATTTTTAACTGTTTAAACCTTATCAGATGTGCCAAACAGCATAAAACTAAAAAAATCTTTATTATGATTATAACACTATGTGTACCTACTTAGGCAATTAATTGTACAAGTTTGGGTTACAACACAATTTTATTTTTATGACAAGGTTTTGATGAAAGATGAAAGTATGCCTAGGTATTATGATTTAGATGAAAAATGTTCCATAAACCAGCCCTAGCCTATACCTCTGGCATAAAGGCATGAGTTTATGTATATTTTGTTTCATTTGAACTAACTATTACTATTACGATACAAAAAATACAGGCTGCAATAACACCTATGAACTTTTGCTCATCATTCATCTTATTCATTTAAGAAGAGATTGAGATTATATTATTTTTAATGCACTAACCCGTGCTAAGGACAATTTTATAAAGCTATTTAGACGCTGTACTTAATACAGAGAATATTGTAAAGAGGTTGGAAAGTTGGAAAGAGAGCTGGCTGGGATAGCCAGAGGTTGCGGGTTCGAATCCCGGCATGGGTGGAATTATTAGCCTCTAAATAGGTGTTTAAGAGATTGAGAGTCAAGAAATTGAGAAGGCGTTGACCTCTATTGACAATTTTGTGGCTTTTACAGTATTTAAAAAGAATTATTAACAGAGGCTAAAGCCGAATGAAACAAAATGTAATACATAAAATGTACTGGTCTAAAGTCACTAAACCTACCTAACTGAAATGGAAGCTTAAATGTTTTTTAAACTTACTCAGAACTCAAGTTCTCAGAATTTTTTTACGCATGATTCAAATGCTATAAAATGATTAGGATGGCAAAATTAGTGATAACCAACCATTTCAATCTTGTTACCCCTGACCTGTTAAGCTCATTTACCCCAGAACCCCTGTTTTCAGCTGTCTAAAAAAGTCTTATTAAAGAAATATTCACTGGATGTGATAAGCTTAGAAAATATTATTAGGTGTCAAAAAGTCAACAAATTGCATGTAAAGAAACTCAGTGAAAAGTCAAGATTTTCAGCAGACAGCAGCAAGAGCTATCATGTAGCTCTATTCTGTCTTTATTTATTTACTTTAACATTATATTTTCGAGTAGCTGTTTTACCCTTGCAGAGGAAATTACCCCCCGGGTTTCAAACCCAGGGGTAGCCAGCAATGCTGTGAGGCTCTTCCAGTAGACCAACACTAGTGAGGAAAATATTGCTTGCACCTTCCCCAGCTCAGAATTTCTTTAGCCATTAACCAATTGGACCATAGAATTTGCATTGATAACAACATAAGAGTTATTCACGATTTTTTAGTAAGGCTGTTTTTCTGAAGTTTGTACTAACATTTTGCTGGAAACTAGTAAATACATTTCTAGCCACTGAAGGATGCACTCGTGAATTCTAGGCAGAGGGCTATGCAGTATTGCCCTTTGTGGCACGCGAAGCCCGAAATTAACGAACTGATGTTTTCCAACCTATTTGTACGAGAGGAGTTAGGTTGTTTTGCGGCCAGATCACCGGAGTGAAACGCCAACAGCTGTGTCGCCAGCCGGCAGGCCGGCGCCAGCCGTCTGCGACGCCACGCCAGCGAAAACAAACCCGTCGAGCCCAGAAAGGTTACCGAAGTCGCAGAAAAAAAACGATGTCGAAATCGCTGTTAAAAGTATCGAAAACGTAGCGGAGAAAAGGCAGTTACAAATGTACTTACGTTAGTAACACAGTATCATCCAATAACAAGCATTATCACAGCCTGTAAAGCACTGTCACTGAATAAATAATCACAAATCCAACACTGAACATATTCGAATGCCATCCAACGTATTGCACTTTGATCCGCAAAAACACATGTAAAAGTGAAAAAAAATTGCACAAAACTACGTGTAGATCACGTACAGTTTAACAAGATACTAATTATAATGTTTTCATCACAGTAAACTGAAATAACCGAATAACAAACGGCACTTTAGAACTTGTCCTTGCGTTCACATAAATTGGCAGCCATCTTAAGTTTCATACGAATACTTTTTTCCAGAGTAAAAAAAAGTATTGCCAGAATAGAGAAAATTAAATTTGCATTATTTTTACCTGACTGCGAAAACAAAGAAAGGTTATTGTTTTCACGCGTATGAATGTACATGATTTAGAATTCCGAACAGGATCTGTGTGCTAAATTTCAACTAGTTGAAGTGTGACAGATACCTAAACTTAAAAACAATTACAGTTATAGTAATAGAAATAACGAAAAACCTGAAACAATTACTATTCAGAAACAACAGTTAAATGCACTTCCAATAGGTAAGCAAAAGTTAAAATTAAAAATTAGTTATTTTCTAAAAACTTATTGAAAGGCTCGAACCCGCGACCTCTGGCTAATCGTGCCAGCGTTCTCTCAACTGCCAGCATTACTGAAATTTCGAACCTCTACAGTACTCTCTATATTACGTACAGTTATTTTCTATTTTTCATACAGTGTTGAAGATTGCTACGAAAAATAAACTAAGAATTTTTAATTTATGCTTAACGGTTCTAGAATTTGCTTTGCAGTATACAGGGCGTCCCAAAGTTATGGGTCATGAAGGGAAAGTACCTTAAATATCGTAGATAGGGTATTTTGCTGAAAGAAGACTTTATGTTATTTTTAAAAGATAGTAATTCTGCATTCAAAGATTTTCGAAAAATTACTTGCCTTGTCTGGGAATAGAACCAACTTAAATTTAAAAAAAAAACATCCCTTCTTTTATGATGCCAATCGAAAAAATGGCCAAAAACTAATAACTCTTCTTAAGTAACATAGTATTTAAAAAGAAAGGAACAGCGTGAAATTAATCATTTTAATCAAATTAAAAACATGCCTGAAACTGCCGTAGTCAATGAAGTGGGTATTTTTTTAATAAATTTATTAATTAGATGCTCAAAATGTGATCCCTCTTGTCTTACGCAAATCGCCAATCTTTTAATGAGGCCGCTGCCTGTTGATTTTCATTTAATTTTTAACTTAATTGACTACGGCAGTTTCATGTATGTTTTTAATTTGATTAAAATGTTTGATTTCACGCTGTTCCTTTCTTTTAAAATACTATGTTACTTAAGAAGAGTTATTAGTTTTTGGCCATTCTTTTGATTGGCATCATAAAAGTAGGGGTGATTTTTTTTTATTTAAGTCGGTTTGATTCCCAGACAAGGCAAGTAATTTTTTTTAAATCTTTGAATGCACAATTACTAACTTTTAAAAATAACATAAAGTCTTCTTTCAGCGAAATACCCTATCTACGATATTTAAGGTACTTTTCCTTCATGGCCCATAACTTTGGGGGACGCCCTGTATTATACTGCAAAGCATAGAACCGTTTTGCGAACAATTTCAAGGTTTCATTATTTTTACATTTAACGGGTTAAAATAATAATTGTTTATTCGGTAAATTACCTTCATGAGAAATACCTACTATACAAAAAGCTTTATATAATACCTTTTTATTTTTCATTAAAATAGGTTACTTTAAGAGCTCAGGCTGAATATTTCAGTGTGGACTATTTTCATTGTTTTAAATCGAGAGAACATAAGCAACGTCAATTTACGTCGGCGTTAATGCAAAAGAAGTACGTCGTTACCTGAAATTCTAAAAAAGATGGACTCGCTGACCTATTTGGAGGACTGTAAATTTTTACATAATGGGATGATTTTCACATTTAAATAATATCATAGTAATTTTTGAAACTGCAGGTTTCAGTAAAATCCGATGGTATTCTTGATCTTTGAACTCTTTGATTATGGAATTTAATTAATTCATATTTCATTATTATTTATCTGGGTAAGAAAAAGGTGTAGAATTATTCGTAGTGTGAACATTGACATAATACAACCAACAAAGCAGTAAAATAAGCTATTCAGCTTTGCAACTCATTTAGACTTAATCATATGTTTTGAATTACATAATTACGAGCACTATTCATTCGAACGAACAGCAAGAAAAATAGCGTCTCGTTGGTGGTATTTGTGGTACGGGCGATTTTTTTAATGTCGGGCAAATCACTTCTTTCAGAACTTAAGTTTTCCTTAAAATGGGACATTATATTCTACATGGCAACATTCTTCGTAAACCATAGACAACACGCTTTTGTGTTTTTTCTTTGGCTATGATATTAACTAGAGAGCCTAGAAATTGTCTTGATTGAAATTGTGTGGTAAAGTTTTTGAAACTAGTGTAAAGATTTCAGACGAAGTGGTCCACTTGAGCCAGACTCAGAATAATCAATAATGTAAAAAAACGATAAAAATACCTACAACGTGAACCCAGACTTCTCCTTGATTTGGGACGTAATATCAAAGATCGTCTAAAAGACACAAACAAAACGATTATAGGAATGTCTTAGAAAAAAATAAGTTTCTTGTCTGCAGATATTTACAATGCATTTGCCATGGACTAGGCTCTACTCAATCTGCAGAAGAAACTGGGGCACGTCTTTCTTCTCTAGCTTCTCAGTTGATATTCTATTGACGGCACATTTTGTACAAATCACGTTAAGAGTATTACGTAATTCACTCCAAATCACCCCTTTACTGAAACCCTTTACACGGCAGCCAATTTCTAATTTGAGAATTTCACATGATAACAATCATGGCGGCCCTTAACTTCTTTGTAGATTATTCAAAACCGGGATTACTTATGCACTAAAATTTCCAAATCAGAAATCGGAACTGTAATGAAATAAAACTGCGATAATTGGAAGTTAACAGTAAAATTTTATTCACTGTGTTTTTAATATTTTTTTCAACATTTTAGTTCACTAACTTAGCTTATAGACCACTGGCCTTACATTACATTATTGTTATTTAAATTAAACATTACTCGTTCAAAAGATCGCGATCTAAACGAGTCCCGCTGAAATAAAGACTCTATTTTTAAAGTAATAGAGTAGATTTCGGCAGAACTCTTTTACTCCCGTGACCAAAAACATTTATGCTGAATCGTTAAATTTCAGAAAAGCAACTTTCAAGCCTTTGCTCGAAATAGCGATGGTGTGCTTTTAAGAAACTGTCGACAAAATTTACAGAAAATTATTCAAATGAAAACAATACGTTATAGTAAAAGGCAGGCAAGAATACAAATAAAAATGCTGGGTCCAATTTAAAGAGGAAAGACAGTCGTAATTTACTTAAAAACAATAATTTTTTACACGTTATTATGATTTTATCACAAGGTTAATTCTAAAGTAAGAAACATTCCCTTCTAAAACGAAGGTTGTCAAATCAAAGCCTACAGTAATAATAATGGATACTGTTGGTTTCATAGTCTCCTTATTTATGATTTTAATATAATTTTCTTTACTGAAATTTTTCCTTATCATTAAATTTTTTTTATACGTACTTTTACTCTAATGTTATGTAAGTACATGAGTACAATCGAACTTAAAAAAAAAAATCAGTTCACAATGCATTCATTTCCACAATTTATTGGAATGCAGGTAAAAACAAAGAAAGGAGCATTTTTTTCCAACTTTCTCAAAAGTTAAGGCTCTTTACAGACATTATTCTCCGTGAAAATATTGAAAACACACTGCGGAAAAAAAGGTTGCAAAAAAATTTTAATGCATTCAGGAAGAAAATTATCTGTAAGGCCCGGTATAGAAGTTATCTGTAGAATGAAATTGCTTACGTTAAACAGAGAAATGCACATTTGGAAACACAATTAATTTATGAAAAGTCGAAAAGGTTTTGTTACAGAAGAAGTCATACATGAGGTCATCCTGTCTTAAACATTACCCCAAATTTCCTTAGAGAATTTCACTAAAGAATATACTTAGGTGATCACTCTCAAATACACCACGATGAGCCCTTAACGGCAATATTGTCAAGAATGGGAATCAAAATTCGATTGTTACCAGTAAAATCATTCAAGTGGGTGTGACAAGAAACATTGTCTATTTCTGGCATTGAAAACATTAGAAAACTAATACTGACAATATAACCGCCGGGCACATTACTACCTGTGAGACTACAGTCAATTTATTTTTAAGTCCTCTGTAACAAAACCAATTAAAACTTGACTAGACATCACACGCGCACATCAAAACTGCCCTTTAAATAGCAATGCAGTATTGTCTCTTAAGGCCACTTCTTATTCAACTCAATTCAATCAAAATCACTGGACCTAGCGCACTCCTAGCCAACTCAAAACACCTGGGTTAACCGCCAATTTGCGAGCTTTTTAACGTATCAAATTTGGCCATGTATTATGTAGTAACGATGTTGGTCCAATCAAATCATTTTAATGCACTAAACATTGTCAAAGAAAATCTACAATCTTTATATTGACGGTACAAACTTAACAGACCAAATTGGATACGTTTTGAGCACCTACAACCCAAGCAAATTAACATGGCACATGTCTCGGGTGAAGTTAATGTGGAAACTCAAACCACGGTATCATATTTCATTAACTCGGGTTGTAAATATACGCTCTGATCTAAAAATAACCTCCATCTCAACATGTTCTATCACAACTCGCAGTATTCCCCATGCTACGCAAACACAGGGCTGTAGGCACTGATAATCACATTCAGTCTGCCGGGAACGCCTGCCAACCAAGCCACTAGAACGGTCAATTCAGGGCGGAATCAGGTTCAAAGACGTGCCGCGGTTCACTTCACTTTATGATCAGACCTTGAGTCTTCTGGTACTCCATCGGAAGGAATATGTGCATCAGCTTTTCAATTTCGCTTCTGCACAGCGGGCAGCGTTCGCATCTGGAAGGGAGGAGAGAATAGGTCAATATTTAAGTGGCTAAGGTCTAAGAGGAATTAATGATAATATTGATAATAGCCAAGTATATTTATGTAAGATCCCACAAATAATACAGGTTTATTTGCAGAAGGTGGTCATAAATGAATAGGGAGGGGTGGGAGGCCTTACCGCGGCATTGGACAAAATAGCGGCTACTTAAAAAATTAAAACCTGAAAAAAGGTTCTTCATAATCTATAATGAAATGAAAAGGTTTTCAAAGTAGCGCAGAAACTGCGGCTTAATGAACGTTAAAATTCAAACTAGGTGTCCATGTCAAAATCTAGATCATTTTGGAGAAAAAATGTACAAAAAACTCCAAACTTAGTCTTTCAAAGTCCTTAATTAACATAGTTTAAATAATTATTATAAAACATAGAACTCATACATTGTACTGGCTTTAATGCCAGACCTCATTGTCATCTAAGTAATCGTTTATGTTATAGCAGCCTTTTTGGCACAAAGTGTGCTTAAAATACTTTTTCAACCGCGATTCAGGTAAGCTTAATATTAAATTGACTTCGCCAAGTTCAAGATTTATGATTTTTCGAGTATTAAGGTAATTTATACACTTCATATACTAAGGATAAATTATTTAAACGGTCCAGGTTATTTGAGTACATTTCATTATAAACTTGGCATAAAATTACACCTAGTTAAATTTTGAAAGAGCTCGAAATCCATACAAAACACGACTTTATTTCTTGTGAGTTTTTACAATTCTTGTCACACTTAAACCTGATGTAATGTCCATGTGCCGCGTTTATTTGTAGAGCGTGTCTAAACGGTGAAAACAACAAGACTTCTAATTGACTCGTCTCACAGTCTCTGTGTTCGCACATATGTATAAAAAAATACGTTGGCCGCACAGCACGGAAAAAAATTACACATGTCAGCTCCTCAGATTGGTTGTGACCTAAAGCTGGAGAACTACTGCTGACAACTGTCAGTTTTTTATCTTGCTGTGCGACCAAAGGACAACTGTGTGCTAGTAGAAACAGTATCTTGAGGAAACCTGAGCGCCTGCGGTGTTTAAATACCTCAGCGCTTGAAATTGCCAATCCGCGGTGGGCACGCGTGGTAATTAAGGCCATACACTCTCTCTCTCTCTGAGAGAAGGCCTGTGCCCTGCAGTAGAAAATTTATATATTAAAAACACCTTAATGGGTGTCCAATCCACGGACTAAATAGGGCTATACTGCAAGACAACACCCGTTTGCCACCCCCGACCAGTCCGCGAAGAACTGTTCGAGATCATCGCGCCGTAGTCATCATAATTAAACAACAGAGCCAAAAGCAGGGTTGAGAGATTTTTTCCCACTGCATTTTTCTCCTACACTATGGCCCAAAGGCAGCGGCTTACAGTTTACAGGGCGCGTGCAGTGCACGGATGGGTGACCGTCTCTGACTAACGCTAGTGGCATTTTTCCAAGCGGTTCCGTGCTTCGCAAGGCACGTTAAGCAGTTGGTGCCGGCTGCTATCGATAGATGGCAGTCGTTAAGCCAATTCAGAGGCCTTTGTGATTGAGAATAAAATGCTCGATCATCTGAACCTACCTATCACCGAGATATAGTCTGTTAGCTTTTAGAATATACCTCGGGCTCAAGAATACACCAGTAGGCTTCGGTTATACTAGTAGGCTTCGGTTTTCGCCAATTTTCGCCGGTTTTCGTACTGATGATCAAGTTCTGATTTTGAAATTAAGTGTCATATTAGTTCCGATTTCAAAATTAATGACAGTGTTACACAAGAAATAAGTCTCGCGGATGTACCTGCGCAGATGACCAAAATTTTGGATGTGCGGCAAGTTGATCGACCAATCAGATAGTTTCATTTTATGGAAGACCGCGCGCCTTTGTTGCTATTGGTTGATTCAACGTCATCGATGCAGGTGACTATTGGTTTGGCAATATTAGCGTGAGCGAAATAGGTAGCGCTACTGCGGCAATCAATTCTGCACCTTAACCGTATGGGTTAAAGATCATGTTGAATGTACTCATAGCTTCGGGTACTTTCGTAACACTTCTTCCTAGTCTGCGCGAACGTAGATTCCCGAAGGGACTTTTATGATGTGCAGTACTGTATCATATTAGTTCCGATATTTCTATTGCATGAACATATCCGATTCTATCCGATAGGAGCCGCTCTAAATTCTAAAATAATTAAAACTGTCTTTATACGGATTTTACTCGTTTATAAAATTTTTACAATTTCCCGACGTTTCGGAACTTTTTTAGGTGCCGTGGTCTCGGATGGCAGTTTTAATTCTCTAGGCGGTGGTAGCGGAGCGGTGTAGAACGCCGGCTTCTCAGCCGGGTGGTCGTGGGTTCGAACCCCGGCATGTACCAATGACTTTGTTTTCTAAGTTATGTACATTTGTGAAATTATAGTAGCAATACTACTCGCTGATGGTGAAGGAAAACATCGTAAGGAAACCCTAGTGTCTGAGGTGTTAGCGTACGCTTGCTACGTATAATGGCCCAACTATGAGGCTAAGTGCGGAAATCTCAGGTCTAACTAACTAACTAACATTATGTCTAGTGTTCGTGTTAACCTTAGAAAATACTATATTCTAAAAGCACAAAAAATCCCACCCTCCGTCTAGTCTAATGCGAGCGAGCGGCTTCAACACATAGCAACAGTGGGAAGCCTTACAAAGAAAACTGATGTGACAACAGTTTATCGTGCTGTTATCTTACAGCATATTTAGTTCAAACAGTAAACGATAAGGCAAATGGATTGCTTTGGGGGCATGTGTCTGATAAATTCGTTTCTAGTACTGTTTTAAATTATTAATTTATAATCACAGAGTGCTTAGTGCGAGTTTTTTAACTACTCGATCGCGTTAACGTAAACTCATATTTCTATAGCATCGAGGAAGCGCCACCTAGCGACAAGTATGGAAATTAAAATTGCTGAGTGCGAGTTGTAATGGTTTACGTTGAGAAGTGAACACGTTTACCAGCCAAAACACAAATAAACGCGAGTGCGAGTTGTACTGTGACAGCGCTTTGCCAGTTCGAACGGTTAACTTACTCATACTCACTACTCAATGCTCGATTAACGCGGTAGTAAAGTTATTCGATTGGATCTGTCAAACTCGCACTAAGCACTCAGAACATTAGAGTGTCGATCCGATGCCATCGTCATGCTATACTAGTCCACTGCTGGACATAGCCCTCCCCTAATGAGCGCCATGTCTTCAGCTTGCCGCATCCAGCATCTGCCTGCAGTTTATCGCAGATCGTCATCCCACCTAGTCGGAGGGCGTCCTACACTACGTTTGCCGAGTCGCGGTCTCCACTCAAGAACACGTTTACTCCAACGGTTGTCGGTTCTTTGCGAGATATGGCCAGCCCACTGCCAATTCAGCTTGCTGATTCTCTGAGCTATGTCGATAACTTTGCTTCTCTGTCTGATGCATTCGTTACGAATCTTATCCTCCAGAGAAACTCCGAGACAAGAGTTCGAGGCACAAGAACGTGAAGCTTGGAAGACCATGAGGGAGGCCTGTGTCCTGCAGTGGGCGTCAAATAGCTGATGACGATGATGATTCGGATAGTTTAAGGTTAAGATCTATCCAGCTCTTAGGGACCATCCATAAATTACGTCACACGAATTTCGTGTTTTTTTTAACCTGCCCCCGTCAGAGCTGGTCACCTTTGTGAGACCCCCCCCCTTGTGTATTTATTTTGTATTTTTAAATTTTTGGAAATTATTGAATTCAAACATGGAGCCCACAGCTGGGCTAAGGTGTAAGTGTGCAAGTAAATGTTTACCTAGGAGCACATTCTGTGCAGCAGACAACGTGGCGGCAGGGCAGGAAAAGCGTGTCTATAGCGCCGTCCATACAGACGCGGCAGGCCAGCGTCGCCTCTCCAGCGCCGCCTGACGCTGACCGGGACCTGGCTTCCTGTGGACGGGAGAGAGAGAGGATTTGATAAGTGTCCAGTCCATTAATAGCCCTTAATAAAAGCATAAGAGTATTAGAAGTATATGCGTGACTTCTGGAGTAGTTGGCCGTGACATCTAGGTAATCAGAAATAGGTACACCATCCGAGAAAACTAATGCTTCTGATTGGCCATTTCGACGAAAAGCCGTCCAATCAGAAGCATTAGTCTACTCGGATGGCGCACTCGGTTCGAGCGCACTAAGACCGTGAAAACCTGGCTTAATAGGTTTTAAAAACCTATTTAGAGGCTAAAAATTCCACCCATGCCGGGATTCGAACCCGCGACCTCTGGCTATCCGTGCCAGATGTTTAAATATAAAATATTTGAAGATGACAGATAGAAAAAGAAACATAGCCTCCTGAGCCCCGGCGTCCTAGAAATAGGACATCACGAATAACTGTCTTAATTCACACCCAATGATTTAGTAGAAAGTCCGGAAAACTTACTGTTCCAGGTGCAATGTTTTCCTCATCATTTTTTGGACATCAAGAAGAAAAAGTTCTTGAAAATCTACGTAGTTTTAGAAGATTCGAAGTAACTGTTACCTCCAGGGCTTAGGAGGATAAAGAATGATGTAAAGAGGTTTGCACCGTTACACCTCAAAATAAAAACTCCCGGCGACCCACCTTGGTCTCGCCATTGGTGCTGCGGCGGCGCGCGCGCGGCTCGTGCAGTGCGCGCGCGTGGCGTGCCCGGCGCGCGCGGTCGTGCACCTCGCGGCACGTGCGCCGGATGTCGAACACGTACCGCCGCCCCAGCCGGGTAGACTCGTTGAACAGGGAGGCGATGGTGCCCTGCGGACGGCCGGCCCGTTAGTTCGTCTTATCTCATTCTAGTAACATGTTTTAAACTTTCGCGACTTGTACACATAGTTAGAACATTTTCGGGGCTTAATCGCGTAGTAATTTATTGGTATTTTACCTCGACGTTTCGACGACGTTACAGTCATCGTGGTCACGAGAAGACTGATGGCTGGCACCCGTTCGCAACTTCGGATAATGAGGTTTCAGACTACAATGTCGGACGATAAGCCATGCGACTTTTTTCCACTCACAGTTTGAAACCACATTCCCGATTAAAATATTTGTGTTTTTAATTTCAACCGCTTCACGCACAATTCGGCTATAATAATGGCGATCGAGTACTATTCGAGGCGCTCGTGGCCTAGTCAAACTACTGTCAAACTTGCCTAGTGAGGGACAACAGGCGCCGTCAGGTGCAGGACGGGTGACCGTCACGTGACTACCGCTAGTGGCATTTTTCCGAGCGCTTCAGTGGTTTCAATAAATTAGGTACATTTTGTGTACAAAGACTATTTTTGATAATATCCCGGCGAACAGAACATTTATTGATGCTGATTTTTTTACATACAAACAGTATGTTCACTTAATGAACGTAAAGATGTCATTTTCACAATAGATTGTGTGGAGCAGAAGTTAAAAAAGAACAGTTGAGGTTTATACGATTTTCGACAATTTATGTCAAGAATTTACATTCTGTTTGCTAAAGGTCAATGTACAATGTAAAATGTAAGCCGCTGCCTTTGGGCCGTATTGTAGTGGAGAAAAAGGCAGGGAAAAAAACTACACTCTGACCATATTTTCTCAACCAAATCCATCAGTTACCACCTATACCTAATAAGATTTCATGATTGCCATTAACAACCCTAAATGCCAAGGCATTAGTCAAATGTCTCACAACAGTAGGGAAAACATAAGTGCTGCGGCCAGACACACTTACACCAGTCGTTCACGAGCACAACGCAGTGGTCAGCCATCATCAGTCTCAACCATTTCGGAGGGAGATAGATGACCCGAACACCACGCCACCATTCGAATGTTCGGCCGGTCAATCGGTCGGTGAACAGCTTGACCCATACCTTCAGGTCCCTGATGAATTGCTCCGTGACGTCAGTGCGCACGGTCTCACAGCAGTAGAAGGCGTGTTTCTCAGTCACCGCCCGGTAGAGCGCCGCGGCCTGGCCCGAAGTCGCCATCTTGACGTGGAGAGTCGCCTCGTGACCTTCGGCGCTGACGTAGCTCAGCTGGAAGAGCCGACGGAGGGGCTGCGCGCGGTGGATCGCCGTGTAGGGAATGCTGCGGGCGGAGATTAGATTAATAATCTTCATTGCACACCATGCGAAGGAAAAGGGAATGAGTAAAAATCTTCTAATGCATTATATTCTTAATTAAAACTGTTCTTAATTAAAACTGTTTCTTAATTAAAACCGGATGACTGAGGTGGTAGGCGTCTTTTAGGAAGCAATAACGGTTAGTTTTTTTTTTCATTAGTTTTAATTGTGTCTACTGCTCGTGTCAACCTTAGAAAATACTATACATTATATGCTTTTTAATGCAGTAACCCGTGCTAAGGACAATTTAAAAAACCTATTTAGAGGCTAAAAATTCCACCCATGCCGCTGCCTGTACGTAATACAGAGAATATTGTAAAGAGGTTCGAAATTTCACTGATGCCGGTGAGTCGCTCATTAGCTCAGTTGGAAAGAGCGCTGGCACGGATAGCCAGAGGTCGCGGGTTCGAATCCCGGCATGGATGGAATTTTTAGCCTCTAAATAGGTTTTTAAAATCTTCTAATACAAAAACAAATATTGACGCAGCGTGGGCAGGCTCTTGACCAGGGCCTAGTTTCAGCTAATGCATCGTGGTACAATGACAATTGCATGAACATGGCGATTTAATATCGTTGCTGCTTCACGTCTACCGCGGACTTACATCGAAACTTCTATAGTCTATTTTTATTCTTACTTGTCCAATTTAGTAAACAAGATTCTACCCTTAAAGTGTGACTTTTTAGTCCAAAACTGCCATATTTCCATAAATGAAGTAGCCCAGAGCACTCTTTTAGATAAAACGCTACCAATTTTATAAACATAGTTCATCAATTTGCGAGAAAATGTCTAGTTTAGGCACCTAATCTCAATTTTAAGGTTAGAACCTATAAAAACCTATTTAGAGGCTGAATAGGCTAACGTGCCTTGCTAGGCTTCGCAAGGCACGTTAAGCCGTTGGTGCCGGCTGTCACGTAATGGCAGTCGTTAAACCATTTCAGAGGCCTTAAGGGCGGCTTGGTAACTTCTGACAGTAAGGCTCGCCACTGTCTTACAATCCTCCACCTATCAGGAATTAGCCCCCGTAGTGGACTATGGCCTAACCTTACCGCGATGCAGGAAGAGACCCGTGCCCCAGCAGTGGGGACATACAAAGGGTTGATAAACACAATCAATCTGTGGGTTAATCGGAAATGTATATCGAATTCTCTAAATAAACCATGGATGAATAGGATTGGACTCTGTGGAGTCTAGATGTGGTCTACTGAGTCGCATTCCTAACAGTAAGTCTTCGTGACTAATTCTACCTACCGCGCATAAGGTTATTTGGTTATGCTATTTGGAAAAACATAAAAGTACCTACGGTACGTAAAGTACGTCGTGTTACGATTAGAATTTTAAATCAAGAGGTGTGTCAACCCACTTCTAGAAGGTACCTTCTAGAAGTGGGTTGACACACCTCTTGATTTGAACAGCCTAGAAATACCTACCTACGTAACTGACTACTTATTTCTAGGCTGTTACAATGGGTACAAAAATTGTTGTATATGACTAATTGTAATTGACGTAATTGTGGGTTAAACCTTTAAAAATAGAGAACAGTTTATTTTAATATATTTGTATTTTCTCAGATGGAAGTATTTATACAAGTAAAAAGAACATAGGACAATTGACTGCCTCCATGGTCTGCTCTAGATGTTCTAGGTCCTGAGTTCGCTTTCCGCTGGAGGCCGCTGTACTACGTCAGTACAAATAACCTCAGTCTGGGTGATTTCCATGTGTGATGTACTTGTTAGCAAAAGGGAAGATAAAAAGTACCCGGAAACGGCGTGCGTGCATGCAACGACTTATGAACGTTGATGAAGCGAAGGTGATCAGTCAGGATCGTGGCAAGTGGCTGTCCCTGGTCTCTGCCTACCCCTCTGGGATACAGGCGTGAAGTTATGTATGTACAATTGCATGAACATGGCGATTTAATATCGTTGCTGCTTCACATCTACGCGCGCACTTACATCGAAACTTCTATAGTCTATTTTTATTCTTACTTGTCCAATTTAGTAAACAAGATTCTACCCTTAAAGTGTGACTTTTTAGTCCAAAACTGCCATATTTCCATAAATGAAGTAGCCTGGAGCACTCTTTTAGATAACACGATGCCAATTTTATAAACATAGTTCATGAATTTGCGAGAAAATGTCTAGTTTAGGCATCTAATCTCAATTTTAAGGTTAGAATCTTGTTTACTAAATTGGAAAAGTAAGAATAAATAGACTGTAGGCGTCAATGGTATGAAAAACACCCCACGTGACCCGACCCTGTATCTGTCATGAATTCATGATGGTACTTTATTATACTAACAGAATTGAAAAAAGAGTCGATATCAACCCTTGTATGTCCCCACTGCTGGGGCACGGGTCTCTTCCTGCATCGCAGGAAGATTAGGCCATACTCCACCACGGGGGCCAAGTCCGGGTTGGTGGAGGATTGTAAGACAGTGGCGGGCCTTACTGTCAGAAGTTATGAAGCCGCCCATAAGGCCTCTGACATGGCTTAACGACTGCCATTTAATGACAGCCGGCACCAACGGCTTAACGTGCCTTGCGAAGCACGGAAGCGCTCGGAAAAAAGAGTAAGATTAACAAAACGCTTAAACATTTAGTAAGGTAACTTCTCAATTATCAATACAAAGGACGTTTCAAATTCTACATCTAAGACCTAATCTACGTCCACCCCCCCTCTGTGCTCCACGCGGGATTGTACATATCTGCTTAGCGATACCTTTGATACGAAGTCTAAGGTCAAAGTTGCCAAAGACATGAGTCAGGCCGAATACATTAGTGTTCAACAATAGACTGCCTATTTTTTCTGTACCTAGGTACAATCGGACAACAACGACTTCGCTCCTATTTTAAGGTCCAAATAGCTTTTTTAGTTTATTTATTCACACGTTACAGTTACAATTTTCACTATATAATACTACCAAGTTGTTGTGTAGCAAGTAAGCAGAGTTAACTGTTTCTGATATTAACCTTTAGTATGGCCACACTGCCGGAGCACGGGTCTCTTCCTGCATCGCCGAAGGTTAGGCAATACTCCACCACGGGGGCCAAATTCGGGTTGATGGAGGATTGTAAGACAGTGGCGAACCTTATTCTGACTGCCATAATAGGCACGTTAAGCCGTTGGTGCCGGCTGTCACGTAATGGCAGTCGTTAAACCATTTCAGAGGCCTTAAGGGCGGCTTGGTAACTTCTGACAGTAAGGCTCGCCACTGTCTTACAATCCTCCACCTATCAGGAATTAGCCCCCGTAGTGGACTATGGCCTAACCTTCCTGCGATGCAGGAAGAGACCCGTGCCCCAGCAGTGGGGACATACAAAGGGTTGATAAACACAATCAATCTGTGGGTTAATCGGAAATGTATATCGAATTCTCTAAATAAACCATGGATGAATAGGATTGGACTCTGTGGAGTCTAGATGTGGTCTACTGAGTCGCATTCCTAACAGTAAGTCTTCGTGACTAATTCTACCTACCGCGCATAAGGTTATTTGGTTATGCTATTTGGAAAAACATAAAAGTACCTACGGTACGTAAAGAACGTCGTGTTACGATTAGAAATTTAAATCAAGAGGTGTGTCAACCCACTTCTAGAAGCTACCTTCTAGAAGTGGGTTGACACACCTCTTGATTTGAACACGTGAACGTTACCTACGTAACTGACGACTTATTTCTAGGCTGTTACAATGCGTACAAAAATTGTTGTATATGACTAATTGTATTTGACGTAATTTAGGGTTAAACCTTTAAAAATAGAGAACAGTTTATTTTTCACCTGTATGTATTTTAATATATTTGTATTTTCTCAGATGGAAGTATTTATACAAGTAAAAAGAACATAGGACAATTGACTGCCTCCATGGTCTGCTCTAGA
This sequence comes from Yponomeuta sedellus, assembly GCA_934045075.1. Classification (NCBI taxonomy): domain Eukaryota; kingdom Metazoa; phylum Arthropoda; class Insecta; order Lepidoptera; family Yponomeutidae; genus Yponomeuta; species Yponomeuta sedellus. Next base: position 14,701,640 of record OW203744.1, on the reverse strand, counting down.
TGTTCTAGGTCTTGAGTTCGCTTTCCGCTGGAGGCCGCTGTACTACATCAGTACAAATAATCTCAGTCTGGGTGATTTCCATGTGTGATGTACTTGTTAGCAAAAGGGAAGATAAAAAGTACACGGAAACGGCGTGCGTGCATGCAACGACTTATGAACGTTGATGAAGCGAAGGTGATCAGTCAGGATCGTGGCAAGTGGCTGTCCCTGGTCTCTGCCTACCCCTCTGGGATACAGGCGTGAAGTTATGTATGTATGTATGTACTTGTCTGGTCACCAAGCACAGGGTATCCTAGTTTGGGACCAGACAAGTGATTGTGTTGTGTGGAATTTATTATTTTTCAGGTTTGTTTTAAAAATAAAACATTTTGGGCGAAATAACAGTTTGCTTATGATAATAACAACTAGCTGACCCAGCGAACTTCGTACCGCCTAACAGTCGATTCTTTACATTTTTTTCTCTTTCTCCTCTCCTTGAATATTCGAGGAATATTCTTAAAAAAAAGAATTAGCGATATCGGTTCAGCTGCTCTCGAGATTGGCGCTTACCAACACATTCAGCGATTCATTTTTATATTAGAGAAGAAGATAGTGTTCTCTGTCTATGTATATCAAGTATGTACTGAGAGTTTGATGGATGGAATACATTTGAAGTGTACTTTACTATTCAGACTGCATTTGAGGATTTTTTAAAGGAATCTTGTTTCTATAAAATTAAAAAACCCCGCTAGATTTTATTCAATTTGCGTTGAAATTTCACTTTTAACACATTTCCAATTTGGGCTTTGTGAATTCTCGTTTCAAGCAAAACAGCATGGTGACTATTGTCAAGAAAATAACACCCATTGTTTAAAAATTTGAATAGCTTCTGAATTTTAACAAATACCTTTTAACGTGAAAGCCGGCATGGCCCGGCCACTGCTGGTGAAGTAGATAGAAATCACACTAAAACGATTCCTTATTTGTTCCGGAACCGTTCAATGTTTAAAATCAACACAAAATTCGACTATACCTATGTATCAAACTAGAGCACATAACATACACGACTCGACATACGCTAGAATAGACAGTCTCGCTATTTGGGCGATGGGGCGATTCCTGTCTAGAGAAACCAATAACCAATATTGATGAAGCTAAACAGATTTGTCAGGATCGGGGGTTAGTGTCAAAACCTGTTCTGCCTATCCCTTCGGGATACGCATGAGTTTATGTACGACTTTATGAAAAGAAAAGGGTGTAATTTGGCTATAGCTACATGACCAGCAATACAAGCGATTCTCACTGGTCAAATTAGTATAGCATGCCAGTATGAAAACCAAGAAACGGGGCAATGAACAGAGATAAACGGAAAGCCCTTGTGTCAGCCCCGAGCTCCACGGAGGAGTATTGGGACCAAAGAAGACGAGAATGTCCTATCCAACTAACCTCTGTTTCTCTTCCCCGATTTCCTGCTCGCCACCGTTGCACGAGGGCCTGTAGACAACCAGACCGTGAGGCCCGACGCCGACGCACGTACTGAGCCTGCATCCACACCCGCCACCGGTCTGCCCCGTCGCCAGGCAACCGACAGTCCCGCTTCCATCGATCTCCTGATCATCCCGCGCCCTCGGCTCCTCCACCTGCTGTCTATGGTACAACAGGTGGCTGTACAAGTTGTGAGGGTTATTCGCCTGCGTCACAGGCTTGCAGAAGAAGATTTCTTCGCCAAACGACTCGAGCTTCGAGATCGCTTTGAGTAGGCGGTACTCGGCTTGAGACTCCCTCATTCCGGTGATTTCTAGATGGTACTCGATGATGCGGGCGATGTGGTCTTCCGGCTTCTCGCCTTGGGGGCCGATCCTCTCGCACTCCTCGTAGATGTGGAGGGGTGGGTCTTCGGAATCGCAGTCTCCGGTCTCGGCCTGCGCTATGTACGCTATCAGTCTCCTAGCTACCTCCTGGTCGGCGACTACAAGCCTGCCTTCAATCAGGTCGAGTTTAGCGTGGAGGTAGAACTGGTGCCTGGTCGGTTCGTTGATGAGTAAGTGCGGGGGCACCCAGAACTTGACTCTCAGGTCCAACCGGCCCCCGGGGACGCGGTGGGGGTCCACAGGGTTTCTTAAGTTAAGCCAGCGGCCAGGGCCGGAGCCAGGGCACACTCGGAGGCCGAAGTAGTCAGCTTCGGCGCCGATTTCTAGCTTTTCGCAGACCTGCAAAAGAAAAGATGGGGTAAGGTTTCTTCAAGGGTTTACGTAAGTGGAAATGCAACGTGGGATGGTCGCTAGATTGTTGAACCGACGATCTGTAGCAGATTCCCTGTGCCAAATGAGATGGGTAAAGAGAGAACTGAGAAAAATGTGAAGCCTTGGGGATGGTGATGGCATAGATTAGAGGAGACTTCATTACAGATGAAGGTAATTTGAGCAGACTTTTCAGCATTTACGCTCGCAGTTAGAGCCCCATCCGAGGATTTCAAGGCTTAGTACATAGTTTGTATATACAGGCTTAGTACACACAATAAACGGGTCATAAACGCTCGTAGGTGTAGACGCATCACGAGTCATTAAAAAATACTATGGCTTTCTACTAACTAAGCGGTCGCGGGCGACTTGACCCATTTAAAAATTGTGTCCCACATAAAAATTGGAATTCACTTCTTAATCCTAGTGGTCGAATGGGCGAATTCGACGCACCGATATGTTCATATTACGTTTGCGCCGTTCAAACAAAATAACTAATACTAGTCATTTTGTCAATCGCTAAAAATAACTAATGATTTTATACATAATAATGAGTGGATTCAAAGGTCGGAATGGATCTGGCGGAAATCGTGATGCAAACATGTGCAAATTACGGTGTTGGGTTTTTTAAGGAAAATCAGTTAAGCAGTCCCTTGCTACTGGAAACGAGGATAAGTCCAAAGATCACTTTGAACTGTTAGTAAATAATTGCCGTGGTCATACAGGGAAGTACAGTTATGTCTGACCTAATAGGATATTACCAAGTTTTATGTACAAGTTTCTTTTATTCAATTAACTCTGTAGTGAAGTAGCTATTAAGTTTCAGATTTCACAACAATAATTGCAGGTTTGGGGCATGTTTATGTCTCGTTTGGGTGAAATAACAGTGTTGCCAAACCACAATGTGGTGACCCTGCTATTTGAGGGAAAGATGCAACATTTGGGGTCACGCCAAATGGTGTTGGAGCCGAAAAGATTGTAGGATGAAGTGAAAGCTACGTTTGAGAGATCCTTTACTTAATAGGTTTCAAACGAGGGCGGTGGTAGCGGAGCGGTGTAGAACGCCGGCCTCTCAATCGGGAGGTCGTGGGTTCAAACCCCGGCATGTACCAATGACTTTGTTTTCTAAGTTATGTACATTTGTGAAATTATAGTAGCAATACCACTCGGCGACGGTGAAGGAAAACATCGTAAGGAAACCCTAGTGTCTGAAGTGTTAACGTACCTAAGCGCTTGCTACGTACAATGGCCGAACTATGAGGCTAAGTGCGAAAATCTCGGGTCTAACTAGGTTTTAAACTCGTTTCATTACTAAAGTAACACGTGTACTTATATTAAATATTTCTTTTATTCTCAAGATTGGTATTACTGATTAGTTTATTTTGTCTACATAATAGTCACGTTTTTTACTGCGTCTCCTAGAATGCGCTGCTGGAATAAATCTCTTACAGAAATAAGCTCCCTTTGTATATTTTATTTCTTATGTAATGTCCAGTCCTCCACCAACCTGGACTTGGCCCCCGTGGTGGAGTATGGCGTAACCTTTCTGCGATGCAGGAAGAGACCCGTGCCCTTGCAGTGGGGAAATACAAGGGTGGTTATCGAATGTCCTGTGAAATGTTTTGTGTGCAATAACTAAGTAACCAATACCCAAATAGGTTTCCAAGAGCGGCTGAGTAGTTGTAGAGAAAAATTCAAATCTTATGAAAAAAAAATGATAACATTGTTTATAATAATCATTACTTATGTATTTCTATACTATTTTTATTTTTAATGCACTAACCCGTGCTAAGGAACAAATTTAAAAACCTATTTAGAGGCTAAAAATTTCACCCATGCCGGGATTCGAACCCGCAACCTCTGGCTATCCGTGCCAGAATCCTATCTAATAATGATATCTATATAATGACTATCCGGGTGAAATTTTTAGCCTCTAAATAGGTTTTTAAATTATGTATTTCTACTATGCAAAGCTTGAACAAGTACCAACATACTTGTTCAAGCTTTGCGTAGTAGAAATACATGACTCAAGTTGGAGACTCATTCACAGAGGTATCAAGTTGCAAAATAACTCCGCAGAAAATATAGAGTACCCTTGACCTAAGGCATACCTTATAACGCTACACTTTAGTGCTAGAATCGAAGAAAAAATCTTCTACAGAAAATCTTAAACGTAGGTACAATCCATTGAAACAAGAACTAGCTGTCATCTAATTTCACCTGATAGCCCTAAAAGTGATAGGCGTAAGTGCGATTTGGACGGAGGAGGGGTTTACGTACGTCGTAGTACACTGAGGTCTCAAGTTACAAAAGGATCATTATTATTATTACGACGAAAACAAAGCATTCCTCAACACAAACAGGCATGAACGACTGTGCATTTGTGACCCGTAGTTCAGTACAAAAAGAACCGTATCTAAGCTGACCAATAACAGCAGAAAATTGGGTTCGAATGATACACGTAGTTGGTAGTGACTGTGTATTGGTGACCCCTGTTTCTGTACAATTCAGAAGGAAGGTAAAACACCAAAAGTATAGGATTTATTGGTTCGTAGTAAACACTTTTATCACCTTACACACCCACTGATAGGTGTGGTGAGGGCAAATGTATTGTTAATTAGCAAAGTTATTGCCTGTCAGAAGAACTTTCAGTTATTCTCCGGAATACCTATTTAATTGGTGTTTTATTGGTCGTTTGCAGAGATTGTCTAGCGGTATACGTGTTTTACACAAGGAAGTTAGACGAAAACAATTGAACGTAGGTTACCTTACGTTAGAAAGAATTTAAATTCTAGGGGAAGACCTCACGGACTTTTCACTTCCGTTATGGTTTTTTTTTAAACAATAAAGCAATGGTTTTTTTCTTTATTCTCAGTTTTAATTTTGAAATAACAAACATAGTTAAAGTTGTTTATATTGACGAGAAGACGCCCCTTTTGTATGTCCGTATCCAGGGATTTTATTAAATGCGGTATAATGAAGTGGATATCAACCCTTGTACGTCCCCACTGCCCGACTGGGTCCGTCTCCACGTCCCCACTGACCCCAGGGCACGGGTCTCTTCCTGCATCGCAGAAAGGTTAGGCCATACTCTACCACGGGGGTCAAGTCCGGATTGTAATACAGTGGCGGGCCTTGCTGTCAGAAGTTATCAAGCCGCCCATAAAGCCTCTGGCATTGCTTAACGACTGCCATTACACGACAGCCGGCACGAACGGCTTAAAGTGCCTTGCGAAGCACGGTACAATGAAGTATTGCGCTGTAAAAAGTTCACTTACACTAACGTGGGTTGTTGACACCAATAAATAAGACTTATTCACAAGAACGTTTCGAAAAAACAAAGCTTAATTAAAGATGGAATCACACGAATGATAAATGGTATCGTACTCTCGAACTGAAATCCTCTCCGTAGTATTCGATATCAACCCTTATGTCCCCACTGTTGGTGCACGGGTCTCTTCCTGTATTGCAGTAAGGTTAGGCCATACTCCACCACGGGGGCCAAGTCCGGGTTGGTGGAAGAGGAAAGGATTAATGAGTAAACAATATCTAAATCCATGAATCTCTTTGTCATATCGTAATTGGACTATGAGGTGTGGTGTCTGTGGAAACACGCCTGGACTGGGGTCAAATAATCTTTTATGCATCGGTACTGCGCCGCAGTTTTATTTGATTTGCATCGATGTGCATTGCTTCCGACGGACAAAGCGACAAAAAACGTTTACTTAAGTATATGTTATAACTGCACTTTTTTTAAGAAAAGTGCAGTTATATTATAACATGTACTTAAGTAAACGTTTTTTGTCGCAATAGATTTTGCAGTGGTAAAAAAACTCTGAATGTTTTTCGGCACTTTCTAAAAATAAGCATGAGTGCTTAATCATAATTTTATTAAGTTGTTATTTGATTTTTTATTGCCTGCGGAGGTGATCAAGTGACAATGACTGTCGTATCTTTTGAAAACCCGTTTTTTTTCTTCAAATCCGGTCAAAAATCATTTAAGGTTATTTTTGAACTTCTCATGTAATGGATAATGGACCCGAGATTAAAATTACTGAAAGGTCTTTGTTTAATCAGCTTTATTTAAGCAGGTGAATGATAAGGTCTGAAACGCAGTAAACTACATAATAGAAATAATTCTGCCTGGTAATGATAATATAATTATGGGTTGATTTAAGGTCGCCTGGAAGAAATTGCTATCAGCAATAAGAAAGCCAATTGTACCTCTTCTTTTGTAACTGTTGTCGCTGTAATTATTTCCAGAGTGCTTAGTGCGAGTTTGACAGATCCAATCGAATAACTTTACTACCGCGTTAATCGAGCATTGAGTAGTGAGTATGAGTAAGTTAACCGTTCGAACTGGCAAAACGCTGTCAACTCGCACTCGCGTTTATTCGTGTTTTGGCTGGTAAACGTGTTCACTTCTCAACATAAACCATTACAAGTATTATAACTCGCACTCAGCAATTTTAATTTCCATACTTGTCGCTAGGTGGCGCTTCCTCGATGCCATAGAAATATGAGTTTACGTTAACGCGATCGAGTAGTTAAAAAACTCGCACTAAGCACTCTGGTGTGTACAATAATTCGATCTGGGAAAAACTGGCGGCAGATGCTGGATGCGGCAAGCTGAAGACAGGGCGCTATGGCGCTCATTATGGGAGGACTATGTCCAGCAGTGGACTACATAATATAGCCTGAAGAAGAAGAAGTGTACAATAAAGAATATTCTTATCTTATATTGATGAAGTAACACAGAGACAGTAAATCCCCCCTATTTTAATTATGTATTTTTTATATGTGTGCCTTTGTGGAAATCTAAATAAATTTATTCTTTCAACTTAGTCAGATATATTGAACACCGTTCATTAAAGAAAGGGACCGAGCAACTGCTTGCCTCTCGCTTACACAATAAAATTATGTCCGTCTACATTGAGTGGGAACAGAGGTAAATCGATGCAACAAATAGTTTGAATTGTAATGAAATGAAAAGGTTTTATTCAAGTTAGCGCAGAAGCTGCGGCTTAATGAACGTTACAATTCAAACTAGGTGTCCATTTCAAAATCTAGATCATTTTGGAGAAAAAAACTAAACGTTGTAACGTTCATTAAGCCGCAGTTTCTGCGGTACTTAGAATAAAACAGTTTGATTCATCGTTATTCAGGCTCTTCAAAGGCCCTTAAAAGGTAACTTTTATTTTTTAATTTTTTTTTTAAAAAAACGTTCGAATTTACGCGCCTTTAGCAATTAGGAAACATCGCGACGCCATTAAGAAAACAGTAGGTATATTTTTTGTTAATTTATTTTATTTTGCAATACACAATGGTTTTTTGCCATTGCGTCTTTGTAGACGTTAACAATGTAACTTCTCTAAGTAATAAATGAAGAAGGTAAAACCACTTTAGTTAGACACGACTCACGCCATCGACACGCGCATGCGCTAAGAGACGCATGCACCAGGCGTGATCAGTGCATGCGCCTCATTATTATTCAAACCTCCTTGCTTCATGGCACAATTAAATTATCTCGTCCTAGAAAAAAAAAGAAAAACAACATGGCTGTCCTAGCATTTTGAAATGAAGGATTCCTCCGTGGACCACTTGACAATGACAGTTTGGAATAAAACAGTTTTCTACTTTGATGTTAATTGAAATTTATCTGACATAATTATTAACTGCCTGTTAGTTTAAAAAAGTGTTTGTTCTTTTCACTGTTTAGAATAAAAACCAATTCATGTGAATTAGTTAAATAATTTTTGAAAAATACAATTTTATTATTTGTTAAACAAAGAGTGTAAAAAATAATACGCATATTTTTTTTCTTTTCATTCAACAGGACATAACGCTGTTTGGATAATAATAATATAAAAAAAATAACCATGCTTACCAAAACTACTTAACATTATTGCATTAATAAAAATATAAATTACTGAAACTTACTAAACCGGCGCCGGCGTGCGTGCATGCAACAACTTGTGAACGTTGATGAAGCGAAGGCGATCTGTCAGGATCGTGGCAAGTGGCAGTCCCTGGTCTCTGCCTACCCCTCTGGGATACAGGCGTGAGCTTATGTATGTATGTATGTATGTATGTATGTATGTATGTATGTATGTATGTATGTATGTATGTATGTATGTATGTATGTATGTATGTATGTATGTATGTATGTATGTATGTATGTATGTATGTATGTATGTATGTATGTATGTATGTATGTATGTATGTATGTATGTATGTATGTATGTATGTATGTACTTTTAAAATGTATGGTGTGCAATAAAGAATATCTAAATAAAATCTTATCTATTAATCTAATCTAACTAAAATTTCTGTTACGGAATTGAATACGTAGAATCTTATGGTCGGTTGACCGATAGAACCAACTGAGCCTTGAAGCTGAGGTTAAAGCAACAACCGTTGCCTGGACGAATCAACCGGTTTGCCGATTGCCCACATTAATGGTCCCGAGTTTCCAGAATAATGGATGGCAATTTGACCCGGAGGATGCTTTCAAGTTTTGTGAAATGGCGGCCAACGAACGAGTCGATATTGACAAATTGCTTTTGCGTTTCACGTCTCCATCCGTGTCAGTGATTGGGTGGTTAAACTTTTACCGCTAACGAGTTAAAACTTGCCTTCGCAACAGTATTTTCAGATTTTTCCTTCCCCCGATGAATGTAATGAACTTCTTCTCATGAACTAAGATTTCCGTACTAAGCACTACATTTTATTGACAAGGGATAGTTTTTTTTAAGGGATAGAATATTTTTATATGACTCACGATCCTCAAATTAATATTAAACGGTTCTAAATGCGATTATTTATTAGGTAAAATAATTTACCTTAATGCCACGGCAACAGTCGTTTATCGTTGCTGTCCGTGGTCACAAGTGAATATATAACTACACATATATTTCCATTGGTCGCGGTAATGTCTTTGTTCCAAAAAGTACCTAAAATCAAAAATATTAATATCTGCGTTAACTATTTTTAAACAGCCTAGAACGTAGTATCAACATCCTGGGACTTTAATCGATTTCCGCTAAAAACAGCCATTTTTTTTACTAGATACTAAAAGTAGTACTCATAGTGGTTAAGATTTTTGATGTTTACTCATACAAAAGAAATACTATATTACTTATTGAAAAAAAAAAAACGTATTAAGCATAAAACAGTTAGCACCCCAAAGCGCCTTAAAGATGACCTTTAGGGCAAGTACCTATAGGACAAAGAGCTTTATTGCAAGTATGACAAAGAATTGTCGCGTACTGTATTTATGCAATTGTGCATAAGCCCACTTTTTATAGGAAGCGTCACGGCCAAGACGATAAAACGAATAGTGTGGATAGAGGCAATGGCAAGGTTAACGATTGTATTAGAAGTGACTACAGTCATATGCCAGCCAGCGCGAAGGAACCAATAGCCTTCCATTAAATTATTAAGTAATTCGTATGACTACCTTATAGTTGGCCTTTGTCCAATACCAAGTATTAGATAATATTATGCAGTACATTTAGCATTTAATTTATTACGCACTATTAATTCAATAACATGTAAAAGAATATACACTATTACTACCGGTAATCCAGACTTTTTTTTTATATAGAACTTATTTTGAAAATATGCAAATACTGCGTTTAATTTAACGAGTAATATTTTAGGACACGTTTTTTCACTAATATTTAATAATTATGCTGCGTACAAGTATATCTCATTTTTAATTACTAATTACGTACATAATTTTTTATTACTTATTAATTACAACGTAGGTACATGAATGTGTTGGCGAAGTTTTAGTTGCAATACGACTCGCTGAGTATGAAGGTAAACATCGCGAGGAAACCTGAGCGTCTGAATTGTTCACATATACTTGCGCTTTAAATCGACAATCCGTTGTAGGAACGAGTGGTAATTAAGCTAAATCTCTTACTGAGAGAAGGCCTTTGCCACGCAGTGGTATATATTACAAAGGCTACTTTAAAAACAGTATCTTATTTATCAGTATTAATTTAATTAAATGCAAATGTATTGTTATTTTATAGAGACGTACGTCTGAAATAAATATGTACATTAAATTTAATTACATACTATACGACGGCGTCTTATGAATAAGTTGCCAGCTCGTGTAAGACTACATTCAGCTTCAAGTTTATAGGTTATAAAATAACCTCAAAATTAATAGGCAAGACTATAAATATATTATGAATGAAGGAACTCATAAAATATAGATACTCGTATAAACAAACAATATGAACGGTTGGAAAGCTTAACACGTTCGTGCCCATCCATATCCTCGCGAGGGACTTGAGTTCAACGAACTGCGTTTTCTCTTTTAATGCGACAAGCGTTCGCGACTGTCTTTGTATGTTACGTCTTCAAAGCTTTGATTCCTGACAGTCAAAAGACGGGACAGCTTGTTAGTTAAGACTTGAGATTTCCGCACTTAGCCTCAAGTTGGGCCATTGTACGTAGGAAGCGCCGAGGTATATTAAAACTTCACTAGAGTTTTCACGTGTTCTTGAGTGGAAACCGCGACTTGGCAAACGTTGTGTAGGACGGTCTCCGACCAGGTGGGATGACGATCAGCGAAAAACTGCCGGCAGATGCTGGATGCGGCAAGCTGAAGACAGGGCGCTATGGCGCCCATTAGGGGAGGGCTATGTCCAGCAGTGGACTACATAATATAGCCTGAAGAAGAAGGGTTTTCGTCATGATGTTTTCCTAACCGGACTTGACCCCCTTGGTGAAGTTGACCCCTAACCTTCCCTAATGGAGGAAGAGATCGAAAGTCGAACTTTCCCTTCACAGCTAGCGAGATGTATCGCTACTGTAACTTCACAAATGTACATAACTTAGAAAACAAAGGCCCAGTTTCTGAATTGAGAATTTCACAAAGTAAATACTTCACTGTAGTGCTGTCTCTTCGATTTTCTCAGCAAAGAGCGTGACAGGTTACACTCTGTTAGCGTTTAGAATATACCTCGGGCTCTAGGCTTCGGTTTTCGCCGAACCACTTCCTGCTCCGTATAAAACTTTCCTTCACTATTTTGAAAAATTATGTAAAGTTATAAATAACAATAGAAAATAAACCTTACCTTATTGCAATATAATCGGTCTATCCGATAGTAGATGAGGTATATTCTAATAGCTAACAGACTGTACTTCAGTATTTTAGTGGAATTCTCAATTCAGAAACCAGCACAGTCAATGGAATCCTACTCCGGGATTCGACCTTCCGATTGAAAGCCAGGCGTACGGTTACCACCGCTCTTTAAAAGTCGGCACATATACGGTTTTCACTGGGTATTCGTCGTAATAGTGTTTTTCGGCGACTTGAGGCCTAATTACTCGTATGCTCACCAAATCCTGAGCGATACCAATCGTCTGTCAAATTCCACCCTAATTTGATAGACGATTGTAAACGATCAGGATTTCGTGCGCGTAGTATAGGGACACGGGATTCGGAAAATGTTGGCGTTGCATTGTAACAATACTATATCCTAGTAGTTAGTCGTTCTTTGTCTCATTCGTCGTTGCAATGTTTATTATTTCTTTCTATTGCGAGTACAGAGAAGTGCAGACAAGAATCTTCACGCGTCAACGCAGCAATAGGGCGAGATATTTTTTTATTAACCTGTGCAGCACGTTAACTGGCCCAGCGTAAAGAACACGGAACAAACCATTGTGAATTCCAAGTATATTGCAAGAGCATTAAGAAATTATTTTGTCATCAGAATCAGGCAAACAATACAAGACGATACATAAAACCGCTTCTAAAATAGACGCACCTCTCCGCAAGAGAAGCAAAAAGTAATGGAAATACAAAATCTAAGGAGCGCGAACGACCAAAGCGTCCCAGATGTTTTCCCCTCGTCTCTTTCTGTCGCACTCAACTGTCTCTTTCCCACCGCAACACGACCTCATCACGTTGCGAACGCGTGCGCATGGCAAAGCCAACTTGGTCGACCAATCCCGCTCCACCGACTCATATTCACGAGTCTCTTTGAAACTGGTATAAAGACTTGTTGGATTTAATTCTGAGGCAAGCCAAATATCCTATTATTTGCTTAGCTGTACGTTTGATTTCATTGTTTTAGGACCTGTGTTGCCAGATCCCGCACGTCAAAACTTCACAAACACGGGCAAAGTCAAAACTTACAAAATTTATCCGAAAGTGCAACAACTTGAGATACCTCTCAAATAATCACTACTATAAATGATGTTCGATTGGATCTTGAAAAATGCTTCTGCAATCAGCTACAGACAAGCCCATACCTACTTCAAAAAGTTACAAATTAAGCCATGTCGCAAAAAGTTACAAAGTTCAAAAAATACAAAATTTGTAAAAAAAACACAAACGGCAACGTTGTTTAGGATACTTCAAATTATTTTGTTTCAGACCATGCTCCGTTACATAATATATATGCAAATGGCAAACGCCATTGAAAGATTGTATCATCAAGCTTTAAAAGTTAATGTTGTTTTTGACATGCACCACCGTTTCGTCGATAAAACCGAACGGCTGTCTTGATTCTCTTTTAATGGGTTCATCATCATTAGCCTCCATACCAGCCTACACTTCTGTGATCGAAATAGCACAACACACTTTCATTGTTTGTTTACGATTTACATTCCGAACCACAATATTCTGTAGCTGCCTGTAACCAATCCAAAACTTTTCAGTACAATCACCAACTTTGCCATCTTTTTAGTTTGGTTTTTTTGTTTGTCCACGTTTGTTTTTATATTTTAACGTTCCGGACAGAGGATTAGGATTACATGACAGATTACGAGTAGGTTGAAAATAATCGTTGTTTACCTTTCATAATGGATTAAGAAGGCCCCACATTCAAATTATGCATATCAAAGGTGTCTTTAAAAATAAAACAATGGAACGGGGTCTTCTTATCGTGAGGCACGATTGGGTGAACGCTGCGTGGACTGAAGAATAACGCATATTTCAGAATGAAACCGTGTCAACCGCTGACCAGGTTTAATTTCAAAAATATTCCAAGATTTGTATTAAGACGCATGTTAGATTTTGTAGTTTTTTTATAAGGAGTGCTAGTTTTCATTAACGTTTACCCTTATTTTCTAAATTGATTGATCAAATTTCACTAATAGATTAAAAACACAGTTTATTGTTTGTATTTAACTTTCATTTCCTTCCTTTCTACGTTTCCTCTTTGCGAATTCTTTATTAGAATTTATTATTCAAGATGGTTATTGATTTATCCCAATTTTCTCGTTCTGTCAACTATTTTCCCGTGAGATCTTGCACCGATATCAGATTTACCTTGTTTCGTTTTGCGATTCTGTCATCATCTATCACGTTCGTTATCTACTTGATATCTGATCTCTTTACTGTAACAGGATGACATAATTGAAAACTTTATATAATTTTCTTAAACTAAAGTAGGTAATAAGTAATTAAGGAACTTTTTGTGAAAACGATAAAGTAACGTAATCAGGATTTAAATCAATAATCAATGTGCTTCATCATCAATATCAGCCATTTAACGCCCACAGAAGGACATAGACCTCCCTCATAGTTTACCAAGCTTTTACGGTCTTGTGCAGTCCGCATCCAGCGACTCCCCGCCACCGTAACAGTTGTGTTTACGAAAGTTTTAGTTCGAAAACTGTAGTACAGTTTTCTTTGTTTCACAATCCAAACACATTTGCACGACTTTAGATTCAAACTCAGAACTGCTTTGGCTGCGCCATTGGAGGTAAACCAGTTCGATTTGCGATGCAAGCAAGCTTTAGCAGTCGTAAAACGCAAATGTTGCGATACTGCTAAATTTATTTGTGTTATTGAGTTCTGAGCTAAAATTTGCTTAAAGCTCACATCACCACAACTACAGCTTTACTTACACCGCCGGCTTAGCTGAGAACAATATTGTTTTGTTCCATATCAAAGACAAATATATTTGCAAATCATATAAGTAGATATGTCACGATTGCTAAAGATATACTGTAATCAGAATATCAGATGTTTTAACAAGGATTCTTGAAAAACATGTTGTCGCTTCATGTTCTACGTGTGTCTGCATAGGTCAGTATGTAAATACCATATTTATAGATGTAGGATACCTAAGCGCTATGTGCAGTTCAATATTATTATTGGCTTCTTGAATAAGTAAATACACATATTGAAGTTGACGTATATCCTGAGCCCTGAGTAGTTCAACTCGATTCTTTTTTCATATTTCACATACATGACTTCATTATAGTAATTACAAACTACAATGAATAAATAACATGGTGGCGAACGGTGCACGTCTTTGTCAAATCAAGAATCATCAAATGTCAATTCAAGAATTTACTACTAATATTGTAAATTTTTCGGTCTAAGTTTTCTTTTATTTGAAGACTCTAATACTGGCTGGTTTAATGTAAACAAGATTATGACTATACATAGCACCTCGGCTATCACGTTTATCACTCTGCCCGACCAATGTCCTTCAAAGTTGTTATTATGTGCATAATTCACCCACACGGGTTGTATAGGCCGCCATTTTGCTTTTGCGTTTGTACGTATGATTTATTGGAAAATCGATTGTCGAATCGATATAACTTTGTCATCAACAACTGCAGGTATACTGCGCAGTAACACACAATGGAGGTGTAAATAATTTTAGATAAAATAATGAAACAAATACCTACATTTAGATGTATGTAGAGTAAGAAGTTAGGCTATCGGCCTTTGTTGGTACCACATAATAACAATAACACATAATAACATAATAACAAAGAACATAGATAACAGCAACTGCAGATTCGGAAAAATATGTTGTTTTTGATCACACACATTGATAGTGCATAATGCCTCAAAATATCATCAAACACAATTAATCTTAATGATGATAGTAGTGAAATGTATTGAACGCAACCCAATTATTTTTATCGTTGTCGATCAAATAATGCATCTCTTCGCTATTACGCGCCAAAAATACTTTGTATACACGTTGTGTCAAAAGCAACCATGTGCAGAAATTTTATACCCACGCGGTGTACTGAAACTATACTTATTGGATCGTCGTATATCCTTCAAATATTCTGGAAACCGCAGACGTCAACGAGAACTTTAAAAATAAAGAAGTAATATCCGAACGCTACGAAAATGGTAGGATTATCCATTACCGATCGTAGGAGAAGAGAATCGGGAAATCTGCCAAGAGCTGCCATTTTTTGGAGCACGCTTTACGGGCATGCACACTCTAATCTTAGTCAGTCACACTTGTGCGAAAAAAAAAATTGTACGTAGTTGTAAAAACATAGTCAAGATAAGAATGGAAAGAAAGCCACTATTTGCAGTATGAATCACAATATAATATAAGCAGTAGGTAGCAAAGACAAAGGAAAGTGAATTTCTTAAAACGAATCCACTTATCATTTGCTCTAAGTTCATTCAACCAAATAAATAATAGTGATATAACTTCCACACAAAACAATCCCATGTCCTGGTCCCAAACTAGGATATCCTATGCTATGCGTAGCCACGTAAGGTCATCTTAGAGTTCTTAATTTCATAGATGTTCTGAGAATTAATCCTTCAAATTATATCGTATGCATCAATTATTCGGGTTAGAATTCGACTCTCCTTCGTCTCAAAATTCTGCAGCAATCGTCTTTGCTCTTTTGGAAACTTTCGCTCTATAATTATTTCGTCGTACACTAGGTAGTGTGCGTTTTACTTCTTTCAAATCTCTAATAATTCCCATCATTTCTTTGCGGCAAGCCAAACATAAGCTAAACAAAACTTGTCTCCCATACAAAACTTTACATGCAAAACCTTGACCTTGTTTTTAACGAGGGCGTGTGGGCTAAGTCGCACCCATTCCCTAAATCAATACTCAATAATTTATTGCATTCCACAAGTATACAATATACAGATGACATAACTTAAAATATGGTTCTCTGTGGACCCTGTAGGGCACGCAATATTATAAATTATAGAAGGCCCTTATAAACTAGGCCTATGACATTTTAAATTCAAATTATATTAAATAATTTGAATGAGACCTCGCTTGATGACCCATCAAGCGAGGTCATCACCAACCCTATGGTCATCCACCTTGGCCAATCTCCAAGCAGGCACGCGTCGACCGCGTGGTGTCTGTTTGACCCCCGAAGTACCACCCACACGTGGGACGTCACTACATATTCTATAATAGCACAATGATGCAATGAGTGCTTTTTTTACCCAATTTTTTTGGACGGACAGTTTATTTCCTCGGCATTTTTTTTAGGTTACCTATATTTAGATAGAGGGCGTTGGTGGCGGGGTATGAAGATTTCGCTGTTGCTTGGGGTGCTAATTGATTTTGCTTTGGTTTACAGCCAAAAGCTCGTGTATGAATCGGAAGAACAGGGAAACCACCGGGAAAGTGCAGAAAATTGTGACATATTCGTTGGAATACGGAAAAAATAATGTCTGTAAAGTTGTTTGCTCGTTTCAGGGTTTTTATTTATCTCAATAATTTACGTAATAATGTGATATCAGCTAGAAATGTCCACAAGTATTAGTATGGAAAACGTAGGCAGTTAGGTAAGTATACTTGTTTAAAAACCTATTGAGAGGCTAAAAATTTCACCCATGCCGTGATTCGAACCCGCAACCTCTGGCTATCCGTGACAGCGCTCTACCAATTGAGCCAATGGGCGACTCACGGCATCAGTGAAATTTCGAACCTCTTTACACTATTCTCTGTATTACGTACAGGCAGCGACATCTGACTTAAGCAAATTGCATTAAAATTAAATTAAATTGACTTAAGCAAGTCGCCCATTGGCTCAATTGGTAGAGCGCTGGCACGGATAGCCAGAGGTTGCGGGTTCGAATCACGGCATGGGTGAAATTTTTAGCCTCTCAATAGGTTTTTAAATTTGTTCCTTAGCACGGGTTAGTGCATTAAAATAAAAATAGTATAATCATGTGGGTACAGTGATATCGTTCCGATGTTAAACCTAACTGCAAAGTAGGTAGTCGGGGCTGTAAGTAATGCAATTTGCTTAAGTCAGATGTCGCTGCCTGTACGTAATACAGAGAATAGTGTAAAGAGGTTCGAAATTTCACTGATGCCGTGAGTCGCCCATTGGCTCAATTGGTAGAGCGCTGGCACGGATAGCCAGAGGTTGCGGGTTCGAATCACGGCATGGGTGAAATTTTTAGCCTCTCAATAGGTTTTTAAATTTGTTCCTTAGCACGGGTTAGTGCATTAAAATAAAAATAGTATAAGTATACTTGTCTCAAATAAAACAATTAATTTACATTGGAACGGAGAACGAAAAACAGCAATTACTTATGTTTACAACTACCTATCGTAGGCAAGTACTTAAGGTAAAAAGGGTCAAACAAAATAAGGACCATTGCATATGAAACAATGTTTTTGTTTCATATTCAAATGTATGCGAAACTCCGCGAATCCGTACCGAGCGATTCGCGATTTCTTTTATAATAAGAACGGCAAAGTTGTGAAATACGCTGCCGTCGTCTGTCTTTCCGGAGACTACAACTTGGGTGTTTTTAAAAGTAGAGTCAACCGGCATTTGACAAGTATGCATGTAACATCGCAGACACCGTCTTCACTTGCCAAAGGACGTGATGAGGTCAAGTGTAACATCATCATCAACCCATTATGACCCCACCGAGGGGCACGGATCTCTTCCCTGAGGAAGGTATATGCCATACTCCGCCACGGGGGCCAAGTCCGGATTGGTGGAGGCTTGCAAGACTAGTGGCTGGTCTTACTGTCAGAAGTTTTCAAGCTCCCCTAAGGCCTCTGACTTGGTTTAACGACTGCCATCTATCGGAAAGTGTAACATGTCTTACTTAAAAAAAACCCTGCCGTTGTATAGTCAACTGCATCCACGGCGCACTCATCCATCATCATTAGGTATTGACGCCATTAAAACTGGAGTTGACTGACACTTCTTGAATGCAGATTATCTCAATGACAGAATGATTACTAGTTTACACGCCTCAAAAACGTGACTTTTCATACTTGTAGTCACTTTTCATTCCTCACTTCTCTCATTGAAAGGTTAAAACTTTATCAATAAATATTTATTAATGTTTCTGATGCGAAAAACTGCCGGCAGATGCTGAATGCGGCAAGCTGAAGACAGGGCGCTATGGCGCTCATTAGGGGAGGGCTATGTCCAGCAGTGGACTATATAATATAGCCTGAAGAATAAGAAGAAGAACGTTTCTGAGGCACAAGTATGCAGCCATAGGACAGGGCCTTTCGGCGTTGAGACTCTGACCCATGAGGTCCGGAGACTCCTCTTTAAGGAGATCTCGTCGCGCCTGGTCGACGAATCAGGAGACCCGAGGTGCTTACTTTGGCAAAGGTTTAGCCGCGCCATACAGCGAGGCAATTTGTTTTTTTTAATAGATACTTACTCATTAATACAGAAACGAAACTATACCTAAAACCTATTGCATTGGATTTAATGCAACTAGTACAATACAATACGAAATGTATAAAATTAATAAATTCAGCCAGATGTCGTTGTCTGTAAGTAATATTGTAAAGAGGTTCGAAATTTCGCTGATGGCGGTACTTGCCAATTAGCTCAGTCGGGAGAGCGCTGGCACGATTAGCCAGAGGTCGCGGGTTCGAGTCCCGGCATGGGTGGAATTTTTATGTATATGTCCATGAATATGTATATTATTATTTATTATAATTAATAAGTACTTAATTCAATTGGACAGCTACAAGAACCAGTCTAGAAGGTCCAGTATTCAATTTTCACACAGTAAGTTACTATTACCTTGTAAGTAAAGGCAAGACACATTCTGAGCTAGATGATTTTCTTGTTCAACCGCTTTAAGTTGATTACATTATGGGCCGAATGACATAATAACTTACTTACTTTACTAAGGATTGAAGTCTAGAAACTTTAATAGGCAGTGGACTAGCGGCCAGTTTCTGAATTGAGAACTTTGCAGTACTGTCTATTTATTCTTACTTGTCCAATTTAGTAAACATTTTAGCCTCTAAATAGGGTTTTTAAAAGATTCTAACCTTAAAATTGAGATTAGATGCCTAAACTAGACGTTTTCTCGCAAATTCTTGAACTATTATGAACTATAGTATTTTCTAAGGTTAACACGAGCAGTAGACATAATTAAAACTGTTTTGATACGGATTTATGCTCGTTTATTCATCCGGGACCACGGCACCTGAGAAAGTGCCGAAACGTCGGAAAATTGTAAAAATGTAATAAACGAGCATAAATCCGTATAAAAACAGTTTTAATTATATCATGAACTATGTTTATAAAATTGGCAGCGTGTTATCTAAAAGAGTGTTCCAAGTTACTTCATTTATGGAAATATGGCAGTTTTGGACTAAAAAGTTACAGAACGTTACTTAAGTATTAAGTTAGTGAAATTCGTAATTTAGAAAACGACCGTTTCTTCTCATCAGATCTTGACGGAGTAGAACGCGGAATTTATAGTGAAACTCATCAGAAAATTGAGGCTCTACTCCGACAGTACGTAAAACTTTTACTATGGGCAGAACTCCATAATAGCGGAAAATATATCAGTATATTCCATATTTATCTATGTCGGTGGCAACTTCGTATATCTTCGCATGTATAGAATAAATAAATAAATATTCATGGACATATTACACAGATCTCGTTAGCCCTACACTAAGTACAACTAAATGACTTGTGTTAAAGGTGCCAACTCGACGGTACATTTAATACAATAAATACATAGATAACATCCAAGACCCGAGACAAACTAGAAAAGTTCATTTCCTAGTTTACCCGACCGGGGATCGAACCCGAGACCTTCGGTTTTACAGTCAGCATGCCAAACCAGTTGATTTGTCTTTATTTATCTATATATTTTATATCTTTTAAATTAGATTATTATGTGTTACAGTTTTTTGAGTTTTACATGCATGATTCGACCGTATAAGTGGGTGAGCGATTAGCGTGTTTTTGTGTGTGTTTTTTAAACTATATTGTTGTATCGCCTGTCGGTTGTCCTATTTAAATAAAATATAAATCTCTTAGTTTTCCGTCCATTTTTTCTTCAAACCCACTTAGACCTTACTAGAAACAGACAACTGCGTCTGACTTGTAACGTTTCCTAACATTGACATTGTCACTTATCCAACGTGCGGAGCCAACTAGGTGCGAAATCCCCCTCAATGTTTTCCTTCACAGTTAGCGAGTACTACCAACGTTAGGAATATAAATGTATAAACTAAACCGTTTACGTTACCTCTAATGGCCTCCGAAAACCAGTCAAACCACTTACTAATGAAGCAGCCCGCACGTCTAGTAAAAGAAGTTCGAAATTCGTACTTTGAACTACGAGTCACTGACTTTGGAAGGCCGACACACCCTCCTCAGCTGTCCCTATCGATGTGCGTACGAACGAAAGAGTGCGTCACCGAAATAAGTAAATTATTGAAAAAGGAATAGATTTACTAAAGAGGTAGGATATCGAATTGAAAATAAAGAAAAAACAAGTTATTTCAGAGTCATCATGTTAACATAACATTTACATACATGCACAACGTATATTGCTTCTGGCCCTACACTAGGATACCCTGTGTCGTGGGAACCAGAAACAGCGATGTAAACATCCAAGAACTGGGTTTTTTTTTGTCCCCAGACGGGGTTTGAACCCGGGGCCTCTCGTATGGTAGGCAGAGGCACCTACCGCTGCGCCAGAGAGGCCGTATATTATGGATTGCTTCTGTAAATTATTAAAAAAATGTTTAAGTGGGACTCCATTAACTCACAAACTCAACCTACATGAATTATCACGTAGGATTGACTTAGCAGTGGCTAATGTTTGTTAATGATTTGGAAGTGGACGATAATTATTGTGTTATAATGCGACGTCTTTGAATCAATAAATTGGTAGCCGAAGTTTTGGCATGAGTGCCAAAAATTAGAGGCTGTAAAATTATACAAAAGCTTAAAAGATTATACCTACTTAATGTTAGTTAATATTCACTAAGTATTTACTCAACAAGCTGTTTACTTTGTTTTATTAATAAAATGACATGTTTCCTGGCCTATTACGAAAATAAAGAGTTCTATTCTATTGTTAGAATATTTTCGGGGCTTAATCGCGTAGTAATTTATTGCTATTTTACCTCGACGTTTCTAACAATGTGAAAACATTGTTAGAAACGTCGCGAAAGTTTAAATAAGTTCTAATCTAATCTATGATTCTACGATCTATAGAGCATCCAGTGACTCCTATCTACATTACCTACATAGATAAGTAAGTGTCCACTCAAACAGTGTCTCCAGAAGTTTTAGGTGAAGGAAGCTTGTCTAGCTCCTGTACATTCAGGTTTCAGCTTGGTTGGCTAGCAGTTTTAGTTAGATCTGAGATTTCCGCACTCATAGTTGGGCCATTGTACGTAGCAAACGCCGAGGTATGTTAACACTTCAGACACTAGGGTTTCCTTACGATGTTTTCCTTTACCGTCAGCGAGTGGTATAACTTCACAAATGTACATAACCTACACAACATAACATTCACATACAGGCACGTACATTGCTTCTGGTCCCACACTAGGATACCTCCTAGTGTGGGACCAGAAGCAATGTACGTGCCTGGGTACTGTGTCGTGGTAACCAGAAACAACGACATCCCAAACATGTAAACATCCAAGACCTAGGGTTTTTTTGTCGTCCCCAGCCGGGGTCAAACCCGGGACCTCTGGCATGGTAGGCAGATACGCTACAACTGCGCCACAGAGGTCGTCTTAGAAAATAAAGTATTTGGTACATGCCGGGGTTTGAACCCACGATCTCCCGAATAAATGAATGAATGAATGAAGCCGGCTTTTTGAATTAAACCTTTCGTAAGCACAACACATTGTAGACTTAGTCCGGATCTACTTACGGGTGTTGTTATATCGGAAGAGTCCGACCAGGTTTCGCCCCGATTCGCAGAGCTTAATCATGGTGAGCAGAGATGGAGCTCGCGTCGTCGGTTGCTTGCCCGCAGTGTGAGACGAGCAACCGACGACGCGAGCTCCGTCTCTGCTCACCATGATTAAGCTCTGCGAATCGGAGCGAAACCTGGTCGGACTCTTCCGATATAACAACACCCGTAAGTAGATCCGGACTAAAAGTCTACAATAAAGCCGGCGTTAAACACCGCTCCGCTCCCACCGCTTAGTAGGCAACGTCAATAAGTACCTTTCAATAGGGATGTGTCAATAGGTTTAATGTCAATAGGGACGTCAGTCAAGTGCAGCTAGATTTACTTATTGTTTTTAGCCATAATGTTGTTTAGTTGATAAGACAATAAGAATAAGGTACGATGGGGCTGACATTGCCCCACTAGGAGAAGTCCCGAAATAAAAAAAGAAAAGAAAGGAATGTTGCGTTGGTTTGGACATGTGGAGAGGATGAAAGAAGAAAGATTGACGAAAGAAATATATATTGCGAATGTGAGTGGAAGGGCTGGTAAGGGACGTCCCAGACGGACATTCATCGACCAAATAGGGAATGTATTAGCAAATGGAAAGATAAAAAGTACCCGGAACCGGCGTGCGTGCATGCAACGACTTATGAACGTTGATGAAGCGAAGGTGATCGGTCAGGATCGTGGCAAGTGGCAGTCCCTGGTCTCTGCCAACCCCTCTGGGATACAGGCGTGAGGTTTTGTATGTATGTATAAAAAAAAGAATGTGTCTATAGGGATGGGTCAATAGGTTCCTGTAAATAAGGAAGTGCCAATAGGAAAAAATCGTGCGTGATGCGTCATTTTATACAAAAAAAATACTACTACAAAATTCAAGAAATTTGTAATTGGGGTCGATTAATTCGAAATGAAGTAATGACCTAAAGAAGTGAGACGAGGAGGCATCTTTATATACATTATTGTTTTCTGTAGTTTAACGGTATTCAATATAGGAAAAGCAGACTGAATTGAAATTACTATAAACATCCATGAAATTATTGACCGTGAAATGATAACCTTAAGGCTAATACTATGAACTAGCGACACAGAAGTGAAGAATGATATGTAATCAATGGTCTTGATCAGTACATTCAGATCCGGTTTGAAATCCGCTTTCGATAATAAAATACGTACTTGGTAGGTACTTTTACTTATCATTATTACTTATCTTACAGTACAAAGTCAATCTGTGACTAGGTGCACTTAAGATTATAATCTATAGACTCTAAAGATATAATTAAATCTTGATACTCCATGGCTGACTCTCAACGTGTGTTTAATGTATAATTGTACATAGAAATCAATGGTTAAAGTTAAATCGAACAAACTAAATCCCATAAACGCTGTGTTAACTAAATTCCGTATATAAAACTAGCAAAATTGTTAATATTAATAAACCCCGAAAAACTGTACATCTAAAGATGTTATAAAAAAGAACGTCAAAAAATTACACAAAACAATCGGTTTTCAATGTTTCTATCATTTTTATATTGCTTTCCCATAGCCCTTCACATTAGCAAAGAAAATGTTCTTCGTAGAGAAAACGATTGTTTTGCATGAAAAGCGAAAAAAAATATGGCACGGCTCTCAAAAAAAATTACGGATAGACTGTGAAACAAAATCCCGCCACATCACTGTAGAATTTAAAAACCTGTCTAATTTAAAAAGAAATAATAGACGCGTTCCAGAAAAGGAAATGTCAATGTAAACTGAATAATGAAAAAAGGCGGCGAAATGCGATTACATATTTAGTTTGTATTATTAACGTACTATCTATCGTACCTATATACAAATTAAACCTCATTAAGCCTTAGTTTATTGTAAGAGTAACAAAATGATAAAAATTACTTTGCTACTCAATTATTTTATCATCATCGCCACACGAAATGTCAGAATGTTATCGACTTTGTCACTAACCAGTCATTAGACTATCGTACAGATTTGTTGAAAATCATTGTTGCTGACCGTAGGGGTATCGGAGTTCAATGCGATATCTTTTGTTGCCAGTTCATCAAATTATCAAAGGCTATCACTGGATTTGATACTTTTCACTGTTTTTATTACAGTTTAATATTAGCGATAGATTACGCAATTTTATGAATAATGGATTAAACAAGTGCAATTCGGACACGCGCACTGAGAGTTCCGTACCATCTCATATGATCTATCAAATCTATCGAACGAAAAATCTATAGATCTCGCCACGGACTCCGTTGAAAATTCGTTTTTTTTATAAAAACGGCGAGTCAGCTGCGAAGATATTGTAACTTAGCATTCACCAAGTAAGCCAAGGTTCCCGATCACAGCACCCAAGCGTGCAACAAGTCACGTACCGCAGAGCGATTTGTATGTTTACAGTAGACTTAGTAAAGAAATATCGATTATTTAAGTTTCGATATATTTTCAGGTGTACAACACTCTTTTTTTGAGAGAATCATTGTGTATGGCAGTGCGCCGTATTTATAGGTTACAAAAAGACCATTTTTATCTCGATATATGAAAAAGTCGATATATTTTCGAGTAAAAAGTTTTTCTTAGGCGCTTCGTCTGCAGCGGCGCAGATACGGGTTTAATTAGTAATTGATATAACTGTCTAATAATGTGCTTTTTTCCGAATTTTACTTAAACACTCAGAATACTTTTAAACAATTAAACCTATCGATACCTATTTCTCAGTAAATATCGACAATTTTTTTCAGCTCTGCCCATCCCTACTTAAAATTACTAAAAGCGGCAGATATCCCATGCCACGCAGCGGTACAGTACAGTTATTAAGAGGACATGCAGCTGGGAAAATCCTTTAGGTCGGATGTCACTGCAGTGATGATGTACGATGTCAGTCAGAGTGGAAAAACTGATGTTTCCGGTACATCAATTATACAGATGATCTATCATCAACAGGGGAACTAATGAGTTTCCTGTAGGTACATACATACATAACCTCACGCCTGTATCCCAGAGGGGTAGGCAGAGACCAGGGACTGCCACTTGCCACGATCCTGACAGATCACCTTCGCTTCATCAACGTTCATAAGTCCTTCCTGTAGGTACATCTATATTTTCAAAACTCATCTTATGTAACACGTTACGTAAACTCCGGCGTTCTATCAATTATTCATAGTTTTGCTAGCGGATCTTTAGGTGATCTTTGACGACCTTTGTCAGTTGTTTTTTTTCAAAAGCCTCATTCCTTAGTTTTTTGTAGGAACTCAAACTACGCGAGCGTGAACGAGCACGGTCCTTACCAGACAATAGATTCTGACGAAAACGGAGCTATGTCAAGGAATTGAGTCAAAGACTTGCATGAATAACCGCTCTGGTAAAGCACCGTCTGTAATTAACTAATTAAGTAGGATGGCATGCAACCAGACATATGTTTCAGCAAATCGGACAAATTAGATACGTTGGAGGTATTATCTCATACAAAGCAAGCATTTAGTCAGGATATTTTGTATTTGTGAGTTTTGGACGCTGAACGAAAAGGGTGAAGCGAAACATCATAACTGGTTAAGACCACCAGTTTTAACCTGTCAAATGTCATTACCAAATTTCCAGGAATAGTTTGCGAAAGTATCACCCAGGTCTGTTTTAGCACGAGCGACAGATATGCACGCGATGATATTATGATATCAACCCTTTGTATGTCCCCACTGCCGGGGCACGGGTCTCTTCCTGAATCGTAGGAAGGTTAGGCCATACTCCACGCGGGGGCCAACCCCAGGTTGGTGGAGGATTGTAAGACGGCGGCGGGCCTGTCAAAAGTTATAAGGATAGGCCAACATTTGTATATTTTGTGCAATAAAGTGTAACAAACAAACAACATAAGACCTCTGATATTGCTTAACGACTGCCATTACATGACAGCCGGCACCAAGGGTTAACGTGAAGCGAAGCGCGAACGGAAGATATGCACGTACCAAGAATTAATATGAGAGTGAAAGTTTCCGAAGAGAACACCATTGCTCTCGTCAAACGGTTTTAGTTGCCTTGACTCGAAAACAGTCCCTTGTTAAAGTGTGACATCATCGACCTCTTTCGGTAGCGACTGTAATATTTAATGTGATACCTATTTGAGGGCCAGTAGACTTGGGCAAAGTGTGTCCTTAGAGGGAGTTGTTATATCTCATATCTTTGCTCACTGAGACACACTATATCTCTATCATATCTCGCTCACCACTTGTGTTCTAGCTCTTACGACGTCCAATCAACTAAGTGAGTGTGGAAACAAGAGACACAAGTGGTGAGTCAGTCTAGTCTACCTATTCCCTACTTTATCCAGATCACACGTTTTTTTTGGTGAACTTTCTCTCATCGCTCGTTGGTAACGACAAGAAATGCGGCCGAATGTAACCGATGTCAGACGATGTTGATCTCGATCTCGCGCATTGTGTGTGAGCTGGATAAAGTAGCAGGAGATGACTACCGTACTGAGTTGAGATGTGGGAGGGAGCCACATATAGTTGACATCTCTGGGATATTAGTGGGACACACTTGACGGCGAGGGAGTTGTGTGTCCACTCATATCTGGCTCTTGAGTTACCCAAGGCTAAGGGCCAGTGTTCCCTCCGAGACCGTGTTCTCAATTACTTATGATTCCATCACTTCCACTTCCTGAGTTTCATAATTTGATTCCATTTTTGAGAACAATCCACGCACAATCTTATTGGAACTTTTTTCTATGCGATGTAGTGTGCGACGAAACTTTTAAAATATTTTTTCTAAAATCTGGGTGAATCGCGGTTTAGCCGGCCAGTATGCTACGGTTCCCCGTATGTACCAGCCTTCTTGCTAAAACGTTATAAAAACTTTTTGTACAACCATGCAGAGTTATTCGAGCACCGCATGACAACTCGGTCCAGCACCCAGCGTCTGTTGGACAAACTAATTACGCCAAAACTGGAACAATTCCGGCCATTGTTGAACTTTCCAATTGGTACGTTAGACTTTGCCCCGTGACGCGGTTATTTGTGCCGCAAAAACTCTGTGCCCCTGTACGAGTATGTACATTATACAATGAATAATGGACGTGTTTGTCAAGAACCACGGGGTCTTCGAGAGACATGTCCAGTTCTTTCCAAAATTAACTTAGGTTAACCAGTCAAACCGGTTCACGTAATTTAATTTCTAATATTTTTTACTTTATAGTTAAAATTGTCCTTAAACAGGTCTTAAAAACTTGAAAGATATTTCTGGTTCTACGGTTCGTTATAAAGTTAATTAACGTAAACTGTTAACTATCCAGTGACCAGAATTTGCTGGAAGTTTTCGAGGTTTTCCAACAATGGAGGGTAATCTGATCTTTGTGTTGATTGTGCGTGGCATCTGGGTATTTGGATGATTTACATCAACAGTTTGTTATTTAGGCTAGATCTAGTACCTGCGATACTTTCAACAATCTGTAAGTATTTCTAGTACTACATTCTAAAACTCTTTGTACTTTGTTGAGTAACCTCAAAGGATTAGTGGTGTTTTAAATCTTCCAAGTGGTCAATACTATCAGAAACGCGTGTAACTATTTCCTAACGTCAACCGGTCAGCGATGCAAGTGTGTACCTACCCTCTTCGTTTACTTCAGCAATTTTTTCTATGTCTATTTCGCAATCAAGTACTACATTATTTTGTGTCACAACTACGCAAATCGACAACTTAATGTTTCCTGCAATGCGTGCTGTTTCGTAATAGGTACAACATCAGAGTAAGCAAATTCTGACCAATGCTATTATTTTCTAGATATTATCTAGACCTGATACAGCCAATTTCGTAATGTACTTTTACGACTACGCTAGCAAAGGAGATTATGTATGATGTATGTACCTATGATGTTACGATCACGCCGGAGCCGACGATGTCGAATAGTCGCTGGATGCCGACGGCACAAGACCGTGAAGCTTGGAAAACCAAGAGGGAAGCCTATGTCCTGCAGTGGGCGTCGAGTGCCTGTTGATGATGATAATGACGCCGAGGACAAGCAGCAGGACAGATTTTGACGAGTTAGATTTCAAATAAAATGTGTTAACGACGCGAGTGTCACTGGCTGTATGGTGTTAGAAAAATAACGCCAGTTTTCATATTGTATTTTGTCAATATGAAAAGCCACACCGCGACGGTCGGAACCAAGATCTAGAGCAGTGTGGAATTTTCAACTCAGCAATTAGGACGACTTTCACACAGTCTCAGACTCAGACTCTTTTCAGACTCTTCTCGTGAAGTTTAAAATTGAGCAGACTGGACATAGGTCATGTCGAAGACTATAGCAGTAGCTTTTATCGTTTTTATATTATGTATTAGGTTTAATATGACATGAGAAACGATGGTCAGAGTGGAGTTTTTTTCGAGCTCCCTTTTTCTCCACGACACTATGGCCCGAAGGCTGCGGCTTGCATTTTACATTGTACGTTGACATTCAGCAACAAAATATAAATTCTTTACGTTGAAATAAAATTGATTTGTTAATAGGTTTTTAGGACATAGATTCAGCTAAGAAGACCGACACTATTATTGCGCCTCGACGACTATTTTGCTACAGTTTTACAGTCTCAATTACCCCTTCATTACTGGCACTTGAAAATTAAGGATGATCCCATTAACCCTGTTACATTTGAGTCATAAATTAGAGTCGCTCCCTGAATTGAGTTAAATATAATCGTATCGTGTTGGACTTTGTATCGCATGCAGGCCCACATGCTATGGTTTGACTGGCCAAGTCGGCTATCGCAATCTCGTCTCTATTGCCACGACACGAAGGTTGCGAGTGCCTCACCACTAATCTTGAAACGAGTTTCCAAGAAGGTCAAATCGGATTTCCTATGAGAGAATACAGTTTAAAAATGAGCTTTAACAACTTCACTATTCTATTCCTACTGTTTAAAATAGCTAACCTGTCCTTGTTAGTTTTTACTGGTCTCACTGGTCTGTCTCGTTATTTAAAGATAGACATTCTAATATGTTATCATGTCATACTCTAACTTAGTATATTTGGCATTGCTTGTATATTGTGACAGATTAAATCAGTAAAATGTTTTCCTGCAATTTCTTAAATGCGCTTGTACTACACAATTATTGTGTTGAGTCAGTGACCGAGATTTTTCACTCTGAAAAAGATCATAACATTACTGGCCAGTGCAACTTAAAACAGGCCGACGCCTTATGAGTAGTTATGAGGGAAAAAAGACGAATAATAACAGAAAACAAAATGAAAGTCTCAGTTCGATATTTGAATCGCGCAGGCTTGTTCACGCGCGGCGCACGTGCACCTAAGCCGGCTCTGATAATTCTGGTTATTGCCGTCCTAACAGTTTCTATGAAGCTGGGGATCACCAGTTTCTGTACGAAGAGGAGTCTCTAGAGAGTGCACAGCTGTTTGTTCGGGGGCGGTCGGACTTTGGACCCGCGCTACAATCACCGGTGTTACGAACGCCGCGTGAATAATGACACGCCTTGGGCTCGATTCGGTGCGCGAAATGAATGATTCGACTCCATGGGGAAGTAGGTACTTTAGGAAAAAAATATTGCAGTCGCCTATTTTAACGCAACATTTTGGGTTAGATAATTGATTTAAGCGTGCCACGCATTGCGTATAAAATCACTGATTTTTTTCTGACGGAATTGGTCGGGGAACCATTTTCGCGCTATTTTATTTCCGCAAGTGCGAGCACCATAATACATTTTCCATATCTCACAGATTTTTGCGGAATAAATCGCGCGGTGAAAGATCGTAATGTATGCTAACCCTAAAACGTTATTTAGCTGATGAAGGTAGACCAAATTTTCGTGTAGATACTTAAATGGCAAGATAGGATCGGAATACATACTGAAACAAAAATTTGATAATAACTTGGCTTAAGTACTTATAAAAACACAATTCCTTAAGCACTCCTCCGATACAGTTTTAGTAATCTATGGTAGAGGGAGTGTCTTAACCACAGATTCATTAAACGAACTGTGAGGAAAGTTTTAAACAAACCATGTTTTTATAAGTTTATAAGACCGTTGGTCTTTAGTGCAGTATCTGATTCCATTTGGAAAGAATTTAGTAACAGAGAAACCCTAATAATATGTTTTTGACTACCTATTCATTACTATACCCTAGCTTTACATTAGTACCTATTAAGTAAAGAAAATCTCTTTACTAGGCAATATAAAAAAATACAGATCAGTTTTGTAGGCTGCTTGCCAAATGGGTAAAACTTTTAATGTTAAGAATAACACACCTTGTGTCCAACATAGCCTCCATGTTGGAAGTTATTGTTCAGATTGTCCTAAATTCCTGTTCTATAGTTGGATTTCCGCCAAGAATACCTCCAAAAGTAGAAATTCAGAGAAGTGCTGGTGTATTTACACACATTGCTATGTGTCTTTGTATTATACAAAGGTACTTGACATGTGAAGGAAGAATTTCACAATCCGAATATCTCATACTATGAGTCAATACAGCATCTGTGACCAAAGATATTTATTACCCAGTTGATTAAATGCTGTTGGCAATTAATGTTTTAAGAAAACATGGAATGTTTCAGTTACTTAGTTACAAAATGTTATTTAAACTTAGATTGCATACATCGGATCTCAAATACAATTAGTGACATCAGAATGTTCTATTTTGTTCGATATTAGCGCCTAGATAGTGGAGATAAGAGCTACCTGGGTTTGTATATCGCCCACGACAGCAAAGCGTGAACGCGAGTGCCGGGTCCAAAGTCCGCAAGGTAAACGTTGACGCAAGGAACGTGTCTCTAGCCACGCTTTATAGGTACCCTTTCAAATTGTTCAACGATACGTTGGATATCTAGATAAAGGCTGTTTTTTGTAAAACAGTTCAAAAAATTAAGAGAAAAAAAGAAAGGTCTGGCAGTGTTTTTAGTAAAAACAATTCGAAAATGGAACGTTTGTTGACATTTCACGAGTTCTAATTACCAATTTATATTCAAAAGTAATAGAGGAAACCTTGGCAATATCGATTACATTACAAATAGTTATTACAAGGCGAAATGTTCACTCGATTAAACTTGAAAGATCAAGAAACTCGATGCTGTTGAAAAAAAAACATGAAGTCTATGCTAAAAGCTAAAGGTCAATGCAGAAAATGAGGTTTCTTACCTTCTCCAGGCATTCTTGTCCAATGGAATTAGGGTCCACCTTCACCTCCAAGATCACAGAATTAGGTTGACTGACTAACCACATTTTGACAAAATTTTATGAAAAAACTCAGGGAAAATGAATACTTTTTAGGTTAATTTGTGCCAACACTTAAACCGTTATTGTTTGTTTACTTTATTTATCTCACTCGCGTAAAATGTTTATTTAAAAATGTCCTCCTCAGCTCGCTTCGTGCAATGTTTATCGCGTATTCTTTGTGGAAGTAAAACTGTGAATAGTTCCAAACGACGGCCATACCTCGGTGCGTTTGCCTCCGAAATGATTTGATAAAGGAAAAGTGACGTAGCGTCGACGACACACGAAGGGGCGCAGCAAATTTTCACCAAGCATCGCTACAAAACGAAATTGCAATACTCAATTTCATATCCATTACAGCTTTTGGGCAGCATTGAAATTTCCATATACTAAGATAAGCAACAATGCATGATATACATTGTAAGCGTAAACAGTAAATAGTGTATTTTGGTACACGATCGAAATAGCATGCTATCGCGCCCAACGAGACCAAGTCAGAGAAAGACAGAAAACATTTGACAGTTCTTACTTCGCGTGGTGTCTACGTGACAGAAAACAGTTTCGTTCCGAAATAGCTTATAATAAACAGCAATAAAGCTGGCTTTACATTAAATTGTAGGCAGTAGGAATAAAACAAAGAGGTAAGCAGTGATTATTCGTAGGGGGCACAGAGGTAGGTTAGGTAAGTAGATTGTTCTGTGATAGAGGGTTGTACTCAAGAACTTTTTGGATGTACTACAGTTCTACCACAGTTGAAAATGATATAGCATGATATAGTCACGATATAGTGTTATTTAGTTATTTATGTTAAAGCACCTTGACTTTCGAACTTGGTATTGTAAACTTTACCGGGAAGAACATAGGGTGAAAATTTAAACTGCCTTGGTAATAGGTATAAAAAAAACTGGCCATGTGTCGGGCCACGCGTATTGTAGTGTTCCGTAGAACTACCTGTTTTACACAGTAATAACTTCATCAAAGAAATTTTTAATAGAATTTGTACGAGATTTACGTGTAAAGCCTACTTAGCTTACAGTTTTCCTATTTAAGTCACAAATTAGACAGGTTTAAGTTTAATGAACCTTTTAGCCAAGAGACTGGGACAAACTCCAACAAAATTGGCACTTTAAAATTTTGCAAACAGATCGAATAAATTCTTTCCCACCCACATCCGCAATATTTTTTCAATTACGAATTCAACAATGCACCATACTATACTGTGAAAAATAAAATTCGACCATAATATAGTTGTAAAGTTGTAAACCTAAACTAAAAGAAAAAAAATAATTTTCTTTGAAGTACACAGAGTGCTTAGTGCGAGTTTTTTAACTACTCGATCGCGTTAACGTAAACTCATATTTCTATAGCATCGAGGAAGCGCCACCTAGCGACAAGTATGGAAATTAAAATTGCTGAGTGCGAGTTGTAATGGTTTACGTTGAGAAGTGAACACGTTTACCAGCCAAAACACGTATAAACGCGAGTGCGAGTTTTTTTTTTTTTTGGGATAGAGGCAATCAGCCGATGTCGACTATTTCTGCCAAAGTCTCGTCTTGATACGACATGGACTAAATATTGTAAAATAAACACAATTCACGCGGAGAGTTACTTAATCTTTAACGGGACACTTTTCCTTTTTGTAGGCTTATACAGTAATGTCATGCAGGATCATGCAGCCGAATCTGTAACGATATAAAGTTTTATGGTTATCTATATATATATATATATATACTAAGTACATTAATCATATATTTACATAGTACGTGGAAACATTTATAGACGGAACACATCACAATTTGATTTCATTTTCCCGATGAATTTAATAAGTATAATAAATAGGTCCATATTAAAAGACAGGTAAGTTAATAGGCATCTAAAGTTTATAGGAAGTGGGATGTTAATTGACGGAAGCGACAAATAAATATTTATAGAACGAATATTCTTATTACAATTAAAGAAGATGTGGTCAAGATCTCCTTCCTCAAGGCCATACTCACAAATCGACGAATCTCTGACTCTAATTTTGTTTAGGAAAACGGGGGTACAGCAGTGACCAATACGCAGCCGGCAAATTACAGAGACGACCCTTTTTCCTACTTTTCGGAACTTGTAGAACCAGGGTTTCGCCCGTATGGACGGTTGGACAGTGAAAAATTTTTCTCCTTTATACTGGCTGCTTTTCTGCCACTGGGTCAACCAGCTATGATCCAGATATTTTTTAGGTAGAGAAAGTAGGTCATAGGAGTAATGGAGATAGTGCTTGGAATCCACATCATGATCACACGCATACTTGGCAGCTGAGTCGGCATTTTCATCTCCCACTATACCGGAGTGCCCAGGGATCCAAACCAGAGCCACCTCAAGATTCTTGTTGAAGCAGTTGAGCAGGGTCTTTTTAGTTTCCAAAATAACCCTGCTATTCAACCTACACCTAAGCTGGCTCCGGTCAAGAGCCTGTAAGCAACTTAGTGAGTCTGTGAAAATCACGGCTTTATTAACATTATGTGACTCCACAAACCTGCAGGCCTCCAAAACTCCTATGCACTCGCCTGTGAAAACCGAGGATTCCGGTGGGCACTTAAATTGTAGGACTAGTTTTGAATTTTGCAAAAATACCGCAACTCCCACTGGGGTAGATGGAGATAATTTTGACGCGTCTGTGAAAATTCTTTGACAGTCGGACCACCGGTCATTCACTATCGAATTGAAATTCGTGTTGGCAGAAGGGTTGTCTTTACCGATACCTATGTTCATGAGAATATTAGGCTTATACTGAACTACATTGAAGCTGTATTCAAACATAGGTAAAGTCACACTCGCTACCAAAGACCTTTCAAACCCTTTTACCCGTCGAAAGCTCTGTAAGATAATTGGAACTTCCTTATTTTTCCAGTAGGAGCATGTACGGGTCAGTGAGTCCAGTTCCTGTATCTTCTGTAAGAGAATGTGCGACGATCTGGAGCAAACCCTGATCATGAAACGATCAGCTAGGTACTGTCTGCGAAGATGAAGAGGAGGGTAAACCGCTTCCACTTGGAGGGCGTTAGTGGGAGTGGATCGCATACACCCTAAAATTAGCCGTAAGCATTTGAACTGGATTCGGTCCAGTTTG
Source organism: Yponomeuta sedellus (assembly GCA_934045075.1). Taxonomy (NCBI): domain Eukaryota; kingdom Metazoa; phylum Arthropoda; class Insecta; order Lepidoptera; family Yponomeutidae; genus Yponomeuta; species Yponomeuta sedellus. The sequence continues at coordinate 14,667,172 of OW203744.1, read as the reverse complement.
ACTAGAGACGTTTTGTTTATTGGTTCTAAGGCAAAACAACCGTAGTCCATTATGCTTCTAATGAGGGCGTTATAAACTAATTTCAAGCAATACGGGTGGGCTCCCCACCAAACACCGGCAAGAACCCTAAGTATGGGATAAACTCTTTCACATTTTTTGATCAGGTGTTCGACGTGTTGGACACCAGAGAGTTTAGAGTCCAAGTAGACGCCCAGGAATTTCACCTTCTCCTTTAGTGGAATTGTTACACCACCAATTTTTACCTCGACTGGAGGGATATTACTCTGCCTTTTCCTAGTAAAGATAATTAGAGAGCTTTTATGGGCCGAAAGAACAAGGCCATGATGGTTAAGCCACTGGTCGAGTGATTTGAGGGAAATATTTAAAGATTTTGCAGCCACCTCGATAGAGTTATCCGCAACATATAGGGCGACATCATCAGCGTACTGCAGAATTTGGCAATTATAATTAAGGCTAGAATTAATGTCATATGTGTAGATATTAAATAGGATGGGGCTCAACACTGAGCCCTGGGGAAGGCCTCTACTTAATATTCTATAGTCAGATTCGTAGTCAGGGATACGAAGAGCGACAGATCGCGACATAAGTAGCAAGCTTATACATCGAACTAACTTAACAGGAACCCTCAGATGCAGCAATTTTTGCCTGAGGACTGAAAGGAGAACGCTGTCATAAGCTGAAGATATATCCAGAAATACTGCCACCATAGAGTCATTTTTGCTAAAAGCCACTCTAGCGTCTGTGACCAATATTCAATTCAATTCAATTTATTAATAGGCCTGAATCCATTAGGGTCGTCGGAGCTTTTACCAGGTTTTAAGATAGGCATGATTAATTGACTTTTCCACATTTCTGGTACATGGCCAGTTTCGAGACAATTATTGGCAAAACTTAGGAAATAATTCTGAGTGTAGGGACCGGCTTTTACCAGGAAGGAGTATGGGAAACCATCCTCACCAGGAGAAGAGTCCCTAACTTGTGACATAACAGTTTTTAGCTCTTCCATAGAAAAAGGCCCATCCAGTGGATCATGAGTACTGGTTATGGGGAGGTCGGGGAACTTCAACTCATCCTCCGCAGGCACGTAAGGAGGGGCCAGTTTAGTGAAAAAAGATTCCGCAACTACATCTGAGATGGCACTTGATAACCTTGGGGAATAACAATGCCGAAATCGGTTTATTTGTTTCCAAATTGTTGTAGACGTGTGGACGGAGAAAGAGAGGTACAAAAAGAAACCCAGCCTGCTCTTTTCTTCCGGCGCAGAACTCTTTTGGACTTAGCCAGGATTCTACGATATTCCACAAGATTGTCGATGGAGGAGGATTCGTTGCACCTTTGTTCGGCTTCCTTGCGCTCCCTTATAACTTGAGTGCACTCTTCATCCCACCAAGGAGGAGACGGTATCTTCCCGCGGTGAGGCCCCTTAACCGGAAAGGCTATTTCCGCAGACTTTTTAATAGCTTGTGTGAATGCATTGTATTTAGAGACCAAGTCATCTTCATTAGATGCGGGTATAGCCTGGATCTCCCGCTCCACCAGGTCGTAATACGTCTCCCAACCACTTTTGGTTAATCGATATTTGAGAAGAGGTTAAATGTTTTTATCTGGTACCGATTTGTGGGGTAGATCTACAATTATCGGGAAGTGGTCACTTCCATGGGTTGAGTTCAGCCGATCCCAGATGCAACGGGAGCCCAGGTCGAGAGAGCAAATAGTTAGGTCCACACAGCTTTTCCTCTCCCCCACCTGGCCCCTGCGTGTAGCTCGTCCATCGTTAACAATGCAAAGACCAGCATTGTCAATAGCCTCCGCAAGCTCCTCCCCAAAGACATCACAGTGGTCGGACCCCCATCGGTAGTGGTGGCAATTAAAGTCTCCCATGATAATGCTTGGCCCATGTAGCTGCGCAAATATGGCACTAAGAAATGGAATTAATGCAATTTGTGGGTTTGTGATGTAAACAGAAATAATTGTAATACCTAAAGCTCTGATAGCCAACATGTTAACATTGTCACTGTAACTACTATTTATCGGTGGGAGATTTATCGGGGAAAAGGGAATTTTATTGTTGACAAGTATGGCACAACCGCCATAGTTGTCAAACCTATCGTCACGTACACAGCTAAAATTATTTACATTAAAATTGAGATCTGGTCTAAGCCAGGTCTCGCTAAGGCAGCATATAGCTGTATTAAATTTGTTTAGTAAGTATATTAATTCATGTTTTTTATGTATTATGCTCCGTGCGTTCCACTGAAGTAGTGAAAGGGGAGTATCCATGGTGGAGAGTATTGAAAATTAAGTTTAATTTAGTGGCAACGTGGTCCGGTAAAGAATTAGAACAGATGAGGGAAGAAAGAATGGTAACTACTTGCTCAATCGACTCACTGATATCAGAGTTTGGTAGCTGGGTTTGGCTATAACCGCACCCATTTCGGGATGGGGAGTATGAGTAGTCCTGCACTAAGGCTTCGTGGGCCCGTCTGTCATATCCTGGCGAGAGAGGGCCATGTGTTCTGGGCTTTAACTGTACAGTTTTTCTGTATGATTGTTGTGGAGAGAACTGTGAGTACACAGATGTTCTTTGAGAGGAGCCTGGTAGTGGTTGGGGGGCGGATTGGTAGGCGGAGGGTTTGGATTTTACAGCCTTAGCGTATTTGCGGGAAATTGGTGGAATTTTCTTGTTGGCATCAAAATATGACATTGAGAGTTCAGCCATTAGTTTTTTGATAGCTGTTTGTCTACCATACTCTGGGCAGTCTTTGCTGGTGGCTGGGTGGTCACCATCACAATTAATGCAAGAACTTTCATGTAAATTGAGTGAGCAGCCATCACCTGGATGGTCCAGTCCACACTTGAAGCACCTGGGTTTAGACCTACATGTGGGTTTTGTATGTCCGAATCGACAACAATTGAAACATTGTACTGTTGGGTATGTATACAATTCAACCTCCAGAGCCGTGTAGCAACAAAACACCCTCTGAGGTAAAACCTGGCCATCAAAAGTAAGTACAACAGTTTGTCGTGGCTTCCACTCAGTAACGCCATTTTCGTTTGTGATTTTCATGTGCATGCGCCTAACCTTTATTATTTTGCCACAGCCCTGAGGGACCTTAATGAGGTTCATGGCCTCATCGTCAGTCCATTCTGAGGGGATGCCCCTGACCAAACCCATGCGTGTAACATTAAACTGTGGGATGACAGCTGTATATTTGTTTTCAGTGAGGATAGGATTTGATAAAAATGCATTAGCATCTTCTGGGGACTTGAATTCCACTGAGGTTCTGTTGCGACCGATTCGCTTGATGCCGTCCTGGAGGATGTTATGAATGTTATGTTTCAGTAAAAACAGACCAAGTTTAACATGATGCAGGGTCGCCCCAGATATCTCGTCGGTCTCAATGCGAGATACGTGAACTATAAAAGGGGCCTTGTCTAAGACAGAGTATTTTTTCCTAGCGTCGATGGGTCTTGAGGTTTTAGGCACCTTGACAGGCATTTCCGGGGGCGGATTGGTCACCGCTGGGCGTTTTCTGTTCGGGACATCAGAAGTGTCCATCTGCTGTGGCGGTGAAGCTTCTTGGGGAAGGGTTATGGTGCATATTGGTGTTAGATCGAATGGCTGAATGTCTGGAGGTTTAGGTGGAACTCTTTTTTCATCCATTTTCGAAATAAATACTTGTATTACACTTACCAGTGGGGTTTTATTTACTTAGATGACAATCACAACACGATACAGGACAGAACAACAAAAATAGCCAACAAAAAGTACAGAAAAAAAGCTAAATACGATAGGAATTCCAAAAGCGCATGTGCTAACCAAGAACAGCGACGACAGAATCCCGAGTGCGAGTTGTACTGTAACAGCGTTTTGCCAGTTCGAACGGTTAACTTACTCATAGTCACTACTCAATGCTCGATTAACGCGGTAGTAAAGTTATTCGATTGGATCTGTCAAACTCGCACTCAGCACTCAGGTTTATCGTACGATTTGTCCATGTGCCTACATTAAAAACAAAAATGCATTTTGTTTCAAGTAAATTAGGTTTCAGGCAACACGACACTTCAAATCGAATAAAATATAACGTGAAAATTTTCCCGCAGAGCAATTTTTCAATGAGATGAGACACGATAATTTAAAATGGAAACAGAGGAATTGGGGTGGGAACTGCCAAAAAATGGAAAATAGAGGATGATCCGTTTTATTTACTAATTGTATAGAAAGAGGGCCATATTTGTAATTTCGTTACATTAACGGCCTTACTAATAAATAATTTATACACTCTGAATAACTATTCGAAGTATATCAATTTAAAGTGGTTCAATCGCATTTAGCATACATGTAATCAGTTTGTCAGACCTCGCATAACGGCTGCATACACAGCTCATAATATAGATTTGATTTAAAGTCTGAAATAAACGTTATATTATTATAACCTTTATTAGTAAGGCCGATAAGGTATGCAGGTAAAATTTTTCGGTTATTTAATTTTTAAAGAAGTATTCAATAAACGGTTCTCGATTATTTCCGCAAGAAATGTTTAAAACATATTTTGGATGTTGTCTTTGTATTACAGTCTGTTTCACTTCTGCAGTACCTATATACAACTTCGCTTCAGTTTTTGTTTAAGTTATAGTTAAAAGCACTAACAAAAAGACTTTAAATTGATTTTTTATTAAACAATAGAAAAATACACAACCACTACACAACAAATAAAAGCTTCACATTGCCGGGTCAAGTCTCAGTGGCGCCATCTGTAAATAGTTTCGTGTTGCCAAGGTTGTTATCCCTAGTTAGGTACCAAAGAGTATATAACCACTTCGTTTTAGGTACTACATAGTAGATCTACGTAGTACCCGTTTTACCTGATCGTATTATGTTACTTTCGTAATAGATTATTTAACTAGCCAGTCTATAGAAGTTGTGAAAGAAGAAGTAGCATAAATCGGAAGTTGTCTCTATTACTTCTATAAGTTGATTGCACAAGATTGAATTGAATACCTCTTCATGGTACCTACAACTAGAATTTTGCCATGAATCTGATGTTTGATTTGATGACAGCTCAAAAAAAAGAAAGATTAATAACAAGGATGTCTTCGTTCTTGGTTAATAATACTCTTATCCTATCCATTTAGATAATATTATTAAATATCTTTTCAATGAGCCATTTTCAGCACAAATTCTCAAAGCACTCAGAATGGCCTCAGAACAATTTATTATTCTGAGGGCGTGGCCATAGAAGAACCGGAATACGGCTGTCAAAACTAATTTACGCTGAGGAAAATTTGACAGACGTGTCCCGTTCTTGTATGAGAACGCAGAGAACGCCTATAAGCGCCATCTATGAACTGCTTTTTGAATTTGTCTTGTAAACGGCTCATTAGTACCTCTATGGTTCAAAAAAACTGAAAAGTCACAGAACAATTAAATCAAGCCGCGGCAGATGACGGCATGCCGCCAGCCTAAAAAAAACTTTATCGTTCCCAGAGCCATCTATCGACACTATTATAAAATAACCGTTGCCAACATTACAGGTTTCCGTTCCGTTTAGCAAAACTGTTATAAATAATTGTAAACTGAAATCTAAATAACGGAGAAAAATAATGTTTTTATATTGTTTTAAACTTAAACTACTTTTAGTTTGTTAAATATTTATTAGTATTTAATGAAATTTGTTCCTGTTAATTTATTTCATTAATTAAATTTTTAGTAACGTTTGATTTCACGCAAAAATGAGCAAACGACGTGCGGATGACAGCACAGTCACGACAACATGGCGGCGCAAAAATTAATCATATGACTTTCGTCACATCTTTCTGCGTTTATTGATTTGTTCTCGTTCCCGTTCTGTCTTGGCACTGTCGCTAAATAGTTATTGTGTGGACATTAAGTACAGAAATGGCGAGTCAGACCCAGGGAATCCAACAGTTGCTGGCCGCAGAGAAGCGGGCGGCCGAGAAAGTCGCGGAGGCGAGGAAGCGTGAGTAAAAAATCTAGCATATTTTTCTACACATAGAACTGCGTTGTAGATCACACTCCCTTATGCCTGGTTGGTGTATTTATCTCTAAGCTAGTCTCGACACTATTTTAGGGCGTAACGAGCAGGTAAGAGTAGCGATTTAGTAAAAAAAAGTATTGTTGCAATGACCCTGGATTCCATTTGGGTTTTGAAACCATCACCATCCTCGTTATTGAGTACCTAAGGGTCATTTGTATAAATGCAAGGTGAAGGCATTCCTAAGAGAATGTGATCTTTCAATGGATAAGTCCGAATAAAGTATAGATATGTACTGTCATGTCAATCAAATAAGAAATCACCTGATCTCATAAGAATGCACCTCATGTTAACTGGAGATGAGACACTTCCACTTAAATAGTGTCATGACTAGAATGTCTGTGACTATGGGTTATGGATAAAATTATAGCTCATGTATAGTTTTATTAATAATTTTCGATCTCTCAAGCTTGGGTAGTATACAGGGATGCTAAATTGAAATCTGGAATTTGGCATCCCTGAATTATTGGTATGCTGATCGATAGAAATAAAATTTCCCAGAGGATATTCGTAAAGAAAATAATTAAAATAGGTTTCACACTCTTATCTTAGGTATTTCCAACATCTTCAATGACTGTCAGTGTGGTTTTTTATGTCAATGACCCCAAACAAGGTTGTGGTTCTGAAACAAACAGGCCTGTGCACCATTAGTATTCAATTCAATTTATTTCAACGTAAAGGATTTACATTCTGTTTGCTGGATGCCAAAGTACAATGTAACATGAAATTAAAAGCTGCTCCCTTCGTGCTATATCCCATTCGTGTAGTGGAGAAAAAGGCAGTGTGTAAAAAAACTTAAAACAACCAAACCTCATTGCCCCATTCACTGCACTATGGTAAACTGCACTATGGAGTCACATTTTGTTATCAACCCTTGTATATCCCCACTGCTGGGGCACGGGTCTCTTCCTGCAGGAAGGTTAGGCCATACTCCACCATGGGGGCCAAGTCCGGGTTGGTGGAGGATTGTAAGACAGTGGCGGGCCTTACTGTCATAAGTTATCAAGCCGCCCATAAGGCCTCTGACATGGCTTAACGACTGCCATTATATGACAGCGGGCACCAACGGCTTAACGTGCCTTGCGAAGCACGGAAGCGCTCGGAAAAATGCCACTAGCGGTAGTCACAGGATGCTCACCCATCCTGTACCTGACCGCGCCTGTTGTTGCTTAACCAAGTGATTGATTCCAATCACTCGGTTCGCCTAGGCCACGAGCGCTTCAGGAGTCACATTGGGGCCAAAGAATTGTTGTATCTGTGTTTTACAAGAGTTAGTAGATGATGGATACTGTTTTATTTTTTAATTATGGAAATATTAGTACAATATGAACTTAATGAGAATTTCAAACCATTTTTTATTGGAACTGGTTTAATTATCGATACAAAGAATCATGTTTAGGTTTTATTTCAATAACGGGGTTTTTTTTAGTTTACAAGAAGCAGATGTTCCCTTGAATATTCTGTTCCCTTGTGTTCCAGGGAAAGCGAGACGCCTAAAGCAGGCTAAGGATGAAGCCCAGGATGAGGTCGAGAAGTACAGGCAGGAGCGTGAGAGGCAGTTCAAAGAATTCGAGCAGAAGGTATGTATGGGCTTGTGGTTCACAAAGTTTAAACGTTTTAAACTTCTTCTGTTTGTCAGCGATAATTTGTATTCCCCGCCATACTGCTACATGGATGATACTTCACACATCTATGATATAAAATCTCAATGCCGAATCTCAAGTCAAATGAACTTGCCCAAAGAAGAATGAGAGAACTTGCTCAACGAGTGGTATTGCTGCTATATCATCCCTAATGTATGTAATTTAGAAGTGAATGAACAAATTCATCGGTGCAAGTCGGGATTCCAACCCACAACTTTCCACAGGTGGAACCAGCGTTCTACCAATCCGATACCATTGCGCAAGCAAAAAAAGAAATAAATAAATCTGACATTGTGGATAATAGTTATCGCTGAACATACATAATTATCATATTCATTTTAATGCACTAACCAGAGGACAGGACAATTTTAAAAACCTATTTAGAGGCTAAAAATTCCACCCATGCCGGGATTTAAACCCGCGACCTCTGGCTATCCATGCCAGGAGCTCTATTTCTGAATCACTCGTCTCGCGTCGAGCGTTCGATTTCTACTGATTTTTGTTCGACATACGAAATTCCGTATTTTTGAATCACTCGACTGCAACGAATGGTCCTTACCAGTCGTCTCGTATGTCGATCGATAGATTAATTGTCAAAATTTGTGTTAATTTCAAATCGAGGAGTTTGTTCTTTTGTGCCGAATTGATTTTTTGTTTCGACATTTTCGATCAAAAACAAACCAAATTGTTATTATTTACCATCTATGACAGTGTTTTGTTTGTTTTGCAACTAAAGGCAAAGATTTTTCATCTAAACAGCCAATAAAACGAAATATTTTACGCTCCGTTTCCGTTACGGTAGTTTCCGGTTTTTGTAATTTCTGCGTGGAACGGATAATATACAATACTTCAAATTGTACTGGCAACACTTCAGGCGAACGATTCAAAAATACGGAAAAACGAGATCATGCGACTTAGAAGACGAGTGTGACTTATGTCGCATTCGACGATACAATTTTATACGAGTTGTTTCAAAAATAGATCTCCAGCGCTCTATCCACCTGAGCTAATGGGCGACTCACCGGCATCAGTGAAATTTCGAACCTCTTTACAATATTCTCTGTATTACGTACAGGCAGCAACATCTGGCTGAAGTAATTTTCATCACTTGCAGCCCCGAGTACTTTCTTTGTAGTTAGGTTTTTACATCGGAATGATATCACTGTACCCACATGATTATATTCTTTTTAATGCACTAACCAGTGCTAAGGACAATTTTAAAAACCTATTTAGGGCTAAAAATTCGCCCACTCGTAACTAATCAGACACTTTTTTGCTAAAGGGGGAAGCTAAATCCCTTTGTTTACTGTATTTGTATAGAAGTTAACCTAGTTTTCATTGTATCACCACAGCACATGGGCACCCGGGAAGATGTGGCAGCCAAGATTGAGGCAGAGACCAAAGTGAAGATCGCAGAGATGGACAAAATGGTCAAGTTCCAGAACGAGAATGTGAGTTATCCAAAATAATTCTTAAATCCGTACAAAGTTGGAGACTCTCCACAAACCTGACATTGGCAGAATCCTTGCGGTGCCATAGAAAAATAATTGAATTTAACTAAAAACCTATTTAGAGGCTAAAAATTAACTAAGCACTTGAATTTAATTAGCTATGTTGAAGGTGTAAAAAGAGCGCGTTCACGTATCATGCTCGAAGGCCGCATGTGGCCGGGAATTTTTGCCCCAATTATGTAGTATCTAACATAGAACATACTCAAGGTTTATTTTAGATTGTATCGTTACATTCGGACGTCGCTGGCACGTTGTAAGGTCTATCCACCTTAAAGTTAATTTCAGAAACAGGTGTTTCCTATATTTTCCTATATTTATGTAGTCACGATTGTGTCTGCTGGGCAAATGCCTCCCCTTTTGCCTTCCACTCCTCCCTGTTCATGGCCACCTTCTGCCAGCCCGGCAGAAAGCTCGTGAGGTCGTCCCGCCATCTCTGCTTGTGTCGGCCACGTTTGCGATATCCGTCGCGCGGATATTCAACTATCAATACATAAATTTCACGTCAAGGGTTGTCCATAAATCTTCGCAGTGATCCGGGAAGCGAAAGGGGCGAGAAGGTTTAACATCTCATAAAGCCTTATTGCATACATGGACGTTTATGAAAAAGAAATTTAAGAATAGTTTAGACACTGCCTGCCAACCACTAAAAATCATCAAGGAAAGGATGTGAAAACCCTTGCTAATTGCTCGTTTTTATTCTATTTCAGGTGATAAAGGACATCCTTGGTTTGGTATACGACATCAAGCCAGAGCTTCACGTCAACTACCGCGTGCCCAGCGCCGCTAACTAAGCAGGCAACTTGCGAATAACATCTATTTTAATCGATTTATTACTAAACTCAATACACAGTGTTGCCAGTAAATTATTACTTTACTCACGTTAACTAAAGGTAGCACTTGAAAAAAAAAGCTTGTATTTGGCGGGTGTTTTGGCTGTTTTGACAGCTGAAGTTTTTCCCATGAAAATGGCCGCCGTTTTGTGCTGTAAATATCGGTTTAGCTTCAGAAGTTATTGGATCGTTTATTGTACCTAATCAATATTGTAACGGACTTATAGTCATGTTTGTATCAGCTCGATATCATTCCATTTGGTGAAAATACCTGAAGATCCGATGGCGAACATATTTAACATATTTACTAATAAGTGAAAATTGTAACTTCAGTGTTCAAATGTTGAATAGAAATATAATGGTTGCGTTAATGTTTCTATTTTCTTTCTTTTCGTGTTGATACAGTGTAGCCTCAAATGAAAGCTGGTCTGTACAGTATTAGAGCAAAATATATTGATGTAATGTTATTATTGTTTTATTTGTCTTCAACGTTTCTTCTTATCGTTTTAGTGATACTTTAGTCCCAGCTGAAACAAAAAAGAGGCTTTTTTAAAAAAATAACAAGAGACATTTTTTTATCTGGCAACAATTTGAAAGTATAGTATCAGCCACTTCAGTGATGAGACCACCTTCTGTACTTCGGTAGTTTTCTAGCTTTATAGTGTAGAAGAAAATTGCTAGCAATGACTTAAGTGTAGCAATAATTTTTTCGTTTATAGTCGTCCGTTATGACGCCAAGTGCATTTGACAGCGCATCAACCTTTGCACGCACTAAATGTACCTACCTATATGCAAATTGCATTAAGGCAGGCCTCTATGCGATACTCTATCCGAAACAGGTCTTGTCTCGGGTAGATAGTATTGGCTTCATCACCACGCAGATTATGCAAAGACATCTTGCTCACTAGTATCTCAGGCTCTGGGGTTTTCTCAAAATGTTTTCCTGCACAGTTAGCGAGTGGTATTGCTATAATAAATTCACAAATAAATTATGTGCAACAGAAAACAAAGCGATTGTACGCCGGGATTTGAACCTAACCTCCCGAATGTGATTCGTTCTAACTCTTGATCCATTTTTACCTATTCCAGATAGAGAATTCAATCTAATTTCTACTAAGCATATGCCAACAATTCGTCCACAGATTCAAACAATACGCTTCTAACGCTCCTAGAGACATTTAATATGTCCGTTATCAACCCTTGTATGTCCCCACTGCTGGGGCACGGGTCTCTTCCTGCATCGCATGCAGGAAGGTTAGGCTATACTCCACCACAACACCAACGGCTTAACGTGCCTTGCGAAGCACGGAAGCGCTCGGAAAAAGCCACTAGCGGTAGTCACGGGACGCTCACCCATCCCGTACCTGACCGCGCCTGTTGTTGCTTAACCAAGTGATTGGTTCCAATCACTCGGTTCGCCTAGGCCACGAGCGCTTCGCCTACTTGCCCACACGAGCCTACTTGCTTAATTGTACTTAATTTACGCTTAATTGTAATTAATTCTGTATACAGTATTTTTTTATTTCTAATATTGGCTAGTTGCATGTCTAGCTACCAAAGTGTCAATTGCTAGCAAATACTCGGGATGTGCTGAAAATCAGCGCTGCGTTGATGTTTGCACACGCAGCAATTAGCTGAGCTTATCCTTATTATCGCATAGCGTTATTAAACTAAGTATTTACTATATTAACTAAGTATGTAATTAACTTAGACTAAGTTAATTACATACTTTTAAGTTTTAAACATTTTAAGTTGTTTTTGTACTTTTTTGCGATAATTAGGTAAGTTTTCAATTTCAATTTAGTTAATAGATAGCTGTTGCTTCGATAATTTCTTGAAGCCTGCGTGATGTGTTTTTATAAATAAGGCCACTAGTCGCCGGGAAACAGATGGGATAGCAAAAGCTCGTACCCGGTCATTACTAGGTAGAGTTATGATGCCTTCAATCCAGTCAGCCACGCCGCCGACTCGGCTGAAGACTGCTGGCTTGTCCAACTCGTCGCAGCGCTTGCTCGAGAACGATAGGATGCCCACTAGCATTCCGTCCAAAATAGCTGGACCTCCGGCGTCATGCTGTGGACACAGTTTACGATTGGCTGAGAACTGGAACGATGGTATCAACCCCTTGTTTGTTTGTGATGATGTTTACAATAAATCTTTAGGTATATGTCCCCACTGCTTGGTCACGAGTCTCTTCCTGCATCGCAGGAAGGTTAGGCCATACTCCACCACGGGGGCCAAGTCCGGGTTGGTGGAGGATTGTAACAGTGGCGGGCCTTACTGTCAGAAGTTATCGAGCCGCCCATAAGGCTGTACAGTATGTGGGCAGTTTTAGTTCGGAATAAACATTGGAACGAAGCGCATTTCTCTGAGCTATGTCGATAACTTTGGTTCTCTGTAGGATGCATTCGTCAATTTATCAATAAACTATTTTCTGTTTTTAATCCAGCTCCCCTTCTACGAGCTTACGTTGCAGACATTCCTCTTCTCCGAGATGAAGCCGGCGCAAAAGTTGGTCTTGGTGACCAGGTCTTTCCCGTATACGTCCTGGCAGTCGGCCAGCGCGTAGATCGGCAGGTCCACCTTCTGCAGGAGAATCTTGCCCCCTGGTCCGCCGGCGCCCTGCCCAAAAGAGAGCCCATGATGATGGTATTAACACTTTATATGTCCCCACTGCCGGGGCACGGGTCTCTTCCTGCATCGCAAGAAGGTTAGGCCATATTTTGGATTTAATTATTTATGTATATGCACGTACAGACTATATTCTTCATGTAATCCACTCTATTCAAAGGATGTCTGAAAGACCGCCAATTGTATAACATTACTTAGATTTAAGATCTCATGGTTGTATTCTTTTTTGTGGTTGTGTAATTAGGTGATCTCTATATCTACGTGCATTTACTCCACAAAGGGGCCAAGTCCGGGTTAGTGGATGATTGTAAGACAACGGCAGGCCTTACTGTCGGAATTTATTACGATGAAATACTTAATAAAATATGTAGATTTCTTTTATGTAGACTATAAACGTCCCACTGCACTTTTCTCAGAGACAGAGCATGGGATTAATTACCACGCGTGCCCACCGCGGATTGGCAATTACAAGCGCTGAGATATGAACACCTCAGATACTCAGGTTTCTTCGCGATGTTTTCCTTCACGGTTAGCGAGTGGTACTGCTAGGTACTATAACTTCGCAAATGTACATATGTACATAACTTTGAAAACAAAGTCATTGGTTCGGGATTCGAATCCACGACCTTCCGACTGAGAAGCGCCGGCGTTCTACCGCACCACTGCTCTTGCAAATTAAGGTAATTACGTTTTATCTAATAAATAATCGCGATAAGGCCCGTTTGATAAATAATAACTATTGTAGGTACCTACACTACAGTCTATTTATCCTTACTCGTCCAATTTAGTAAACAAGATTCTAACCTCAAAATTGACATTTCATGCCAAACATAGAAATTTTCTCGCAAATTCATGAACTTTGTTTACAAATTTAACCCTGTTATTTGATTAAACACTGTTTTACGATAAAGTGTTTTTTATTATCATTTTCATTTTCAAAATTAGGCAGCGTAGTATCAAAAATAGTAGGTACTTCTTATTTACCTACTTCATTTATAGGAATATGGTAGTTTTCGACTAAAAAGTCATACTTTACCGGTAGCTAGATAGATATAATATTCTTTATTGTACACAGAAATTTCAGTAACAGAAATTATATAAGAATATAGTGCAAATGGCGGCCTTATTACCAAAAGCAATTTCTTCCAGGCAACCATATATAGACGGAGACATGAAAGAAATTAGAGACGGTAGAATCTTGTTTACTAAATTGGACAAGTAAGAATAGGTAAATAAACTGTAGTCTTCCATTCTCTCATTTACCCAGACAGATCCCCAGCCGAGGAACGACACGGTCTTGTCGACAGCGATCACCGGGTCTCTGGCGAACGGGATCCGTTTCACGGGGAAGTCCCCGTTGAAACTCAGGTTCTTTGAAACAGAAATAAATAAGGTTCTTCTTTTTCTTGTTCAGGCTATATTATTATTATTGCTAGACATAGCCCTCCCCTAATGATCGCCATAGCGCCCTGTCTTCAGCTTGCCTCATCCAGCATCTGCCTGCAGTTTTTCGCAGATCGTCATCCCACCTGGTCGGAGGGCGTCCTACACTACGTTTGCCGAGTCGCGGTCTCCACTCAAGAAAACGTTTACTCCAACGGTGGTCGGTTCTTCGCGAGAAGGTTACCTACCTCCAAAATCTATTATTTGAAACACCGAAATTAAAATTTGTCATTTAAGTACGATATCAACCCTTGTATTGATGTATGTTACTTCTTCACGTCTTAACGGCTGAAGCGATTTTAAATAAATATTATTATTAATAAAATTTGGTGTGGAGTTAGCTGGCACTCTGAATTAACACATACTTAGACTACGTTTTAATTCAATTCAATTCAATTTATTTCAACGTAAAGAATTTAGGTACATTCTGTTTGCTGAATGTCAAAATACAATGTAACATGAAAGTGAAAGCCGCCGCCTTCGGGCCGTAATGTAGTGGAGAAAAAGGCAGCGGGAAAAAAAAAACTCCGCTCTGACCATCTTTTCTCAAGTCTTATACGCATAAGATTCCATGATTGCCATTAATAACTTTAAATGTTAAGGCATTATTAAATATATATACTTTTTTACATAGGCCGTGAAAACATGACAAGTGCTGCGGCCAGACACACGAACAGCACTCGTTCACGAGCATAACGCAGAGGTCAGCCATCATCAGTCTCAACCATTTTGGAGGGAGATAGATGACCCGGCCACCACGCCACCATTCGAATGACCTTTAGCAAACCTGCAGATTAAGTTTTTGTCAGTTATAGAATGTATGATATATTTACTAATATGCAATCACGTCGTCTGTACAAACTTAAATTAAAATATGACATACATAACTAACACTGAGGATTGCAGTGATTCGGTTGCTACATATAAAGTATTTATTTAATAACTATGATTTACTCGTTGTGGAATTGGTCTACTGCCAAGGGCTTACATCATTTATAAAGTGATCTATTCTATAATAGGCCTTTTTACACAGCGCCTTTTTAATGAAATTTTTAAATTTGCTTTCAGGCAGGGATAGAATATGTTCTGGAATTTTATTGTAAAAACGTACACTTAGTCCTACAAAAGATGCATTTACCTTGGCTAATCTGAATTTAGAAAGCAACTTTGTTTCTGTTTCTAGTGTTTACGTTATGGATATCCCTGTTTAATTTAAATGTTGTTAAGTTTTTTCGTACGTACATTATGTTATCGAATATATATTGGCAAGCCATCGTTAGAATTCCGATTTCCTTGAAAATATCCCTTAGCGATTGCCTGGTAGGTAAATTGTAGATAGCTCTAACAGCCCTTTTTTGTAGAATAAAAACTGTTTCTATATCAGCCGCACGCCCCCATAGTAACAAACCATAATAACCATGACATAATACTGTGAAAATAACTGAAATATACAAGCCTCGCAGTTGACACATCTGTTAGTTGCCTAATTTTTCTAACTGCAAATGCGGCTGAACTTAACCTACCCGCTAGATTTTTTATGTGTGGACCCCATTGCAGTTTCGAGTCTATTGTAATACCTAAAAACACCGTGGACTCTACTAAGTCTAGTCTGTCACCAGCTATAATTAAACTTGTGTCCACTTTTTTTACATTGGGCAATAAAAACTTTATACAATTTGTCTTTTTTGCATTCAACATGAGATTGTTTACAGTACACCAGTTTAACACTTTAGAAAGGGCGTTGTTTACATCGTCTAGATTAGATTGACCTCTCTTGATTTTAAAAATTAGAGAAGTATCGTCTGCAAACAATACTATTTGTGACAATTTCTCAACTAGGTAGGGCAGATCATTTACATATACTAAGAAGAGGAAAGGCCCCAAAATAGAACTCTGAGGAACTCCTATTTTAACATCAGATCCAGAAGACTTAACCCTATTTATGTCAACTTTCTGAACTCTGCTAAATATTATTGAAGAAGAGCTAGAGATCCATTACTGAGACCGTATCTGTTCAATTTACAAAGGAGCGTTTTATGGTCTACACAATGTAAAGCTTTAGAAAGGTCACAGAAAACTCCGATAGCATCCTGCGCCTCCTCCCACGCATCAAAGATGTGATTCATTAATGCTACTCCTGCGTCGGTCGTTGAACGACCCTTAGTGAAATCGAATTGTTTTTTATGGAAGAGTTTATTTAAACTAAAGTGTGTCAACAATTGGTGTAAAATTAGTTTCTCAAACACTTTACTTAATACCGGTAGTATTGCTACGGGCCTAAAATTGTTTGGATCCTCATTATCACCTGCCTTAAATAGAGGAACTATTTTACTAAATTTTAAGAGATCTGGGAAAGTCCCATGATCAACACATTTATTAAAAATTGTAGCAAGGTGTGGTGCAATAATATGAATTACCGTGGATATCAGTTTGACCGACATACCCCACAAGTCTTCAGTTTTCTTTATATTTATTTGGTTAAATGTTTTAACAATAGTTTGGGAGCTAACGTGGGAAAATTGAAAGTCTGTTACGCATGGTTTTATATTTTCTAACATTAGTGATTCTGCTGACTGAGACGAAGAATTTAAGCCCGCCGTTATATTTAGTGGGATGTTTGTGAAGAAATTTTCGAATACTTTTGCGATTTCGTCACTTGAGTTGACTATTTTCCCACTTACCTTTAGCGCAAAACTCTGATCCCTCGGCTTTGTTTTGCCTGTCTCCTTGTTAATCACTTGCCAAGTAGTTTTTATTTTATTTGAAGACGCCTTTACCTTTTTGCTTATATTAAGGGATTTTGCTATAGAACATGTTTTCCTAAAGGTTTAAGAGTAATTCTTAACAAATTCTCTAAAGCTTGGATCCGGATTGGATTGTTTTTCTTCATACAATTCATACAATCTTTTCCTACTTCTATGTATACCAGGAGTGGCCCATTCTGAAAAACCATTATTACTGAGCTGATTTTTTTTAATTTTAAAAACCTGTTCAAGTTCGTTTGATATCGTAGTAAACAATTCATTATATAAAGTGTTGGGATCATTGCTATCAAATTGCAGTAAACCTATTTTGGTACCTAATTTATTTTTGAATAATTAAATTTTTTTGTCTGTGATAGGCATTTTTTTTCAATAATTGTTGGTAAAACAACTAATAAACCACTATGATCCGACTGTAGGTTGTTTATAACCTTTTTTTTAAATGCTCACAGTTGCAGAAAACATTATCTATACATGTAGCACTGGTTGCGTTATTCTAGTAGGTTCAGTAAATAGGTTCAGTAAGTTAAACGATCTAAATAAGCTAATAAGTTTAGTTTGAAGTGGGCTCTCAACTAACAGATCAATACTAAAATCGCCACATACTACTATGGATTTATTACTCGCAAAAAGGCGTTTTAATGCGTCCTCTATAACTAATTCAAAGTCGTTTACTGCGGGATAATATCCTACTCCCATGTAAAAATCGATAAACCGCCGGGGCACAGCATAAATAATGAATAGTGGCTACGAAAGTTTTCGTTCCAAAATTCCTACCCTGTTCAGCTTCAGAATGGCGAAGTTGAAGTCCAGAGTCTCAGGTTTATAATTCGGATGGAAGTGGATCTCGGCGATCCTCAGCACCTCGCCGCCAGCTGTGGCGTTATCGGAGCCCACACGCACCGACAACATCTTGACGTATTCACGGAAGAAACGGTTGTTGTATTGCCTGTTGATCAATCCAATCAGTCTCACTTAGTTTTTAAGAAGGTACTTACTAAATTTGCATCATCATCATCACCATCAACCCATTGTGTCCCCACCGAGGGGCACGGGTCTCTTCCCTAAGATAGGCATAGGCCATACTCCACCACGGGGGCCAGGTCCGGATTGATGGAGGCTTGTAAGACTAGTGGCTGGTCTTACTGTCAGAGGTTTTCAAGCCGCCCCTAAAGCCTCTGACTTGAAATTAGCATCGTGCTAAGTAAATATGGCTTAGGCTATAATTATTGTAATAATAGATACTTTAGCTGAAATTATTTTCTTTTTTTGGGTCCTTTTTTTCCGTTCCGTACCTCAATAGGGTTCATAGGGTACTTCCCGTTAACCTAGGATTATAAAATTTTACAAGACATATTGTCATTTCCTATAAATACAGAAAAAAACTAAAATCTGCAAATATAGGAAAGAAATATAAAAAAAAATCTATAGAGTAAAACATTTATCTAAATAAACACAACACAATTGCTTTAATATTTACAGGACAGGACGTTGCACAATTTACAGGATGTTGAAATTGTACATAAAAGGTATTCTTCTGTATTCTCATATTCTTTTTATTTTTTTTTATGCACTAACCCGTGCTAAGGACAATTTTAAAAATCTATTTAGAGTCTAAAAATTCCACCCATGCCTGGACTCAAACCCGCGACCTCTGGCTAACCGTGCCAGCGCTCGCCCAACTGAGCTAATGGCCGACTACCCGGCATCAGTGAAATTTCGAACCACTTTACAATACTCTCTATATTTTTAGCCTCTAAATAGGTTTATAAAAGGTGAAGTTTGACCGCGGATTCCACACTGGACGAGTGCCTGTTTTGTGGTAATCCAAAAGATCCAGATAGATAGATAGACTTAGAGTTGAAAGCAGTGCGCGGCAGACAGCACAGTGTCTCTGTCTAAGAGCATGCCGCCACACCAGAGCTGACCGTTGACCGGCACCGCCACTCAGTAAGGGTGCTTCTCGATAGGACTTCATGGATTAGTTGAATAGATACATAGACTTACAGTTGAAAGCAGTGCGCGGCAGACATCACTGTTTCTCTGTCTAAGAGCACGCCGCCGCACCAGAGCTGACCGTTGACCAGCACTGCCGCTATGTAAGAATGCTTCTCGATAGGACTTCATCGATTAGTTGAATAGATAGATAGACTTACAGTTGAAAGCAGTGCGCGGCAGACATCACTGTTTCTCTGTCTAAGAGCACGCCGCCACACCAGAGCTGACCGTTGACCAGCACTGCCGTCATGTAAGGGTGCTCTTCTCGATGTGCGCCGTCTCGTCACCAAGAGGTAGAAGCACTGCCGCTATGTAAGAATGCTTCTCGATAGGACTTCATCGATTAGTTGAATAGATAGATAGACTTACAGTTGAAAGCAGTGCGCGGCAGACAGCACAGTGTCTCTGTCTAAGAGCATGCCGCCACACCAGAGCTGACCGTTGACCGGCACCGCCACTCAGTAAGGGTGCTTCTCGATAGGACTTCATGGATTAGTTGAATAGATAGATAGACTTACAGTTGAAAGCAGTGCGCGGCAGACATCACTGTTTCTCTGTCTAACAGCACGCCGCCGCACCAGAGCTGACCGTTGACCAGCACTGCCGCTATGTAAGAATGCTTCTCGATAGGACTTCATCGATTAGTTGAATAGATAGATAGACTTACAGTTGAAAGCAATGCGCGGCAGACATCACTGTTTCTCTGTCTAAGAGCACGCCGCCACACCAGAGCTGACCGTTGACCAGCATTGCCGCCATGTAAGGGTGCTTCTATATAGTCGGCTTCAGCGATTGGTTGAGTAGATAGACTTACAGTTGAAAGCAGTGCGCGGCAGACAGCACAGTGTCTCTGTCTAACAGCACGCCGCCGCACCAGAGCTGACCGTTGACCAGCATTGCCGCCATGTAAGGGTGCTTCTATATAGTCGGCTTCAGCGATTGGTTAAGTAGATAGACTTACAGTTGAAAGCAGTGCGCGGCAGACAGTACAGTGTCTTTGTCTAAGAGCACGCCGCCGCACCAGAGCTGACTGTTGACCAGCACTGCCGCCATATAAGGGTGCTTCTCGATGTGCGCCGTCTCGTCCGCATTGAACACGCGCCGGTAGCGAAAACTTGGCGGCGTAGTCGGCGGCGGCGTGGTTTTCGTGGCTGGAATTGTTTGTAGGGGTTCCGTATGCGATGGGTGCCAAACGGCTCCTAATTCATGTGGGGGATGGTGCCTGATGATGCAGAAATATTTGTCGGATGTAAAGTTACGGTACAGCGGAGCTCGGTGGGCAGAACAATGGACTCGGAAGCAAAAGATCCAGGTCCGATTCCCAGTGCGGGCATGTACCAATGGCTCTGTTTTCTAAGTTATGCACATTTGTGAAGTTATTACGGCTAGACCACTCGCTAACGGTGAAGGAAAACATCGTGAGGACACCTGAGTGTCTGAAGTGTTCAAATACCTCAGCGCTTGAAATTGCCAATCCGCGGAGGGCACGCGTGTTAACTAAGCCCATTCTCTCTCTCTGACCTGTGCCCTGCAGGACGTTTATAGGATGCATTAAAAAAAATGTAGAGCTGCACAAACATCGTCGCAACTTTTTGTCGGCTCTGAAGTTCAGCAGTGCAGCTTAAAGGATCTCATGGAGCCATCATCATCACGATTGCAATGGCGCGGTTTTGAGATGGGGACCACAGTCTCAATCACGCAATAACGGCTGAACGGTTTTACATGAAACTTGGGGTACAGATAGACCAAGATATGAATTGAGACTTAGGATCACTTTTGTGGGGTCAGTGTACATAAAAAAAAGCTAGGCTCCGTGTGGTGTGAAGACGGTCGCCTAATCAATCTCGTGTTTCTCTTGGCTGTTAAGTATTCTTTATTTCCTTTTAGTCCTCGGAATCCCAAGACTCGGAAGCGAGGGGACCAGGGTTGCACCTACCTACGGATAGGAACTTCGTTATCAACCCTTGTGTGTCCCCACTGCTGGGGTACGGGTCTCTTCCTGCATCGCAGAAAGGTAGACCATACTCCACCACGGGGGCCAAGTCCGGGTTGGTAGAGGTTTGTAAGACAGTGGCGGGCCTTACTGTCAGAAGTTATCAAGCCGCCTATAAAGCCCTGACATGGCTTAACGACTGCCATTGCATGACAGCCGGCACCAACGGCTTAACGTGCCTTGCGAAGCACGGAAGCGCTCGGAAAAATGCCTCTAGCGGTAGTCACGGGACGGTTACCCATTCAGCGCCTGTTGTTGCTTAACTCAAGGCGAACCGAGTGATTGATTCCAATCACTCGGTTCGCCTAGGCCACATGCGCTTCTTCGCGGATAGGAACTTAGTAGGCCACTAACTCTACTCTATTAACTCTATTCAGTCTGCAGATTTCGTAATACACACGAGTCGTGGTAGTGGTTGACGCAGTAGTTGTAGCTTCAGTCGTGGTTGTTGTGGTGGGCGTGGCGCTGGCATGGTGCTCCTCGACTTTCAGTTTGCTAACATCCTCTGCTTCTACAGCTCGTCGGAACTCTTCCATGTCAAGCGGCATCCCCTCGTACTGCCATTCTCTGTTCTGGACCTCGTTGTAGCGCCGGCGGATGTCGTCCTCAACTGGAAGCAGGTTAGTTAGTGAGTAGACGTTACAAATATAACTTTCTGGCCTTGATATGACATCAACCCTTTGTATTTCCCCACTGCTGGGGCACGGGTCTCTTCCTGCATCGCGGGAAGGTTAGGCCACACTCCATCAAGGGGGGCAAGTCCGGGTTGGTGCATAACGACTGCCATTACATGACAGCCGGCACCAACGGCTTAACGTGCCTTGCAAAGCACGGAAGCGCTCGGAAAAATGCCACTAGCGGTAGTCACATGACGGTCACCCATCCTGCACCTGACCGCGCCTGTTGTAGCTTAACTCAAGGATTCGCCTAGGCCACGAGCGCTTCGGCGCTTGTACTGGATACAACATAAGACGGCCCCCAGTGGGAATGGAACTCACGACCTGCAGCATAGTAATCAGATGTGATACCGCTGTACCAACAAGGCAGTTGAACTACGTAGAGCAAAGTAGGAAACAAACTTACCACTCCTCGACGTTTCTGCTTCGTAGGCTGATTCAACGTGGGATCGTCCAAATTCTAAGCACATTAAATTGATTATTAGCACGCAGGCAAGCCAATATGCCGCCATTTTGCATTTGGTCCTTGCGGAGTGAAACTTACGTTCAATTATTGTTACCCGACTGAGGCGAAACCTAAAAGGAGGGTAACTTGTTTGGCTCGTAAGTATGTATGTATGTATGTATGTATGTATGTATGTATGTATGTATGTATGTATGTATGTATGTATGTATGTATGTATGTATGTATGTATGTATGTATGTATGTATGTATGTATGTATGTATGTATGTATGTATGTATGTATGTATGTATGTATGTATGTATGTATGTATGTATGTATGTATGTATGTATGTATGTATGTATGTATGTATGTATGTATGTATGTATGTATGTATGTATGTATGTATGTATGTATGTATGTATGTATGTATGTATGTATGTATGTATGTATGTATGTATGTATGTATGTATGTATGTATGTATGTATGTATGTCCCGCCAATTGTAGGTACTTCTTCTTTTGTAAATGTTATCTCTGAAATTATTTTCTGGTTATGATAAAGAATATTCTTATCTTATATTGTCTTATGTTATGTACATATGTATGAAGCGCTCGTGACCGAGTGGAACCAAGCGATTGGAATCAATCACCTGGGTTAAGCAACAACAGGCGCGGTCAGGTGCCGGATGGGTGACCATCCCGTGATTATCGATAGTGGCGTATTTATCGTTGAAGCCGGCTGTCATGTAATTGCAGTCGTTGTCAGCGGCCTTATGGGCGGCTTCATAACTTCTGACAGTAAGGCCCGCCAATGTCTTACAATCCTCCACGAACCCCGTGGTGGAGCATGGCCTAAACTTGCTGCAGGAAGAGACCCGTGCCCCAGCAGTAGGGGCATACAAAGGGTTGATACAAATGTATGTATGTAATACGTGTGTAACATTCAAAATTGGGAGGGACCTAGGTCGGTTCCGCCTGTTTAGTAGTCAATGCTCAGCAGTCGGGTTGTTGGCTATTTTTTATTTAAATTTTTATTCATGAATTTATCTTTCTATTTCACTAGTCGTAAATATTTTACAGCCGCCTACAATCTACTTTCGGCTGTAGTTGATTTCACAATACAATGTTTCAGAAAGCTGCTTTGCTATCGCTATATTCGGCGTCCATTTAGGCTCTGTTTCATAGAAGTACGTTAATTTTGACTGTCATATTAGTTAGCTGTGTCACGTCTGGTTACCACGCTGGAAGTGGTGGGTTCGATTCAATATAGATAGGTAGATATTGTGGTGTCGGCCTAGAGAATAGCACCAACCCAATTCTTCCCGCGGGTGTCGTAAAAGGCGACTAAGGGACACAAACCGG
Organism: Yponomeuta sedellus; assembly: GCA_934045075.1. Classification (NCBI taxonomy): domain Eukaryota; kingdom Metazoa; phylum Arthropoda; class Insecta; order Lepidoptera; family Yponomeutidae; genus Yponomeuta; species Yponomeuta sedellus. The sequence continues at coordinate 14,643,801 of OW203744.1, read as the reverse complement.
GGGGTGGGCAGCAGCGCCCCCTGCAGTACAAGTCCAACAAACTGCGATCCCCAACCCGCATGCCCAGCGTGGGGATTATGGGCATTACCCCCTATGGGCACAACGTGGCGCTCGTTAGGGGAGGGCTATGTCCAGCAGTGGACTAGTATAGCCTGACGACGCCTATTTGCCACGCATAATACATCGAATTTACATAATACATTGTTAATTTTATAAGTATATATTATAAGTAGTAAAATGTAGTGTATATTGTAAAATTATATTCTTGGTACAATTTGTATTGTAAGTTTGTCACCCTTCTCCTACATTTAAGTTTGGTTTTAGTTTTTACCGGTCGTTGCTGAAAATCAGCGCTGCCAAGATCACTGCGTGGACTTGGTTGCAATATGCTGAGCCTTGACCCTTTGTCTTAATAAATGCATTCTATTATAATTTTAGTTTTTATGGTAATATGAAAAACTTTATCATGATCACTGCTCGGGCACGGGTCTCTTCCTGCATCGCAGGGAGGTTAGGCCATACTCCTTGGTGGAGGATTGTAAGACAGTGGCGGGCCTTACATAAGTATGATTTACACAGGGTCAGTAGACAAGTCAGTCGCAGCGCCAATGTCGGCGCCGCGACTGACTTTAACTGTTTACATGAAGTAAGTAGTAGTGGTGCGTTTCTCACGGTGAGCACACGTGTGTGAAGTCAGTGGGAAAAATGAATTCGCGAAAACAACTGAAATGACGATTTAATTATTTGTTGAAAAATTTATCAATTTTGCTGTTGAATGAGTTAATAGAAATGGTAGAAAATGAGATAACTAAAAATAAACGACAATGGGTAAGAAAATGGATTGACAATAGAAACGAAACTGGTGGCTCTGCTTTGTTGCTGAAGCAATTGCGATTTGAAGATCCTGCGGAGTACAAACTGGCTATGAGGATGTCACCACAGAATTTTGACGAATTGCTGTCAATGATATCGAGCTCTATTCAACGACATGATACATTCATGAGAGATGCCAGCCAAAATTAAACTGGAAATAACGCTGACATTTTTGGCTTCAGGAATGAACTATCGGTTCCTTAGTCACTTTTATCGTGTCTCAAAACCAGCAATTTCTCAACTAATACCAGAAGTGTGCTGGGCAATATTATTATTATTATTTGATACACTAGCAGCTTAGAGCTGATACGTGTATGTCTTATCACTGCACTTGATTGTTTTTGGTTTTTACATGATTATCCAGTCTATTTTTAAAACAGTTCACTGAGAATGCACTAACAATAGAGTCAGGAAGTTTGTTCCACTCTCGCACGACACGGTTTGGGAGGAAATGCTTTCGAGGGTTACTTGCACACAGAGAGTTGCTTATTTTAAGGTGGTGGCCTCTTAGGTGTTTATTTTCGTTCATAATGTAGATGTTATGTAGGTCTTGCACGTCATAGTAACCTGTGAGGATTTTGTATGTTTCTATGAGGTCTCCACGTTGTCGTCGTTGCTCGAGCGTAGTGAGACCAAGTGCTTCCAGTCGTTGCTCATAGGATTTCTGACGAAGTCCAACTACCATTTTTGTGGCTCTTCGTTGTACTTTTTCTAAGAGCTCAATATCTTTCTTCAGATAGGGACACCAGACCTGAAAACCGTATTCCAGCAGTGGTCTAACAAATGCCTTGTACAATTTTATGAATAACTGGTTGTCAATATAGCTGAATGATTTTCTTATCATATATGTAAGTGAATTAGCCTTTTTTGTAATTCCAAGTATGTGTTCGTCCCATTTTAGATTCCTAGTCACAGTGACTCCAAGATCCCGCTGAGAGTTGACTGTCTCCAGAATAACTGAGTCAACTGTGTAAGGGAGATTGGGATTGTTGCTCCCAATATGGAGAACCGTGCACTTCCCAGAGTTTAATGTTATGAGCCAGTCCCTTGTCCACTGGACAATTCGGTTGAGATCTTGTTGTATTATATTGTGGGATATGAGAGGATTACCCATTATTTTGGTGTCGTCAGCGAAAAGTGATAGACCTGATTGAATTATATGTTTTAGATCTGTAAGGTAGACCCCAAAAAGTATAGGGCCCAGAACAGATCCTTGCGGCACACCGCTCAGTACCTTATGCTTGTCTGATAGCTGATAGCGTGATAATATATACGGCACTAAAAATTTAATCTCCCAAAGGCACTCGTTTTCGCCATATAATTGCACCAACTTTAAGGTTTCGTCTTCGCTAAGCTTACGCGTCATTTTTATCGCCAGCGAAAAAAACGTGGTCACTCTACAACGCAGCGGCAGTGACTCACCACCAGACTTATTATACTCTATGCTAACTGCTAGGCTGGCGCGGGGGTGCGCGGGTGGCGGGGGGCGCCAACTGACTTTAAAATATTCGTGTCCGCATATTCAAGTCAGCGCTGACTTCAAGCCACTGTACTGACTTCAAATCAGTTTACACAGGGTTTTTTTCGGTTCAGCACTGACTTGCCTCGAATTTGTAGTCAGTTACTGACCCTGCGTAAATCAGCCTTTACTGTCAGAAGTTATCGAGCCGCCTATACGGCTCTACGTCACGGATGTCAAAAAAAGACAGTATTTTTTTCCCATCCGTGCTCTACAGTGCCACCATCTTATCTGTTCAGTTGATAGCGGCGCTAGTGGAGACTTTGGGGGTGCCATTTAAGAAATTTACTTAGAAAAAATGGAAGATTTAAAGTCAATCGCCCGTCTTTAAATGTAAATAAAATATATCTAAAATATAACAGACAGCGGAATGTTTCTTTTCAATATGGCGGATGACAAGGCCCTAGTTACAATTTTGCCCACCTGAACAGATAACTTGGTGGCGCTGTACGTATATTTATTTCTTTCTAGGTACGCAATCTATACGATGCCTCTTTGCGCAAAAAGCAGGCAAAGCAAAAGTTCAGAAATCTCCATGGGGATTTTCAATGGAGATTAATGGAATTACCAAAAATTGGCAATCGCTCGAAAAAATGATCGATTTTATTCAAGTTGCGGACTAGGAAATAAAAACTGCTTAGTACAATTTACCATTTATTATCCTACAGCCTTACAAATAGTTGACAAAAAATACTAGAAACAGTCTCTATTGGCCCTTGTAACTGAGACAAGCTTTCAAATACCTATGTGGACAAAACTATCTAGACACCACCCAAGAACACTACCAGACTTATACTATTTTTATTTTTAATGCACTAACCCGTGCTAAGGACAATTTTAAAAACCTATTTAGAGGCTAAAAATTCCACCCATGCCGGGATTCAAACCCGCGATCTCTGGCTATCCGTGCCAGCGCTCTATCCAACTGAGGTAATGGGCGACACACCGGCATCAGTGAAATGTCGAACCTCTTTACACTATTCAATCGATTTACACTATTCGAAGTGATGCAATCTACTTCAGCCAGATGTCGCTGCCTGTACGTAATACAGAGAATAGTGTAGAGGTTCGAAATTTCACTGATGCCGGTGAGTCGCCCATTAGCTCAGTTGGATAGAGCGCTGGCACGGGTAGCCAGGGGTCGCGGGTTCGAATTGCCTGTTCGAATTGCGAAAGAGGCTAAAAATTCCACCCATGCCGGGGTGGAATTTTTAGCTAAAAATAAACTCTAAATAGGTTTTTAAAATTGTCGTTAACACGGAGTAGTGCATTAAAAATAAAAATAGTATAATCATGTGGGTACAGCGATATCATTCCGATGTTAAAACCTAACTGCAAAGTAGGTATTCGGGGCTGTAAGTGATGCAATCTACTTCAGCCAGATGTCGCTGCCTGTACGTAATACAGAGAATAGTGTAAAGAGGTTCGAAATTTCACTGATGCCGGTGAGTCGCCCATCAGCTCAGTTGGATAGAGCGCTGGCACGGATAGCCAGAGGTCGCGGGTTCGAATCCCGGCATGGGTGGAATTTTTAGCCTCTAAATAGGTTTTTAAAACTACCAGACTTTCTCAACCCTTAGAGGGCATGATTAGTATGCATTTTCATTGATTTTGGACTTTATTTCAGGCTGTTAAAGTTCAATTTACAGTGGTAACTATTTGAATACTTTGGGGGCTATCACGATATCTGACTCGTAGCCCCATAAATCTTCACCCACCTGATTCGTGGCCTCAAATATAAATATATAATAAAGTCCTGAGTAATTTTTGTATCACAAAATCTTGGGGCACTCTGTTTCTTATAATAGTAGGTAATCCTTTGCTGTCTTTCATCTTAAAATCTTCTAAAACTCTTCCAGCCACGTTATGTTTATTTTGCCCTAGTTTAAGATCATTTCCACTTGTCTTTGGCGTAGTCCCATTTGGAGCCCATTCCATCGATCGGGTTCACGTGGAGTTCCAGCATCCGTCGCAGTTGCATCTTCTGCGACAGCTTCGAGACGGAGATGGGTAGTGGATCGTATACTGTGGAGATGAGAGTTATCGCTATGATTGAGGAAGATTTACGACGGTTCGTAGTTCGTAGACGGTTCAAGTAAAAGGTTTCTTATCCATCCATCCATCCATCCATCCGTCCGTTCGTCCGTCCGTCCGTCCGTCCGTCCGTCCGTCCGTCCATCCGTCCGTCCGTCCATCCATCCATCCATCCATCTATCTATCTATCAAAATCGCTGTGCCCTCAGTGGGTATCATATATGAGGCAAACCCTAAATGTAACATCTAAACAACTACCTGCACAAAAAGTTATGAGTTTATGAATGGCTTTTCAACGACAGTCGTTTTGCAAACGAATGCCTACTGTCTTATCTTTAATCGCTGATTCGATTAAAGATAAGACACCAGACATTAATATTGCCATGTCATAATAATGCCTTTTCTCCAATTCACTACGGCCCAAGGGCAGCGGCTTTCACTTTCATGTAACATTGTACTTTTACATTCAGCAAACAGAATGTAAATTCTTTACGCTGAAATAAAATGACTTGAATTTAATGATTGAATATGGCGCCCCAGAGCTCAAACGAGACGATGATCAGGAACCATTCAGCAACAGTATTAAAGGATTACTTAAATTCTTAAGGGACTCATGCCCATTGTATTTTGGTTTGGGACAATACCCTAAACAAACGACTCACCGTAATAATAGTTAAAAATGGCACGCCTGAGTCCTAACAAGACTATGATCACGACCCACCCGGCAACAGTACCTACTAAAGGATCAGTTAAACTCTTTAGGGACTCATACACATTGTGTTTTGGTGTGGAACAATATCCCTAAACAAACGACTCACCATAATAATGGTTGAACATGGCACCCCAGAGTCCAAGCGATACCAGGATCAGGACCCACCCAGCAACAAGTTTCCACTGGCCCGTCGGAGCTTTAAATTCTGCGAAGGTCTGACAGAAAGTTGCGCGGTATAGCGCCTTCTTCTCCTCACAACAGAGGAGTTGCCAGTTGCCTCGCTCCTTCTCGCGCAGGGCCTGGTTGGAAGGAAAGACACAAACTATATTTTTTCTTGATGTTTTTCTTCGGTACGCTGCCTGTTGGCAGAGCAGCGGTCCTTATGTAGACGTTTTATTGTAGGCTGTCATTACGTGCCTCACACACTACAGCTTCATCATCGTAATCATTCAGTCCACTGCTTGAATTAGGCCTTTCCCAAGACACGCCACTGAGCCGGATCTTTGGCTCGTCTCTTGCAGCCTCTGCCCACCGCTACAGTTCAATAAGCAATACTTCTTGACACACTGGGTTACTAAGGCAATCATTCATCATGCGTTATCCAGGCTATTCTCCTTAGCATCTTCCTCTGTTTCGCAGTACTTACCCAAATATCCACAGTGTTTGCCTTGAACCTTACTCCAGGGAAAGGGAATGCGGCGTCATCTTTGTAACTCGGGCTTCCATTGACGCCATGGCCTACTATATCACGGGCGCCGATCCGACACTTACTGTATATGGTACGTGGGTTTGACGATGGCCTTAACTGGTGGAGTATTCTTGGCTGTTTTACTATGCAAAGAGCCATTTTGAAACTGACAGGTTTTGATTTTTGACGTTAATGGGGTTTCAGTTTTTGGTAGAGTTTTATGACGTTAAAAAGATTATTATTTTTCAGTACGAGTGGAATGAATCTTTAAACGGTGGGAAAGTGTGGGATCATATGAAATCAGAGTTAAATTCTTTCAAGGCACTTATTGTTAGACAGGCCAAGTAATAAAAGTGAAAGTGTCAAAAACTCTGCACACCCCAACGTTAGATGCTAGATCTGTATTTAAAGAGGTCGAACAATCTTACCTGATTACAAAATACACTGGCCGCAAACATTGAGACGTCAACACTGACCCGTCAATGTCATCTGTCAAGTTTTGGCTTTCTTCATCATGGCTCTGCAGTATACGCAATTAAAGAATTGAATTGAAACGCAATTAAATTTACAATTATGAACCAGCTGATACGAAGCGTCGGAGTGTTCAGGCCGAAAGCCGCGACTGTCCGGAACTACGGTTGGTGCCGAATTGGTTGCCGAGACTGGGTCGGTCACGGTATCAATGGAGGCGCTAACTATAAAGACGATCCAGCTTTCCCGTGCCCTGCTGTTCGGTTCAAGGAGAATTCGGCGGAAATTTGCGTGAGTCTTATAAACACTGGCACAGAGTCTTGCTTGATCCGTGCATTTCAACTAATCGTATGTGGCTGTAATATATGGATCATGCATGGGTATAAAAATTTGCCATAAAAATGGTTTGCACTTCAACATTTAGGTAAGTTTTCGTTGATCGAATTCAATTTAGGTAGTGAATAAAAGTTCGGGCTGTTTATACTTGGTACGATAACACAATATAACTATTCTTAACCCGTTTTTCCTTACCAGGCCCTCCGTGAGAAAGAGAAGTGCGACTGGCGAATGCTCTGTTGCGAAGAGAAGAAGGCTCTCTACCGAGCTTCCTTTTGTCAGACATTTGCGGAGTTCAAGGCACCTACAGGACAATGGAAGCAGATTGCCGGAATGGTACTTTTTTTGACGTCTTTTGGCCTGTGGGGTACCATGTTTGCGCGATATTATGGTAAGTTATTCAACAATCGTGTATCGTATAATTTTGAAGAGGAAGAAGTTAATTTATTACACCAACAGAAAATTGCCAATCACGTGTACCTGGCGTGATAATTTAGCCTAAACTACCTGACTACGAGGGGCACGGGTCTCTTTCCTTCCCGCGGTGGAAATATAATGGATTGATGATGATGATCTGACTAAGGGAATGTATGTCACGGTTGTAGGACGTCGATATCAACCCTTGTATGTCCCTACTGCTGGGGCACGGGTCTATTCCTGCTTGGCAGGAATGTTAGGTCATATGGACGCTGTAGGACGTATGTGTGTCAAAATTCAACATCAAACTGACAAACTGGCAAACTGAAAAATATAAAATAAAAATAAAAAATCCAACATAGATCCAAATTATAAAATAAAAATATCCAACATAAATATTACTGTAGTGCATCAATCTGCTAATATTACCAGACTGCCAAAATATTATATGTGTGTAGAACTATTCCGATGCTTACCTAGTATTCTTCCTATATTTTTTTTATTTCAGTATACGAGTGCGACAGAGTACCGGAGTCTCTCACTCTGGCCTCCAGGAAGGCGCAGCTTCGGCGGATGTTGGAGCTCCATGTTAACCCGATCGATGGCCTCAGTTCGCAGTGGGACTATGACAATGATTGCTGGAAGTAGACCCTTAAGAAATTGTACTTTGCTTCTAACTTTGAATTTAGTGTAGGGTTGAAGGTTTGATGACTACGTACGGAACACGGGAGCCATGTGTCAAAGAAACGTCCTTTTGTTGGTCGATCTTTTTCATGCACACCTTTTTCTAATAAGGAGAATCTTGGGACTGCGAAATTATCACATCAAGCACATTTATTGTCTGTTATGCACACTAGATGATAATAATGTAACATATAGCTGCAAACATTATTACTGAGATTATATTTTAGATTTTAGTGTCCAATAAAAGGAATTTTCGTTATTGTTTATTGCAAATGTTTTATTGCTAGTATTCTACAATCATAAACTTTGTTTTTCTATTCAACGAAATAAATCATGCACAATTTTCACTTCCACTTCAAATATTAGCCAAAATATTGTTAAATTAAGTACACTTTGTTATGGAAGTTTACGGGGTGTACAGAATCCCCATAAACCTATAAAAATAGAGGGGTTTTACTCGTTAGTACGAATATCTTTTACCATAGAGGAGAATTAGTAGTCGCAAAAAAGATATCCTCTGTTTCATACTAAAGTTGTTACCTATTGTATAAGTTGGTCATATTATTATGGATGAGTCAAATTCAAGATCTGCGTTTTTTCCTTTATTTTGAAAATGCACAGTGTGGGCCGGCCGAGAACTTGGCCTAGCGCACACGATGCGACTTGATGTGTTTTCGTACTCCAATGTCCACCCTGTTTATTATTAATCACGTTCTGCTCGAATTCTGGCATTGATCTCAGCTACATCTAAGGACACCGACCCTTTTTCGTCTTCAATGCCACCGTTATATTCCCTACGAGAATTGTCCAGGAATGGCCTTGAAACCCACAATCTGGTAGACAAAGCTGGATCGGCTCTAGGAACAGCTTTTGTAGTGTTATCTTCTTCATCAAGGTAAATAATTCTTGAGTAGATTTCCACAGGAGTCGATTCTGTCGTCATCACTGTACTGTACAGATCTTCTAAAGGTCTGTTTGAGTTCTCTTTAATCTTCTGGTCACGTTCCTTCGAGTCGATAAGAACGTATTCGACGGGGAATAAGCTCATGTTCATCAGAGGGTTGTGGTATGGGTCTGGTTCCGGGATTGGCTGGTTGAAATCATCAGTTTGCTCGTCGTACCAGTTACTAAAGTCACTGCGCGGGCGTTCCTTGGTGGTGTATATCTTTCGGCTATTGTTAATGCGGCGGGAACTGAATACCAGTTCGCGGACTTTTGCTTTGATCTCGGATTCTGGTTCTGCGAAGATGCAAAAAACTTTGATTCCTTCGTAAGAACCAAACGCCTTTTATTTAATAAGTAGCATTATCTTAATCACTTTCAAACCCATTACATAAGAAAAACTGATTCTTATTTCAACTAATCGTGTAACTATGTCTATTACTTAATTTAATGTAAACACCAAAACAAATAATTAAGTAGTTTTATATCTGTAAAACTTGTTACGACCCCTTCTCCCCAAAATAGTCTCACGTAATAAAGGAACAGCCTCTACCGAATATTTCATAAGATGTGAGATCTGATCGAGTGCAAATGTCACATTAGTTTCCTGATATTGAGAAATATTGACAGTACCGCGATAGTTCAACTCATTATCTGCCAAATTCAATGGCATTAGTATGTCTTCATGGCTTCTATCTCCTGCTTTTCCTTTCATTGCGTCTCGCAGTTTTATGTGTGTAGGCATATTTTTCGTAAGTTGATTATATAGAGTTTCTATGGTCAATTCATTTATATCCACGACAAAGTTAATGGTAGAGTTATCAATAGTTTTATTGACTCTAGTAATAAGCTCGATATCATGATAAATCTTATGACCTATCATATTAACTTTCTTCAGTACTGCGTAAGTTTTCAGAAGTTTATAAATTGTCCCATTCTCGATAGCAATCGAAGGTAAATCTAAGACGTGGAATATTTCGTTCAGAGCTTTGTGTATCACAGTGTTGGCTTCTTGGAAGAATCCTCTGGCGTTTATTTGAGGTATATTAGCTTTCTCCGTCACATTAACCTTTTGTCCAGTTACGAAAAAGGTGAGAAATTGGATTTGAGATATTTGTACGAAAAACACCAGATTCTTAAACATTCTGAGCTTTTCAAAGTTATTTGGGATTGGAAAACGTTTAAGGTATAACAATGTCCTGTCTTATTAAAATTATCTCTAACAAAGATTATTTTATGTGGTACTAATAAAAGATGTCATTAGATTTTTGTTTTAATAAACACGTGACGGTACATCCTAAAAAATTTAAGTTGTGACATCTGGAGATTACAAAACCAAACCATAAAAGTACATTAAGTACAGAACACTTATCGATTGCGAAAAAAATGAAATTGAAAAACATAAAGAAAACATTTTATTACAGTAACAACACTATTCTTTTGATATAAAATTACAACTTTAAAACAAAATAATATTCCATTGATATTGGCAGAAGAAGTATCTTCCACCATCGTCAAATCCTGTAATGGTTGTGACAGCGATCATCTTCATTTTGACAGTATTAAAAACTGCTGATTACTCTCTGGGACTGAACGAACTCCCTTTAATACAAGACAACGACATCTTCGCTGCAGAAACAGCGATAAGGGACATCACAAACAGACTCTTCGACCATCTTCAGCTAAGGCCATCGAATACACAAACGACACGTCTAAAGCAATTCTCAACAGTACACAACTATTTAGTCTCACTAACGCTGAAGGACTATGACAATCTGAAAGAAATAGCAAAAATAGCACGCACTGATAATGGAAACGATAAAGCGGAGCAATTTACTGGCGTAATAAATGAAATTATAAACGAAATACCAGAGGATAACAATAATGTAAATTTAGTGGCAACCGACGTTGATAGGGATGTCATTATAGCCATTGATGATTTTCTAAATAACTTAGAATTTCTCAAGCAAACCTATAGCTTGAATAAGGGAGTCCAGGATTTAAACAAAGAACTCTTACAACATTTAATGTTGGATCACGGTCACAATTTCGATTCAAACATAGCTTTGTTCAGCAATTTTACATTTCATGAGAGTGACTCTGATGAAGATGAAACTAACTCAACGGTTAGTGATGCGGGTGAATTTTGGCGTGAGTAAACTGATGTAAAATTGATGTACTAATTATATTGCTACTGAATGGAATATCACCACGAGCGATCTGTAATCATGAAATGAAATGAATATACTTTATTGCACACCAGGAATTACAATTTAGAAAATAAGAAGATACAGACAGAGACAGAGTCATAGACGTCCAATTTCATTATTGACTCCAGAACCCGCCCTAAACCACACAGGAAAAAACTTAAACACATTAATTCCACAGAGCCAAGCGGAAGGCGCATTTTCAAAGGGGAAAGGACCAAAATCAAATACTTCCCTTTCATGGCAAGCGTGCAGATCTTTGGACAGTTCCAATGCGCAGGCTCCATCATCAAGTCCGACCTCGTCATCACAGCTGCCTCTTGCTTGCAACTGTGCGTATTCCTTGAACAGTTATTATAGTTGCAGTCAAAACTCTTAAACGGTCAAACCTAGTTTTGACTGCAGAAAAATTTAATTAGGTAAGTAAAATTCTAATATGTAGGTAACAATGTCGAGTTGGTTTTCGGTCTCACATGTTCAACCTAACACGCTCCTTCGCGGTCCGCTACGCTACGCGCTTCGTCGCAGCTATATTTTTGCTGTCGCAGATTGAGTGATGCATAATTTTAGGTGTTTTTACCATTCAAATGTGAGCTTTAGACAAAAGTACTTTTGACTGATTTTAGCAGTCAAAACTAGTCTATTTATTCTTACTTGTCCAATTTAGTAAACAAGATTCTACCTTTAAACTGTGACTTTTTAGTCCAAAACTGCCATAATTCCATAAATTAAGTAACCTGGATCACTCTTTTAGCTAACATGCTGCCAATTTTATAAACATAGTTTATGGTAGTTCATGAGTTTGCGAGAAAATGTCTAGTTCAAGCATCTAATCTCAATTTTAAGGTTAGAATCTTGTTTACTAAATTGGACAAGTAAGAATAAATAGACTGTAGTTTTGACCGTTTAAGAGTTTGACTGTGACAATAGATAATTAATGATGCTTTAATTCCATGATGCATTCCCTCTCTTATTCACACATCGACAATATCTAATGTATAAAATCTCGTGCCACATGTTTGTTATATCGAACTCCTCCGAAACGGCTTCACCAATTTTTTTAAAAATATTGTGTTTATTTGTTAGGTCTGACAAAAGTTCGTAGGCGAATCAATGTGGCATAACGTGTGCGGGGTCAGCTGGTTTTAATATAAAATGTGGTTCTCAGCTAAGGTGGATTTTACATTGTATTTAAAATCCGTTCTATGTTAACCTATCTTAAAATGCGTTTTTGCCGGTTTTTTTCATCTTTCATGGGTACGATGCATAACATATCCATGAAAGAAGATGTTTTACTAATTCCATTGCTAGGTTGGCAATCCTAGCAATGAAATAAGTAAGCCTCAGTTGCATGGTATACAATATACCAACCTAGTAATGGAATTAGTAAGCCTCATGATAATAATTAATAACCTGATGACAAATGCAACGTCTCCAGAGCTTACAACAACCGCTTCTTCCGGGAGAATCCCAAATTCCTCTCCGTCCGAGTCGGCAGTAGCTGGTACCAGGGAGGGGGCGAGGTGATCACCGTTCTGGAGGTGAGACATTAAAGTATTAAACTAAGCAATTTCGTCAGTAAACACAATTTCTTTAAGTGGTCTCCTAGTTCCAGTCTATGACCATAAAACATTTCGGGAATGTGACGCCAAACAGTCAAGATAATGCTATCGAATGTTCGATTAGTACCGACAGGTCTGAACTATGGTGGCAGCGGACAATCTATACACACTTTTATAAAAACCGGGTTCCAGATACGCCTTTCATGACTGCGGATACCAATGTAAATGAATCTGACCAGGATCCGAGTGGTCTTTAGGGCCCCGCCGGACGCAGTCTACCGGGTCAATCAACAAAGTAATTTATAGAAGAGTTTCTTGGAGCTCAGTCTAAGATCAGAATACTTCTATTCTGTTTTGAAGAATTGTTTTATTTATTTCTATTTATTATATAATTCTCGTATATGCCGAAAAACCGGTCGATGGGGTTCAAAGGTCCTCGAGTGGAGACCACGAACTGGGAAACGCAGCGTAGGACGTCCACCAGCTCGCTGGATTGACGATCTGAGGCAGATTGCTGGCAGTGGCTGGATGAGCATGACCAAAGACAGAGGGAAGTGGCCTGCCTTTGGGGTAGGCCTATGTCCCGCAGTGGACGAGTACAGGCTGATTGATTGATTATCATCCTATTTTGGTCAATGTTCCGATATGGAAAAAACGCTTAGGTGGACCGCACAGGTTGGGGCCCGGGTGGCAAATGCTACTCTGGTTGTGACCACTTCAACGTTGTATCTGACCACCACTGCTAATTCTTCCATCGAACATTCGAAGCGTGATTAGGGGTGCCAGTGCGGGAATGTACTAATGATTTTTTTCTAAGTACATTTGTGAAGTTATAGAGGCAATGCCACTCGCTCACCGTGAAGGAATACATCGTCAGGAAACCCAAGTGTCTGAGGTGTTCAAATACCTTAGCGCTTGAAATTACCAATCCGTGGTGACCACGCGTGGTAATTAAGCCCATACTTTTTTTCTAAGAGAGGGCCTGTGCCCTGCAGTGGGATGTTTATAGGCTACCTTCGGCGTAAGGTTTAAACGGTAGCACTAGAGTCAGAAGCAGGACCCTATCAGGGGCCAGCGCGGCCTTCGCTTGCTGGGACATGGTCTTGGGCTTGCTAGAGCGAGCCAGCAGAAATCGTCCATGAGATACGAGTAGCCTGAAATCTCTTTTTAAACTTGTCTAGATCCAATAATCGGTGTTATTGGATATAGATCCAATAACACCATCCTGACGTTAGGTTAGCTGCTCAGTAATTTTTTTCAATAACTTTAGTTTTAGAGAGTTGACATTGCTTTCGTTCGTGTTTTTCTAGGTGGTCCCGACTTATATGTTTTTGGGCACTAATAAAATTAATAGATAACCACGAAGTGCTCATTTTGTTATTGCATTTTAGGTTTACTTCTATCCAACCTACGATCCGAAGACTTTGAAGGATAACATCGCCATTATGAGACTGCATCGCTGGATCAAGTAAGTGGAACAACCAGGGCATGACGCCCTATGGAAAGATTTATTATTTCTTCTAAACAAACAACCAAAGTATTTTATTCAATATTGCACAGAAACTACTGTGACTCATTGAACGTTACAAAATAAGATAATTTTGGAGAATAAATGATCGAAAAAAAACTCCAAACATAGTCTTTTCCAAGTCCTTTATTAACAGAGTTTAAATAATAATGATAAAACATAGAACTGATGCATTACAGGCCGAGCAAGTCCTGGAGAGGGATGTATTGATTATCTAAAAACAAAAAGAAAAATAATAAAGGCTCATATTATTATAAGGGCAGCAGCGCCCCCTGCAGTACAATTCCACCGAACTGCGATCCCCAACCCGCATGCCCAGCGTGGGGATTATGGCCATTACCCCTATGATAGTACAACGTGGCGCTCTTAAAGAGGGGAGGGCTATGTCCAGCAGTGGACTAGTACAGCCTGACGACGACGACTATCGGATATAATATTATTATTGTACTGGCTTTAATTTTAGACATACATCATTGTCATCCAAATAATCAATTCAATTCAATTTATTTCAACGTAAAGAATTTACATTCTGTTTGCTGAATGTCAAAGTACAATGTAACATGAAAGTGAAAGCCGCTGCCTTCGGGCCGTAATGTAGTGGAGAAAAAGGCAGCGGGAAAAAAAACTCCACTCTGAGGGCTTAGTGCGAGTTTGACAGATCCAATCGAATAACTTTACTACCGGGTTAATCGAGCATTGAGTAGTGAGAATGAGTAGGTTAACCGTTCGAACTGGCAAAACGCTGACACAGTACAACTCGAACTCGCGTTTATTCGTGTTTTGGCTGGTAAACGTGTTCACTTCTCAACGTAAACCATTACAACTCGCACTCAGCAATTTTAATTTCCATACTTGTCGCTAGGCGGCGCTTCCTCGATGCCATAGAAATATTAGTTTACGTTATCGCGATCGAGTAGTTAAAAAACTCGCACTAAGCACTCTGACCATCTTTTCTCAAGTCTTAAATCTAATACATTAGATACCACCTATACGCATAAGATTCCATGATTGCCATTAATAACTTTAAATGTTAAGGCATTATTAAATTTAAATACTTTTTTACATAGGCCGTGAAAACATGACAAGTGCTGCGGCCAGACACACGAACAGCACCTTAATATTGTAGTAGCCCTTTCAAATCCTTACAATCAGAACAATCCTTAATATTGTAGTAGCCCTTTTGATAAACAATATAATAAACCCTTATTGAATAAAAGAAGTAAAAAGCGTAAAAATGGTTCGGCCAGCCTGCCAGGCAGTTAGGCGAATAATTTGTTTCTGACAGTACATGTTTGTATAACAAAATAAAAAGAAATGAACAATTTCTGACTGATATCTGCAGCACACTTTTTTCGTTAGGATACGTAGGAGATAACGCGAACGATCAAACTAATCATGAATCATGGGTTACGTACGTTGCAGGTTCAGCAAACACAGAAAGCGGGTGAAGAAGATCAGATTGGACAGACACAACCACGGACTGCCACTGACCACTAATGGTATCGCCATAGCCGGTTGGGGGGCCAAAAGTGTAAGTATGGTGGCCGGTACCGGCATACCGGTCTAGCTACTAAAGCCTGGATCACACCAGTGTTTTTCAACCGTAATTATAGCGCAACCCTCTTACAGCGCGACATAATATAATATCCTATTTTATTTTTCATTATTAGGCAACGCCTAAACATATTTAGGTCGACTCTTTTACATTGGTCAACCACTCTCAAAATAGAGGATTTTGCTTCAAATCCGCAAGATACTGGCTATCGGACTTTTTTTTTAATTTTATATAAGTACCACGAAAAACTTCTTCATACTTTCTTTTACATCCGTGCCCCCGACCCTCTTAGGCTTGGCGAACGACCGTGATTTTCGTACCACAGGCTAAAAAACACTGATGCAAGTTGCACCTCACGTCATCCTCACATCCTCGTCCTCTGATTTCAGGCATCAAATGTCATCAGAGACCCTTGGGTTAACCAGCTTGCTTACGCGATCCTTGATGTATACGGCTTGGAGGACTGCAAAGATGTCTATACTTCGTAAGGCCTACAAATCCTACAATTATTTTAAGGCTTGTCACATAACTTGACCAAATTATTTGATTGCGCATGGATGTATTTCCTATGCTGGTTACGGTATGCGGTGGTAGCGGAGCGGTGTAGAACGGCGGCTTCTCAATCGGGAGGTCGTGGGTTCGAACCCCGGCATGTACCAATGACATTGTTATCTAAGTTACGTACATTTGTGAAATTACAGTAGCAATACTACTCGCTGACAGTGAAGGAAAACATCGTAAGGAAACCCTAGTGTCTGAGGTGTTAGCGTACCTCAGCGCTTGCTACGTACGAGTACAATGGCCCAACTATGAGGCTAAGTGCGGAAATCTCCGGTCAAACTAACAACTGGTTACGGTGGCGGGGAGTCTCTGGATGCGGATGGCACAAGACCGTGAAGCTTGGTGAACCATGAGGGAGGCCATTTGACGCCCACTGCAGGACATCCAGCAGTGGGCGTGATGATGGGTGGTGGTGATGATAATTTATTTTTAATTTTTTTCTTACAGGCACAAATTAATCTCAGAACCATAAGTTTTATTTGCCGCTGTTATCATATCACTCGGTTAGGAAATACACATTTATATTCCCAAATATAGTTATAGATTTTACTAACCTACTTCTACTTCACTGCCTCGTTGGTTTCTGATTACCATGCAGAAGGTCGTGGTGGTTATTCCGATTTGTAGAAATGGTGATAGTCTAGGTGTATTTCCATTTTTGTGATGTCCGTGCTTCGCAAGCCACGTTCAGCGGTTGGTCCCGGCTGTCATGTAATGACAGTCGTTAAGCAATGTCAGCGGCCTTAAGGACGGCTTGATGACTTCTGACGGTATGGCCTTCACTGTCTTACAAGCCTCCATCAATCCGGACTTGGCCCTCGTGGTGGCTTAACCTTCCTGCGATGCACGAAGAGACCCGTGCCCCAGCAGTGGGCCCACACAAAAGGTTGATATCGATGTCCTTGCCTGGATACTGTAGCACAGGTTGTCCTAGATTGGGACAAGACGTGTTAAAAACCTATTTATAGGCTGAAAATACCACCCATGCCGGGATTCGAACCCGCGAACTCTAGCTATCCGTGCCAGCGCCCTTTCCAACAAATTCTGTGTAGGGTATTGCCAATATTGTGTAAAACGGCACATTTTAGGGCAAATGATATCCTATCCCATCTTTTTAATGCACTAACCCGTGCTAAGGACAATTTTAAAAACCTAATTAGAAGCTAAAAATTCCACCCATGCGGGTATTCGAACCCGCGACCTCGGGTTCGAATACCGGCATTGAAGTGATATAACGTCTGACAACTTTAAAAATATTTATCTTATATTTCAGTACGTATGTCACCAAAAAGAACTTCTGCGCCGGATTCATGTCGAAAGGTGGCGGAGCATGTAACGTAAGTAGAGGGTTTGATCCCATTGGCGTGTAGCTGGGACCACCTCACTCCAAGATGTTGGGTTACCTACTCCAAAATTATATTTAAAAAAAATTAACTGTTTTTTTCACAGTAAAAAAGTACACAAAAGTTTTCTTGTTCTGGAGGCTAAAAATCTTTCATATAAGATTATAATCCTTCCAGAGGATGCTCTATATTAAAAAATAAATTTTACAAAGTAAAAGTGCGGACAATGCCAAGGAACGCTATGCATACAAGTGATTATATTAAATTATATTATCTATAATATAAAAACGAATCGCCGAATGTGTTGGTAAGCGCAAATCTCGAGAGCAGCTGAACCGATTTCGTTAATTCTTTTTTTATAATACTCCTTGAATTACGAGGATGGTTCTTATGGAGAGAAAAATATAAAAAAAATAAAGACTCGACTGTTAGGCGGTACGAAGTTCGCTGGGTCAGCTAGTATTCTATATAATGTAGTGAGGTATTAATATTTTAAAAACCTATTTAGAGGCTAAAAATTCCACCCATTCCGAGATTCGAACCCGCGACCTCTGGCTATCCGTACCAGCGCTCTTTGCAACAAATTCTGTATAGGGTATTGCCAATATTGTGTAAAACGGCACATTTTAGCGCAAATGATATCCTATCCTATCTTTTTAATGCACTAACCCGTGCTAAGGACAATTTTAAAAACCTTTAAAAAAAGAATTTTAAAATTGAAAATTTAAGAAAATTAAAAAAAAAGTATTCGAACCCGCGACCTCTGGCTAACCAGAGAAACATGATGATGATGATTGGCCTTTTACATCTACGTAATGAGATGATTTATACAGCGTCCAGTGGTATCCTCACTCACGCTAGATGGGTGAAGGGACCACTTCGACGCTGTAGTGCCTGGGACATGGTTTTTATAGATGGTGTAGGCTTGCCCAGCACCAAACATAATACAGAGAATATTGTAAAGAGGTTCGCACTGATGCCGGTGAGTCGCACATTAGCTCAGTTGGAAGAGCGGTGGCACGGATAGCCAGAGGTCGCGGGTGCGAATCCCGGCATGGGTGGAATTTTTAGCCTCTAAATAGGTTTTTAATATATCCTATATTGTCCTAGGTTTTTAGAACCAAGGTCCTGGGATATTGGCTGTGGATTCAAAGATTTGATATCCCTAGTGATGCGATTTTTGTGTGACACATTTTTTTGGCAAATACAGATTGTAAAACTACCCAGTAAGGGGCTGTAAGTGATGCAATCTACTTCAGCCAGATGTCGCTGCCTGTACGTAATACAGAGAATAATGTAGAGGTTCGAAATTTCACTGATGCCGGTGAGTCGCCCATTAGCTCAGTTGGAAAGAGTGCTGGCACGGACAGCCAGAGGTCGCCGGTGCGAATCCCGGCATTGGTGGAATTTTTAGCCTCTAAATAGGTTTTTTAAAACTACCCAGTATATTATGACTACTAAGCAAGTTAGCCTCAGCAGGCTAGCAGTGCACGCGGTATTGATAATGAGGTAATAGATTAATTCAGAAGAAGAAGAGGAAGAAATACATTGTGCCTAGGGTTGCCAGATGTCCGGTATTTAAGCGTACAGTCCGGTATTTTTGGGGCCTGTCAGGTAAAAAATAAATGGTCATACCGGACAGAACAATGTCCGGTATTTCGAGGAACAGTACCTATCGGATGAAGAAACTTAGGATTTTAAAAAACATGCTCTGATTGCTTATCTACGAGCTGTCTTGGAAAAGTGGTTCCAGTTCGAAAACTCCGAATTAAGTAGCTTCAGTTTCTTGGACCTTGAACGCGGACCTAGGATATACCGGTCGGGGTTGTCCGGTATTATTTCGCGACTCACCTGACAACCCTAGCTGTGCCCCGCGGCGTTACCTGCGATTTTAGCGATTTTCCCATGTGAATAAGATATTTTTCCGCAGTAAAACGTAGCCTATGTTTTAGTCCAGAGTGAAAGCTAACTCCATACAAAATTTTATTAAAATCGTTCCAGCCGTTTAGACGTGAAGAAGTAACGAACATATACACTCACAAACTTTCGCCTTTATAATATTAGTGTGTTGTGATTTGACGAAAACAGTCACACACAAATAAAGGCACAATTAAATAGATATAACAACATAAAGTAAATACACAGACATTAGATAATGTAATGCATACATGAAGCGCTCGTGGCCTAGTCGAACCGAGTGATTGGAATCAATCACTAGAGTTAAGCAAAAACAGGCGCGGTCAGGTGCTGGATGTGTGACCGTCCCGTTACTACCGCAAGTGGCATTTTTCCGAGCGCTTCCGTGCTTCGCAAGGCACGTTAAGCCGTGGGTGCCGGCTGTCATGTAATGGCAGTCGTTAAGCCATGTCGGAAGGCTTATAGGCAGCTTGATGATTTCTGACAGTCTTACAACCCTCCACCAACCCGGACTTGGCCCCCGTTGAGTATGGCCTAACCTTCGAAGAGGCCCATGCTCATACTGACTAATTGATAGAATGGTTGATTGATTGATTTTCTTACAGAAAGACGTGGGCGGCCCCGGCATTGTCGACGGTGTGCTGACTGGGATAATTTCTTTCGGATCACCGGTCTGTGGCGCGGCTGACACTCCGACCGTCTTCACCAAGGTCGGATTCTACTACGATTGGATCGAGGGTATCATGGAACAGGTATTTTTCTAAACAAAACCTATTTAGAGGCTAAAAATTCCACCCATGCCGGGATTCGAACCCGCGACCTCTGGCTATCCGTGCCAGCGCTCTTTCCAACTGAGCTAATGGGCGACTCACTCACTCACTCGACTGCGACTCACGGCATCAGTGAAATTTCGAACCTCTCTACAATATTCTCTGTATTACGTACATATTCTCGGTATTTTTCTACTACGATTTGATCGAGGGTATCATGGAACATTTATTTTTCTACTACGATTTGATTGAGGGTATCGTGGAGCAGATATTCTTTCTACTACGATTTGATCGAGGCCTTGCGTCGCGCCTTGATTGGATCCAAGCAGCCAATGGAGATCTTCAGATTGAAGTTGCATTGCTTTTATACTCGAGAAGACATAAATTTAAGACTAAAAAAATAAAACCATAATAATATATTTTCTTTGCGACTTTCAATGAATAAACTAGCATACTTAGTATATTGTCCAATGCCTAAGGTTTTTACGTACCAATTTTACCTAATTTTTTTTACATACCAATTTGATATAATTACGATAAGTACCTAGGTACTTATGTCCCGTGACTACCGCTAGTGGCACTTTTCCGAGCGCTTCCGTGCTTCGCAAGGCACGTTAAGCGGTTGGTGCCGGCTGTCATGTAATGGCAGTCGTTAAGCCATGTCAGAGGCTACATGGGTTGCTTGATAACTTCTGACAGTAAGGCCCGCCACTGTTTTACAATCCTTCACCAATCCGGACTTGCCCCCGTGGTGGTGGAGTATGGCCTAACCTTCCTGCGATGCAGGAAGAGATCCGTGCCCCAGCAGTGGGGATATACAAGGGTTGAGAACGAAGTACTTACTCTGAATTCTTATTTCCCAGCCCGCCCCTCATAACTACGGCCTTACTACGCCAGCATACTACAACTCCCTCTTATTCGAGCCAAGCGTTTTCACAACTACACCAGAACCCGTCATAGGGCCCATCATCACCACAAAAAGCACCCAGTACCCCACTTGGGAACTCAGTGAAGAGTTAATCACGAAGAGCGGACTCCTATCCAAAGACGAAAAGGATCACCTCTTCGAGGAGTTCTTGAACGCAGTTTTCGAAAGCCAAGAGCAGAAAGGGAAGAAAAAGAATAAAGATTTTAGTCTCCTGAGACTGAAAAACAAAATGGTTAAAGAGCCAGGAAATATTGACACAATTGAGACCGAGAGGACAGGACTAGACGCCGGCAATGTGATAGGGAACACGCAGGGGATTGATGTGAATGAACCGCTTATAGCGTTGACCACTCCATGGTTGAAGCCCATCACGGAATCTATAGCAGGACAGAACGAAGCGCCTGTCATGACTTCGGAGTCGTACGACAAATCTGGTGCTACCCAAGTCCAGAATGGCGACGCTACAGTGGTGGTTTCGGATTCTGCAGAGCATGTGAGGGATGAGGCCCAAATAAATGGTGACGAAATGCATAATGCGGTGGGATCGAGCGTCGAGTATTCTTCGCCGAACGAAGCTCCTGACCACTCCGGTTCCAGCGAAGGTCTAAGCCTGGGTTCCTTCGAGGATCTGACCCTGCGCCAAGCAAACCAATCGGCATTGAAAAAAATATTCGATATACCCAAAGAGAACTTGTATGATCTAATTTCGGATAGACTCAGCCAAGCGGGGCCGCTCGGGAGCAATAGTTCAACATTAGATAGGAAACGTGCTTCGACCATGAAAAGGGCTGTTATCCCCAGAAGGAATGTGCAGAGAATAATGCGGTACTTATCTTAGTGGGCCTGGCTCACAGGAAAGACAAGTCAATAGCTGTCAGGATTAGCCTCCTATGCCCTGGAGGTAACAGTTACTTCAAGTCTTCCAAAACTAGGTAGATTTTTGAAGAACTTTTTCTTTTGTTGTCCAAAAAATGGTGAGGAAAATATTGGACCTGGAACAGTAAGTTTTCCGGACTTCCTACCTAAATCGTTGGGTGTGAATTAAGAATGTTATTTCTAGGACGCCAGGGCTTAGGAGGTTATGTGCAGGCAATAAGCCTACCCACTTCACAGTTTGTGAATTTGTAGGAGCAATACTATTCGCTAACGGTGAAGAAAAACATCGGGAGGAAACTTGGGTGCCTGAAGTCTTCTAGTTAAGCCCGAACTCTCTCTCTCTCTCTGAGAGAATACCTCTGCCCTACAGTGGGACGAATATAGGCTGCTTTACCAACCCAACTCTATCTAAAAACAATCACTGCAGCGGCCGAGTGGTCCCTTCACCCATCTAGTTTGTGTGACGGTGCCACTGGACGCTAAATCGACTCATTAGGTACGTAGATGCTAAGAATAAAGTTTTATCTTAATTTTTGAGAGAGACGGTTATTAACAATTAAAGGAATGTTTAAGTTTTACGTTCTGTTTTTTATCGAAAAGGAAAAGGACTTTTGAAAAAGAATCATTCACTTCGATAAAAAAACCGTTTCAATATAAAAATAATGTTAACTACCAGAACTTACTTTTATCATATTGTGAAAGGAAAATACATGTTTGAAGTAAGAAAATAGTTGTTTACTGTTTTAGAACCTTACATAGTAACTGGTACACTCGACAGCAGGAGTTTATTACCGCTCTTATACAATGGAAGCACTCGTGGCCTAATCGAAGCGAGTAATTGGAATCAATCATTTGAGTTAAGCAACAACAGGCGCGGTCAGGTGCAGGATGGGTGACCGTCCCGTGACTACCGCTAGTGGCATTTTTTCGAGCGCTAAGCCGTTGGTGCTGGCTGTCATATAATGGCAAATAATGCCCGGCAAATAATGACATAATAATATAATGGTCGTTAAGTCATATCATATCAGAGGCTTTGTGGGCGGCTTGATAACTTCTGACAGTAAGGCCCGCCACTGTCTTACAATCCTTGACCAATCCGGACTTGGCCCCCGTGGTGGAATATGGCCTAACCCGTGCCCCAGCAGTAGGGACATATAAGAATTGATAACTAACACACGACTAGGGTTACCATCTGACCGGATAAAGCCGGTCTAGACCGGATTTTTACGTGTTAGACCGGACTCCGCCCGGATTTTACGTCAGACCGGATTTTTGTCATACTTGCATGTCCTCCCGCCCGCTCAAGCAAGCAAGGATGTGTTTAAAGAAGGATCTGCAATTTGAAAAAATCACAGAAGCTCTTTTGAAGAATTCTGCCTGCTTAAGAATTTTCTGAACACAAACAGTGATTTTTAATATCTTTTATTGGTGTATCTTTTTTAATACAATTAACGACAGCTCCAGAGTTTCAGAATTTCTGAAGATTTGTCAATATTTCTTTAGTATTTGCCACACAACGCAAATGTGGAGAGAGCGCAAATATGGAGAGAGTTTTTTCTCTCATGACTTCTCAGTGGAAATATCTTCTTCAAAGAGAGAAACAGACTTTCATTGAGTGGAGTCAGTGAGAGCCATATTGCTTACGCAATATAACTATAAACACGTGACGTGTGAACAATTTTATTGCGAAATAGCTGGAAAAAACAACTTTTTGCATGCAGTAGATTAAAACTTACTCAAATACTATGATTTTTATTTAACACAGGTGCGTGACCGGACTTTTTTTTCAAAATCAGGATTTTTGACATTTCAGACAGGATTTTGCATTTTTAGGCCTGGTAACCCTACACACGACCGACCGCTCCGGCTACATGCACAAATTAAACAGGCTACATGACGGAAGCAGAGGGTTCGATTACCGAACTTCTCGATTTAAAACGTTTCGTTGTACGCACACGAGCCTTACAAATCTGTTTCATCGATATTTGAGTTACCTCCCAGGGACAAAGGCTAATAATAGACAATGTTAATTTTTTTAATTGTTTGTTTATTGAGCAATGATTTAGAAAGTTTACAAATAAGAATGTTACACGAAACCAAATGTAAAGACAAAGTGATAAGGTAATTGCGATTTGCCACCTCCATAATACGTAGTTACGAGAATACTGAGAACGAAAATGACTTGATACTGCGTCGATCGGAACGTGTCAAACGTCAGTTTTAGTCACAAATTAAAACAGGTTTTAGTTTACGAAAAAAAGCGATAGAGGTCGCCCGCTCCTAATTTTCAGGGTGGTGGATTTGACGATAAAATTCACGTGAAATTATTACATTTCTAAAGGTAAATCGAATTATTTACTTGAATTAAGTTTGTTTAAATTCTAAGTTATGATTCTCAGTGACTTTTACTTCCATACTAATCGTGTTTATTGCTTTATATAGCGGAAATACTTGTGACGCAAAGTGCATTGATATTCGTTCGAAATTCCAATTTCGGGTGGTGAAACCAAAATACATAACATTTTGGGGAATTCATTTGTTTTTTCAATGTTAATTTAACTTGCCCCAACAATTTGTGGTTTCTTTCATGTATTTCATTGGAAAATAATGATTATGTAACATATCGATTACAACATAACCTTTATTTTTTATCAGTCGGTGCATAGGTAGTTTTTAACCTGACATCGACTTTACTAACCTACATTTAGTACTACGAAATGGTTTGACGACAAAATTGTAAATATACAACGTGTAGTTAGTAAAATGTAAAACTATTAAATTCACCATAAAAGTTGCTTGTCCTAGATAAAGTGTCAATCACTTGAAGTCAGTGGATGAGTTTGATGAATATCTTTGACTGAGACATCCTGAAGGTTTTTACGTTCAGTAGAATATTAGAATCATGCATAATCTACGAGAATAGTGTACAAAACTTATAGTGCATAGCAAGTAATTTTTTTAGTTAAAATTCGGCATTATTCAACCATAATGTATAATCATCATAAAAATAAAATAACATAATATTTACTTTGTATTCATTTATTTGCCAGAGCGTTTTGGAAACATGTTATCAGTAAAAGTACCAGAAACTAAACTTGAATTAGGTCTATAAGAAAGTGATGTACTTTATAAAGTTTGTATCCCTTATAAATAAAATAATATAATCCTCATCCATGCCTAGCCCTGTAGGATACTGGTGTGAATTAATGTATGTACCGCCGATCCCTCAATTGGGAAACCGGAGAATCTTCCTGTCTCATTACTTTTGGGAACAAACTGAAGGGATGGTACTAAGTTAGTTTAAAACGAATGCAAATGCTTTGTGTAATTTTCTATTCCAAAAGTGGTATTCGAAAGTGTCCTTACGCTGAACAAAGATGATTGACCTACTCATTTTGTAGGTACATCCAGTTAAAGGCCCCTTTTCACAGGGCAATTGACAAAAATAAAATATTTGTTATA
The DNA here is from genome assembly GCA_934045075.1 of Yponomeuta sedellus. Taxonomy (NCBI): domain Eukaryota; kingdom Metazoa; phylum Arthropoda; class Insecta; order Lepidoptera; family Yponomeutidae; genus Yponomeuta; species Yponomeuta sedellus. The sequence goes on along the minus strand of OW203744.1, from coordinate 14,618,416 downwards.
TCCTCTGTGTTTAAATTGCAGATGGCCAACCTTTTGATGCGCCGTGCGCTGCTCGATGCAGTCCGCGTACCTGTTGGAGCTCGTCTCTCATCTTCCAGTAGTGAGGTCTCCAAGGTAAACATACCATTTTTAACCATATTGTAATTTAATGACGTAAATTCATATTAACTAACTTGATATTTTGTCACAAGTGTATGACCAGGTATTGTTCTGTAGTATTTTATCAGTAACAATCTGACAAAAGGACCATTTGTTTATTATCAAGGTCAAAATTCAAATACAGAAAACTCGAGAAATTAGCATGCTTTATAATAATATCAATTTGATTATTATTAAGCATTCAATTTCTAATTTATAGTTATGTTGTAAATTTTGTAATGTACAAAATGTACTTTCTTATTTATTAATAGTTAGTTAGACCTGAGATTTCCGCGCTTAGCCTCATAGTAGGGCCATTGTATGTAGCTAGCGCTGTGGTACGTTAACACTTCAGACACTAGGGTTTCCTTACGATGTTTTCCTTCACCGTCGGCGAGTGGTATTGCTACTTTAATTTCACAAATGTACATAACTTAGAAAACAAAGTCATTGTTACATGCCGGGGTTTGAACCCATGACCTCCCGATTGAGAGGCCGGCGTTCTACACCGCTCCGCTACCACCGTCCAATTATGAATAGTTAACAGCCTCCTTGGCCTAGCGGTAACACATTCAATTCCAATGCCAGAAATTGTGAGTTCAATCCTGCTGGAGTTAATATGTAAAAAAGACCTCAGATTTTTTTAAAATGTCCTGCCCTTGCCTAGTAAATATATCACTTGTGACCATGGCAAGTGATTATGACGTCTGGAAGTTTTGTCGTTGAATATTTGCTTCAATGGCCTTGCATCTATGTACTGCAACGATTTATACTGCATCCAGTGGAACCTTAACACACATTTCATGTTTAATACAAGTAGTTGTACACTGTAGTGACTGGGACATGGCTTTTAAAAGGAGCCTATTAATGCCCAGCACCTTTTCCAAATGGCCTGGGCTACAACAAAGAAAAGTCAAGTTGTTTGACTGATACAGATGAAAAATAAACGAAATGTTGCAGATTGGTGACCGTGAGTGGGTGTGCTATGGCTACAACGGACAGCCCAACTATATGGACAGGCCTGACTTCCCCATCCCCGCTGTCCGCTTCCGTCCTGAAACCCCTGACGTCAAGGTATGTCCAAAATATTTAGCCATCGTGATAGCACTTCACTCAATTCTACACAATTTGATTCATGGAGAACTTCGTCAAACCTAGATTAAAATGGCATCGGTTTATAACACAGAAAAAGTTGAAAACTCAAATGGCGATAAATGGCGATTATAGAGCTTTTCTCGTGCTAGTGCTTTTGCTACCGGGGCTAGTCCCAGACCAGGCATACGGTGCAACCGCACATCTTTTGAACAGTCAGCATTTCCACCAATCTGCATTCAGGTGTACCTCATGACTGCAAGCGTTATTGCGAAAGTTCTCGTCTGCAAATGTTTAAATTGTTTTGCCATTGACAAACAATGAAGAAGAAGAATCGACCTGCAGTATTTAACTGCTGGAATGGAATTATCTCAATTTACTGCTTCGGCAATGTTACAAATATCAAATACCACTTCATTAAAAATGAAAATGTTCATAATCCCTTAATAATATACTTAAATACCGTGGTGTGATAAAACTAAGGTGTGATATAGTCCCTTACATTTAAGTAGGGAGATGAATTCCCGATATAGGGTTGGCTGAAGTAATTACTAGCAGCCAAATTGTACCTCTTTGTAACTGTTCTCTAAACTCTCCGAAATTTTTGTCTGGTGTGTACAATAAAAAATATTCTTATCATATCCAGGTCCTGCGCCAGAAGGAGAAGGGAGACTGGCGTAAGCTGACCATGGAGGAGAAGAAGGCTCTCTATCGTGCCTCCTACTGTCAGACCTTCGCCGAGTTCCAGGCCCCCACCGGCGAGTGGAAGGGTGTAGTTGGCTGGAGTCTGATCGTGTCCAGCCTTTGCATGTGGATCTACTTCGGAATGAAGCTCTTTGGTAAGTACGGGAGTTTAGTTCCCGATCAGAATTCAATTATTTATTTTAGTGTAAAGATATTGTATGGAATCAGGTGTTACTTTCCGGAAATCCATAAAAGCATCTTCTTCTTCAGGCTATATTAGTCCACTGCTGGACAAAGCCTCCCCTAATGAGCGCCATAGCGCAAGGTTGTGCCATCATTGGGGGGTAATGCCCATAACCCCCACGCTGGGCATGCGGGTTGGGGATCGCAGTTTGGTGGAATTGTAATGCAGGGGGCGCTGCTGCCCACCCCCGGTTTGTGCATAAAAGCATTAAAATGTGATAATTACGTTGCTAAATTCCGTCAAAAATACCAGAAGCTTCTTCAAAAATCCCAGAAGCTTTTTCTGAGATTTTTGGCAGAATTTACAGTCTTAGTTAAACAGGCCCTCTCGGCACTTTAGGTCCGGAATGTCCAGTCGGTCCATTAGGTATATTTCCCTGGGCGTCTATTCCCTGATAGTCCACTTCCCTGTGAGTCCAATACCCTAAATGTCCACTTTCCTAAACGTCGTCTAAAATAGTTTCATCAAATAGGTGCGTGCATGCAATGACTAATGACGGTTGATGAAGTGAATGTGACCTGTCTGGATCGTGGCAAGTGGCTCTGCTTAACCCTCTGGGATACAAGCGAGGTTATCTATTTTAAAAACCTATTTAGAGGCTAAAAATTTCACCCCAGAGGTTATCTATGTCGCTAATGTGGCGGATTAAAGATGGCGGTAGTTATTGCCCTAAAGCACCTTAAATTGCATGGGTTATACTATTGGAATCGATTCGTTTGACTATCAACAGTTGTAAAGGCGAAAGTTTGTGACTTGTCACTTCGAACTACTATCGACAATAATTTTTAACCTACAAATTATCTCTTTTTTGTTTTATTCTCTTGTAACGCGGCGCCTTCGGCGCCAGCTACTTCACTGCCCCTAAGGCCTTACTCCTAATGGGGGTGCGTGTTAAGGGTCCCTGAGGGGGTGGGAAATTAAACTCCGGGGTTAGTTGCAACAGACTGGACCTCCGTTTATTATAGGGACCAGAGATATTCCACACTTATACTACTGAAACTAACCTATTCGTGCACTTACACCTAACGGCTTTATGCCAAAGAACTGGGGCCTCGCGGGCCACTATCTATTGCACGCTTGCTAAACCCTGGGTGGCGGCACTGATGCCGCGCCCTTCTCTGGGTGAGCCGCCCCGGCGGTGGTGGTCGTGCGCGGGACCTCGGGTCGATACTTCAGGAGCCCGGAGGCTCGGGGACAGCACCGACCACGATTGGCCCAGAACACGGCCACGCCGGCGGCAGGGGAATTTGGGTAGAACTCCAACCCGGGATCGAATCCGCATAAGAGCGTGACCGACCTCCAGTGTATGTTGGAGCCCGACGCAAAGTCCGTCTTGACTGGCTCTCGTGGCGGTTTATATACGCTCGGGCGCTTCCCCCTCCACGACGACCATCGGTGTGCACGCGCTTGCTGCGTGCGCCCTGTTGCTAGGCGTGGTGACGTCATGGAAGATTCCGCTCCGGCCGGCTATTGTATCGCGGCGCCGCGCTGCCGCGTTACACTCTATCAGTCAGTTTTCTACACAGATTCCATTAAACAACCTTTAACATAATTATGACTTAACAAAATATGTATTTCGGGGACTCGCCCCCCTGAAATGCTGTCCTCATGGACGCGCATAACGCGCGTAATCCGCGTTATATTTTTCAAGTTATTTTTCGTAGGTTATACCTAACTTTGCTATTCTTAGACACTGATAGAGTGTTAGAGTTTCGGCAGAAACACTCTTGGAAGGAGGGGAATAGAGAGAAAATGAGTGAGGAGAATAGAGATTGAGAGAGAAAGGACGAAGAAAGAGAGATGGTGGTGGATTGGTGGCTGAAATCTCGTCCTTAGACCCATTATAATTTCATTGTTGTGTTCATTGCAGTGTATTCTCCACTGCCGGAGTCCCTGAATGACGAAGCGCAGAAAGCGCAGCTTAAGCGTATGCTCGACCTGAAGGTCAACCCGATTGACGGCCTCGCCTCCAAGTGGGACTACGAAAACAACCGCTGGAAGTAAACATGGCACTGGTGAGTCGCAACCCTACCGACCAACTTGAACAACCCTACCAATTCGACTAAGAAAATTATTAACGCTATCTTCTTCTTCAACTGTATCGCTTTCTCGATTAATAACCCCAATTCAATAACCTTAAACCTTCAATCATCCTTCTTCAATTGTATCGCCTTCTCGCTTAACAATCCTACCAATTCAACTAACAAAATAACTAACGCTAACATCCGTCTTCAACTGCATCGCCTCGCTTTGTGTACGAGCGAGGGAGAGAGTAGGCGATGCTGAAGCGTTTGTTCGACATAATTTGACGGCCGTAAAGTGGGACCACTTGAACAATATCTGAAAGTAAACTTGGCACTGGAAAGTAACAACCCTAAAATAAAATTAGCGTGTCCACCACGGATTGACGAATTCAAGCGCTGAGGTATGTTGACATCACTGAAATCCAGGTTACCTCACGATGTTTTCCTTCTGGTTTGTGAGCCCTTAGCCGTCAACAAAAACAAATGTAATTTTTACAAAAAACTAGCGCCGAAAAGAATAAAAATATATATTTTTAAAACCTATTTGGAGGCTAAACATTCCACCCATTCCGGGACTCCAACCGAACCCGCGACCTCTGGCTGATTCGGTTAGGTTAGTAATTTTTAGCCTCAAAATAGGTTTTTAAAAATTGTCCTCAGCTCGGGTTAGTGCAACAAAAGAACAAAAAATATATACCATCATCATAATCAGCCGTTGTCATTCTACTGCTGGATATAGGCCTCTCCCAAGACACGCCATTGAGCCCGGCGCTTCGGCTAAAAAATATATGTAAATATTTAAATAAATAAAATGGAAAACCCTACCAACCAACTTAAACAACTAAGAAATTGAGGACTAGGAGAACAGAACCAACGCTGGAGGTAAACAGGCACTGGGGAGTAGAAACCCTACTGACCAACTTTGAAAACCCTACCAAACAACTTTCCAACATTACCTAGCCGATTCTACCTAATAATACTTATTTCTAAATATACACAGTTATATTTGAAACGGGTCTAATCGCGATTATTTATTAGGTAAAACGTAATTACCTTATTTCCCGACGTTTCGGCAGCGTTACAGTCTACCTAAGACCACGGCAACTGTAACGCTGCCGAAACGTCGGGAAATAAGGTAACTACGTTCTACCTAATAAATAAAAAAATCGAATGAATAATTTACCAACCGACATAAGCATTTTCAGGGTGTAACGAAGTGCCCATATCCATTAAAAAAAATTGGAAAAAGACTCGTAAATAAAACCATTATGATAACAACTTGAAGTATAATAGAAAAAAAACCGGTCAAGTGCGAGACGGACTTGCGCACGGAGGGTTTCGTGCTATTCAATATAACATTACACACCTACCAAACACACCGTTATTAATATCGGGGAAAAAAACAGCAGGAAAATCACGTTTATTGCATGGGAGCCCCACTTAAGTATTAATTTTATTCTGTTTTTAGTATTTGTAATGAAATGAAAAGGTTCTATTGAAAGAAGCGCAGAAACGTCGGCTTAATGAACGTTACATAGGTGTCTTACAGTAGGTGTTTGTCCAACAAACGTTGTTGTTATAGCGGCAACAGAAATACGTCATCTGTGTCTACGTCATCATAGAGTTACATCGGCTGGAGGTTTTATTGTACATATGACATTCATTCTTCGCTTGTTCTTTTGCATTCTCATTACATGTCTACATATTTTCTCTTTGGAAAACCCAATAAATAAGCCTTTTATTTCATGCATGCATGCATGCATGCAGGCTTAGACCAATTAACAAGACGTTATAAACTATACAGTCCACTTAATACCGTCTTTCGACGGCCTTACCAATGTGTGAATATGTCAACTGATCCAGATGTCATGAGATCCAGCCTGGTGACAGACAGACAGGTTCCGCACCCTTTGGGTACGGAACCCAAGAAAACTATGTTTCTATAATAGATCTTATCTTATCCTTTTCTTCAACAGAAATTCTGGTGTGGTGCTGTACCGTCGCTTGCTAGCTTTCAACGGGTCATAGAGTAGACAAATGTTAATATTATGTAATTACTTATGTATGTAAGATTAAATACACGTGATGATTCCAAACGATTTCATCGTTTTTATTTACCCTTTTATGGCGAGCACGCGTCAACTCTGCGCGCGTACTACAAACTCCAACATCTCTTCATCGCGCAAGCAAAATGTTTCACATGACAAACCATAGATATAACGTCCGACTAACAACAGTTCGATCAGACAGAAACGCTCGTGGTCTAGTTGAATCGAGTGATTGGAAACAATCACTGGAGTTAAGCAACGACAGGCGCGGTCAGCTGCAGGGTGGGACCGTCTCGTGACTAGGACTACCGCTAGTGGCATTTTTTCCAAGCGCTTCCGTGCTTCGCAAGGCACGTTGAGCCGTTGATGCCGGTTGTCATGTAATGGCATTCGTTAAGCCATGTCAGAGGCCTTATAGGCGCGGCTCGATAACTTCTGAGTAAGGCCCACCACAGTCTTACAATTCTCGACCAACCCGGCCTTGGCCCCCGTGGTGTAGTACGGCCTTACCTTCTTGCGATGCAGGAAGAGACGTGTCCCAGCTGTGGGGGACATACAAGGGTTGTTATCGAAAGGAAAACGAAGTCTGAACGTAACGTTATTTGATTGAACCAGCCAAAAAGTATCCGATTACAACGACCACAACAGTAAAATGTGTAAGAACAGGGTGTAACATTATCATGTGTAAGAAAACAGGTCTTCATAAAATAATGGTCCTCAAAACGAGCGCTGTTAGGGCACTGCAAATTTTATACATAGCCATATAGGCCCTAGACCAGCTGTACAGACTCCATTCCTGAATGGAGTGGCGCGTGGCTCCTACCTTGTAGGAACGTGCCTGAAATATATTTAGCTAAATAGAATATCCTACTAAGCCCCGACGTCCTAGAAATAGCATATCACCAATTACTTTCTTAATTCACAACCAATGATTCAGTAAGAAGACCGGAAAACTTACTGTTCCAGGTCCAATATTTTCCTCATAATTTTTTTGACAACAAGAAGATAAAGTTCTTCAAAATCTACGTAGTTTTAGAAGACTTGAAGTAACTGTTACTTCGGCTTAGGAGGATAAGCAAGGGCGTTGCCAGGGGGGGGGGGGGGGGGTTTCCCCCTTCGATCTCTAGGGGGCGGGGGCTACATATCAAACGTAGCTAGCCGCAAAGCGACTGAAGTGCTAGCAATTGACTTCCTTAACTATTAATAAATTCCGCATCGCATGACAAAATGTAAATAAATTCACAAGGTCTAATGTTATATTGTAGAAAGTGCTGAAATATTCAGAAAAACATTAGGATTACGACATCCGTTTTTAAAATCGCCGCCATTTTCATCACGTCTCTATATCAGATTTTCCAAAACAGTGTAAAATATGTCGGTAGGAGGTAGGTATGGTGTGTCAAACAAGACACTGGTGTGGTGCGGTGTGACTGGTGAGATCGCGTACCTACCTACTTAGACCGTTACACAGATTTCCGGACTAAAGCCAGGTTTCCACGGTCTTAGTGCGCTCGGTCCGAGTGCGCCATCTGATTAAACTAATGCTTCTGATTGGCTATTTTGGTGTTGTCACGAAAAAACCGTCCAATCAGAAGCATTAGTTTACTCGGATGGCGCACTCGGTCCGAGCGTAGGAAGACCGTGAAAACCTGGCCTTAGACCTGAGATTTCCGGATTTAGCCTCATAGTTGGGCCATTGTACGTAGCAAGTGCTAAGGTTTGACTGTGATTTCCTCACAAAGTTTTCCTTCGCTGTTAGCGAGTGGTATTGCTACTTTAACTTCCCAAATGTACATAACTTGGAAAACAAATGGCTTATTTCCGAATTTCACTGAGTAAATACTCAACGTTCTGTCACGCACTTTGCTGAGAAAATCGAAGAGACAGCGTCTTAAGTGCCTGCTGGAAGTACTAAGCGCACAAATAAAAGAGATTCTATAGGTTAATTTTCAATTTCTTGACGTGTCCATTGTAAGAAATAAGAATAATTGGAGAAAATGTATTAGGCTCTCATGAAAGCGCAAGCTTTTTTTTTGTGAAATGGCAACCAGTCAATCTCGACTATAAGCTTGACCTCCATGGAATGCAGGCGAAAGTTGGTAATAAACAATAGATTTCAGGACCTCCTTAAGAATCTATAAAATCATTGCACCTTATTCTTAAACCGAAATTTTCCCTACAAAACGACAATTTACTCCGACATCTCCATGTAAGCCTAGTACTTTTTGTGCCCGCTTCAGAAACATTCCATTTTATCTTAATCAAATAAGTAGCGTAGTAGCACCGAGGAAAAAAGTATCACCTAATAGTAGAGTTAGTAGGTATTTACGTCAAAATAATTTATTTACAATTATACAACATAAAAATAACACAATTGAAAATCGATAATTATCAACCCTCGTAAGTCCTCACTGCTGGGGCACGGGTGGATGCGACCTCTTTCGGGCTAATGGTACCTACTAGTGGGACCAGCCAATCCCAGTTGTACCATCAATGGTACAAATGGGATTGTTCAGTCCCAGTTGTACCATCAATGGTACTGTTTAATGGTACAAGTGGGACGGAGGCGAAATTGGGCCTATGTCATTGAAACATGCCTGGATTCGAACCTACGACTTCTCAATTGAGACGCAAGCTTCTACCGCTCCGCTACCACCGCTCGCAGTACCTAAGGAATATTGAAACAAATAATTTGGGAACAACTTTTTATTAAGTTTTTCTATAAAACAACATTTTATCATTGTAACATAAAATCCATCAATCGATACATCCAAACAATGAGCGATTTAAACAGAAATAGTACAAAAAAATCTTATTTCATTCGCCGATGTCTACCGCCATATTGCTAGTGAAATACCTACCTATTTCACCTTTCTAAAAGGCATTTACACTCCAGTAACCCCCGGTTTCTGAGACGCTAACAAGCCGTTAATCTACTGTTAACAGCTGTCAAGTGGCCGTACTACAATTTTTTCTGTGGCATACAGAAAAAACCATTCGACAGCTGTTAACTGTAGATTAACAGCATGGATGTCGCGTGATTAACCGATTTTTAGTGTAAGAGAAACTGGGGGTAAGTGTAACACGCAACAGCAGATCAAGATTCACATTCGAAATATAATCAAATAAAGCTTTCACTTTCACGATTCCTGTCTATGGTTATGGTTATTTATGGCCAAAGGTTCTAAATACCTACATATTGAATTGAATTTATGCTAACTTAACTGCGTGTGTGACACGCTTTTAAGGCGTGTAAAACGTGATGTGCTGTCGGGTGACGACATGTTTGGGCAGAGAGATTTTAGGAAGCTGCAGAAAAGTTGCAGAATAATAGAGAGAGTGACTAGAAACATAAAAAGGAAAATAATGTTTTAGCCACGACGTTCTGCCAACAACCTTACTTGGAAATGTAGATCAACACATCTGCCCAACCTTTATTATAGATATTTTATCTTTATAACTGTAAAAAATGAACACACAATAAAATTGTAAGTATTATTTAAAGGTACACCTACATTTAAGTACAGTAGGTAAGTATGTAATAATAATGATGTCTATCACTTTTTTTTTTACTTAAGACGACTAGTTTCAAAATACACCGTTTTAGTAAAATAGGGCTTCAAATTGAGAGCCACTTTCGGTTTTATTTTAGTTTTTTTTTTATTATTAAATGAATACTATACAATCTATGACACAAGCATAGCATTTTACGGTAAAAATGTGAAACTCATTTTAATAGGTATTGTATTGATTTGATTCCATACTTAAACCTTTTTGTCATAAGATGAATTTGTTTTTTGTGTTATGTCAACATTAATTTTTACAAAAATACTGTAGACTGGACAGTGTAGTAAACATCTACACAAATACAGATATTATAAGACTTCGTCTTATTTATACAAACAAAAATCATTCAACAAATTTAAAAACCTATTTAGAGGCTAAAAATTTTCAGAGAATATTGTAAAGAGGTTCGAAATTTCACTGATGCCGTGAGTCGCCCATTGGCTCAATTGGTAGAGCGCTGGTACGGATAGCCAGAGGTTGCGGGTTCGAATCCCGGCATGGGTGAAAATTTTTAGCCTCTAAATAGGTTTTTAAATTTGTTCCTTAGCACGGGTTAGTGCATTAAAAATAAAAATAGTGTAATCATGTGGGTACAGTGATATCGTTCCGATGTTAAAACCTAACTGCAAAGTAGGTAGTCGGGGCTGTAAGTAATGCAATTTGCTTAAGTCAGATGTCGCTGCCTGTACGTAATACAGAGAATATTGTAAAGAGGTTCGAAATTTCACTGATGCCGTGAGTCGCCCATTGGCTCAATTGGTAGAGCGCTGGTACGGATAGCCAGAGGTTGCGGGTTCGAATCCCGGCATGGGTGAAAATTTTTAGCCTCTAAATAGGTTTTTAAATTTGTTCCTTAGCACGGGTTAGTGCATTAAAAATAAAAATAGTGTAATCATGTGGGTACAGTGATATCGTTCCGATGTTAAAACCTAACTGCAAAGTAGGTAGTCGGGGCTGTAAGTAATGCAATTTGCTTAAGTCAGATGTCGCTGCCTGTACGTAATACAGAGAATATTGTAAAGAGGTTCGAAATTTCACTGATGCCGTGAGTCGCCCATTGGCTCAATTGGTAGAGCGCTGGTACGGATAGCCAGAGGTTGCGGGTTCGAATCCCGGCATGGGTGAAAATTTTTAGCCTCTAAATAGGTTTTTAAAAATGAAGTGATAAGTAAATAATATTTGTGTCGGAATGATTCGATTTGTTTTTTATTACGAAAAATATCTACCAAGTTATAGAGGGAAGATTAATCTTAATTATCTAAAGATTTGTTTATAGATTTTTTTACATAGAAAGCGATATAGAAATATATAATGAGAACACGATTGACACGATAGCAATAAGATGCACTAAAATATAGATATTTTTCCTTACAATATAATCATAAGAAAACTTCCAGGAGTTGGTTTGGTAACTCCATGTTTTGTAAGTCTGTGGACAATTGTTGACAGTGTAAATACAAAATATTTTCAATTAAATAGAAAACAAAATTCATAGGTTGTCAATGATTCTATAAACATTACAAAATAAAGTATAAAAATTGCCCACATTCCATGTTATCATCGTAATATTTATATACTTAATATATTTAAAAGTACATAAACAATACATTTCATTTAAATATTTAACATTTAATTTTCTATTTATTACTTCATTGTTTCACATTATAACTCTATTTAGGCGTGTGAACAATATTTAATTTTTACTTTTGACTAGAGATCTGACTATAAATTACTTCTCTTATTTAGTTTCTTGTATTTATATTAGTTTCGGTACGTCGATTCATAAATAAATAGCTAAGAGACCACGTCCCATAATTCTATGGAAGTCATACTTTGGCTTCGATTTTAACGAAATTGTACATCTCACTATAAAACATTTAAGAGTACGCACGCTTCTTAAAATTTTCGAAATATTTTTTTTTGAGTTACACACACGATAGCTCGACAACCCGCGCGTCCCTTTAAAGTAAGCGAACGGCTGCTTTCAGTCACTTCTGACGACCTTCATGGTAAGTATTTTTAAATCAGTTCCTTCTGCCGTGTGGACACGCGGCCCGTCGAGTAAATCTGTGTCTGTTCGCACCTTAACGTGTGTCTCCTGCGCGTGTTTTTTCGAAACAATACACATTATAGGGGGGGGGAGGCTATACTCAATTGTTTATTGACGGAAAACATTCACTGCGCGGGACAGAGAGGGGAGGGATTTGCTTCATTTCAAACGCGCACATCCTTAGACAGTATCTCGCTCGTACAGACTTGCTCGAACCTAGAGAATCGTGCTTCGAGGTTAAATCAGCCTGCGTAGTACGACGCTTTCTAGTACATTAATGGTCAAATTCTGACATTGACCCAGGACGTATGAGTAAAACCTCAGATCATAGAAAGAATCTGAGAGTAGAACCTCTCTATTATCTGAGAGTAAAACCGATTCCTCAAAATCGCTTTTTGATACGGAAAAAAATTTCAATCCCAATTCTATGTAGGTACCTAAATACCTAGAGTTATTTTTAAGTCTTGGTAAATATTAGAATTACGAACCGCAATACTTTTAACCGACGATCGAACTTTGTACGGACCGGACAGCGTGCCGCCAGATTGGGCGTGCCATCGGACTGATAGAACACGAACACGAACTTTCTTTCCACAACTTTCCAGACGAATAGTAGGTATGTAGCCGAGTTCCGAGTTCAAACTTGGTACAGGCCCCGTCCGGCCTGTACCAAGTTTGAACGTCTGGTAGTACCTACTATTAATAAGGACTAACTTGAAATCAATTTTTTGTTCTTAATATTGCATCAGAAACGCACATCTTCCCTGTCAGAACTCATGATGACGACACAAAATGTTTTGATAGGTTAAGTTAAATGTGTACACACATTTTCGCTGTGTAGCGCTCTTTAGGAGAAGGCTATGCCCAGCATTGGACTAGTATAGCCTGACGACGACGACGACGACACATTTTCCTATAGAACTAGACGGATTGGGTATGGAAACAAATGTTTTTATTTCGTGTTTTATGTGTAATGTGTTAAAAACCACGCACAAGAGACACGCCTTTAGCTGAACGTTCTTCCGTCCATAATTGCTTTCGGCTTTAGATTAGACGCCGTATATTTTTTTTATTGCACCAGCCAGTATTTAGCCGCTGTCTTTGACCTAAGTTGTTGCCGTGTGGAGTTCACAAAGTTGGCGTAGTAAGAGGGAGGCCGGGAGGTAAGTCTCCACTTCTGGGGTTCTATTACTTAAGTATCCAGTGGGTTGAGTGACGTTGATTTTGTTGAGTGACACTTCGGAGTCGTCTAACTAAATGTTAACCCGATAGAGTGGAATGCTACGTAACAGAAGGGCTGAATGTTTGAGGCTCACCCTAAATCTGGGTACTGACCAACGTTACGAGGTGTAATGTAACATTCGCGACAGCCGGGTCGAGCACTCAAACTGCTGCGCCCTCGCTGGTTTCTTTCTACAGAGATGCCTGACCAGACAAGCACTTACGTATACCCTATTGGGCAGCCGAAAGAGGGGGCGGCCAAGGACCACCTGGAAATGATCAATAGACCAAGAGGCCAAGTCGATCGGCACTTGACTAGCTGGCCTGAATTGGAAGCTGCCGCGGACCACCGTCAGAAGTGGAAATCTGTGGTTGAGGCCCTATGCTCCGCTCGGAGTTAAAAGGACCAAAGAAGATCTACAGTTGCACACTTATACAGAAGTTGATACCGCATACCATCCGTATCAACTTCTGTAAAACTGTGCAAATATAGATAGAGTATAAAGAAACCAGCGAGTATTGTATTTGTAGGTACCATGTTACATTACACCTCGTAACTTTTGTCAGTACCCAGCTTAACATGTTGAGCAGCATACATGCATTGGGGCCGGTGTGGCAGGGTACCGCTTTTCCGGGCCCCTATTGGCCCATCGTGTTTCATAAAACTACAATTCATAGTATATTACGACAGTTAATAATTCGATATACCTACATTACCTTTGCCTAGCTGACAATTTTGTTAAACTGTGTAATGTACTTCGAATTGCTGTACAATTAGTTTAGCTTTTTGGCCCAACCTGGATATTACAGTTGACAGTACATCAAGTACTATATGTTTTAGTTGCAAAATCGCCCATAATGCAACGGAGTAGAGAGCATGGACATATAGGATCATGTGCTCTCGAGTGTACGATGGTGATCGGTGTCGAGTGTTTTGAATGTCTAAAGTCACGACTTTATACTTACAATAATTGTCAAATTCTGACATTTTACAGCCACAAAATGTGACTATGCCGTCGTACTACCCAGGCTGGATGAATGACAAGTACTGTCATTCACAGATTAACGTCGTTTTGTCGAAAACATTTCTCATACCTTTTTAATCTGTGCGTCATACTAGCAAATACTAGATCATCCGTGTACTAGATACTAACGAACAAACTGTGGTTTTCATAGCATTTTCTCTCCTTAATAATCACTGAACACGTATTATTACACGTTATATAGGTACCTACCTACCTAAGTAAACATCAATGAATAACCAATCTGCTACAAAACGCTTTTAGCTTTAAGTCCGCAGCATTGTCACTGTAATCTAAAAGTATGTGCAATAAACGTGATGCACAGGGCCGTCTTTAGGGGAGGGCAGGCAGTCCTATTGCCCTGGGGCCTCCGTAAGAGGGCGCTCTGCAATAGAGTAATCCTATCATTAAAAGACAATCTTTTATAAGTAAATTAAAGTGTGATCATTGAAATTTGAAAAAAAAAACTGTCCAATATTAATTTCTTCATTTTTCGTATTTTGTATTCCGAAAATAATTAGGGGTTCCTTGGTTGCCCAAGGACCTCCAAACCTCCAAATCCGGCCCTGGTTAGGCATCGTCAACGTAAGGAAATACCTGAAACTTGAGTATTATATTAGTGTCAAATTATGTTAGCCCAAAGTTATATGAAAGAATTCGATATTCAGGTCAATTTCAATGTTTCACTGGCGCCACTTAACGCTGAAAAAGGCCAAGCTTTTATAGCTACCTACTTACGTACCAACTATAGTGGCATTCCTCTCCATACGCCATGGCGTTTCTTTGTTATTGCCTTGCGTTGCGGATAAACCTTTTTCTCTAACCCGTCTTTCCTCTCCACTCGTACATTCACTTAATAATTCTTATACTGGTTCAATGATTTTTATTGGAATTCAACGCATAGATAATTCATTTCAGTTAAATTTTTTTGATAGTTTCATTCGGTACCAAAGCCTACGTACCTACGTGTTTTATAGTAACTCTACTGCCTCGTTTGTTTAACTACTCGTTCACACTTGTTTTAGAATATTCCAATCATGGTTTTGAGTTCCCCAAAAAGATCCGCCGCATTATGACTTGTACAATTAATGCCCTTCTTCTAGGCCCATTTCATACTTGTGATGTTTTTGTCTGGTTACCAAGCACCTCCCCACAAAGAATAGGGGTGCTTGTAACCTATCCTTAAGAATAAGGGTACGACTGTGTGATTATTACCAACAGGGTCTGGAATCCAGATGCATTCAAAATTCTTTCCCAACGCTCTATCCTTAAAGCATGTTCTCGAAGCTTCTTACAGCAGACAATCAGGACAGAACCCATGCTCCGTGGGCTACTCCCTAAAAGGGAACAGTCCGCCCATGCCTCCGACGTCCCAGTCCGCCAGTTCTACAGGCCCAAAGCAGTCGTCGAAGAACTGTTCTAGAGTCGTGTGCAGGTGCAGGGTGGAGCGCTCGAAGTTATGGCCCTCGTCGGGATAGACCTGTGGGGGAAGAGCTGTTGAGTCTAGGAAAGTTTAGTTGGTTAAATAAATAAGTAAACTTAAATCACTTCCTCACAACACTATGTGTTACCGGGCGAGGACATCACAAACATTGGACCCTCAACTATTTGTGTATTAGAGCAGAGAAAGACTAGCAATTTTTTTGTGTCTTGGTGCATTGGTCCTAACTTGAAACATCTTATGAATCAGAACTACTATGCTTGTTATTTATCCATAGGCGTCACGGTCTCCCTTTTTCTCAGGCTTGTTCGCCTCCGTAGCCTGCTTAGATGTGTTTGGGAAGTCATACGCTGATACGAAACAATTAAATAATTATATTATTCTTAATGCACTAACCCGTGCTAAAGAAGGACAACTTTAAAAACCTATTTAGAGGCTAAACATTCCACCCAAGACGGGACTCGAACCCGCGACCTCTGGCTAACTATGCAAGCGCTCTCCCAACTGAGCTCAGTTGGGAGAGCGCTGGCACGGTGGAATTTTTAGAGGCTAAAAATTGGTTTTTAAAATAAATAATTTTTCTAACGGCACATATTCAATAGACTGAAATAGACTACCTACTCGGAGTGTTGTACCTAGTGAGTCAGAGCGAGAAAAGAGCATCTTTAAACAGCACTCTAGTAAACGGGCAGTGCGTTAGTAGAGTTAGAATTCTTAGAATTATAGAGTAGAATTCTTAGTTAGAATCACCCACTCACTGAGCCGCTACGTCTGGGGCACCTGGGTAACAATAAGCGAGTCCCTAAAACTGATTGTCAAATCCTTTCACCACGATCGCTTATCATCTGCACGCTAGCTAGAATCACCTTATGGTGGGGAAAGATCTGAACTTGCCTGATGATGGTACAGGGCATCAGCTGGCGCACCCTGGGCAAGAACGAGCGAGGCCCTACCGCTGATTGGTAAATCCTTTCACCCCGATGGCTTACAATGTACACGCTAGCTAGAATCACCATATGGCGGGGAAAGATCAGAACTTGCCCGATGATGGTACAGAGCGCCAGCTGGCGTACCCTGGGCAAGAATGAGCTCTGATTGGCAAATCCTTTCACCACGATGGCGTACTATCTACATGCTAAGAAGAAGCTAGAATCACCATATCGCGGGGAAAAATCTGAACTTGCATGATGATGGTACAGGGCACCAGCTGGCGTACCCTGGGGAAGAATGAGCTCTGATGGGCAATTCATTTCACCACGATGGCTTACAATGTACACGCTAGCTAGAATCACCATATGGCGGGGAAAGATCAGAACTTGCCTGATGATGGTACAGGGCATCAGCTGGCGCAACCTGGGCAAGAACGAGCGAGTCCCTACCGCTGATGGGCACATCCTTTCACCACGATGGCTTACAATGTACACGCTAGCTAGAATCACCATATGGCGGGGAAAGATCAGAACTCGCCTGATGGTTGTACAGAGCACCAGCTGGCGCACCCTCGGCAAGAACGAGCTCTGGTGGGCAAATCCTTTCGACACAATGGCTTGCAATGTACACGCTAGCTAGAATCACTGTATGGCGGGGAAAGATCAGAACTCGCCTGATGGTGGTAGAGGGCGCCAGCCTTGACCAGCGCCCTGGCCAGCGCGAGCGCGTGCTGCGGCGGCGCGCGCAGGTCGGCCGTGGCGTGCGCGAGCAGCACGCGCCGGGGCGGCAGGTTCCCCGCGCGCCGCCACACCGCCCCCGCGCCCATCGAGCCGCTGCGAGCCGAGCCGTGGCCGCCGTAGCGCTCCGACCAATACGAGTCTACGGGGGTAAACGGCAATCGATTTAGTTCCCTATACTACCTGTCTACAATTGTTTGTTTGTTTGTTTGTACTATTTTTATTTTAATGCACTAACCCGTGCTAAGGACAAATTTAAAAAACCTAATTTTAGGCTAAAAATACACACTAAAATACAATGCCTATACTATAATGGGAGGGTCCGGAAGACGGAAAAAGAGGAATTGGCCGACGTTCTAAGCGATGGGCCGACGGTATAGTGAAAGTCGCGGGAAAAGACTGGATGAAGACAGCTCAAGACCGAGAGCAATGGTAAAACCTGGAGGAGGCCTTTACCCAATAGGGGGCATCAATTTTTAATTTATTTCTATACTCATTTAATTTATTAGTACCTATTCTTTGTGTTCTAAGATGCATTAAAGGCTATTTTATTTTATTTATTATACTACCTGTCAGGACAATCAAGGCACCACAAGGAAACGTTCTGTGTTTCGTCCCGATCGAGTGCAACGTCACGTTACTTCGAGGTGCCTAGATATTTCCGTTTCAAATTTTGCCTGTTGCCGACTCTCTCTGAGGCTTATTGTTCAAGTTCAACTTCGTTTATTGCTTCATGTGGTACATAATAGCCCCGTAAGGGCACTGCAATTTTATAAATAAGTACAGACCTGTTGATATTTAGGTTACCCCGATGTATATGTTACTTAAACAGCTGTCACTAATCTCCATTGCTCAATTATCAATCTATAATTGCTCTAAGCAATAAGGCCGCGAATTGTACTGTATCTTTGTAATTTTGTTTTGTTTGTTTTTCCCTGGTGTACAATAAAGAATATTCTTATCTTAATCTCCATTTGTAGTGCAACCCAGTACTACCGCCATAATTTTCGGCCCAGCGCGCATTTTTTTAAAACACCTTGCAAGCGTCTGACTAACGGACAGCACAGCCAAAGAGAGGTAAAAGAATAGACGTGCCTAAAACATGCCACTCTAACTTGAAACGCTGACAGGTCAGCCCAGTAGTAGCCATGGCCTCTCATATCACACTAACTTAACTGGTTAAGTCGTCGTCTATTATACACGGTCCGAAATTCAACAGAGTACCACAGCTCGTATTATGCACAGGTATTTTAGGGAGAAGCTGGTGGTTGACTTACTGTCACGTTCACAGAACATAAAAAAAGAGTAGAAGCAGTGACATGACCCATTAGTATGAAAACATATACGTAGTATCCCTATATCGTCTGTGGTATGAAAACCAGTGTGACCAAACGCACACTTAAAAATCAAACGCACACTATGAATGCCAAACTGTCATTGGTAAATAAAGACAATGCCAAAAAGGTCTATATCATAAAAGTTCCAGTCAAATATGAACCTTTTAGTTATGTAAACAAGGATCAAAATCGATGGACAACAATGAAATTAAGTTTGACAAAAACTCTTTCTTTTGTAGTACCGCTACTTTACACTAGATGGAACTACCACTGCGTCTGATCTTTAAGAAGTTTTATGTGTAAGGCCGAAAATCGTATAAAGTCGAAAATTTAAAAACAAGTTCCCGATATGTTGCTACTCAGCCGGATTGGTTTCCTTGTTCATGTCATTACCAATTTAATTGAAAATACAATGAAATACTACTCACCGATGACCTGTTTCGGCACGATTGGTAAATTTTAGTCCCCAACTCTTATTTTTACATTCTAACACAGCATAAGAAGGCATTTTAGTAGAGTTTTTACGATTGTTTTCTTTACTAGAAACAAACGACAACTGAGGCAAGAAGAACTGTCAGAGACTACGCAAGAAGAAGGCAAGAAGAACTGTCTGAAACTTAGACTTATACATTTTATAAGTAAAATAATATTGTTATTGTTAAATTATTTCACGAGTTTATTAACTTAACAATAAACCAGTGTAAACTATAATTAATACATTACGTCCTAAAGTAACTTCATACTAACGGTGCATGTTGTGACTGCCTGTAAGTGAGGTAACACTTAGTTTATTTCTAGCTACGGTCTATTGTAAATGTATTGGTGTATATCTTGTTGGTAGTCCTAATAAAAATAATAATAATAAAAAAAACTCCGGCCGCTAGCGCAGTTGTCGCGCTATTAAGAAGCTGGTGGTAGACTTACTATGATGCGTCAGGTCGGTCAAGGGCGCCAAAGCGGCGACGCATCTCGTCACATTCCTCGCATCTCCGGCTGCTAGCGCCGCTGCCGCGCCGCCGCCGTAGCCGTGGCCCCACGCGCCGACCCGCGTGCCGTCCACCATTTTGAGGTTGTCGCGGAGATATCTGATAGCAGGTAAGTTGAACAGTTAGTGAAAGGGCATTCAATTCAACTCAACCATTTATTGCCTTAAATTACAGTTATGTAAGGTGTTACATTGTGATATTTTATAGTACAGTGTAATTTTACCGGTAAACGGCATAGCAACTTAGTACATAGAGTCGGCATTGTCCTTTAATCACGTGATGTTTTTTAACAACTTTTCAAACCCTCCCTCCTCCCTGTATTTTTACTACCCCCTCCCGCTTAAATTCACGTGTATTTTTTTTTACGTAGCCTCTATGTTTGTGTCCCACTGCTGGGCAAAGGCCTCCCCCAATTCAGTCCAGAGTTTTCTGTCACGTGTATTTATTAAAACAAAATATCTTAATGAATTTTAGAATATCTCTAAAGTACCAGTACTCATATTATGTTTGAACACAATTTAATTCTGGAAAATTAACGGAGTAAGGCCTCGTAAAAGACATCCACACAATAAAGAAAATAAAACCGACTTCAAATGAGTGAACACAAAAAAAATTAAAAAATAATTCCTAATATCTATTACCTAATACTATAATTTTCCTAAATAATGTCAAAGTAATTAAAGTTAAACCAGCTAAATATCTTACAATAGTTATACTTATATACCTATTGTTTTTTGGAGTCGGTGCCAGTCGTATTAAGTTTAGCCGCGAGCAAGAGCCGCGCGCGCCCGCGTCCCCCGCCGCCCCGCGCGGCCCCGCCTCGCGCCTTGCGTCCCCCGCCACCGCGCCGCACGTCTCTTGCTCGCGGCTAAACTTAATACGACTGGCACCGACTCCAAAAAACAATAGGTATATAAGTATAACTATTGTAAGATATTTAGTCGCCCACTGGCTCAATTGGTAGAGCGCTGGCACGGATAGCCAGAGGTTGCGGGTTCGAATACCGGCATGGGTGATTTTTTTAGCTTCTAAATAGGTTTTTAAGTACTTCCACCTTCAGGTGATACCACGTATCTCCTGAAGGTGGGAGTACACGTTTACTAGTTACTGATAAGAGGTCTATCATATTTCTTTGTTGCCAACGGTCGGTGGCTGGCGCTTTATATTGAATCCTCGCTACCTATAACTTAAAAAAACTTTTTTGATAGGAACAAGTTTTCAAATGCGCTCAGAAGACATCTGGTGGGAATTCAATATGAGTGTCAGTTCGTTTACTATACTTACGATAACACAGCTATCTGGTCTTCGACATCCACTGATAGGAGTTTATGATAGATCTCAGTTCGCAACTCCTCTCCCTAAAAACAAAGTTATACTGTTAAGTTTTTTATTACTTCCACTGACTAGACACACACTAACTGAATCATAGTAATTGTAAAGTTCTACTAGTATGCACTAATAAAATCGAGACCCTGGACAAGTATTCTCATCCTCGTCGCCACTTTTGAGTATTTGTAATAAATGGTCGCGCTCTGCGACTGATAAAACACCGACTCCTACGGACTGTATTATGAGTACGTACGGCAAGTTTGGTGGTGTGCACATGTCTACCTCTACTGGCAGTGACTGAAAATCAGCGCTGAAGGCCAACAGCATATTGCTGAGTCAGTTGCCATTTATAGCAGCAGGGACACGCCGTGACCTTTCGTTTTTCTTCTTTGTTTTTTGTGAATGTTATGTTTAGTAATATGTTTTAAGTTTGTTTTGTTACTGTGGCGTGTGCACTGTTCTATAATAAGTGTTTTCCTTCTTCCTCTTCTTCTCTAGACATGTGCCTCCTTTAGGGTTGAACACATAAGTACACAGTTTTATAAGTTATGTTCTTCTTCAGGCTTTAATAGTCCACTGCTTTACATAGCCCTCCCCTAATGAGTGCCATAGCGCAAGATTGTGTCATCATTGGGGGGTAATGCCCATAATACCCACGCTGGGCATGCGGGTTGGGGATCGCAGTTTGGTGGAACTGTACAGCAGGGGGCGCTGCTGCCCACCCCCCGGTTTGTGTCCCTTAGTCGCCTTTTACGACACCCGCGGGAAGAATTTGGGTTGGTGCTATTCTCTAGGCAGACACCATACAGCATTTAAGTTATGTTATTTGATCATAATTTACGGAGTGCGGTAGATTTATATTCTGAGAGAGCGATGTATAAATCTGTCTCTGGCTCTGGCAGAGCACATTGTTTAAGAGCTTGGTAAGCTTCCGCATCAGTTACTATTTGATACAGACCTGTCCGCCTGAGCCGCTGGCGTCGATCTGGGCCACGATGAAGTTCCGGGCTGCAGCGAGGTACCAGCCCCAGTCTAGGCGCCAGCGTTCTGTCACCAGCTGGCCGCCTGGTTGAGCTGATCTGTGGAGTCGGTTACATTATGATCATGGTGATCTTAATTACATTGTCACTAGATGTTTTTCTACTCGCCACAAATTGGAATTTTTGGTACGGAAGTCACAAATGGTCGCAAATATATATGTTTCATCCTTATCAGCAGCAGCGTCGATTGGGATCGTAATAAGGATATATTAAAAATTATTTACTTACAAGATTTTTGGAAACAAAATATGGAATTCCTTCAAAAATTAGATTTCTGTTTCAAACGGTTCTAACTTAAGACTGCAAGTCTGGTCTGGCTTACAATGGCTTACAGTTACTTCAACGAGTATAAGACACTATTTTTTGGACAAAATAACGTTTTTCGGGGCAGAGGGTCCATTTTAAATTACCGAGCATGTACATTATATAACTCACCCCTAAAATGCAAAAGAAAAAGCTGTTTCTTACAGTTACAGAATATTAATTTTAGTGTCGTAACAGTAGCTATCCGTGTAGGTATATAATTATGTTATAGTTATGTAGGTATATAGTAATTTTTAGCCTCTAAATAGGTTTTTAAATTTGTTCATTAGCACGGGTTAGTGCTATAAAAATAAAAATAGTGTAATCATGTGAGTACAGTGATATCGTTCCGATGTTAAACCTAACTGCAAAGTAGGTAGTCGGGGCTGTAAGTAATGCAATTTGCTTAAGTCAGATGTCGCTGCCTGTACGTAATACAGAGAATAGTGTAAAGAGGTTCGAAATTTCACTGATGCCGTGAATCGTCCATTGGCTCAATTGGTAGAGCGCTGGCACGGATAGCCAGAGGTTGCGGGTTCGAATCCCGGCATGGGTGAAATTTTTAGCCTCTAAATAGGTTTTTAAATTTGTTCCTTAGCACGGGTTAGTGCATTAAAATAAAAATAGTATAGTATACTTATGTGTTAAAAGGATCTAATCACGATTATTTATTAGATAAAACTTAATTAGTTTAATTCCCGAGGTTTCGGCAGCGTTACAGTTGCCGTGGTCAGTGGTAGACAAAATGTGGGGTAGAGTAAAGTGGCGAGCACAGTCATTATTGTAGTAAGAGCAGGTGGTCTACCCTCCAGTCACGTTTAGTTTTTCACAGCGGGCCGACACACAACACTCACTACGCCCTCAAATAGATCCGGTGATAAAGCGTAGGTACTTACACTTGTAAAACTAGTGGCAATGGCAAATCGTCTGTTTCTCTGAACCCTGGCGGGAGCAGCAGCCTAACTCGGGCTGCCCGATTGGCTTGCACCTGAAAACGTTAGACGATCATCACTAAATGGACCTCGAAGTTATAGCAAGTAAGGTGCTTGTTCGACGCCCTATACTGATTTGTACCAATAACCTCAGTCTGGAAAAGATGTTTTCCAGGCTTCTACTTTGCTTTGCTTGACATAGCACTATAACTCTAGTTTGGGTACCCCAAACAGCCCAAAATTTAATTAATTTTTGTTCTTTGATGCTCTGCAGCTTGAAGCAAACCAACCACTGCTCTAACTCAGATAAGTGGTATCTGAGTTGGAGCAGTGGTTGGTTTGGTTAGGCTACCCTGAAAAGCCCTTAATGCGAGAACAATGACAATTCTGCACTAGGCGACTGTCAATTACCGGACGTTGCATTTATGTCAACTCTGGAAAATATCGATATCAACCCTTGTATGTCCCCACTCGTGGAGCACGGGTCTCTTCCTGTTCCTGCACCGCAGGAGGTTTAGGCCATACTCCACCGGCCAAGTCCGGGTTGTTGGAAAAACTTAGCTGGCGCTATTAGAAGCCTTACCTCGACTTTGAAAACCCTAGTCTGCGGCGTCACTAAGGCTTGGACCCTCGCTCGCAAGGGCTGGCCATCCCACAGCACGGCTAGTCGCTCGCCACGGGTGTTGCATAGGAACGTGGCGGGAGGACCTGGGCCGAGGCATTCCTGGAAAACAAGAAAGATTGGTGCCAATCGCCGGTATAAATAGCTGACCAGAATAGAGTGTCGCCAATCCTGGAGACCCACCCCAGACCTATGAACTCGTGCATTTAAGGAGTACATACATACATACACACATATATACATACATACATACATAACCTCACACCTGTATCCCAGAGGGGTAGGCAGAGACTAGGGTCTGCCAATTGTCACTTAAGGATTATTTATTTATTTATTTTATTTGTTTGGGAAACAAACGGGTAATAAATGTATTTAACACATTGAACCAAATTACATTAAACGGAATTAAATCATATAAAATTTACTAGAAATCAACATGGAGAGCTAGAGCACCAAAAATCCGGTGTTCAAACAAAAGACAACAATGTTATTAATATATACATGTAAATTTTTAGTATCATTATTACATTTCAATTTTTATTGTTATTGTTGTACGTTTAATTATTATGGTAACAGCGGACATAGCGAAATTGAATTTACTTGTGTTATCCCATTTTCTCTTTACCTGAATGTAATAAGAGAAGTTCTTGCTGAATATGATGTGGTTGTAGAGGCAGAGCTTGGGCAGCGTGTCATTTTCGTCTGAAACGTGAGGCAGCACCGTCGACGTCGGCCAGGATGGCAGCGATGAGGTTATGTTGTCAAAATCCTGGGGGAAATAAGGATTCTGATTATAGTTGCATTCCATCTGTAGATATTCCACTACCAATTAATTTCATATGTTTATTAACGCATTTATCATCGTCCATGGGCCTATATATATTACTCATGAAATTAATTGGGGAAAATGATGCAAATTACTTCAGCCAGATGTCGCTGCCTGTACGTAATACAGAGAATATTGTAAAGAGGTTCGTGTTTTAATGCAGTAACCCGTGCTAAGGACAAATTTAAAAACCTATTTAGAGGCTAAAAATTTCACCCATGCCGGGATTCGAACCCGCAACCTCTGGCTATCCGTACCAGCGCTCTACCAATTGAGCCAATGGGCGACTCAAAAGAGGAAATTTCACTGATGCCGGTGAGTCGCCCATTAGCTCAGTTGGAAAGAGCGCTGGCACGGATAGCCAGAGGTCGCGGGTTCGAATCTCGGCATGGGTGGAATATTTAGCCTCTTTTTCTCTTTTTAAAAATGATATTAAGTTATAATTATACTTTTGTTTTAGTTGATGTATAGTAGTATTAAGTGTGTATTTAGTTTTAAAAAATATGTAGGTATTGTTTCAGTTTAATGTACTCATTGTTAATTTTATATTGTTTCAGAGTTGCTGTAAATAGAACATTCATTTAGTTCACACTATATAGTTCTAAGTCTTCACAAAAAAATCAAAAGTAGTAAAAAAAAAAAATTGCCCATTTCGCGTCAAGACTTGACTTTGGCAGAATTTGTCGACATCGGCTGGTTGCCATATCAATAAGAAATAATAAGGATTCTGATCTCGTAAAGTTTGAATAGCAAGAAGTAGAATAGGTTATCGTCCGTCGTCATTTGAAGGACTAAGGTTTAGGCTAGGTTCAGCGTGGATACATTCTTCCATACTCAGAACCCCACACTGTTTTAAATTTAAGAGAGTGTTTTTATTTTGTTGAATTTGAGCTAGTAATCACGCACATCAAGCGAGCATTAGGCTACTTAGCATGAACCCCTTTTTTAAAAACCTATTTAGAGGCTAAAAATTTCACCCATGCCGGGATTCGAACCCGCAACCTCTGGCTATCCGTACCAGCGCTCTACCAATTGAGCCAATGGGCGACTCACGGCATCAGTGAAATTCCGAACCTCTTTACAATATTCTCTGTATTACGTACAGGCAGCGACATCTAACTTAAGCAAATTGCATTACTTACAGCCCCGACTACCTACTTTGCAGTTAGGTTTAACATCCCCCATGAACCCCTTTGCCAACAATAATCAAATGTAAGATTTTTTTTAAAGTATTTATTGTGTTTTTTAATGCCTGACCTGTGCCCCAGCTGTGAGGCGAGCACATACAAAGGGTTGATAACATTGTGTTTTCAGTATTTTTCATGTATTGTACTATCATTGTTGGCATCAAGATAATTGTATGATAATTAACATAACATAAACATAACATTTACATACAGGCACATACATTGCTTCTGGCCCCACACTAGGATACCCTGTGTCGTGGGAACCAAAAGCAACGACATCACAAACATGTAAACATCCAAGACCTGGGTTTTTTTTTCCAGCCGGGGATCGAACCCGGGACCTCTTGCATGGTAGGCAGATGCGCTACCGCTGCGCCACAGAGGCCGATTAATAATTTCATTGTTAATTTTTTATCCTCGATTTGTGTATTTTGACATTCTAATCGCATAATTTGACAATGTATGAAACTTTCTTTGAGCTTTGTGATTAAGTAGGATTATTGGAGAACCTAGGGTTGAATCGGTACATTAGATTAGACCATCATCAAACCAGAAAGGCTTTTAAAATCCGAAAGAGGTGAAAACTTTATGCTTAAGATAGAAAAAACTCGAAGTCGCCGCTCAAGCTGAGATTATTCATTCAGATCCTGCGGGCCGATTTCTGAATTGAGAATTTCTCTGCTCTTTGCTGAGTAATTCGTAGAGACAGCACTACAGTTATACAGTTAACTATTTACTTAGCAAATTTCTCAATTCAGAAACTGGCCCTAAGTCCCTGATGCAGTGCCACAGGATGGATATGAGCAAGTAGTAAAATAATTTGGTTTCTCACCATATCGTCGCTTCTAGAGGTCGTGGTCGTCTCCCCATCGGGCTGGGTTTCTGAATCTGAGCAGGTGAGGCAGGTGGACGGGGCCGGCCAAGTGCCCTGAGCAGTGGGAACCGATACGCGGTACAGGTGTCGCTCGCCCGCCTTCTCCGGGAGCGTACCAATTATGTAGCTGGGGGAGGAGATTGCTTTCATAAGGAGATAATTTCTAGAGCAACTGGGTTCTAAACTTTTGAGGAGATGTAATATTATGAAACTGCTTTTATTTTACGTAATGCCGTATCAAAATATCAACTTCAAGAATTTACCTTGCTTTCAAGTTTCGAGCTCCCCAAATAATATTTGTAGCTTGGGATTTTTTTAGGAATCAAATAATAATACGATTCAGTGACAACCGAGACTCGCTGGGGTTACAGTAACTTTTCCGTGGAACTTTTCAGTTTTTTGGGACCCACTTTATAAATTACTGCTTTAGAAATCATGAAGTTCTATATTTCGTAGCTCTGTATCTGTAAGAAGTGTATAACATAAAGACTCCTGCATGGAATACAGGACCAATATGAGGTCTACCAGGTCTGTTTATCTATGGACATTGAGGGAGCACAATTATGATTTCATTAATTGTGAGTATGTATTTAAGAGTTGGACTCCAGTATGTACAGTATCTTCCATTCTATGTACCCTGTACCTTCGCTGTCTAGTTCGTAACTACATCCACCTTCTCTTTAATTTTTCCAAAATCACTCCTCTATGTCTTAACCATTAACGATATTCTTTACCGCTTATTAATATGTCACATTCACCTATAACAGACCTAAACAAATAAACGAACCTTTTAGTAAAAAACATCTACTCACAGCAAGCGCCTTCTCTCGTCCCAGCCGAGCAGCTGGGTGACCTCGAAGGCACCTTGGGTGAGCGGTGTCTTACCACCATCTACCACCTTGACAGCGTGCCGCCAGATCCCCACCTCAGGGTCCACCACCGGGGCACTGGTGAAGACACCCTCCTGGAACGAATAGACTCCATTTTATATCCGTAACAAACTGGACTGTCCTCAAATAAATTTTGGATATAATGTAATCTAAGGGTGTCGCAAGAAACACATTTACTTTGGAAGACCATTTTTGAAAACTATTTCTTTCACTTCGCTGATTAAAAACTAGGTAATTTGGCTTGATTATGACTTAAGTGGAGTTGTGTGATGTTTCGGATTTCGATCAGGTTCTTCAACACAATTTAGATTTTGTTTAGAAACATGAAGTTCAACTAAGAACAAACAGTGCTCTTTGAGTCATATCTGCTAGAAATGTGATACTAAGTGCATTATTGCAAGAATTTATATGTAAGTAGTGCAGATAATGCAACACACAAATAGGTATGATAGTAGAAAAACTAAATTACTAGGGATGTACTCAGTTCTATGACGGCCTTAAAAGAAGGTTCAATCAGATACTGTGTAATCTTGAAGTAATACGAAGGTATCTTGGGGAAAAGTTAAAAATGATCGTTGATACAAATGTACAAACCGTCGTAAAATGAGATTTTTTTTCACTGCTTTTTCAGTTCGGTGAGTTGGGGTAGGTAATTTACTTACTCTTCCGGCTCCCGCGTGTTGAGAACACGAGAGTACGTATTGTCATAAAAGTGTACAAAGATAGTGCCTGGTCCCCAAACTAGAATACCCTATATTATGGGTAGCTATGACGACCTCTGTGGTGTAGCTTTTTTTGTGGCGGAACAAAAAAAACCCCAGGTCATGGATGTTTACATGTTTGTGATGTCGTTGTTTCTGGTTCCCACGACACAGGGTATCCTAGTATGGGGCCAGAAGCAATGTATGTGCCTGTATGTAAATGTTATGTTAGCTGGATTATACACACCTTTGCTCCCAAAAGGGCAGCACTGCTGCACCACCCGCAGTCTTCTTCCGCTGGCTCAGCGCCAAGCCCCGACCAGCGCGAGGTGTCAGACTCGTCTCGGATTATCTGTAAATCCCAGAGATTACAGCTAACGAAGTAAGCCACCGTCAACCTTATCGCGCTGAGCTAAGCATTTAAGGTAGCATTTGCGTTGAGGTCAGTTATTATCTTCAGTAATAATCTTTGTAGGCTCGATTCAAAGAAGAACGTAGAATTTACAGGAAAGATCGGACAGTCCTTGAACTGAAACTTTCCTAAGCACTGCACATTATGGACTTAAATCCGGATTAACTTACTTGATTTTAAAGTTGATCTCGATTTAAGTCGAAAATGATTGAACCGTCCGTCAAGAATCCGTAAAAAGTGCATACCGATATTCGGGTAGGTTTTATGTTACCTTTTACTACTTGGCATAGGGCGGTAGTAGCGGAGCGGTGTAGAACGCCGGCGTCTCAATCGGGAGGTCGTGGGTTCGAACCCCGGCATGTACCAATGACTATGTTTTCTAAGTTATGTACATTTGTGAAATTATAGTGGCAATACCACTCGCCGACGGTGAAGGAAAACATCGTAAGGAAACCCTAGTGTCTGAAGTGTTAACGTACCTCAGCGTTTGCTACGTACAATGGCCCAACTATGAGGCTAAGTGCGGATATCTCAGGTCTAACTAACTACTAAATACTTGGCATACTTACATCCTGACAATTATAGTGCAGGGCGTTGCACAGGCTGATAACGGAGACGTTCTGCGGCCGGTTCAGCAGCAGCAGCGCCACCTGCCGCTCTGACACCCAGCTTGACCAGCGGACGTACCAGTCTGCGGACATGGAAGATAGTATGAAGGGTGGGGAAAAGTGTAAATCATAGAGGAAGGCTCTTCTTGACTCTTAGTACACAGTTATTGTAACACAAATCTAAACAGAGACGGACACTGAACGAAAATGTAAGAAATCAATTAAAAATAAATAAATACTCATGGACATATTACATATTACAAGTGTTCTCTATCTATCTATCCATCTATCCATCCATCCATCCATCCATCCATCCATCCATCCATCCATCCACCCACCCAATGAACGAACAACGAACGAACGAACGAATGAATGAAAATTCTTTATTGCACTAAAAACATAATTTGTACAAAGGCGAGCTTAACACTAGATAGTGTTTTCTTCCAGCTAACCCACAATGATGCGGACAGTGGAAGGGGTATTGCCAGTAAACAATATAATATAGGAGTGATTTATCACATCAACTATACTTACTAAATAATAGAAATATAGTATAAATACACACACAAAAATACAAGGCTAGGCTAGCCATTCACCCAAATATACTGGCATCCAACTTACTGGACACATCTGGTTATTCAAGAAGACTCAAGAGGCCTCAACTGCTTGACTCATGAGGGAGTTGCAGACAGTGGTGCCAAACGCTATTCAATCTTTAAAACAATCTGATGAATGTCTGGCGACTGATAGCAGATGCAATAAGACAAAAAAAATACACATACGTATATAAAGTAGTAGGTGCGAATAATATAAAATGATACTCAAATAAATATTTACTGCAATCTACATACATACTAATAATCAATATGGAAATTGGATATCTTTTATAATAATAATAAATACTGGAACGACTTCAATTTTGGCTTCATTTGTAGATTAGTACCTAGTAGGTATAATAAAACAGAAAAACTGGATAAAAACGGATAAGCAGGTAAAATAGTCTGGTCTGGTCGAAGGGTAAAATAGTAGTTAAAACGTAGTGGTTAAATACTCTTTGGTAGTAGTGATGAAAAATGAGGGAAATCGAATAATGTGTGACGTGATTTAAATATTTGAAAACGATAGAAAAATAAATAAAAATGGTATTGCACCGTTACAAATATTACTTGGGAGTGAATGTGGTGCTTGAGTGTGTGTATTCTGCTCATCCCTAATGCTGGGGTCATGGAATCGGGTTTTAGCCACCGGGCATAGGGTGATGGTGCATGTGTACGTGTAATAGTGAAGTATTATTATAATAATAATAATAATAATAATAATAATAATAATAATAATAATAATAATAATAATAATAATAATAATAATAATAATAATAATAATAATAATAATAATAATAATAATAATAATAATAATAATAATAATAATAATAATAATAATAATAATAATAATAATAATAATAATTATTATTATTATTATTATTATTATTATTATTTTGAGTTTTCTTTTTTTTTCTCTCATAAATGAGGTGTATTTGGGCACGGGCCGAAGCCAAGTGCATTTTTTTTTTATAGGTGGCCTAAAAACTTGCGTACTATTCTGCACGTGTTCAAGATGACAGCTTTCTGTAGCTGCATATAAGTGGACGGGTGGATATATAGTTTTTTAAGATTCGCGTGTAGGGACTTCGGTACAACGCCAGTTGCCGAGATTACTATGGGCACAGTTACTACATTGCTCGCTTGCCATTGAGACTGTATTTCTGCTGAGAGTTCTGCGTAGTTAGCTATTTTCTCGGTGTGTTTATTACTATTATTATTATTATTATCATTATTTAAGGTTAACACGAGCAGTAGACATAATTAAATGTGCAAATGTAATAAACGAGCATAAATCCGTGTAAAAACAGTTTTAATTTTTATTTTTATTAGCTACTCCAACAGTAATTTTCAATTCAGTGTAAAACACCTTTACAGGAGTATACAACTTTAGAAGTATATATGTGTAAGAAGTAGAAGTTGTGTAGAATTAGGGACGATACCTTCTCCTATCTGTTCAGTCAATTGAATCGCGTGTGGGAACAGAAACTTCGGAGTCTTCAGGCTCACCACGTACACGGTTACGACTGGATTTTTCGTGTTCATCTGAAAACAGAGTAAGTTTAAAAAATATTGTTTGCATTGATATCAACCCTTTGTAAATCCCCACTTCTGAGGCAAGGGTGTCTTCCTGCATCGCAGGACGGTTAGGCCGTACTCCACCAAGAGGGCCATGTCCAGGTTGGTGGAGGGTTGTAAGACAGTGACGGGCCTTACTGTCAGAATTTATCAAGCCGCCCATAAGGCCTCTGACATGACTTAACGACTGCCATTACATGACAGCCGGCACTAACGGCTTAAGTTGCGTTGCGAAGCTAGTTAAGCCGTTAGTGGCCGGTTGTCACGGGATGGTCACCCATCGAGTACCTGACCGCGCCTGTTGTTGCTTAACCCAAGTGATTGCAATCACTCGGTTCTACTAAGGTTCTACTACTACCACGAGTGCTTGTTTGCATTGATAGCTCCTAAATAGAAACCAATACTTAGAACTTTGGCGAGTTCCGATTTGCAGATTTGAAACTTGTGAAACGTGTTTCGGACATACGACCGGGCATCATTGTGCTTACCTTCGGATATCTCAGTGTCCGAATACTAGGATAGGCCGGTGGATCTAGTGAATCGAGGCCGTACCAAGGATACCTGAAACAGAAAAGCGAAATATGTTTTAAACATACCACGGGTAAATGTTTAGCGTGTCGTAGATGTTGACTTCTTCAGAAATGTCCTAACAGAACCACCTTATCAACACAAACACATTTTATAAAATATTATATTTGAGGTCTATTATCGCGCTGTCAAAAAATAATCGGTGCTAAGACGTGTCCCTGTTCTTGTATGTGCTCGCCTAGAAACACCATCTATGAAGTGCTATTGGAATTTGAGTTGAAAACGGACTCATTGACTCGCCTATTCAATTTATCAGTGATCATGGCAACCGAAACGAAGGCAGCCGAAACGTCGGTAATTCATGTAATTAAGTTTTGTGAAGGAAGTCATCGTGAGGAAACCTGAGTGTCTGACTGTGGTCAACTACCACAGCGCTTGAAATTGCCAATCCCCGGTGGGCAGGCGTGGTAGCCCATTCTCTCTCTCTATCTCTCTCTCTATCTCTGAGAGAAGGCCTGTGCCCTATAGTGGGATGTATTAGGCTACAAAAAAACCTGATAAATCATTGCGATTCGATTCGTTTAATGTACCTATGTGTGAGAGTTCCAAATCATAAAAAATACGAATTTTCAAATTATTCCAAAATCACGGCAATACGGTCTCCCTAAGGACTAAAAGACATACCTGTGCTCTTGGACTTCAGTGTCATTGTAAGTGATATAGAGTAGTTGCTGCCCATCTGGGCTGAACCACAGTGCTCGGTCCAATCTGAGGACCTCTGTCTCGTAAAGGAAGTCTGGCACTCCATTGAAGATCACGCCTGGAATGCCTGTTGGCAGAAAAGCAGACAATATTGAAACCAAACATACGAAAATGAAAAAAAATTAAGACACCAAAGTAAGAAACCATGACTGTAATGGTTTGATTTCTTAACTCTACTTAATTTTATTTGGTCGTAGCTATGTAGAAACATCACTTATGTAGGTTTCAGGTCTAACCAATTTACAACAATTAGTTATATAAGATGAGACAACCAGACTCATTCACTAAAATGAAGTTAAAATGTACATAAAACTTAAATTATATTTTAGTAGCCGATTTGTGATTAAATAGACTAACATTTTGTATGTTCAACGTAAATAAAGATAAGCAAAGCAATGTGGTGAGATAAGACACCACGCTAATATGTACGGAGTGCCACAGGGACGCTTAATGGGACTAACACTATTCCACTTTTTTCACAAACATTGATTCTGCACTACCATCAAAACTAAGGTTACGACTACTTTGCTACAAAGGAGCTAGGCTAGATAAGTGGTATCTCTCAACCTGCCATTATATAGACAGAGAACACTGTATAAAATGGAAATCGCACAGATGTTTCTTAACCTAAGAGTACAATACAGACCTAACCTAAAGTTCTAAAGTTATCTGTTTCTTCAAGACATGGTCGAGCCAAAGTTCTTTTGTTCTTGATTTCTTTATGAGTTCACGTTCGGGTTACTAGGTAGCTACATTGTAGTCGTTTAGTTTTACTTATTATAAAATACGATTCCTTAAACCATGTTTAAATAGTCTGTAGTTAAAAGAGAGATCATATCATACATGGGTACAATTATGCCGTGGATGAGTAGAATTTGCAGACAGGCATCTCCAAGTATTACCGTAGCAGGTAAATTTAATCGAGGTCTAATTTAATCTAAACTTACCGGTCTTAGTAATCCGGCAGACCAGAGTCTTCAGCACGCGGGGCTTATAGTAGATATCATTGTTGTGCACGAAGACCAGGCCCGATCCGGCGGGGGACCACTCAGCGTACTGCAGCAGTGGCGCACTGCGGTCATCTTCAGTGGGCGATATGGTGATCTTGTTTCTGAAATATGAAATAACTATAAATAATACAATATACTATTTTTAATAATAGTCTAATCATTTGGGTACAGTGATATCGTTCCGATGTAAAACCTAACTGCAAATTAGGTAGTCGGGGCTGTAAGTGATGCAATTTGCTTAAGCCAGATGTCGCTGCCTGTACGTAATACAGAGAATAGTGTAAAGAGGTTCGAAATTTCACTGATGCCGGTGAGTCGCCCATTGGCTCAATTGGTAGAGCGCTGGCACGGAAAGCCAGAGGTTGCGGGTTCGAATCCCGGCATGGGTGAAATTTTTAGCCTCTAAATAAGTTTTTAATATAATATGTAAGAAACTATAAATTGTCGATAAACTATGTAAAAATGATAGTTATGTGTAACTAATTCCCGTAAATTCCTACCTGCTGTTGTATAGGAGCAGCTCCTATACAACAGCAGGTAGGAATTTACGGGAATTAGTTACAGCAGTCTGCTGACCTGTTGATGACGTCATAGACGTGGTAGCGCGCGAAGCGCGCGTGCCGCCAGCCCGGGCGCACGTCGCTGATGAGGAGCACGAACTTGAGGTCCGGCGATACTTTGTAGTCCACCGCGTTCAGCTCACGCTGGAATTGAATAAATGAAGGTTTTATTTATTAGACACGTATGAAAGGAGGCATTACACATTATAAAAATTCGCAAAAAACTCCCCACGCTGGGCAAGCGGGTAGAGATCGCAGTTTGGTGGAATTGTACTGCAGGGTATGCTGCTGCCCAACCCCCGGTTTGTGTCCCTTAGTCGCCTTTTACGACACCCGCGGGAAGAATTTGGGTTGGTGCTACTCTCTAGGCCGACACAGCACAGCATAATTCGTTGCATGCGAAACATTAAGTTTTGTGACTGGGAATAATATGCATATCTACGTCACAATTCAGTTGTCTAGCACCAATAGACTCTGAGCCGGGCCGCCGACAGTCAGACGGACCGACAGGGAAACTAGGGTTCTTTGTTGACTACAGAACCGTAAAAACACATAAATACTATTTATTAAAAACATATTTAGAGGCTAAAAATTCACCCTCTTTTTTAGCCTCTAAATAGGTTTTAAAAAAATTGTTCTTAGCTCGGGTTAGTGCATTAGAAAGAATATAATCATGTGGGTACACCGATATCATTCCGATGTAAAAACCTAACGGCAAGTAGGTACTCGGGGCTGCAAGTGATCGAAATTACTTCAACCAGATGTCGCTGCCTGTACGTAATACAGACAATATTATAAAGAGGTTCGAAATTTCACTGATGCCGGTGAGTCGCCCATTAGCTCAGTTGGAAAGAGCGCTGGCACGGATAGCCAGAGGTCGCGGGTTTGAATCCCGGCATGGGTGGAATTTTTAGCCTCTTTTAGGTTTTAAAAAAATGTCCTTAGCACGGGTTAGTGCATTAAAAACACGATTACTTATACCACACTTCAAATGCAGTTAAGATTAGATTAGATTACTACTCTTTAGCGTCGAAATATTTAGGTACCTCGCAAGATGGCGGTCTGGTGGTGGGAGATGCATAGATATTTTGCTAGGTACTACGGAACTCGTTCCGGCTTCGCCAGCCTCGCCCCGCCACAATTGAACGGGGTCACTTTTTACCGCTAATATGTATATTTTTAGCAATCACTAAAGTTAATTCAATTCAATTCAATGTAATTCAACGTAAAGAATTTAAATTCTGTTTGCTGAATATCAAAGTACAAAGTAACATGAAAGTGAAAGCCGCTGCCTTCGGGCCGTAGTGTAGTGGAGAAAAAGGCAGCGGGAAAAAAAACTCCACTCTGACCATCTTTTCTCAAGTCCTCTTAAATCTAATACATTTGATACCACTTATACGTATAAAATTCCATGATAGCCATTAATAACGTTAAATGCTAAAGCATTATTCAATTGTTTTACGTAGGCCGTGAAAACATACAAGTGCTGCGGCCAGACACACGAACAGCACTCGTTCTTAATTTATTTTCTCGCGATTTTATTCGATCGGGATCCACATAAAAAGTATAGCCGTCGACTCCAGCAACTCTCCATAATCGGCTGTCTCGAAGAAGTTGCTGTAAGCCATAAGGCCGCCAATCGTACTGTATCTTTGTAAATATAATATATTTGTTTTTCTCGGTGTTCAATAAAGAATAAAAGTTCTTGGGACATACCGTCGGACGCGGGCCAGATAACCTGGAATATATGTTATCATCACCGGTCGAGCGAACGGGAAACGAAGCAGAGGACGAGCACCAACGCGCTGGATAGACATAATAACTAAAGCTTCGGGAAGGACCCCACAAGCAGCCATACATCTGGCGCGTTGGAATCAAATGGAGAGAGCTGGTGGCAGAAGCTGCCCCATAGTCACGTCCCACAGACATGAGGAAACGACAAAGAAGAAGAGAAGAATAAAGAATATTTCTTATCTTATCACCCAGTTATGTCGTCAGTTACGTCGAACTGAGCATAGTGTGTGTACATAAAGGTAGATGCGCTACAGACTGGTACCTCGGTGCAGTAAATTCAAGGCTAAGGCTTGGTTAGAAGGCTCTTAATGGCCTCTTAAATGTCATAATAACGAACGCAAGCTGAGACTTTAATGTGGGAAAGATAGGGCACAAAATAATTGGATCGCGTTGTCACAGGAGACGGCAGGGAATGACCCTTCTCAGTTTTTGCAGTCGCATAAAAGCCGCTTATCTTTAATACTCTTTTTAATACAGTTGCTCAAAAAGTGGCGTATTGCAGGGACGTATAGCGTGCGGGATGTGGGCTATTACACACCCGTGCTTTTTTTTTACCTTTCCCGCACTCGTGCGTTTTCTTTCCCAACTGTCAAAATAATGTCTATTATAAAAAGAAAAACCAACCATGAAGTTTTTACTAAAAAAAATCATAGAAGTTTTTATGATTCATGAAAATACGTACCTATATTTCTAAAAAGAAGCTACTAGGTAATTTGTTTCAATATCAGATTTAATGATTTGATTGAATGAGTTAAGTTAGGTTCAATTCATTTCATCTCATTAAATTTCATTTTCATTTCATTTTCATTTCATATCAATAAAAGAATCTACTGAAGACTTGTCTGTATGGGCATAGTTCCCTTTGCCTACTAGAATGGGTGAAGAAAAAAAATCTCTGCTTATATTTTTTTACGGTTGGCGCCATTTTCCAAATATTTTTTCTTTTTTAAATTGCTTAATTTTTTCGCAACTGTATTAAAAATAGTCGTTCAGTACACGTGCGGAACCGTCATTGCAACTTGTTCCGACTGTCAACCTTCGCCGTCGTCGGCTGCGCCTCGGCTCGGGTAGACATTTGTCGGAACTCTTTGCAATGACAGCCTTTCCGCACTTGTAATGAAATATACTATTCTGTTACGCATTTTTTATGTAGCCTATAAACGCCCCAATGCAGGGCACAGGCCTTCTCTCAGAGAGAGAGAGAGATTATGGGCTTAATTACCACGCGTTCCCACCGCAATTTCAATTTCCAGCACAGAGGTATTTCAGACGCTAAGATTTCCTCGCGATGTTTTCCTTCACCATTACCTTAGGAAACAAAGTCACTGGTACACGCCCGCACTGGAAATCGAACCTAAGTTTCTCGCTTCCGAGTCCATTGTTCCGCCGCATTATTGTCTCCCTAAACTAGAAAAATATTGTCCCAAGCGCTGCGGCGTCCGAGTGGTTCCTTCACCCATCTAGTGTGAGTAAAGGTGCCTCAAGACGCTATACAGGGTGTCCCACGGCTATGCCACATGGAGGGAAAGTACCTTTAATATTGTAGATGGAACATTTTACTGAAAGAAGACATTGTTTTAATTTCAAAAACAATCTAAACTGCATTTATAGATTTTTAAATAATTACACGGTTGAAACGGGAATCGAACCCGCTACACGAGAAAAAAAAATATCCTGTAGCTTTATCACACTCATCGGAAGGCTTCATCATAAGGGTTTTTTTTTTGCTAAATAACATACTATCAGAAATAAAAGGAAGCAAACTTTAACATTTTTAATACAAAATTAAACAATTTATCAAATGCTCAAAATGAGTCCCCTCCTATTTAATACAAAGGTGTGATAAAGCTACAGGGTAATTTTTTTCTCGTATAGCGGGTTCGATTCCCGGTTCAACCGTGTAATTATTAAAAAATCAATGAATGCAGTTTCGATTGTTTTTGAAGTTAAAATACTGTCTTCTTTCAGTAAAGTGTTCCATCTACAATATTAAAGGTACTTTCCCTCCATGTGGCGTAGCCGTGGGACGCCCTGTATAAATCACGTCATTACGTAGATATAAGGGCCAAAGTTTAAATTAGAAAATCGAATTTAAAAGCACGGAAATATGGAATAGCGTGAAAGCTTGTAAAAGTCGACAAGCTTCCATGCTATTCTACCTAAAATGCATATTTCCTGAGCCATGTTAACAATATTTTTAAATTGATAATACATTTTGTTATGCGCGAATTTTAAGTGATAAATAAAAAAAAATCAGTAGTATAATTATTTCGTTATTTATTTTTGTAAAACCTATTTTTCAGTTTCTTAGAGTCATTGAAGAACAGATAATGCATAAGACTAATGTGTCTAGTCAAGCAAACGCGAAACACAAATCGGACTCAAGTTATGATGTAACGCCTTACGGAGGCTGTGTGGTGACGGCCTAGAGAATAGCACCAACCCAATCCTTCCCGCGGGGGTTGTAAAAGGCGACTAAGGGACTCAAACCGAGGGGTGGGCAGCAGCGCCTCCTTCAGTACAATTCCACCGAACCGCGATCCCCAACTCGCATGCCCGGCGTGGGGATTATGGGCATTACCCCCTATGATAGCACAACGTGGCGCTCTTTAGGGGAGGGCTATGTCCAGCAGTGGACAACGATGAGCCTTACGGGGCGCTTAACAGTATCCTCAAAGATAGGGGTTTTATGCATCTACGCCGGTTTTAGCTCAATACTTAAAAATACGAAATCCATGATCATGTTTTTATTATTAGAGTAAATTGAATATTGCTTAAAGCATGCACACCAGGAATTACATAAGAGATTTAAACAACAACATAGTACAGTACAATTGGCGGCCTTATCACTAAAAGTAATATCTTTCAGACAACCATTGAAGAAAATAAAGAAACTGAAAGACGGGTAGTGGGCGGAAGTAAACAATATTATACAAGATATTTAAGGCGTTTTAAGGCGCTAACTAGCACCGGCAAAGAAAAAAAATTCATAACTTATTTTATAATACGTTTTTATCTAAAAGTGAACATGAGAAACCTCAACAACTGTAATAACTATTTTTAGAAGCTACAGTCTAGAATCAACAAACAAGGACTTCAATCACATTCCTCATAAAACGGCCGTTTTTAGTGGAAATTTATTAAAGTCCTAATCTATTGATCATAGGTTCTAGACTGTAAGTTTTAAAAATAGTTACCACAGTTGTTAAGTTTTCTCATATTTTATAAACAATAAAGTATTTTATGTGGTTCTAGAAGACGCCTGTCACCTCAGTCATCCGAGACCACGGCACCTGAAAAAGTGCCGAAACGTCGGAAAATTATAAAAATGTAAAAAACGAGCATAAATCCGTATAAAAACAGTTTTAATTTTATAAAGAAGTTATGATTTTTTTCCATTGGTAGCGCTAGTTGGCAACCCGAAGCGCCTTAAGACACACAGTAGTCATACATATAGGTCATATAACGCTTACTATGTACAGTGGCGTAGCTAGGTACAGTACTATACATCATAAAAGTCGCTTCGGGAATCTACGTTCGCGCAGACTTGGAAGAAGTGTAACGAAGCTATAAGTACATTCAATCTTTAACAAATACGGTTAAGGTGCAGAATGGATTGCCGCAGTAGCGTTACCTATTTCGCTCACGCTAATATAGCTAAACTTATAGTCACCTGCATCGATGACGTTGAATCAACCAATAGCAACAAAGGCCCGCGGCCTGCCATAAAATGAAACTATCTGATTGGTCGATCAAATTGCCGCACATCCAAAATTTGGTCATCTGCGCAGGTACATCCGCGAGACTTATTTCTTGTGTAGCACTGTAACCAAGGGCCCTGGGGCAAAATAAAAAATGGGGGCACCCTGCTATTTAAGCTGATTAGGTTTTATGAAATATACAAATAGGTACTTTAACAAATGCAATAAAACGCACATCGATTGATAATAAAACGCACATATCATTATCCGTCAGATTGACAACACTGCCAATCTACAGAAAGAATTTAGGGGAATTCCCTAGGCATAACTTTTCAATTGTTCTCAACTGAGCTGTCATGATTAAAGTGGGGATGCAACCTATCATATTTATTTTGAAAATGGGAGAAATTACCAAAAGGTCAGTTCGATCAAGATGATTCGAGGGCCCCCTGAGCTTGAGGGCCAAGGGGCCCTGCCTCGCTTAGCCCCTAGGTAGCTAAGCCACTGACTATGAATGAGGATCGCTACTCTTTAAAACACCAGTGATCTAGACTCTACATAAAGTATCAGACGGCCGGTGAATGTGCGGACGAAGCCTATTATTTCTCGTCACACCCTTGTCAAGGTTGGGTTGCGAGGCGCGTCCCACCGTCGCATTGTGCTCCTCAAATGATTATAAATATACAGCGGGAAACTATTGTGGATGGGACCCATTTGTTCTGCAGGGGCTCTGACCGACCTTTGCTGTGACATTAGTGTTTCTCATTGGTCAGTTAGTTTTCACACGTTTTCCCTTAGATGCGTAGTTCGTGTGGCTTACAACAACTGTTCCATGATTTTTTTGAGTTATATTGTATTTTGTTATTGCACTTTACGAGCACTACCCTATCTGCTAAAAACTTATTTAGAGGCTAAAAATTCCACCCATGCCGGGATTCGAACCCGCGACCTCTGGCTATCCGTGCCGGCGCTCTTTCCAACTGAGCTAATGGGCGACTCACCGGCATCAGTGAAATTTCGAACATCTTTACACTATTCTCTGTATTACGTACAGAATTACGTACAGTAATGTAAAAACCTAACTGCAAAGTAGGTAATCGGGGCTGTAAGTAATGCAATTTACTTCCGCCAGATGTCGCTGCCTGTACGTAATACAGAGAATAGTGAAAAGAGGTTATAATTTTTATAAGTTAGATTAGCTAGTTTAGCGGTACTTTGTATTTTAAAGTCAATAGTTTAAATAAAGGATTAAAATAAAACTTGTTTTTTTTTGCTCAATGTTCGGTATTTTTTCAAAAGAGACCTGGCAACCCTGGTCACGTTACGTGTTTTTTCATACCATTGCATTGGCGCCTAGGAGGTGTGGACGAAGACTTAATGCAGCAATGAAATGAAATCTCCATGTTCATGCAGTACTACAATAAAAAAAAAATCATGGACACATTACACGGTACAGATCTCGCTAGCCCTATACTAAGTACAACTAAATGACTTGTGTTATAGGTGCCAACTCGACGATAGATTTAATATAATAAATACATAGATAACATCCAAGACCCGAGACACACAAGAAAAATTCGTTTCCTAGTTTGACCCGGCCGGGGATCGAACCCGAGGCATTCGGTTTTACAGTCAGCGTGCCAAACCGCTGCGCCACCGAGGCCGCCAAATGCATTAACAGAGTGCTTAGTGCGAGTTTGACAGATCCAATCGAATAACTTTACTACCGCGTTAATCGAGCATTGAGTAGTGAGGATGAGTAAGTTAACCGTTCGAACTGGCAAAACGCTTTGACATTACAACTCGCACTCGCGTTTATTCGTGTTTTGGCTGGTAAAGGTGTTCACTTCTCAACGTAAACCATTACAACTCGCACTCAACAATTTTATTTTCTTTATTCTGAGTGCTTAGTGCGAGTTTTTTAACTACTCGATCGCGTTAACGTAAACTCATATTTCTATGGCATCGAGGAAGCGCCACCTAGCGACAAGTATGGAAATTAAAATTGCTGAGTGCGAGTTGTAATGGTTTACGTTAAGAAGTGAACACGTTTACCAGCCAAAACACGAATAAACGCGAGTGCGAGTTGTACTGTGACAGCGTTTTGCCAATGCGAACTTACTCACTACTCAATGCTCGATTAACGCGGTAGTAAAGTTATTCGATTGGATCTGTCAAACTCGCACTAAGCACTCAGGTCCGGTGCTATGGCGCGTGACTTTGACGTAGCACTAGATTCCACGTACTTGAAAGCTTGAAACCACCCTCTCTGTTGAAATTATTGTGTTTCCCGAACGATTCTTCGGTAATATCTACTGTCGATCGGTTGAGAGAACTTTCGGTCGATGTAGCTGGATGTGCTCTTTGACCCTTTCCGCGAAAGACCTCTTCGGTTGGCCAACGTAGGAGTTTTAAATAATGCGATTAGACCCGTTTAATATATAACTAGTGTAAGCTTGATCTCTTCATATAAGTGAGATGAGATATTTCGATAGTCGACATAGTCAATTCTTCTAAACACAAAATTTTAACCCCAAACCGCCAAGCAGGAACTCCGCTATTACGAAAACCGAGAACATTTCATCCTTTACCAGTGGAAATGTACAGAAATTTTAAACCCAAAACGCCAAGCAGAAACTCTGCTATTACGAAAGCCGAGAACATTTCATCCTTTACCAGTGGAAATGTACAGAAATTCGACACACGCGTATATTCGCATTTCGGAACGTCAGCCCGGCTCCCTCTATTTACTGGCAACCTCGACAAATAAAATATAGATGCCTACGTACCTAGGCGGGACCAATCTCGGTGATTTGGTTCAAGCACTTAGCTGATTACACCCGCATAGGTACGTCACAAGAGCCTTCACTCTGTTGGCAGTATTTCTGTAATTTTTGTCTGTTTTTTATGTAAAAACCTATTTAGGGGCTAAATTTCACTGATGCCGGCGAGTCGCCCATTAGCTCAGTTGGAAGAACGCTGGCACGGATAGCCAGAGGTCGCAAAGTCGAATCCCGGCATGTGTGAAATTTTTAGCCTCTAAATAGGTTTTTAAAAGTTTTCTTGTTCTGGAGGTTAAAAATCTTTCATATAAGATTATAATGCTTCCAGAAGATGCTGCTATAACTTCTCCTTCATCCAGCATGCTGCACTGCTGACCTTTAGGGCCGTCAAAAAGATGCGAAGAAAGACGATGTTTATGCAGCGCTTCATTCTTTTTACATACATACATAACCTGACGGCTTTATCCCAGAGGGGTAGGCAGAGACCAGGGACTGCCACTTGCCACGATCCTGACAGATCACCTTCGCTTTATTAACGTTCATAAGTCGTTGCATGCACGCACGGTCCGGGCACATTTTATCTTTCCCTTTGCTAATACATCCCCTATTTGGTCGATGAATGTCCGCCTGAGACGTCCCTTGCCAGTCCTTCCACTCACATTCGCAATATATATTTGTTTCGTCGATCTTTCTTCCTTCATCCTCTCCATATGTCCAAACCAACGCAACATTCCTTTCTTAATTCTAGGCACTACGTGTGTATGTAAGCCAGGCTTTACACTTTTATATCTAGGTAGCAGAATCAAGGTCCAGATAGGGTGGCATGTCTTTATTTGCGGCCTTGCTATAAGATTAATGGTATGTGTCTAGGTGTCCAGGCGACGCGTCGGCTGGCTAGCTGGCGTAGCTGGTTTTTGGTTCAAGGCAGAACGATATTTGTTACAAATAGTTATAGTATTTTCTAAGGTTAACACGAGCAGTAAACATAATTAAAACTGTTTTTATACGGATTTATGCTCGTTTATTACATTTTTTACAATTTTCTAACGTTTCGGCACTTTTTCAGGTGCCGTGGTCCCGGAAGACTGAGGTGACAGGTGTCTTTTAGAAATCATTAACGGTTAGTTTACTACCCTCGGCAAAAATTACAAAAGTTAATTATGAAGTTACGTTCCAAAATAGACAAACCAATTATTTTATATAAAGTAAACAATATTGATTATTAGTAATTGAAGTTAAAATTAAATTTATAAACAAATTACTTTATATGAACTTAAAGATACTGATTATTAATTGAAATTAAATTTATTTATATTATTTATTCTACAGTCACACTTCTAGCAAGGGGGTCTCATGC
Source organism: Yponomeuta sedellus (assembly GCA_934045075.1). Lineage (NCBI taxonomy): Eukaryota > Metazoa > Arthropoda > Insecta > Lepidoptera > Yponomeutidae > Yponomeuta > Yponomeuta sedellus. The sequence goes on along the minus strand of OW203744.1, from coordinate 14,574,502 downwards.
ACTTCAGCACTGGTTCCCCTGCTACCGGTATGTTCCAACCAGAGTGCTTAAGTGCATGAGACCCCCTTGCTAGAAGTGTGACTGTAGAATAAATAATAAAAATAAATTTAATTTCAATTAATAATCAGTATCTTTAAGTTCATATAAAGTAATTTGTTTATAAATTTAATTTTAACTTCAATTACTAATAATCAATATTGTTTACTTTATATAAAATAATTGGTTTGTCTATTTTGGAACGTAACTTCATAATTAACTTTTGTAATTTTTGCCGAGGGTAGTAAACTAACCGTTAATGATTTCTAAAAGACACCTGCCACCTCAGTCATCCGGGACCACGGCACCTGAAAAAGTGCCGAAACGTTGGAAAATTGTAAAAAATTTAATAAACGAGCATAAATCCGTATAAAAACAGTTTTAAACAAATAGTTATGTTAATAAAAACGGAAATGTTTCATAATACACAATATAGACAGCTTTTCAAAAAAAAATATTTGACCCAAAATTATCGTATTTACTTTATAAAGTAAATCTCACTCAGTGGAAATTAAATGTTAAAATAGAATTTGGAATCGATACGACGTTATTTATAGCTTAAAGAATGAACAATAGAAAACGTTATTTATTTAAAACTAAAAGTTTCGTAAACATAACACATTACTGACTAAAATCCTTATTTAAATCAAATATTGTTTTTGCCATTTAGGCAGTTCATTTATAATATTGGCCTTTTTGCATCTACTTAATGAGATGATTTATACAGCGTCCAGTGGTATCTTCACTCACACTAGATGGGGGGTGAAGGGACTACGACGCTGTAGTGCCTGGGACATGGTTTTATAGATGGTTTTTAGGCTTGCCCAGCACCTATACCATCCTGACAGCTTAGTCGGCCTAGCCCACAGGAAAGACTAGTCAATACGTGCGGAGCCAACCAAGCCGCGGGTTTCCTCACGATGTTTTCCTTCACCGTTAGCGTGTGGTATTGCGACTACAAATTCGCAAATGTACATAACTTTGAAATTAAACAAAGTCATTGGTACATGCCCGCACTCGGGATCGAACCTGGGGCTTTCGCTTGCCAGTCCATGGTTCTACCCACTGAGCTACCACCGCTTATTCATTTAACTAGTTCATTTAACGATATGGAAAACGCATGGAGAATGTATGTTCTTAAAAACTAGGAACTCAAAAGGTTGCAAGTAGCTTGCATCCTCAGATCATCTGAGCTTGCATCTGTGCATAGATTATTAATAAAAGAAATGTCTGACCTCTATCAGGTGTTCCTCATTTTTTATTTTATTATATCTACAGATAAAATAAGTAACTTGTTACGGTGCAAACCTATTTATACCATTTTTTATATTTATTCCATTCGGTCCTATAATTTTTCAGTTAAAAAAACTTCAAATTACTCATAATTAATCTAGAATGGATGATTCCATTCTAGATTTGAAGGTTTCATTCTAGATTTCATTTGCATTTTCAATTACCATTAGACCTTTAACGATATAACTCCCCTCTGGCTCGCTAGTTCTACCAAGGAGCACACCTGGTAGTACTAATCACCCGATTGTGTATCACTATTACACGGACTTAGTGGTGGTTTGGTAGAGGATTGTTAGACAGTGGGTTTACTGTCAAAAGTTATTAAGCCGCCTATAAGCCTCTGGCAAGGCTTAACGAATGCCATCAGCGGGCACCAACGGCTTAGCGTTCCTTGTGAAGCACGGAAGCGCTCGGAAAAATACCACTAGCGGTAAATACTGAACGATCATCCATCCTGCTCTAGTCCGCGCTTGTTGTTGTTTAACTCGCGTGGTCGATTATATTCTTTTTAATGCACTAACCCGTGCTAGGGTCAATTTAAAAAAAAAACTATTTTTATGCTAAAAATTCCACCCATGCCGGGACTCGAACCCGCGACCTCTGGCAAACCGTGCCAGCGCTCTCCCAACAGCGCTAATGGGCGACTACCCGGCATCAGTGAAATTTCGAACCTCTTTACAATACTCTCTGCTGTTGTATGTACAGGCCGCAACATCTAGCTGAAGTAATTTGCATTACTTGCAGCCCCGAGTATCTACTTTGCAGTTAGGTTTTTACATCGGCATGATATCGCTGTCGCTGCTGGAATGATAATACTGCCGGCAGATGCTGGATGCGGCAAGCTGAAGACAGGGCGCTATGGCGCTCATTAGGGGAGGGCTATGTCCAGCAGTGGACTACATAATATAGCCTGAAGAAGAAGAAGATATCGCTGTAACCACATGATCACGTGGTTGATCCCAAACACTCGGTTCGACTAGGCCACGAGTTCCAAATAAATAAAAATAAAAGAATGTTTTTATTTCTATGTTCATTTGAGGCTTCATCTGCCTATAAATCGTCGTATGACATGTAGATACATGTCATTCGACGATTTATAGGCAGAAAAGTAGATCCAATCTAAACCACAATCTCATTCACCGCACAGCCCCAATTCGCCCATGTTGCGGTAAAACCGGGCGCATCGGACAGTTGGCAGAGTTATCGGGTGCACCCGTCACCCGTGACGTTTCCCATTTCGGCGGAGACGTGCTTGACATCGCCGCAGCTTAGGTGACTACAGCTGGTGTACTAAGCCTCGTTCCTATTAGATAGATAGCTTCATTATGCAATACAGCGTTCTCTAAACGAGAGATAAGATACTCGTACGACAAGAATCTCTTTATTGTATACCACAAAAATAGTAAGATACTTGTAAGATATGGTTTTACTGCTAATAGTAATCATGATTTCTGATGGATTCGGAAGCGAGACACGTCTTTCGTCGTCAGGCTATACTAGTCCACTGCTGGACATAGCCCTCCCCTAAAGAGCGCCACGTCATGCTATCATAGGGGGTAATGCCCACAATCCCCACGCTGGGCATGCGGGTTGGGGATCGCAGTTCGGTGGAATTGTACTGCAGGGGGCGCTGCTGCCCACCCCCAGGTTTGTGTCCCTTAGTCGCCTTTTACGACACCCGCGGGAAGAATTGGGTTGGTGCTATTCTGTAGGCCGACACCACGCAGCGAGACACGCAGGGTCGATTTCCAGCGGGGGCATATATTACTTTGTTATCTTAGTTATAGTAGCAATACAACTCGCTAGCGGCAAAGAAAAACATCGTGAGTAAACCTCAGTGCCTGAGGTGTTTAAATAGGTCTGCGCTAGAAATTGCCCACGGTGGGCACGCGTGCTAATTAAACCCATACTTTCTCTCTGAGAAAAGGCCTGTGCCCTGCAGTGGGACGTTTATAAGGTACTTATAAAACCATGACTTCTTAGAATTAATTAAAACTGTTTTTATACGGATTTATGCTCGTTTATTACATTTTTACAATTTTCCAACGTTTCGGCACTTTTTCAGGTGCCGTGGTCCCGGATGACTCATTATCCGGGACCACGGCACTTGAAAAAGTGCCGAAACGTTGGAAAATTGTAAAAATGTAATAAACGAGCATAAATCCGTATAAAAACAGTTTTAATTATGTCTACTGCTCGTGTTAACCTTAGAAAATACTATTCTTAGAATTAAGTTATGTTATAAATGTGCGGTCTTACTGATTAGATAGAGAGATAGGTAGATTGAAAACACTTTATTGGACAGCCAGAAAGAAGAATACAATCATGATTTCTTAAATCTAAGTAACGTTATACAATGGTCTTAACGCTTAGAGCGATCTCTTGCAGTTAATCTATTAGTGTGTTATACATTGACGGCCTCGGTGGCGCAGCGGTTTGGCACGCTGACTGTCTAACCGAAGGTCTCGGGCTCGATCCCCGGCCGGGTCAAGCCAGGAAACGAACTTCTCTAGTTTGTCTCGGGTCTTGGATGTTATCTATGTATTTATTGTATTAAAACTCTGGTCGAGTTAGTACCTATAACACAAGTCATTTAGTTGTACTTAGTATAGGGCTAACGAGATCTGTGTAATATGTCCTTGAATATTTATTATTTATTATTATAATTATACATAGTTAGTTAGTTAGACCTGAGATTTCCGCACTTAGCCTCATAGTTGGGCCATTGTACGTAGCAAGCGCTGAGGTACGCTAACACCTCAGACACTTGGGTTTCCTTACGATGTTTTCCTTCACCGTCAGCGAGTAGTATTGCTTATTACTATAATTTCACAAATGTACATAACTCAGAAAACAAAGTCATTGGTACATGCCGGGGTTCGAACCCACGACCTCCCGATTGAGAAGCCGGCGTTCTACACCGCTCCGCTACCACCGATTATTATATATGGTGACTTGCAATTTGATCGCAGTTTGTAATAAGACATTCTTATCGTAATTTAGAAATATTGATAACGGTGATTATTTATTTAATTTATTTATTATGATGTTTTTCAAATTATACTATGTATGGTCATGGAAGCGCTCGTGGCCTAGTCGAACCTAGTAATTGGAATCAATCACTTGAGTTAAGCAACAACCACCGGCGCGGTCAGGTGCAGGATAGGTGACCGTCCCGTGACTACCGCCAGTGGCATTTTTTCGAGCGCTTGCGTGCTTCGCAAGGCACGTTAAGCCATTGGTGCCGGCTGTCATGTAATAGCAGTCGTCAGAGGCCTTATGGTCGGTTTGATAACTTCTGACAGTAAGGCCCGCCATTGCCTTGCAATCCTCCACCAGCCCGGACTTGGCCCCCATGGTGGAGTATGGCCTAACCTTCCAGCGATAAAGGAAAAGATCTGTGCCCCACCTGTGGGGACATTATAAGGGTGGATATCGATCGATGGTCATGTAATAAACACATTATTCTCCTTTTGGGATTCATCGCAGTCGGCTAAAAAGGCAATATTTGAGTAAGTGAAATAGCTGCAGCAGTTTCAAATAGTCACTCGGGCCTCTACATGTCACTCCAACACGTACGAGTGGACGTTTAATATTATGTCCGCTTCCACGAGTGCCCGGCGACATAGTTATATGAAAAGTTATTACCGAGATGGAGTTATAGCGTACCGGAGCATTTTTAGGGGGTTTTTCGATGAAATAAGGTCATATTAGGTCCTTACGTAAGCAATTGGCGTTTTGTCGTAATGGCCAGTTCGATCTGAAATATCTCCTCTTTGCTTAAAGCGCGCTTCCGTGCTTCGCAAGGCACGTTAAGCCATTGTTCCGGCTGTCATATAACGGCAGTCGTTAAGCAATGTCAGAGGCCTTGTAGGCGGCTTGATAACTTCTGACAGTAAGGCCCTTCACTGTCTTACAATCCTCCACCAACCAGGACTTGGCACCCGTGGTGGAGTATGGCCTAACCTTCCTGCGATGCAGGAAGAGACCCATGCCCCAGCAGTGGGGACATACAAGGGTTGATAACGAATATAAAGATAATGAAAATTTATGTGGTATTTGTAAGCTTGTTCACATCTTCCTGACTTTACGTGTGTGTAATTGTTTAGGGTAGCTTTGGGTGACATTCGAGATCTTCACTGCTAAGCCTATTATGAATGTTATTGATTGTTTGTTATTTTTACATACCAACAAAGTAAAGTAAAATAACATGGAATTCGCGAAGGGACAAGGTGATGCGCGAGCAAATAGGAACGATATTTATTCAAGCAGCGAAAATATTGGGGTTGAACTATAAATCAGGCTAATCCACGCAATCTTACGGCCTATACCTTTGCTAAGCTTTGCTTCAGACAAGAAAAGGTTTGAAAAGGCAACTCACCGGCATCAGTGAAATTTCGAAGCTCTTTACAATATTCTCTGTATCACGTAAAGCTACAGCCTTAAGCCAGATGTCGCTGCCTGTACGTTATACGGAGAATAGTGTAAACAGGTTCGAAATTTCACTGATGCCGGTGAGTTGCCCATTAGCTTAGTTGGAAAGAGCGCTAGCACGGATAGCCAGAGGTCGCGGGTTCAAATCCCGGCATGGGTGGAATTTTTAGCCTCTAAATAGGTTTTTAAAATTGTCCTTAGCACGGGTTAGTGCATTAAAAAGATTATAATTATTTTAATACCAGACATCTTTGTCTTTCACATAATCCTTAATATTATAATAGGCCTTGTTACACAGAGTATGCTTAACACATTTTTTACCGCGTCAGTGGTAAGTCTAATATATCTTGAGGAATTCCTGATCCCAAAGCAGAAGCGCTCGTGGCCAAGTGGAACCGAGTGATTGGAATCAACCACGTGTAGTTAATCCATCTAAGGCGTAGTTACAATGAAGCACTTTTACGGCGTAGTTCCTTTACCCGGGCAGAGCTACATCGAAGTTCATATAGATACGGCGAAGTTCATATATATACTATTTTTATTTTTAATGCACTAATCCGTGCTAAGGAACAAATTTAAAAACCTATTTAGAGGCTTAAAATTTCACCCATGCCGGGATTCGAACCCGTAACCTCTGGTACGGATAGCCAGAGGTTACGGGTTCGAATCCCGGCATGGGTGAAATTTTTAGCCTCTAAATAGGTTTTTAAAGAAGTTCATATAATTAAGGAACTAAAGGACTTTGTCCACTTTGTATGGGCGATTAGGCTAAACGTGAACAGTCAATTGAATTAAAACTAAGTAGTAGGTTTTGTAGTATGAGTTAGTAAGAACCCTATTACAGTAATTAATTTGCATATATATACCTGCATTGTGAGTTTTTTTGCTGCAAGGTGTCCTAAGATTTGCTTGCTTTATTTGGTAAGTACCACAAAGTAAGTCCGGTACGAAATCCGTAGTTGAGCCGGGGTCATCAATAAACGAACAATCGGGATCCATTTTAACAAGCCAAAGTAGTAATAAAATAAACAATATTCACGAGAAGCAAAGAAACAGCAAAAACAATGAATGAATGAATCGTTTTGTTTGTTTTAGCCGGTGAAAATGACAATTCAAACAATTTTTTTTGTCTATTTTGGCATATTTAAAAACCCATTTAGAGGCTAAAAATTTCACCCATGCCGGGATTCGAACCCGCAACCTCTGGCTATCCGTACCAGCGCTCTACCAATTGAGCCAATGGGCGACTCACGGCATCAGTGAAATTTCGAACCTCTTTACAATATTCTCTGTATTATTTTGGCATAATTAAATAGTTTACCCTCAAATCCAGATTATTTCTTTGAGTCATTTTATCACACTAAAAATTAAATACGACACATCTAGCAAGTATTGTAACACCGTTGCATTAGTGTGCATTATTTTTTAACCAAATAATACTAAAACGCGTTGCATTAGAGACTCCCAATTGTTTTCTGTGCAATTTGTGACTTATTAAATTCTTTAAATTGCAACACCGAAATAAAAATCAAGGCTGGTTGACAGAATAAAGACTGGATTTCAGATAAAATTCTTATTAGTTTGTAACTGTTTAAAATGTCGATTGATACAACGAGATAAGCAAAAATAGTCGTTTTGAAATTAATTATAATCAGGGGTTATTTCGATTTTTCTCTTACATTCTGTCCACGTATAGCCCAAAATGGACAAAGTCCAAGGGCGTAGCTACAACGAAGTACCTATACGTCGCGTAGCATTATATAGCTACGGCGTAGTTGCTCTACGGAGTAGTATGTATGTAGCACAATAATTGCTACGCGGACCGTTCATACTTTTAGCTGACGAGTATAATTTTATCCTGTTTCCGAACGTAATTAGAAACGAATTATTATGTGAATGATGATCTGAAGCTAATTGCTAGCAGTGGCTGGATGAGCCGAGGAGTGGACTGCTTTAGGAGAGGCCTATGTCCAGCAGTAATCGAAAACAAATAGTATACTGAAGAGCATATTCTGTCCTTTGTCCTCAGTATTTTTTATACCCAAAAGATAATATATGCGCTATTCCCACAATATTTACATTTAAGACGCACTTGAAAGAGCATCTCTATCCTTGCTTTGAGCTATATATTTATCTATTATTTACTATGTATTTTATATATTTTTATGGTGATTTAGTAGTCTACATAGTGTAATATTTCTGCTCAGTTGTTAAGGAATTTTGCAGATTACGTAGTTTATTTTCTGCAATGATTGTAGACCTGTTTTTTTCCGCTGCTCCGAGCTAAGGTTTGCTGGAAGACATCTCTTACAGAGATGAACTGGCCGTTAACAGTCCTGTTTAAGATTTTGTGTGCTATAAATATTTATGTGTAAGGTGACTTGGCGCTATCGCACTCATCAGGGGTGGGCTATGCCCAGCAGTGGACTAATATAGCCTGAAGAAAAAGAAGAAGGTGACTTTGATAGCAAGAAATACAGGTACTAACGGGTGTGTATTTTTGAAAGTCAAAATACAATAGACATACCTAAATTATTTAAATAGACATAAAAAAAAACTCAATACAATCATAATCAACATTCACATAAAGTTTCGTCAAAAAGAATGAAATTAAAAGAATGTCAAGGCAATTACAATAAAAATAAAATAATAATTAAAACAAACAAAAAAAAAATACTCTATGCAAATAAATCGCTCCGAGCCACATCCGAACCAAAAGTCCCCATAATACTGGCCGCGTTACCGCGCTGCACAGCAAGGGAAATCCTTTGGCTCAGATATGCCCCAGAGCGAACGTCCATGCCACGGTCCCTCAATCGGTTTAGTTTTATGTTGTTTATTGTGCCAATTTTTTTGACGAACCTCGCTGTTAATTTTGCATCATGTAGATACATAGATAGAGAACACTTTATTGTGCATAAAAAAGGGAATTACACAGATACTTCTTAACCTAAGAGTACAGACGGCGGCCTTATCACTAAAAGCGATCTCTTCCAGACAACCTGTCATGTAATGCGTCTATGCTCTAAATAGAATATATTTATTGGTACTTACGAATGTTGAGTTGTTCATGAGGAGGCGAGTGGTGAAGTTGCGCACGCTGAACAGCGTGAGGCCACCCCAGCGGTCCCTGAACACCAGGTCCTCATCTGGAACAATCACAGTACCATTTTGGACTTAAATTTATAATAAAAATTAAATTTCATTATCATCATCAACCCATTGTGTCCCCACCGAGGGGCACGGGTCTCTTCCCTAAGGAAGGTTTAGGCCGTACTCTACACGGAGGCCAAGTCCGGATTGGCGGAGGGTTGCAAGACTAGTGGCTGGTCTTACTGTCAGAAGTACGTTAAGGAAAGCAAAAATTTAATTTAGTTCCATAATTTTATTTTCTTGTGATTAGACCGTCATAACATTTAAGGACCCTAACATTTGAAGAAAAAGATAAACTAGTCAAGCGACAAACATTTGGAGATATTTCATTTTGAAAGTTTGACTTATGCCACTTTTTCCCTATATGCGATTTTTTAAGCGTCAATAACTCCGAGACTAATTTGTTTTTTACCCTGTTCGGTTTACTATCTTAGAGTAACGGGAATTCCCAACAAAACTGTGTTCACAGATTAGTTTCGAAAAAAAACTGGCAAGTTCGTCTTTTTCCCTGGAGTCTTCATTTGTTAAAAGTAGTCATTCTACTTAACATATTTTTTATATTTTATACAAAACTCAGGAAATAAGATCCACTTCCGTTTAAGCTGGCTCGCAAAATGGGAGTTCCGGAACAATAAATAGACTAAAATTGACGTTCACTAGAGAAAGAAACCTATCTTCTTATATAGATAGTTTTGCAGAAAAAAAAATACGACGACCTCTGTGGCGCAGCGGTAGCGCATCTGCCTACCATGTGAGAGGTTCCGCGTTCGAACCTCGGTTCGGGACAAAAAAAACTCCAGGTCTTAAATGTTTACATGAGTGTGATGTCGCTGTTTCTGGTTCCCACGACACAGGGTATCCTATTGTGCGAACAGAAGCAATGTATGTGCCTGTATGTAAATGTTATGTTATTTACGGATCTCTCACTATAGTTATTCAGATATTTTTAGGTAAAACGTAATTACAGTAAAATATTTTAAATTAAGGAAATCGTTTGCCTATGTATAGAACAAGTAATAATTCGATAAGATTTTATAACTGTCTTAAATAATGTAACGTTTATTAAGCACACTTAATAGATTATAGTGTAGAAAGGGCGGAGCCTCCTAGTAAATATTTTCTAAGTTTCATTTAGTAAATATCTATTAAGAAGGCTTCTGAAATGTTCTGTATGTGCATGTTTTGTTTGAATAAAGGCATTATTATTATGATAGAGATTTCCGTGCTTCGCAAGGCACGTTAAGCCATTCATGCCGGCTGTCATATAATGGCAGTCGTTAAGCCATGTCAGAGGCCTTATGGGCGGCTTGATAACTTCTGACAGTAAGGCGCGCCACTGTCTTACAATCCTCCACCAACCCGGACTTGGCCCCCGTGGTGGAGTATGGCCTAACCTTCCTGCGATGCAGGAAGAGACCCGTGCCCCAGCAGTGGGGATATACAAGGGTTGATAACGATAACGATTATTATTATTTATTACTAGCTGACCCAACGAACTTCGTACCGGCTAACAGTCGATTCTTTATTTTTTTTTGTCTCCGTAAGAGCCATCCTCGTACTTCAAGGAAAATTCTAAAAAAAGAATTAGCGAAATCGGTTCAGCTGCTCTCGAGATTTGCGCTTACCAACACATTCAGCTATTCATTATTATATAATAAACTAGCTGACCCAGCGAACTTCGTACCGCCCAACAGTCGGTTCTTTAATTTTTTTATTTTTCTCTCCGTAAGAACCATCCTCGGACTTCAAGGAATATTCTAAAAAAAGAATTAGCAAAATCGGTTCAGCTGCCCTCGAGATTTGCGCTTACCAACACATTCAGCGATTCATTTTTATATTTTAGAAGATTATCACCTATAACTACCTAAATAAAACCACAATAGGTTAGAAAAGGCGGCTTGATATGTTTGTAAACTCGTCTCGTTGTCAGAGCTCGCGACCGCGTGCGGCTAGGGGGGTGATTAAATTTCAAACTTTCCTCGGGGGAGGTCGGTGGATGGTTCTAGTTTACCATTTATATCCTAGTTAGTGTAGTTAACGTTGAATGTTCGCGACAGTTGCGCGGTTACCGGAAACTGAAGAATGATCGTGCACGTTTATCGTTGAAAATGAGCGGAACTGAGACTTAGGCCATAAATACTGTTACAACAAAAAATAAACAAAATATTACATTTGAATTTGGAATCTGTCATTTTTATAGGATTCTTCATTCTTCATTGTGTTTTCTCATTTTGACGCCATTACATTGTAAAATATTTTGCGTTAAAATGGAGTGTAGTGATAAAGAGAACCGAATGGCTGTGATTTGTATATATAGACGCCGCCTTCAAAAATGACACATGCTTGTACAAACAAACCGAATTCATTGAAGTATGATCCCGATTTTTAACGCGGTGACGACCTCTGTGGCATAGCGGTAGCGCGTCTGCTTACCATACAAGAGGTCCCGGGTTTGAATCCCGGCTGGGAAAAAAAGGCCAGGTCTTGGATGTTTACATGTTTGTGATGTCGTTGTTTCTGGTTCCCACGACACAGGGTAGGGTATGTATGTGCTTGTATGTAAATATTATGTTATGTTCTTCAATTTTATGAATAAAAGATTTGGACTTGTTGACATTTTCAATTTGAGAGAGAGATTGTGTGTGAGAGAGAGAGAGAGAAAGAAAGATTTTTTTCTCTCTCTCTTTTCAACTTGAACTCAATTTGTATTGAAATCTCTTTATTTTCTTTGAATTTCTCCGGTTAAGTTGATAGAACTGTGCACCATCGACTCACCGATCAATCACTGTACACGAACCAACACGAATTGGCTTTTAGAATACCCGCTGAGGTTGGGAACAGTCGGCGTACAGAGGTTTTCAAAGTTATACAAATACAAAATACTTTTTGCCAAATAATTTTTACGTGAGCAAATTTTTACACAGCGGGTCTTAATTTGGTTTCAATTTTCAGTAACGTAGTACTTAATTGCTTGTAAATTCCTTTAAAACTGGAATTTAATTGCTTGTAACGATGATATATTTTTTTAATTACATTAAAAAGTAATTTTAAAGCGATTTCTTATACCTACGTATATGTAAGAAATATTAATCCAGGAACGAGTAAAAACCAGAATTTACATACATACATAACCTCACGCCTGTATCCCAGAGGGGTAGGCAGAGACCAGGGACTGCCACTTGCCACGATCCTGACAGATCACCGTCGCTTCAATAATGTTCAATGAAACAAGAATTTCTACCATTTTATTAACAGAATGTCAATTAAACCCTGTTAAATAATTAAAAGTGGCAAATTTTTTGCCAAAGTATAAAATATAACATTGACCCTGAAAACGTAAATTTAACAGAATGGGCTAACGTTTACTTTTCAATAAATACGTACCTATAGAAATACTCAAGTTCAGAATTCGCAATGTTGTTAGCAATAAATACGGAAAAATATTGTGAGATTTAGTAGAAACATTGCTTAACAAAATTTTAAAGGTCACGAACGAAAACTTTTAAATTTTACAGACCTAACTTAACCTTAGAAAATACTACACCTAACTTAGCAAGTTATATTACATAGAATGAAATAGAAAGAATCGAATGCATTTATTACCATATTAAGACAAAGGCTCGAGGCTCCGCATATTGCAACCAAGTCCACGCAGTGATCTTGGCAGCGCTGATTTTCAGCAACGACCCGTAAAAACTAAAACTAAACTAAAGCCGCGTTTTCACGGTCTTAGTGGACTCGGACCGAGTGCGCCATCCGAGTAAACTAATGCTTCTGATTGGCTATTTTGATGTTGTCACGAAAAACCGTCCAATCAGGAGCATTAGTTTACCAGGATGGTGCACTCGGTCCGAGCGTCCTAAGACCATGAAAACCTGGCCTATTGCATATATTGCACAGTGTAGACAGCCAAGATGGCCTGACGGACTTTGTACGCCCAGAAGAGCCGTTAGCTGCAACGGAAAGTGGAGTGCTATTTCGCACTTTGAGAGCCACTGGATTAGCCAAACACGAATCTAGCATAACAAGATGGATGGCAGATAATTGAGATTTAATGTAAATGTTTGTACCGACTTTAAAATGTCTATTTACCTTCATTAACTTAATGGAGATTGTCTTCATTCAAACTCTCTTGTATTTGTTGGATTGTCTGCTGACTACTTAGATCTAAAAATAAATTATACGAGTATTAGACAAAAAAAATCTACTTCGTAAGATAAGAATATTCTTGTTTGTACACTACAGTACATAACATAAAACGCTTTAATTAACCACGCCGCGCCAATATTCGCCTTACTGTAGGTCAGTAATTTTCGATGGAACACAATGTCGGACATACACACGAGCTTTAATTTTATTTTGTGAATTTGCTGAATTTTGTAAAATATATGGTAGTAACGTACCAGTAGTATGGCACGTATTGACTAGTCTTTCCTGTGGGCTAGGCCGACTAAGCTGTCAGGATGGTATAGGTGCTGGGCAACCCTAAACCATCTATAAAACCATGTCCCAGGCACTACAGCGTCGGAGTGGTCCCTTCAACCATCTAGTGTGAGTGGAGATACCACTGAACGCTGTGTAAATCATCTCATTAAGTAGATGCAAAAAGGCCAATTTTTTTATGGTAGTAACTACCCAATTAAAAAACAATTTCAAAAACATTATAACTGTTATAATGTTTTTTAAATTATACTATGTACGGTCATAGGCCCGCTGCCTGAGTAAACGATTACGAAAGTCAAGCCACACAGGGCGCGTTCAGTGCATGGATGGGAAAGCCGTCTATGACTAACGCTAGTGGCGTTTTTCCGAGCGATTCCGTGCTTCGCAAGGCACGTTAAGCAGTTGGTGCCGGCTGCCGTCGGTAGATGGTAGTCGTTAAGCCAAGTCAGAGGCCTTAGGGCGTGAAAACTTCTGACAGTAAGACCAGCCACTAGTCTTGCAAGCCTCCACCAATCCGGACTTGGTCGCTGTGGTGGAGTATGGCGTATACCTTCCTCAGGGAAGAGACCCGTGCCCCTCGGTGGGAACATAATGGGTTGATGATGATGATGTATGGTCATAAAGCGTTCGTGGCCTAGTGGCACAGAGTGATAGGAATCAATCACTAGGATTAAGCAACAACAGGCGCAGTTTATTTTTAACATAACATAACATTTACATACAGGCACATACATTGCTTCACTTCTTGCATTTTTAAGTTATTAACTTTTGTGAAATTGTTGTGAAGGAAAACATCGCGAGGAGACCTGAGTGTCTGAGTGCTTAGTGCGAGTTTTTAACTACTCGATCGCGTTAACGTAAACTCATATTTCTATGGCATCGAGGAAGCGCCACCTAGCGACAAGTATGGAAACTAAAATTGCTGAGTGCGAGTTGTAATGGTTTACGTTGAGAAGTGAACACGTTTACCAGCCAAAACACGAATAAACGCGAGTGCGAGTTGTACTGTGACAGCGTTTTGCCAGTTCGAACGGTTAACTTACTCGTACTCACTACTCGATGCTCGATTAACGCGGTAGTAAAGTTAGTCGATTGATTCTGTCAAACTCGCACTAAGCACTCTGAGGTATTCCAATACCGATGGCGCTTCAAATTGCCAAACCGCTGTGGGCACGCATGGTAATTAAGCCCCTCTCCTACTCTTTGAGAGACCCGTGCGACCTGCAGTGGGATGAATACAAGTTACATAAAAAGATGCACATAAGTAATAATTACGACGGCAATGCTTACTAGTGGAAAATGCTTATAGAATTAAGTTGCCACTGGTTCGTAGGTTAGAACTTGAGCTGGTAGATAATGCTTATAGCATTAAGTGGCGTTTTAATGCTATAAGCATTTTGTACCAGTTCAAGTTATAACCTACGAACTGTTCTACCTGTAGTTACAAGGAAAGGTTATGTAAGTGCCCCTGGGCTATTCTGCCTTGTACAACAGATGTCTGTAAGTGCCTCTAATTATGTCCCTGAGCGGATAGCTCGTAAGACTTGTTTTTTTTTTTTTTGTAATTTATGGCCTGGTAACACGACCTTTAAGCCATATCTTTATTTATAAAGAGTTTTCGTTTGTTTAGGTATTTTCATTTCACTATACACTGCTTATCGTGTTTTTAATGTATTTATACACAGGTTTGAAAGCACTTTTTACTTTTAGGAATTGTTTAAGCGTTGGCGGGCGGGAGGAATCACTAGTTTTTATCACTTCACTTATTTCACTTGCAAGCACTAGTCTGTCAAATAGAAAGCTTTGACATTGACATTCAAATATTGTATGATCAACGGTAGCTTCATTAGCTCCACAGAATTTACAAACACTGGAATGGATTATTCCAAGCCTGGCTAGGTGTGATGGCTCGTAAGACTTGGACACAGAAGTCTCGTTCTGTCAAAACGACCGCCATTATTCTTGCGCACGAGTCAAGTCAGGATATTAAACAGTGTATTTAATTTAGTTTAAATTGTTATGTATTCATTAGTATCTAATTGAGTATTCGTAGTGTAATTATTGTGTATTATTTATCACTATGTATGTATATAGGTATATGTATATAGGTATACTAGCTTTTGCCCGCGACTCCGTTCGCACGGACTTTAGTAGCTACAAAATTTTGCAATCCCGCGTTCACTCCCTTAAGTGTTAGTTAAAAAAAAACGGCGAAACACGTGTTTAATCAATAGTGTTGAAGAGTATTTATTTTAAGTTTCAAGATAATTAGAAAACATTCTTTATACCTTACCTTTTCGCCCCCTTAGGGGTTGAATTTCAAAAAATCCGGTCTTATTCCTTGCCTACATTTTATAATAGCCCTTTTGTGCAAAGTTTCAGCTTTCTAGGTCCAAAGGCTTGATGAGTGAGTCAGAGTCAGGACTTTGAATTATATATATATATATAATATATATATATATAATAATATATATATGTATATATATATATATATATATATATATATATATATATATATATATATATATATATATATATATATATATATATATATATATATACATATATGAGTGTGCTTGTATGCGTGTAAGTATGGCGGCATATGAGAGTGTGAGTGCGTGTTTGTTCCGTTTTGATGCTCCGTGAGTCACCAGGAGGCCCTCGTCGAAACTCAGTGCTGTGGGTGCAAACCCTCAGCTTATACTGAGCATGAGGCCTTTTTTTCCGCTGCATCGACATGCAGTGTATAACTAAATAAATATTCATGGACATATTTCACAAATCTCGTTAGCCCTATACTAAGTACAACTAAATGACTTGTGTTACATTTAATACAATAAGTATATAGATAACATCAAAGACCCGAGACAAACTAGAAAAGTTCGTTTCCTAGTTTGATCCGACCGGGGATCGAACCCGAGACCTTCGGTTTTACAGTCAGCGTGCCAAAGTTTTTTTTCACTTTTTATTCACTTGTAGTTTCTATACTCTTAAGGTCTAAGCGGACTTCTTAGGCTCCAGTTAATTAGGTACGAACGTCTCCGAGCGTCGGGTGGAAGCTAATTCCTCTTTGTGACGTCACACAGTGTTTAAAAACGTCCGAGGCAGAGGATCTCCACGTTAAAGAGGGAATTGGATAAAGGGAATTTCTCGCAAGAAAATGTCTGGGTTGAGAATATTTTTGTAAGGATTGGGTGTAATGTAACAAGGTGGTAATTTAGAGGTAATTGGTTAGGTTTTACCCCCGGCTGTGGACGACGACCTCCGTGGCGCAGCCGTAGCGCATCTGCCTAACAACCGAGAGTTCTCGCGTTCGAACCCCGGTTAGGGACAAAATAAAGGTCTTGAATGTTCACATGTTTGTGATGTCGCTGTTTCTGGTTATAACAACACAGGGTATCCTAGTGTGGGACCAGAAGCAATGTATCTGCCTATATGTAAATGTTATGTTATGTGTTAAGTTACCTTTTTGACAATTTATTTTATTTATTTATTTATTTAATATTTATGAAAACTAGTGACTAAACATACATAATATTTCATACCAGATATGACAACCAGCATTAAAAGTTTCCACACATAGCAATAAAGGCATACAATCTAGAAAAAATAGAAAGTGGGAGAGGGAAAAAGGCAGTGAGAACAGAAGAGAAAGAAAAAGAGGGAAGGTTATAAAGATGAAATAGCAAGGGAGAGAGAGAGCAGGATAGAAATAATCTGTTAAAAATAATCGGTGCTAAGCAAAACTTGACAGCCGTTTCCTTGTTCTTGTATGTGCAGGCCTATGCATCTATGAAGTGCTTTGTGAACTTGTGCTGAATACTTTGGTCTCTAAAGTCCAAAAGAAGAGAAGGTGAGACCAAAGTCTCTCCTTCTCGTCTTTGGTCGTTTGGTCATGTTTAACTGATGATAATATTAGTACGATGTTTTCTTTGAAAAGGGAGCGAGATAAGGAGCCGGAGAGAATATGTAAGTTCTGAATTTAAATTTTTTTTGGTTAAAAGTCCGGCTTGCACTGTGAAAAACTAGTGAAGGTATGTATTCAATTTGAGAATACGCTAGGCTGTACCAATACACTTTTTTATTTACCAAACAGGACCAAGCAGATGCAATTTTAAAACGGGCACTGCAAAAGTAACTGGACGGTGTCGTTAAGCGATAAGCCTTTTGCCGCGCGAACAAATTGTCATCCGGTGCTCGCCACACTTCCGGTCTGCGCCGGAAACGCCGCCATATTGGCAGCCGAGCTTGTAGTCGAGGGGCCGGCCGTTGGGTATCTTACGACATAAGGTAGCAATACGAGTTTGTTTGTAAACTTTTAACATGTGTCAGTTTCCCGAAGTAAGTAATAAAAAATGACCGACCATTTTAACTTAGTTGTATTTGAGCAATATGAAGCAGGAAGGAGCGTTGAGATTTAAATTATTTTAATAACATTGTGCATGCCTACAACGACTAATGAACGTTGACGGTAAGATCTGTTAGAATCATGGCAAATGGCAATATTTGATCTTTCCCTAGCCCTCTGGGAACAGGCGTGAGGTTATGTTACGTTATGCTTTCTTTATTTTGTATGATATAATACAATTTTGTATGATATAATTACATGCCACAGTCAAATCAAGTAATTGGTTTTGTGGGGCCGTATCTATAACAAATGTAATGTGTTCTTTTTATATAGTTACTCACGTCATTACCTTATGACGCAGGGAAGCGTACTGCGGGCTACTGCCCTATGAGCTTATGAGCCGTGAACATACGCGATAGCTTTGTGAGCTTGGAAATGTGAAAAGTTGTTTACACAATGGAGGTAGCCGGCTGACAGAAGTTATTCTTTGTGCCAAAATAACTGCAGTTACGGGTCGGACAAAGTATCGGGCTTTGAGATGGGATTCTTCGGTAGATAAGGCTATATAGGTAGCTGTTTCCATGGAACTAATAATACGGTAGAACTTTGGTAGCCCGGCCCGGACTCCATCCGGGCTACCAAAGAGAGGCAACAAATTTGTTGGCAGATTGGCATGCTTAGAGAGATAGATAGTGATATCAACCCTTTGTATGTCCCCACAGCTGGGACACGGATCTCTTCGTATATCGCTGGAAGGTTAGGCACCACGGGGGCCAAGTTCGGGTAGGTGGCGGATTGTAAGACAGTGGCGGGCCTTACTGTCAGAAGTTATCAAGCCGCCCATAAGGCATGCCTTAACTATCTATACTGTTATAAATAAATCGAACTTTCATCACTCCGGTTCAAAACACAGAAGTTTCTATAGAAATAAGTACACTTAGAATGGATATGTGATGAGAAGCCATTACCCTTGCGAAACACGGAAGCGCTCGGAGAAAATGCTACAAGCGGTAGCCACGGGATGGTCACCCATAGAGCACCTGACCACGCCTGCTGATGCTTAACCCAAGTAATTGATTCCAATCACTCTGTTCTACTAGTCCACGAGTGCTTCACGAGATAGATTGTAACGGTGCAAACCTCTTCACACCCTTTTTATTTCTTTTTCTATCATTTTCAAATATTTCAATTATGTACGTCACACATTCTTCGATTTCCCTCATTTTTCACCACTACTTTACACTATTTAAAAACCTATTTAGAGGCTAAAAATTTCACCCATGCCGGGATTCGAACCCGCAACCTCTGGCTATCCGTACCAGCATTATTGCATTATACAACAGTATTTAGTAGTTTAGTAGTACAGCAGTATTGCCAGAGGTTGCGGGTTCGAATCCCGGCATGGGTGAAATTTTTAGCCTCTAAATAGGTTTTTAAATTTGTTCCTTAGCACGGGTTAGTGCATTAAAAATAAAAATAGTGTACTTTACACTACTTTACGCTTTGACCAGATCTGACTTTTTGCCTGCTTCTCCGTTTATCCGTTTTTATCCAGTTTTCTGTTAATATTACTACAATTCTAGAAATAAAGCCACACCTAAAGTCGTTTCAGAGTTTATTTATTATTATAGGTACTGTTGGAATTGAAATGAAAAAAAAAAAATATTATTTGCTTGTTGTGAAATTATATTTTTGAGGGACAGAAAAATAACAAACACTTCATAAAATTCAAACTTATAAGGGGTTTTAAATGCATACCAAAAGAGGATTTACCAACGTTTACAAGTATAACAAGTAGGTATATGAAATCATAACGATAATTATAAAAAGTTTTTTTTTAAAAAACTGAACATCATAACTACAGTCAATTTATACTATTTTTATTTTTAATGCACTAACCCGTGCTAAGGACAAATTTAAAAACCTATATAGAGGCTAAAAATTTCACCAATGCCGGGATTCAAACCGAAGTAAGTGATGCAAGGCATGGATAGCCAGAGGTTGCGGGTTCGAATCCCGGCATAGGAGAAATTTTTATAGTATAATCATGTGGGTACAGTGATATCGTTCCGATGTAAAACCTAACTGCAAAGTAGGTATTCGGGGCTATAAGTGATGCAATTTGCTTAAGCCAGATGTCGCTGCCTGTACGTAATACAGAGAATAGTGTAAAGGGGTTCGAAATTTCACTGATGCCGGTGAGTCGCCCATTGGCTCAATTGGTAGAGCGCTGGCACGGATAGCTAGAGGTTGCGGGTTCGAATCCCAGCATGGGTGAAATTTTTAGCCTCTAAATAGGTTTTTAAATACAGTCAATTTATCCTTAGTTGTAAAATTTTGTAAACAAGATTCTACCGGTAAACTGCCATATTTCGCCGGTTTTAGTTGAAAACTGCCATATTTCCAAAGTAATCGGGGAGACTATTTTAGATAGCACGCGGCCAAATTTATAAACCAAGTTCATGAACTTGCGACAAAATATAAATTTTTGGCATATAATGTCAATTTTGAGGTTAGAATCTTGTTTACTAAATTGGATTAATTACTGCAAAGATTGCTTACGTCAGCCACACTCGGGCACATCAACGAAGCGGCATGGACAACATCATCACCATCACTAAATTGGAAGAGTAAGGATAAATAGACTGTTTTAACATTTGTGATATCTGTATCGCCGAATTCTCCAATACGAGGTTGCCTGAAAGGAAATGTTCTTTAATCGCAAATACACAGCAAAATCTACACAAAACCCGCCCTTTCCCCGCCACTATCTGTAAGTCCCTTGATAAATCCCAGACAGGACTGAGCGAGTTCATTTGTCAACTAGAAGTGATCGCCGTTGATGGAAAACAGCGCCTTCGTCTTAGAGTAGGGACAACGGTAGGTACTAGTCATTTGTTGTTTTTTACTGTTATAGCGCGTCTGCCTACAA
Source organism: Yponomeuta sedellus (assembly GCA_934045075.1). NCBI lineage: Eukaryota > Metazoa > Arthropoda > Insecta > Lepidoptera > Yponomeutidae > Yponomeuta > Yponomeuta sedellus. Next base: position 14,553,863 of record OW203744.1, on the reverse strand, counting down.
TGCAAGAGGTCCAGAGTGCTTAGTGCGAGTTTGACAGATCCAATCGAATAACTTTACTACTGCGTTAATCGAGCATTGAGTAGTGAGTATCAGTAAGTTAACCGTTCGAACTGGCAAAACGCTGTCACAGTACAAGTCGCCCTCGCGTTTAATCGTGTTTTGGCTACTATCCTTGACTTATCCATTGTGTATTATTTTCAATAAATCATTAAGCGAAGGCAAATTTCCCGAAGCATGGAAAAAGGCAAGAATATTACCACTACACAAAAAAGGCGATAACTGCAATATACAGAATTATAGACCTATATCTATCCTCTGCTGCTTTTCCAAACTCTTTGAATCAGTAATTTGCCCTACAATCACCAGTCACATTGATCAAAGCATCAGTGACTATCAACATGGATTTAGAATGGGCCGATCCGCTGAAACCAACCTGGTATCATTTATTTCGGATGTGTCACAGCATGTTGATGCCGGACTCCAAGTGGATACCATTTATACTGACTTCTCTAGCGCATTTGATAAAGTCAATCACTCACTTCTTATCGCTAAACTTGAAGCCAATGGTATTCATGGATCACTGCTGAACTGGTTCAAGTCATATCTTGAAAGGCGCACCCAGCTGGTATTGGTTAATGGCTATGAATCTCGATTGTACTATGCTGACTCTGGAGTATCTCAAGGTTCTCACCTGGGGCCGGTTCTTTTCTCACTTTTCATAAATGACATTGTATCACAACTTGTACATTCCAAATGCTCTTTATTTGCCGATGACCTAAAATTGTTCAAACCTATAAACTGTCCCGCCGACGCTTACCTCCTTCAAAGCGATCTCAGCAAACTTAAGTTGTGGTGTACAAACAATGGCATGACTTTAAATGCTCAAAAATGCTACCATATTAAATTTACTAAAAAGAAAATGCCCCTAGCCTCTTCCTACAAAATTGGTGATGACACTCTGGTTGAGGTCACCGAAATAAAAGACCTAGGTGTCACCATGGACTCCAAATTAACTTTTATTCCTCATGTCAACAACATTACTAAAAAAGCAGCTCAGATGCTGGGTTTTATTAAAAGAAATTCTAACGGTTTCAGTGTTCGCTCTAAAATACTTTTGTATAATGCTTTAGTTCGCAGCCATCTTGAATATTCATCTACAGCTTGGAATCCATCATACACTGTGCACTCCCAACGTCTTGAAGGTATTCAAAGATCATTCACAAAACATTTAGCTTTCGTTTCATCAGGCATATCTTGTAGATGCCCTTATGCACAACGACTACAATTTTTCAATATGCGATCTCTTAAAAGTCGTCGCACTAAGCGTGACCTTACTTTTCTTCACAAATTAATAAATGGTAACATATCCTGCGGTAACATCTTAGAACACGTATCTCTTACAGTGCCTTACAAATACCCTCGTCAAGCTATCAGTAAAATACTATGTGGTCCCTATAGTAAAACTAACACCGGTGCTGGCGCACCTATAAACAGAATGTGTCAAAGCTACAACTATATAATTTCTAAAGATCCCAGCATAGATATTTTTTGTGATAAAATTAACATATTTAAGTCAAAAATAAGTAAAGTTACTTAAAATTTAGATTGTTTAACATTTAGATTGTCTACGTTCCAGAAGTTGATTTTTGTTTTTAATTATTTTTTGATTAAGTTTTAAGGTTTTTAGTTTGTGTTCCTTACTTTTAAGTAATTTTCCAGTGTTGCTATATTTAATGTCGAACGCTGTATACATTCCATTGGGTGCACAACAGACTTGTTATGTCAAATTTCAATTTCGTATTCTATTTGTGTAGCCCTGCCTATGTATCTTAATAAATAAATAAATAAATAAATTAGGAATCGAGTTAATTGGCGCTCACGATACAGGCTATGCTCAGTGTGAGGACCAACGCCTAGCTTTTAAAGAAAATACATCTTTCTTAATATTATAATAGTAATTTTTTTTAAATTATGTAGTTAGTCGATATCAACCCTTGTATGTCCCCACTGCTGGGGCACGGGTATCTTCCTGCATCGGAGGAAGGTTAGGCCATACTCAACCACGGGGGCCAAGTCTGGGTTGGTGGAGGTTTGTAAGACACTGGCAGGCCTTACCTAGTCAAAATTATCAAGCCGCTTAAGACCTCTGACATGGCTTAACGACGGCCATTACATGAGAGCCAGCACCAACGGCTTAACGTGCCTTGCGAAGCGCGGAAGCGCTCGGAAAAATGCCACTGGCGGTAGTCACGGGACGGTCACCCATCCTGCACCTGACCGCGCCTGTTGTTGCTTAACTTAAGTGATTGATTCGAATCTCTCGGTTCGGCTAGGCCACGAGCGCTTCTATGTTGGTAATAAACTTATCTTATCACATCTTAAGATATTTAAGAAATTTCATCGACATTTATTTTGTATGGAGTAAATAATTTTGTTTTAGTCTAATCTCTACGCCGTAGTAGCCTGAAGCATTGAAAGCGAGAGACCAAGTTTCAATTCCTAGTGTTCTCTAAGTTATGTACCACTTGCTACCTGTGAAAGAAAACGTCGTGAGGAAACCTGAGTGTCTGAGGTGTACAAATACCTCAGCGCTTAACATTGTTTAAATTGTTTCTAGGCTACATAATAAAAAGTCTATAATAATAAATAAATAAATATTCATGGACATATTACACAGATCTCGTTAGCCCTATACTAAGTACAACTAAATGACTTGTGTTATAGGTGCTAACTCGACGATAGATTGAATACAATAAATACATAGATAACATCCAAGACCCGAGACAAACTAGAAAAGTTCGTTTCCTAGTTTGACCCGGCCGGGGATCGAACCCGAGACCTTCGGTTTTACAGTCAGCGTGCCAAACCGCTGCGCCACCGAGGCCGTCATTGTTATTATATTACTAGCTGTCCCGGAATTTGTTCCTAACTTTGTTACACCACAGGATCCGTTTATACGACTCTTGTTACCATGATAACACAATAAATTATATCTTTGAGTTTGGCTCGCAAAAAGGTCACAGTAACAATAAACTGTTATCCAACCAGTGCATTCGATTCATCCCACTATGACCCTATCACAGGATGACAGTTGGCGTCCGCCATTTTGAGCTTATCCCACGTGATTTGCCTGGCGTGAGTCGCCTAGATCAAGGCGTCATCATTTTGTTGGTAGTGCTAGAGCGGGAAATTCACACAATATTCGTGTTCATCCAATTTTGTCTATTTTAAGTAAAAACAACGTTATTAAAATTGTGTAAACGGTGCCTTGCACTCCATTGTGTGCAGCCGAAACATCTTCAAAAGAGCTAGATTGGCTATACATAGTGGCGTGCTGGTCCCAACACTTATGTATGGTAGCAAGACTTGGGTTTGGCAAAAGAAGCAAGAAGAGTAAGTAGAATTAATGTAGTAGAAATGAGGTCCTTTAGAAGTATGTGTACTGTTACTTTGAATGACAGGATACGCAATAGTCTGATTAGAGAACGTTGTGGACTGAAAGAGGATGTAGTGACTATAATTATTATTAAGAAAGGAATGTTGCGTTGGTTTGGACATGTGGAGAGGATGAAGGAAGAAAGATTGACGAAACAAATATATATTGCGAATGTGGGGCTGGTAAGGGACGTCCCAGACGGACTTACATCGACCAAATAGGGAATGTATTAGCAAAGGGAAAGATAGAAAGTACTCGGAACCGGCGTGCGTGCATGCAACGATTTATGAACGTTGATGAAGCGAAGGTGATCTGTCAGGATCGTGGCAAGTGGCAGTCCCTGGCCTACCCCTCTGGAATACAGGCGTGAGGTTATGTATGTATGTATTATCAAAGCTAACAAGGCAGATATAATTAACATGAGAATATAGCCTTTATTTCATAGACTTCATGTAACATTATGGCTTCCAGTTTTAGGATATATGCTACATTTCAAAGTCCATAAGGTCATGAGCGATCTATTCAAAAGTATGGTTGGCACTGTGGATTTAGTGATGAACCATGAATTGTGGTTTACTGAAATAATTTATTTATTAGCTCTTATACTACAGCTGTGGTAGCTCAGTGGGTAGAACCATAGACTGGCAAGCGAGATCCCCAGGTTCGATCCCGAGTGCGGGCATGTACCAATGACTTTGTTTAATTTCAAAGTTACGTACATTTGCGAATTTGCATTCGCAATACCACACGCTAACAGTGAAGGAAAACATCGTGAGGAAACCCGCCGCTTGGTTGGCTCCGCACGTATCGACTAGTCTTTCCTGTGGGCTAGGCCGACTAAGCTGTCAGGATGGTATAGGTGCTGGGCAAGCCTACACCATCTATAAAACCATAACCCAGGCACTACAGCGTCGGAGTGGTCCCTTCACCCATCTAGTGTGAGTGAAGATACCACTGGACGCTGTATAAATCATCTCATTAAGTAGATGCAAAAAGGCCAATATATATATATACTACAATATCTTTGGCAGCAGTTCACGCTGGTATTTCAGCGTGGAATGGAATTATTGCATAATGAATAGGAGAAAGGCCTTTGTAAACGGAACAGTATGATAAGTATTTGGTGAGGGAACAGTTAGGCCATACTCCACCACTGGGGCCAAGTCCGGGTTGGTGGAGGAATGTAAGACAGTGGCGGGCCTTACCATCAGAAGCTATCAAGACGCCTATAAGGCCTCATGACTTAATGACTTCCATCACATGTCAGCCGGCACCCACGGCTTAGCGTGCCTTATGAACATTGGCCTTTTGCATCTACGTAATGAGATGATGTACACAGCGTCCAGTGGCACATTCACTAACACTAGATGGGTGAAAGGACCACTCGGATGCTGTAGTGCCTGGGACATGGTTTTATAGATGGTGTAGACTTGCCCGGGACATGGTTTTATAGACGGTTTAGGCTTGCCCAGCACCTATACCATCCTGACAGCTTAGTCGGCCTAGCCCACAGGAGAGACTAGTCAATACGTCCGGAGCCAACGTTTCCTCACGATGTTTTCCTTCACCGTTAGCGTGTGGTATTGCGCTATAAATTCGCAAATGTGTAACTTTGAAATTAAAGTCATTGGTACATGCCCGCACTCGGGATCGAACCTGGGGCTGTCGCTTGCCAGTCCATGGTTCTACCCACTGAGCTACTACCGCGCCATGTCCCAGGCACTACAGCGTCGGAGTGGTCCCTTCACCAATCTAGTGTGAGTGAAGATACCACTCGACGCTGCATAAATCATCTCATTAAGTAGATGCAAAAGGCCAATATTATTAGGCTTGCCCTGCACCTATAACATCCTGACAGCTTAGTCGGCAGGAAAGACTAGTCAAAGGTTTCCTCACGATGTTTTCGTTCATGACAGCGTGTGGTATTGCGAATTTGTAGTCGCCTTACGAAGCGCTCGGAAAAAATCGTCGTGTATCTTCTCTATAATATAAAAATTAATCGCTGAATGTGTTGGTGAGCGCAAATCTCGAGAGCAGCTGAACCGATTTCGCTAATTCTTTTTTTAGAATATTCCGTGAAGTACGGGGATGATTCCTGCGGAGAGAAAAACAAAAAAAAATTAAAGAATCGACCTGCTCCAATAGTGGGCACAATCAAGGGTTGACATCGTATCGATGCAACATAAGATAGATAGATAGATACATAAAACGAAATTTGCATCTGCAGACACACACATATTCGATATCAACCCTTGTATGTCCCCATTTCTGGGGCACGGGTTTCTGGCAGCTAGTTAATAATAAAAGTGATTGGCAGAATGCAGTAGAAAATTCCTGTACCAGTAAACGTATGTTGTTACTTTGTCTGTCAGCTAGGAGGTAAAATGTAGGTGTAATATCGCGGCTCACAATGTTACCTCAGCCGAGACTTGGCAGACATCAATCCCGCAGCCAACGGAACAGTCTGGTGGGGTCACGACAGTTTTAGACTCAGCATTCAGGATACCAATGGGCTTTTACTTACCCTAGTACTTGTTTAAAATTATAAGCTGATAAAAGTAATTAAGTATATTATATTATAAGCTATATTGTAAGATATTCTTTGTTCTTGGCAATAAATGGTTATTCATTCATTCATTCGTTCGTTCGTTCGTTCGTTCGTTCATTCATTCAAATTGCGTCAAACTTAGATTGCAGTGGCATATTTAATTCAGTAGTCGTGGCCACCGTATTAAATAATCAATGATTTTAATTTAATAGTCTTGACAGGGTCACAGTATCAAAGACTTAACGATAAGAAAGGAAAGTACATAAAAAAGAGAAATGACATAAATAAAATTATTTTATTTTATTTTTGTTTATTGAAAGAAAACAAACAATTGTACAGCACAGTTTCAGGTTAGAAAATTTTTCGTGCATCAGTCACCAGCCATCAGTCTTCTTGTGACCACGATGACTGTAACGTCGTCGAAACGTCGAGGTAAAATAGCAATCAATTACTACGCGATTAAGCCCCGAAAATATTCTAACAATGTTTTCAAGTCGCGAAAGTTTAAAACATGATTTAAAATATTTGTCTATTCAAATAATTTTTATTGCAATAAATTACAGTACAATATAAAGATGTTATGCATGGCTTTTATCCTACAGACATCATAGTAAAACTCGGAAAAAACTCAAAAATTAAACCGTAAAAAACTTTACTTCAACTCACAAAAAATGCGAAAAATCAACTTAGTGTATTGGCTAACTAATAAATAATTTTACTTATTAAAATAACTATGTAATTAAAAAAAATGGCTTTTATTTAAGACTTTTTCTCTATCCAAGCAGATATATACCTTACCTCATTTATACCTCATTCTTACTACTTATTGAACACACCTTGTAATTTTAGTGCAATATGTAGGCATTATTTTATGAAGCTGCTTGCTGTGTGTGGTCGGACTAAAGAATACCATTACCCCCTAATAATAGCACAACCTTGCGCTCATTAGGGGAGGGCTATGTCCAGCAGTGGACTAATATAGCCTGAAGAAGAAGAAGATTTTGAGAAGTAGAACTGAAGTAACCCTTAACCCGTCCTCTAGGGTATAAATTACCCAGCTCAAGATTAACAGCTCACTCCGCAACCGGTAACGCTCCGTTACCGCACTCGAGGGCTTAACCCTTCGAGCACACCTTATGCGGAAGGGTTTAGGGCTTATTTTTGCACGAACATTGGTCAGTTTTTTTGTTGTTTATGGGTGTGATTAAAGGCTTTTGCATTAGGCAATTTAGACCCCTAAATTACGTAGAGTGGTAAGCGTATCTTAGGTACATGGTAAATGGCAATCAAAATGTAGCTAAGTGAGTGAGGTAACTTGTATACTCGTACTGGAAATGTGCTTTTTATTGTTTGTGTATACCGTAGTTTATTTTGTCAGTTAGTAAAAATATTAATGTATCTGTTTCATTCTGTATGCATATTATGTATTCTATATAACTATTACTATATATTATATATAGGTAAGTATTCTATTCAGTATGGTATTTCCCATGCTTGCACCACACCGCAGTCTGCAACGCTCGCGGAGCACCTGGCACTGACTGAAAATCAGCGCTGAAGGCTTGACCATCAGCATAATTATGCTGAGTCAGTTGCCATTTATAGCGGCAGTGACACGCCGTAACCTTTAGTGTTGTTTTTTGTTTATTTTTTCTTATGTTATTTAGTAATGTTTTTTAAGTTTGCTTTGTTATTGTGGCGTGTATAGGTACTGTGGCTATAATAAATGTTTTTTTTTCTTTCTTCTCCCTTATTTTTCATGGAAATTAGTCGCAGAAGTATAAAAATGGTATGATTTGACTTTACGTAGCTTTATGTAGCCAGAGACGTCCCACTGCACTGCATAGGCCTTCTCTCAGAGAGAGAGAGTGAGTGTGAAAAATAAAAACGTAGTTATTTATAAAGCGTTCTTTACGAAGAACTTCTTATTGAGAAGTTATGTGCTTTAGGATTGAATTCTTCTATTATTTAACCCTTAGTAAGGCCCGCTACTGTCTTACAATCCTCCACCAACCCGGACTTGGCCCCCGTGGTGGAGTATGGCCTAACCTTCCTGCGATGCAGGAAGAGACCCGTGCCCCAGCAGTGGGGACATACAAGGGTCGATAACAACAACATAACAAGGCATGGGTAGTATGATTTTTTTTATTGGTTTTGGACTCTATTTCAAGGTTACAAAGTTCAATTTAATGTGGGAGCTTTTTTCCCCTTGTCCACTTGAAAAGGCGGAGTTCGGAAAGTTCGGAGTGCTTTTTATTATTATTATTATTACCTAATACTTTTATTGCCCTTTAATCTGAATAGTAAAATCCTACAATCCGGCCGGACTTTATGCCTTAAGCATTTTCCGCAGGAGGTAGACGAAAGGCATGCAAAAAACAAGAAAGTAATATGGTGTGATTAATATATATATATACTCACACATATAATACATACATACATAACCTCACGCCTGTATCCCAGAGGGGTAGGCAGAGACCAAGGACTGCCACTTGCCACAATCCTGACAGGACACCACAATATACATAAATATTTAGTCAAATCTAAAAAAGACATTAATTTTAAAAAGCTGAAAGAAGTTTATATCAGTTTTGTTATTCAATATTATCAAGCTTTTGAAGTAGACATGAAGTTTAACTTTAAACGTTCTTCGAGCCACAGTTTCTGTGTTATTTTGAATAAATATACTTTGATTTATGTGGCTTTGTGTCACAATAGAAGGGCTAGTGGCCTAGTCGAACCGAGTGATTAGAATCAATCACTTGAGTTCAGGTGCAGGATGGGTGACTATCCTGTGACTACCACTGTTGGTATTTCTTAGCCGTTGATACCGGCTGTCATGTAATGGCAGTCGTTTAGCCATGTCACAGGCCTTATGGGCGGCTTGATAACTTCTGACAGTAAGGCCCGCCACTGTCTTACAATGCTCCACCGACCCGGACTTGGCCCCCGTGGAGTATGGCCTAAGCATCTTGCGATGCAGCAATGAGGACATACAAATGTTGATATCGTGTCACAATAACATAGTGCAATAATTAAAATACAAATGTTGCTCAAATTGTGCCAGCCGAAGATTTCCTTTGGTCACAATTTCAGTGGTAAATTGAGTTCACTGAAACTAGAAATTTTAGTAGTTTCCAAACGTAGACTTAAGTCAACGTTAAACAACTGGATCTAGCTGGTTACCACTGGTTATAGGATTTAAACATTAAAACTTCTTTAAAAAACCTATTTATAGGCTAAAAATTCCACCCACGCCTAACTAAAAAAACCTAAAAACCTAACTGCAAAGTAGGTAGTCGGCGCTGTAAGTGATGCAATCTACTTCAGCCAGATGTCGCTGCCTGTACGTAATACAGAGAATAGTGTAAAGAGGTTCGAATTTTCACTGATGCCGGTTAGTCGCCCATTAGCTCAGTTGGATAGAGCGCTGGCACGGATAGCCAGAGGTCGCGGGTTCGAATCCCGGCATGGGTGGAATTTTTAGCCTCTAAATAGGGTTTATAAAATTGTCCTTAGCACGGGTTAGTGCATTAAAAATAAAAAAATAGTATAATTAAAACTTCTGTGTAGGTACTTTTACAATAATTCAGCACTAGATGATAGTGATGTAACAAGGCACCGAACTAACAGCAATCGGTGCATTAACATTCGATAAAATTAACCGTCGCATTAAAAAGCACCGCAGTAAAGTTTTCGATGTAACAATGCATCGAACCAACAAGCAGTCGGTGTATAAACATTCCATTGAATAAGGCGTCGAACAATCATTCGTTCGAAGTATCATTGTGAACCGTATTTCGAACAAAGAATTTTCGGAATGAAATAGGGAACCCATATCTAGCCCGAATTAGAAGTTCAAAACTACCAACCCGCAGTTGAAATCGAAATTAATTGAAATGAATTTATTTGTAACCAAAGTTGTCACGGAATGTCACGGACAGGTGTACCTATTAGGTGTGTATTTTCGGTTCATTAAGCTCGATCCCTAATAATTTGGTATGTAAACTATAAGTTCCATTATCAGGTCAGACGACCTCTGTGGCGTAGCGGTAGCGCGTCTGCCTACCATGCAAGAGGTCCCTGGTTCGAATCCCGGCTGGGAACAAAAAAAAAAGCCCAGGTCTTCGATGTTTACATGTTTGTGATGTCGTTGTTTCTGGTTCCCACGACACAGGGTATCCTAGTGTGGGGCCAGAAGCAATGTATGTGCTTGTATGTAACTGTTATATTATAATATTATTATTAGAGCGCTGGTAGGGTCACTAACACAAGTAGTGCTAATCACTGTATGGGTTATGACTATTGTACATACCAGAATACTAAAAAATAAACAATGAACGACAGGAAAACATCGCGAGGAAACCCGGGTGACAGAGGTGTTCAAATACCACAGCACTTGCAATTGCCAATCCGCGGTGGGCACGCGTAGTAATTAAGCCCATACACTCTCTCTCTCTGAGAGAAGGCCTGTGCCCTGTAGTAGGACGTTTGTAGGGTACTTAAAAAAATACTGGTAGTCTCTTAGACGTGATTGAAAAGTAATACATATTTTTTTCAGAATAATTAATGAAAAGAGAGAGCTTAGGGGTGGGCTATGTCCAGCAGTGGACTAGTACAGCCTGACGACGACGACCACTTTAATATATATAACTATATATGAGTATTGCGAATCATTAAGAAATTCTATTGCAAACTAGGTTGCCCTATACCGTGGGAGCCAGTGGTTCTACCGTCTTTGTGCGAAATATAAAGAGAAAAGTAATAGCATCGGATTTACATTTCCTTACAACTAATGCATGCAAGAAAATATAGATACTTAAAGGGTAACCAGTAAGTAATGTATTAAAATAGGTAAAGGTATAAACTAACAATTCGTCATCCACCCATTATGTCCCCACCGAGGGGCACGGGTCTCTTCCCTGAGGAAGGTATAGGCCATAGTCCACCACGGGGACCAAGTCCGGTTTAGCGGAGGCTTGCAAGACTAGTCTTACTTAGCTGGTCTTACTGTCAGAAGTTTTCAAGCCGCCCTAAGGCCTCTGACTTGGCTTAACAACTGCCATCATCGACGGCAGACGGCACCAACTGCTTAACGAGTCTTGCAAAGCACGGAACCGCTCAGAAAAATACCACTGGCGTTAGTCGTAGACGGTATACCCATCCATGCAGTGAACGCGCACTGTGTTACATTATCACTTAACCTCAGTGATCGTTTAAGATTTAGGCAGAGACTTAGGCAGCCGGGGCTACGAGGAATTTGAACTAAATAAATTTAATAACAAAAAAGTTATCGCCGCCATTGTAGAATCCAGGCCAAGTTGAATCGAAATTGAGGTACAATTGAATTCCAAGTATCTTTGAAAGGGAAAAATAATTATAATCTCCTTCATGTAGAAGCTACTGCCCTTTGTCCCGGATATTGGGCCTAAAATGTAGTCGAATCCTCTCTATTTCCAATGAATTGGAAATCGTATTAGCTTTGTAAATACATTCAAAGTTAATGGGTCGCTTATTGGCCGTGTATTTGCATGGCATATTGCTTGCGTGTTGTGCAATTAGTTTCAGCGTAGGTTTTTGTTTAGGAATATTAATACCTACTAATTGTTTAGCTGCCGTTTTCAGCACAAATTCTCAAAACAATTCACAGATGGCGCTTATAAGCGTGGCCATAGAAGAACCGGAATACGGCTGTCAAAATTAATCTGCGCTGAGGAAATTTTGATGCCCTCGTGGCCAAGTCGAACCGAGTGATTAGAATCAATCACTTGAGTTAAGCAGCAACAGGCGCGGTTAGCTGCGGCATGGGTGACCGTCCCGTGACTACCGCTAGTAGCATTTTCCCGAGCGCTTCCGTGCTTTGCAAGGCACGTTAAGCCGTTGGTACCGACTGTCATGTAATGGCAGTCGTTAAGCCATGTCAGAGGGCTTATTGGCGGCTTGATAACTTCTGACAGTAAGGCTCGCTACTGTTTTACACTCCTCCACCAACCCGGACTTGGCCCCCGTGGTGGCGTATGGCCTAGCCTTCCTGCGATGCAGGAAGAGACCCGTGATCTAACCAGACTGATGGAATCGACTGACTCCAGACTGAACGTGTAAACTAAGAGGCAGGCTTTTTCATTTATAATTTTGTCACTTTTTTCCAGCTTCAGTGTCATTATGCAGGCTTTCCCGGCGCTTGAACTAATTGTATTTATTGCCGGGATTTTATCATAAAAAGAGCATTACCGCTCGGTCACTCACATTAATTGCGTTATTACGTCCATGTAGATATAGAGCAGTGCCCCACATTGGTGTATCGCAGACATCAGAAGGTGTGCCTCGAAAAAATTGTTAGGTTTTTGCTATAAATACCGTTTTTAGAGGAAATGCGGTCCGGTTTAGATAAAATCTTGTACAATGTGTTTAGCTCAAGGTTAGGTATATAGTTTTCAAAATATCGATATCAACCCTTTGTATGTCCTCACTGCTGGGGCACACGTGTCTTCCTGCATTGTAGGAAGCTCAGGCCACACTCCACCACGGGGGCCAAGTCCGGGTTGGTGGAGGATTGTAAGACAGTGGTGGGCCTTACTGTCATAAGTTATCAAGCCGCTCATAAGGCCTCAACAACTGCCTTTACACGACAGGCTTAACGTGCCTCGTGAAGCACGATAGCGCTCTAGAAAATGCCACTAGCGGTAATCACGGCATGTTCACTCATCCAGCACCTGACCGTAATGATTGTTTCCAACAATTCGGTTAAACTAGGCTACGAGCGTTTATGACTAACACTCATTTTATTATTATTTCGTAATGATGGCTTCGCGGAGCGTTTGGAACATTTCCAGGGATCACCAGTGAGTGGGCCGTGGACTGCCGGTTGAGAACCTCTGGTTTAGAACATACCTATTGTTACCGTCGTCCTATAAGTATGTGGAAGGGAAGTGGGTATATTTTTATTCGCCACGTGACGTCGTTCCACGTGAGAGGATTATACCATTGGCCTTTCTCAATGGACGAGTCGATGCGTCGAAGCCTTTACATCTACTTACAGATGGACGAGGAAAATAACGGGCAGCGGCTATTGAAGCCGTGTCGTTTTTTAGGATTTCGCACCCCCTTGAAAAACGCTACCCACTCGGTAAATATTTCTCTAAAAACCTATTTAGAGGCTAAAAATTTCACCCATGCCGGGATTCGAACCCGCAACCTCTGGCTATCCGTACCAGCGCTCTACCAATTGAGCCAATGGGCGACTCACGGCATCAGTGAAATTTCGAACCTCTTTACAATATTCTCTGTATTACGTACAGGCAGCGACATCTGACTTAAGCAAATTGCATTACTTACAGCCCCGACTACCTACTTTGCAGTTAGGTTTAACATCGGAACGATATCACTGTACCCACATGATTACACTATTTTTATTTTTAATGCACTAACCCGTGCTAAGGAACAAATTTAAAAACCTATTTAGAGGCAAAAAAATTCACCCATGCCGGGATTCGAACCCGCAACCTCTGGCTATCCGTACCAGCGCTCTACCAATTGAGCCAATGGTTTTTAAATTTGTTCCTTAGCACGGGTTAGTGCATTAAAAATAAAAATAGTGTAAATATTTCTCTCTTTGTGTATCTACAGTATGAAGTAAAGTGGGTATTTTAATTACTTTTCTTCATACTGTACTAAAGAACACTACTTTTTAAAACGCTTATCGTGTTGTATAACTTTTGTAAATAATAATACTGGAACGACTTCAACTGTTGCTTTATTTGTACTGTTTATTTTACAATAATACAGAAAAGCTGGATAAAAACGGATAAGCAGGTGAAATAGTCAGTTCCAGTCAATGTGTGAGGTGGTAGGTAATGATGAAAAAGGAGGGAAGTCGAAAAATATGTGACGTAACTTAAATATTTGAGAATTGTAGATAGAAAAAGAAATATATAAATGGTTACACTATTTTTATTTTTGATGCTCAATTGGTAGAGCGCTGGCATGGATAGCCAGAGGTTGCGGGTTCGAATCCCGGCATGGGTGAAATTTTTTGCCTCTAAATAGGTTTTTAAATATATAAATGGTGTAAAGAGGTTTGCACCGTTACACGCTTATATAAACCAATAATACTTTCTTTTTTTTATCGAAACCCTAGCCTTGCTGCGGGTCTCAACTCGACTGACTCCTGAACAGAACGTAACGATTTCCTTTAAAATTATTCAAACTTGTTTGGACAGCTGCGCCGGCCAGCTTTTATAAAGAAGTATGGTTACAGTACACACACGTGTTGATTCAAATAAATAATCCATCTATTTATGTACTATCTACTTTTATATATCAGTGACATACCTACCTACATACATACATACATACATACATACATACATACATACATACATACATACATACATACATACATACATACATACATAGTAGGCAGAGACCAGGGACTGCCACTTGCCACGATCCTGACAGATCCCTTCGCTTCATCAACGTTCATAAGTCGTTGCATGCACGCACGCCGGTTCCGGGTACTTTTTATCTTTCCCTTTGCTAACACATCCCCTATCTAGTCGATGTATGTCCGCTTGGGACGACCCTTACCAACCCTTCACTTCAACTCACATTCGCAATATTTGTTTCGTCAATCTTTCTTCCTTCGTCCTCTCCACATGCCTAAACAAACGCAACATTTCTTTCTCAATTCTAGTCACATTGATATCAGTGACATTGTGAAATAAATGTGATAGTTAGATCAGATACCGGTTGATGGGCAGACGATGTTCGCACGATATTCTTCTGTGAACGCAGATGATTATGAAGAGAATTGACAACATTTCATATTTTACAACGCCCAAAACCATAAACACCGTGTCTTAATTTTGCCATCCTGATTACGAAGAAAATATTTAGAAAATTTATTATTGCTTAATTTTAGAGAAAATTGTGTGATGACGTCATACATACGGTGGAATGAGGAGATACCGTTGCCTAATATTAAAAATGTTATGACAGATGTCATTTTCAATTTCATTCAAATGTCTTGTCGGAGAAATTCCGTTTCGTTTCCTGAATTCCAATGGTTTTTAAGCACTTTTTAAAAAGTCGGCAAGGGTATAATTAAGCCGTATGTGTGACGTCAATTGGCGTTTACGTCCTTTTAGAATAAGACGAAATTCAAACAGAAAATTATGAATGAAAATCATCGAATTTCCGAAAATAAAAAAAATATGGGTCGTTGTATTTCGTACCTAGTTTCCTTTAAGACAGTAAAATACGTATAATAAAAAATTGAAATGTTGTCAACGTAGATATAGGTAGCCTAAGTGAGTGTATAGAAACTAAATAAAGTTCCAGGCCTGGCCGGTGTAAACGTATTATCTTAACCGGATTGCAGATAGCATATTGAAGGTTCGAGTTGGCGGCACAGACGAGCGGTTAAAAAACGCTTGATTACACTTAGCAAAAGTGTCCTTTTTTTACAATCATAAAAAAATTTTATCGGGCTCAGTGTTTTGCGAGAGGCCCGTGTCGAGCAGTGGACTGACACCGGCTGATTATGATGATAATGATTATGAGACAGAATGCCAGACGTAAAAGCAGCCATATTTTTTTTATTATTGATAACATTCTATTAAAAATTATGGCAATAAAATAAGTTTACAGATTGGATTTATATACTTGTAAAGTACACTTAGAAATTTTAAAAGTCAATGTTAATACCACATATTATTTAACTACATATTAATATATTAAATTGAATTAAAGAGACAAAATAAATAAATTACAAGTGTCTTTTAAAAAAATAAGAGTAATCTCACAAGTTGTTTAGTTAATTGGAAAGTCTATCTTTAACCTAATACAGGGAACAATTTCAAACGCTTAATATTTAAAGTTGTGAAGAGTGAAGTTTATGGGCGGGCAGCCCTTATTTATAAAATCACAATTCCTTAAAACATTACAAAAACGCCGACAAAAATTGTCTGTGTGGAGATTTAATAAGAAAAAAAACGGGACCACAGATTGGACGGAGACCGTTATAGTTTTAGCCGCTCCTTTTCAAGCGTTCTAACCGCCCGTTTATGACTGCTAGTCTAACTAGATTGTCGCCAGCGCCCGTGTAATACCGCATTAACTCGCACACGTACCCTTGGCTTCATTTAAACCCCTTCTTGTTCGATACTACACCTTACGGCGTAAGATATAAGAGCTAGTGTGAGGCAGGTGTATGGCTAAATATACCTTAGGAGGATTTTCTAATCTAGAGAGTCTAGGTGGAGAATGGGACTAGAGAGTACATTTGATTTTTTTTTTATTTAATGAGGTATCATAAGGGGTGGTGGTAGCGGAGCGGTGTAGCGCCGGCCTCTCAATCGGGAGGTCGTGGGTTCAAACCCCGGCATGTACCAATGACTTTGTTTTCTAAGTTATGTACATTTGTGAAATTATAGTAGCAATACCACTCGCCGACGGTGAAGGAAAACATCGTGAGGAAACCCTAGTGTCTGAAGTGTTAACATACCTCAGCGCTTGCTACGTATAATGGCCCAACTATGAGGCTAAGTGCGGAAATCTCAGGTCTAACTAACTAACTGAGGTATCATGAGCTTCTGAGCTGTTTACTTTAGCGTTTGAAACTGCCAAACCACGTTGGGGTCACGTGGTAATGAAATGGAATCAATTTATTTCAACGTAAAGAATTTACATTCTGTTTGCTGAATGTTAATGTGCCATGTTAAATGTAAGCACAGTGGTAATTAGCAAGTGATGTATTTTGTTATATTCTTTTTTTTAATGCACTAACCCGTGCTAAGGACAATTTTAAAAACCTATTTAGAGGCTAAAAACTCCACCCATGCCGGGATTCGAACCCGCGACCTCTGGCTATCCGTGCCAGCGCTCTTCCAACTGAGCAGAAAATTTCACTGGCATCAGTGAAATTTTGAACCTATTTGCAATACTCTCTGTATTACGTGATGTATTTGGTTTAAGATGACTTGAGAAAAGATGGTCAGAGTGGAGTTTCTTTTCCGCCGCCTTTTGCTCCATTACAATATGGCCCGAAGGCAGCGGCTTACATTTTACATTGAACATTGACATTCAGACAAAGAGTAAATTCTTCAAGTTGAAATAGAAGAATTTAATGGATTGATTTGATTAAGCCCAAACTCTCTTTTATAGAGAACGCCCGTGCCCTGCAGTGGGACGTATTACGACGTATCGACATCAACCCTTGTATGTCCCCACTGCTGGGGCACGGGTCTCTTCCTGCATCGCAGGAAGGTTAGGCCATACTCCACCACGAAGGCCAAGTCCGGGTTGGTGGAGGATTGTAAGACAGTGGCGGGCCTTACTGTCAGAGGTTATTAAGCCGCCCATAAGGCCTCTGACATGGCTTAACGACTGTCATTACATGACAGCCGGCACCAACGGCTTAACGTGCCTTGCGAAGCACGCAAGCGCTCGGAAAAAAATGCCACTAGCGGTATGCTCACCCATCCTGTACGACTAATGCAAGCTTCATAAAAAAATCACACGCTTAGTTCTTCCAAACACGTTCCAACTTAAAACGTGCATGAAAATGTAATCCCCTGTATTCTCGTTTAATATCGTAGTTTAAGACCGGTTTCAGCTTAAGCTGGGACTAAGCCCGGGTTTAATACAGCTCTGTTTAAGATTATGCTGGCGTTATTGGCTAGAAAATGACATTGGAACTAATCTGCAGTAATAGCTGAGATGGCTTGACCACACACAACGTCTCTATTATTTAAACTTTGTGCCTTCACCAAGAGATGAAACGTCAGAGGAAGTGATTGCAATGAAGCTTATACCGTGGTGGGTCGGGGTTCCAATCTCGGCATGTGCCAACGAATTTGTTTTTTAAGTTACTTACATCGCACCCTCAGAACGAAAGAGGCCTAAGTCAAAAAATAGTGAAATTGAGTTACAATCATAGAGTCATAAAAAGGTATGCCGTGGACGGAAGATTCGCTATGCTCTTTTTTTACAATAAGTGCCTTTGTTTTACTATTCATCGGATAGAGCATACCTTTTTATGTCTCTCTATGTTTGTTAGGTACTCAATTTTTTGAGAATTTTTTAAGTATTTAAACTATTTTTTGACTTAGGCCTCTTTCGTTCTGAGGTTTGTGAAGTTATAGTAGCCGTTTTAACCGATTTATAACTAAGCCCATACTTTCTCTCTCCCAGAGAAGGCCCGTGCCGTGTAGTGGCACGTTTATAGAAAATAAAGTAAAATAAAGGCGGAAGGAAGGCATGAAGGAAGAAAGGAAGGAACGAAAGGGTAGTGTTCGTTTCCATTCCCAAGATATTAATTGGCACAAGTTATTATTTATGTAAGTAAAATGTTAATACGGTCTCGTATACATAAAATGCTTGTACGTGCTTTAGAATTACCGTCAGACGCGTAAAAATACCCTATAAAAATGTACTGACCTTTGCCAACCTAAATCTTAAAAACGGGAAGAAACTCTACCCTTCCAGAGTCCGGCTTTTTCTTCTTCTTCTTCAGTCCTTTAACTGGTGGTTCACGGGAGCTTTCAATTCGAGCCAGCTAGTGTCGATCGACTTGGCCTCTTGGTCTATTGATCGTTTCCAGGTGAACCTTGACCGCCCCCTCTTTCGGTTGTCCAAGGGGAGTTTGTATGGAAGTGCATTTCTTTCTTTCTTCTTCTTCTTCTTCTTCATTTCCGGTCAGGCATCTCTTGTCGCGGCGTAGTGTATGCCCTATCTAGCGCCATTTTCTATCCAGGATTTCTAGATGTTCAATCTGATCTGAATTTGAAGCGCTCGCGACCTAGCGGTACCGAGTGATTGGAATCAATGACTTGGGTTAAGCAACAACAGGCGCGGTCAGGTACTGGATGGGTGACCATCTCGTGACTACCGCTAGTGGCATTTTTCCGAGCGCTTCCATGCTTCGCAAGGCACGTTATGCCGTTGGTGCTGACTGTCATGTAATGGCAGTCGTTAAGCCATGTCAGAGGCCTTGTGGGCGGCTTGATAACTTCTGACAGTAAGGCCCGCCATTGTCATACAATCCTCCACCAACCCGGACTTGGCCCCCGTGGTGGAGTATGGGCTAACCTTCTTGCGATGCAGGAAGAGACCCGTGCCCCACCAGTGGGGCATATAAAGGGTTGATATTGATTTTTAGATAAACTGGTATCTGATTGGTACACTTCCAGAGGTCCTGGTTCCGTGCTGACTCTTTGTGGCCGGAATATCTTCAGTATCTGTCTGAGATATTTGTTAGTAAATTCCTGGAGCCCGTGTGAGATATCTGAACGCACGAACCAGGATTCGCAACCGTATAAAAGAGTCCGGATTATATATATATATTTGAGGACGTATGTACTGGCTAACGGTGACCCTAAAATACGGGCGTCACTATAAATCTCCTCTAAATGTTTGAAATGGAACTAAAAGTTAGGGAAACTTCGCTTTTCAAGGCGCCCCCATGGCGCCAGCCACCCCGGGCGGGCTATGCGGATAAGAGAACATAATAAATTGAATTTTGTAAATTCAATGAGCGGTATATTTTTTTTTCTAATGTAAGCTAAATTACCCTGCAGGAACATAAGTACAGTCGACAGCTTCGATAGCAACCTTGTATGTCCCTACTGCTGGAACACGGGTCTCTTCCTGCATCGCTGGAAGGTTAGGTTATACTCCACCTTGGGGGCCAAGTCCGGGTTGGTGGAGTATTGTAAGACAGCGGCGGGCCTTACTCTCAAAAGTATGTAAGATAAAATCCCGGCAATAAATAGAATTAGCTCAAGAGCCGCGCAAGCCTGCGTGATGACGCTGAAGCTGGAAAAACTTGGCTTAAATGAAAATGCCCGTCTCTTAGTTATGACTCGGTTCTCCTACAGTACCCCTCCACCAACCCGGACTTGGCCCCCGTGGTGGAGTATGTCCTAACCTTACTGCGACGCAGGAAGCGACCCGTGCCCCAGCAGTGGGGATATACAAGGGTTGATATCGACGCTAGTTTGTTTTTTTTAAAACGGACTTTCCAAAATTTTTTCGGCACAAAGCAAGTCATTGTTGATTAGGTTAGGAGAGGCTGTATTATCTATCTATCTATCTATAATCAGCCCACATCAACCCACTGCTGGGCATAGGCCTCCTTTTTATTGCGCCATTCCTCACGGTCCTGTGCTAACCTGATCCATCTCTGACCCGCAACCTGTATTAATTATTAATTTTTTAAAACTAGACCACTCGTAAGAATATTTAGCAACTGTTTTTCTAAACTTTTTGTCTAGATTTATAAAATAATCAAGTTTCTAGATTCAATAAATATTTATGTTATGTTACAATATTTATAATTATAATAATTTTAGTTAGCGATAAGTTGTATGATGTACCTACAGTACTTAAAAACATACATATCGTCACTCCTGTATCCCAGCGGGGTAGGCAGAGACCAGGGACTGCCACGATCCTGACAGATCACTTTCGCTTCATCAACGTTCATAAGTCGTTGCTTGCACGCACGCCGGTTACGGGTACTTTTTATCTTCCCTTTTGCTAATACATCCCCTATTTGGTTGATGTATGTCCGCTTGGGACGTCCCTTACCAGCCCTTATACTCACATTCGCAGTATATATTTGTTTTGTACCTATAGTATTAAGTTTAATTGTTGTAATAGCTAGATTAAGCCATTTATGGTAGTGTAATGTATGTAAAATAACTATGTCGCAAAATAATAAAATAATCGCATTGGCGCACTAAATGTGCGCCAATGCGATTGTTGCAAATTGCAAACGTTATCCAATTAAATATTTACCTTCCAAATTCAAATTGTTGACATTTTCATTTCCAAGAAGAGAGCAAAAAGTTTCGATTCAACGAGTTTGGGACACAAAGCAGTTCCATACTCTGGTTTAAAACATCTTGCTTGTTTAGAGCGTAAGAGATATAGGTCAAGTCCTCAAGAGTGAATGAGAGGTTCGATATCTCAATAAAACGTGATACACATGTTTGATTGCATAGCAATAGCTTGTTTTGGGCCCTAACCTTAGGGATCACAATACGTAATTTCGAGCAGATGGAGTGAAAAATAAATAAATATATTTCTTCAATTAATAAATATATTGACGCGGCTTTCAGGTTAACCGGATTTCAGCGGATATAGGTTGTATTATTATTATTAAGTTTGGTCATAACTCGCGTTCAGGTTCATACCGGGCTCAAGCTCTCCGGGTTAAGCCTAAATGTAGATTTATAGAGAAACATTGCTTCGCCTCGCCATGAGTTAGGATTTGGGACTCTATTTCAGGAGTGAGTAAATTACTATTACATGGATTTACGTGGGGAATTTACTTTTAACTTCGGCAGAATTAAAATCGCCACTTCGCTATATTGGAAATCCCAGTGGAAAATTCTTTTGAAAACATTTTAAAGCTTACATGCTTGATTTACAAAAAACTGGGAGTTCCTAAGCCCTTGACGTAGGTGGTGGTTTAATGACAGTGAGAAATTTAGTTGTTCTACAATTTATTTATTTCTTTTTTTGATATTGTGTTGACATTTAAGTATTAATGCGTATCACATACAAACTTAATAGTACCAATAATTGTTGTTATTAAATCATTATTATATTATTATTAAATAATGAATCTATCAAGCCACGGGTAGACTTAAAAGTACGTATACATAGAAATTAAAATCTTTGTAAATAACCTGTTATTTTAAAGGAAATATTTACTGATTGATGATTTTGTTCAATACCTTTATGTCGTCTCCATTAGTGGAGATGCATAGGGAGAAGTAATAGAGAATTTATTTTGATCAGTACCTTTTTGTTGTCTCCATTAGTGGAAGGGCACAAAAAGAAGAAGATTTATTTTGATCAGTGCCTTCTTGTTGTCTCCATTAGCAGAAGGGCACAGAAAGAAGAAGAAGATTTATTTTACATTCTTTTTAATGCACTAACCCGTGCTAAGGACAATTTTAAAAACCTATTTAGAGGCTAAAAATTCCACCCATGCCGGGATTCGAACCCTGCTTGCGACCTCTGACTATCCGTGCCAGTGCTCTTTCCAACTGAGCTAATGGGCGACTCACCGGCATCTGTGAAATTTCGAACCTCTTAACAATATTCTCTGTATTACGCACAGGCAGCGACATCTGGCTGAAGTAATTTGCATCACTTGCAGCCCCGAGTACCTACTTTGCAGGTAGGTTTTTACATCGGATTGATATCGCTGTACCCACATGATTACACTCTTTTTAATGCACTAACCCGTGTAAAATTTATTTTGATCAGTGCTTTTTTGTTGTCTCCATTAGTGGAGAGGCACAGGAAGAAGAAGATTTATTTTGATGAGTACCTTTTTTATTGTCTCCATTTGTGCAAGGGCACAGAAAGAAGCAGAATATGATTTATTTTGATCAGTATCTTTTTGTTGTCTCCGTTAGTGGAGAAGAAAATTTATTTTGATGAGTAGGTACCTTATTTTGTCTCCATTTGTGCAAGGGCACAGGACGAAGTAGAAGATGATTTATTTTGATCAGTATCTTTTGGTTGTCTCCACTAATGGAGAGGCACAGGAAGAAGTAGATGATGATTTATTTTGATCAGTAGCCTTTTGCGTCTCCGTTAGTGGACAACGCAAGACACAAGGAGAAGATTTATTTTGATCAGTATCTTTTGGTTGTCTCCACTAATGGAGAGGCACAGGAAGAAGTAGATGATGATTTATTTTGATCAGTAGCCTTTTGCGTCTCCATTAGTGGACGACGCAAGACACAAGAAGAAGATTTATTTTGATCAGTATCTTTTTGTCGTCTCCATTAGTAGAAGGGCACAGGAAGAAAGAAGATTTGCTCAGTATCTTTTTATTGCCGACTGTATTTTGAATACTCCGAGAGGCATTCCTAATTTGTTCCGTTCGAGACTTGGCTGTTGACATATCAAACGACTGCGCGAAGCAGTTAAAAGCACTCGAGCGTGCTGTAACATGCACTTAACTGCTTAATGTCGCTTGCAGACGATTAGAAAGAAGAAAGAAGGTAAGAAAAACACATTAACTACAGCAACAGTTGCTGCTGCAAAAGGCAGCTGACTCAGCATACTGCCGAGGGTATTAATTATTCCCCAGCACTGATTTTCAGTCAGCGCCTGTCCCACGAGGGTTCCACGCGCGGCATATCATCATATTGTAATAATAATTTCATACTTAAATATAAGTAAAAAAAACAGTACATACACAGATAATAAAAACACTGTTAACTACCCTACATAAATATACAACGATGCGCAGTAGCTTGCGTCTATTCAAATATCAGTCACTTGGGCCATGTGCATCGAAACGAACGGTGGAGACTTCTTCAAGTTATCATTTTGGGCAAAACTTAGGGGACGAGTCTTGCCGACAGAAAAACAAAATAATGGCTCCGCAACATCGAAAATTAGCCTGGAGTTGCCAGTGTCGAAGTCTCGATACAAGTTAGCCCAAGACGCTGTGTAAATTATCTATTGTCCAACCTATAAATCTATCACAAATCGCAATTCGCAAATGCACACGTTTCCAACCATTTTTTGGTACATACAAATTCAAATACATACGGTACATTATATTCTTTTTAATGCACTAACCCGTGCTAAGGACAATTTTAAAAATCTATTTAGAGGCTAAAATTCCACCGATGTCGGGACTCGAACTCGCGACGTATACGCTCGGATGTGCGCTCTGAGTTTGCCCTGTCCCATCTTGTACTTATGTGAATTGTTCTTGTTTTCTATGTAGGTATGTATGAGTGGTATGCCTTAAAATAAATCCGCACTGAGGCCATTTATACAAATAGATGGATAGATAGCACACTTTATAGTACATGAAAAAGGAAATTATATAATATAATATGGAAAATTAAAACCATACATAACCTAAGAAAAAAAAACGTAACAACTAGAAAAGAAACAATTAGCGACCTTAATGCTAGGAGGCCTTTGTTTAGGTGACTTTAGAAGCTACAGGAAAAATAATTCACTAATACCTAATATGACATAATACTTTAAACCATTACCGATAACCTTAACATGGCCAAAAAGGAAATTACACAGATATTTCTTAACCTTCTCAACCACTGTACGGCGGTCTAGAGTGGGAATCGGTCCATTCACGACTCCGGCATGGTAATCAGACATGATACTGCTAGACCAAAAAGCAGTCTTATTATTCCTACGGGCTTAAATATCCTCTAAGCTTAATCCATAGGAGACGAGATCGATACGTGTTGAGCCAACTGGGGCCAATGTTTCTCGAGCGAAGTTACTTGAGGAAACAATGCGCTCAATCAAAAGCTTCTAACCGGCTTCCGTCCCACAGCGGCAGGAATTGACAATTGTTAGAGTAAAGAAGAAGTGACAGTTGAAGATACTCATACATTGAATATTATCAACTTCCCTGTCGAAGATATAATTTAATCTCAATTCCCCACGTCCACAGTAAGATAGTTGCATGTCCGAAGATGAATTGAAAATGAGTCGAATGTGAATCATGAACTTGTTCCAAATTGATAAGTTACTAGACTTGGTGGGTGAAAATTCATGAAAACGTAACATAGATGACAATGAGGTCTGGAATTAATTCCTGTACTGGATTTAAAGCCAATAAAATGTATGAGTTCTATGTATTATAATAATTATGTAAACTATGTTAATTAAGGACTTTGAAAGACAAAGTTTATAAGTTTAAAGGGGCTGTAAGTAATGCAATTTGCTTAAGTCAGATGTCGCTGCCTGTACGTAATACAGAGAATATTGTAAAGAGGTTCGAAATTTTACTGATGCCGTGAGTCGCCCATTGGCTCAATTGGTAGAGCGCTGGTACGGATAGCCAGAGGTTGCGGGTTTGAAT
The DNA here is from genome assembly GCA_934045075.1 of Yponomeuta sedellus. Classification (NCBI taxonomy): domain Eukaryota; kingdom Metazoa; phylum Arthropoda; class Insecta; order Lepidoptera; family Yponomeutidae; genus Yponomeuta; species Yponomeuta sedellus. The sequence continues at coordinate 14,529,005 of OW203744.1, read as the reverse complement.
ACCGGCATGGGTGAAATTTTTAGCCTCTAAATAGGTTTTTAAACAAAGTTTATAGTTTTTTTGTACATTTTTTCTCCAAAATTATCTAGATTTTGAAATGGACACCCAGTTTGAATCGGAACGTTAATTAAGCCGCAGTTTCTGCGCTACTTTGAATAAAACCTTTCCGTTTAATTTCATTTAATTTAATTCATATTGAACTGTAAAAGTGACGAGGTCGTACAACTGTTCAATTTATAAAAATAAATAATTATACTTATTTCTTAAACTTGAGTGAAAAAAGTGGTACAGTGTGAAATCTGATTTGCGTGTCAGGCTGAGTGAATCATTAATATTGACTAGACTAAACTATTGTGATGTTGATTATGGTGGTTGTATACTTGGCCGGACAAAGAGACTAATACAACGAGTGCAAAACGCATGCGCTCGATTTTGTTTTATAGTCCCACCTAGGTCCCATATCACTCCGTACTTGAATGCTGCAAAACTCCTGAACATGGAGGCTCGCCGTCGGCTCCACCTTGCTACGATGCTGTTCGGCGTAGTACGTAATAAAACTCCCTCGTACCTTTATAAAAAGGTCGAGTGGTCATCTCGCCAGCGTTACGTCCATAAAGATAGAATCCTGTACCTGCGCATAGAACAATGACTTTTCGTGGCAGTTTCAGGTATGCGGCATCCAAGTGCTGGAATGATCCTCCCCCAGTCCGTGAAGCTTCTAGTAGGTATGCCTTTGGGCGCAAGCTCAGGGCATATTTGCTTGAACAGCAGAGACAATCCCATCCTCTTCAGACTTCTCGCCGCTTCCGACGTGACTAGTGATCGCGTCATCACTCTGACTTATAATTATAACCTTCGTAACGCAGTTATATATAAGGTTTACACTTAGTATTACTATTATTATGTAAATTCTATTTATGTATGTATGTAATTAGTCATAGTTTTTTAATCCCGGTAATTGTATGTATATGTGTTTTTTTTTTTGTTTTTTTTTTTATATATCTATGTAATCTATATTTTTATTATCGGTGTATGTACTCGCTCTTTTTTATTTTTTTACTTATATTTAAGTATGACTTTATTATTACAATATTATGATGTGCCGCGCGTGGAACCCTCATGGGACAGGCGCTGACTGAAAATCAGTGCTGGGGAATAATACCCTCGGCAGTATGCTGAGTCAGCTGCCTATTGCAGCAGCAGAGACACACCGTGACCATTGTTTTGTAAATGTTTTGTTAATTACTTTGTTTTGTGGTGTCTCATAACTGTTGCTGTAATAAATGTGTTTTTCTTACACTATTTTTATTTTTAATGCACTAACCCGTGCTAAGGAACAAATTTAAAAACCTATTTAGAGGCTAAAAATTTCACCCATGCCGGGATTCGAACCCGCTACCTCTGGCTATCCGTACCAGCGCTCTACCAATTGAGCCAATGGGCGACTCACGGCATCAGTGAAATTTCGAACCTCTTTACAATATTCTCTGTATTACGTACAGGCAGCGACATCTGACTTAAGAGCGCTGCCGGGATTCGAACCCGCAACCTCTGGCTATCCGTACCAGCGCTCTTAAGTCAGATGTCGCTGCCTGTACGTAATACAGAGAATATTGTAAAGAGGTTCGAAATTTCACTGATGCCGTGAGTCGCCCATTGGCTCAATTGGTAGAGCGCTGGTACGGATAGCCAGAGGTTGCGGGTTCGAATCCCGGCATGGGTGAAATTTTTAGCCTCTAAATAGGTTTTTAAATGTGTTTTTCTTTCTTTCTTCTTTGAAATAGTGTAAACAGATTTTGACGGATTTGTAAAAAAGAAATGAAACAATAACAGTAAATAATATTGTAACTGAAATAACACATCGGGGCAAAAAATTTACATATTGTCATAACAAAACGTGAATACAATAAAAAATCAAATGTCAACAAAAGCGAAATAAAATAAACTAAAACACATTTGAACATGTCTCAATTTCAATGCGAAGTCGGCGAAACAGTTATTAAATAAATAAATATTCATGGACATATTACACAGATCTCCTTAGCCCCATACTAAGTACAACTAAATGACTTGTGCTACAGGTGCTAACTCGACGATAAATTTAATACAATAAATACACAGATAACATCCAAGACCCGAGACAAACTAGAAAAGTTCGTTTCCTAGTTTCACCCGGCCGGGGGTCGAACCCGAGACCTAATCTAAAGAATATATTTTTATTGATATTGACGTCGTTTTGGTTTCAAAATGGAGTGCCTTTAAAATGCGCAATTCTTAACATGTTAATTCGAAAACCTATTAAGAGGCTAAAAATTCCACCTATGCCGGGATTCGAACTCGCGACCTCTGGCTGTCCGTGCCAGCCCCTTCCAATTGAGCTAATTGGATTGTTAATTCGAGTTTTTATTTTTTGATAATTTTCTTATAAATTCGCTCTAACACCGCCTTTAGTAAAGCATTATGCTACACAGAAGTATGTAAGTATATCCAATCTAAGTAACACGTGAAAGTATTAGTATTATCTATCAAACAACATCAGTACAAAGCTTAAAGGCTGTAAAATGTTTTAAAGGGAAGAATAAACAAGGAAATTCACAAATCGTAAAAAATGTTGCGAAAAAAAAACTGCGCTTTCATAAATAACTCGCTAGTGACTAGATAGATAGATAGAACATTTATTTAACGGCACAATACTTTAAAACATAACATAGGCATACATGAACATCAAATATAACATAAAGGAAAAATATTACATGCATACAAGAAAAGAAAAAGGACAAATAGTACACGTTTTAAACATTGATTACATTTACATACGCTTAAAATAAATAAAACAGAACATCACAAACGTATACAAACATTTTTATATGGTCACGCTCAGGTTTAAAGTATTGAGCCACTAAAATGGTCGCAACTCAGCATGTGTTGTAGGAGCACCGGGGTGCTCCCACAACGCTGATATTCTGTCGCGGCCATACTGCGGTTAGTCGTGTTTGTTGAAAAAAAGAAGCAAAGAATTTTTAATTTGGAAAATGGGTGCCCAAATAACTCGAGTGCAAAATGTGTCTGTGTGTGTAGAGGTGTAGTGTAATGTCTGTAAAGTCAGTGAGTTGTGCAAAATATAACTGTGTAACCGGTGTGTTAACAAACTTATTAAATATATATATCGAAGTGAAGTGAAGTAGGACGCCATCTATTGGTCGCTCGTCACCGGGATTCCCCCGTGCTTAAAGGCTACCATTCTAGGTGCCTTTAAAAACTGCCAGATTGAAACCTACGAGGTTGGGAAAGCAGAAACTTTTAATTGGGGGTGGAAAGTTTCAGTGGATTTGCTTACAGTTCACTAACTCGACTCGGAGTATCAGTGTACCATTTTGTGACGTCACGAACTGGTGTAAAACATAGACATATACCTACTACACTAGTATACTAGAGGGGCCTATGTGGCTAGTATAACAACATAGATATTACAGGACAGGACATATTATACTCACGCCTGTATTCCAAGAGTGGGAGGGAGAGATCAGGGTATGCGATTTGCCACGATCCTATCAGATCTTCTGTGCTTCGCAAGGTAGGTTAAGTAGTTGGTGCCGGCTGCCGTCGACAGATGGCAGTTGTTAAGCCAAGTCAGAGGCCTTAGGGCGGCTTGAAAACGTCTGACAGTAAGACCAGCCACTATTCTTGCAAACCTCCACCAATCCGGACTTGCCCCCGTGGTGGAGTATGGCCTATACCTTTCTCAGGGTAGAGACCCTAAGGGACATAATGAGGAAGGACATAATGGGTTGATGATCTCATTCGCTTCGTCTAAATTCTTTAGTCGTTGCATTCACGCACACTCTCTATTTGAAAAACCTATTTAGACGCTAAAACCGCGCACGGATAGCCAGAGGTCGCGGGTTAGAATCCCGGCACAGGTGGAATTTTTAGCCTCTAAATAGGTTTTTGAAATTGTCAAGGGTTAGTGCATTAAAAATAAAAATAGTATAATCATGTGGGTACAGCGATATCATTCCGATGTAAAAACCTAACTGCAAAGTAGGCACTCGGGGCTGTAAGTGATGCAATTTACTTCAGCCAGATGTCGCTGCCTGTACGTAATACAGAGAATAGTGTAAAGAGGTTCGAAATTTCACTGATGCCGGTGAGTCGCCCATTAGCTCAGTTGGAAAGAGCGCTGGCACGGATAGCCAGAGGTCGCGGGTTCCAATCCCGGCATGGGTGGAATTTTCAGCCTCTAAATAGGTTTTTGAAATTGTCCTTAGCACGGGTTAGTGCATTAAAAATAAAAATAGTGTACTCTCTATTTGGTAGAAGTACTCTCCGCCTGGGATGTCCGTTGCCGTTAATATAATACAGCCTGTTAGCTTTCAGAATATACCTCGGCTACTATTAGTTGCTGTGTGGTGTCGGCCTAGAGAATAGCACCAACCCAATTCTTCCCGCGGGTGTCGTAAAAGGCGACTAATGGACACAACCCGGGGGGTGGGCAGCAGCGCCCCCTGCAGTACAATTCCAGCGAACTGCGATCCCCAACCCGCATGCCCAGCGTGGGGATTATGGGCATTACCCCCTGTGATAGCACAACATAGCGCTCTTTAGGGGAGGGCTATGCCGGGCAGTGGACTAGTATAGCCTGACGACGACTATTAGCTAAACCGATTATATTGCAATAAGGTAAGGTTTATTTTGTATTGCTATTTATAACTTTACATAACTTTTCAAAATAGTGAAGAAAAGTTTTATACAGAGCAGGAAGTAGTATTACACTCGTGTGCGGCGGCGAAACCCGAAGCCTACACTAGAATATACTGTATTCTAAAAGCTAACGTACTGTACCTTGACGGCCTCGCTGGCGCAGCGGTTTGGCACGCTGTCTGTAAATGCGAAGGTCGCAGGTTCAATCCCCGGCCGGGACAAACTAGGAAACGAACTTTTTTAGTTTTTGTCGGGTCTTGGATGTTATCCATGTATTAAATCTATCGTCGAGTTAGCACCTATAACACAAGTCATTTAGTTGTACTAGTGGAGCTAACGAGATCTTTTTTTTTATTTACGGTTCACAAAACTGAATGTTACACCTTAGACTTACAAAACAGCTCATATTATAAGAGGGCTTACAGTGATGTACATTCTACTAGATGTGAACACAACATGCAATTTGAGCGCAGAAGTACTAATTAAATTAAATACTATTTTTAATGGCTAAGTCCGTCTCCCACCCCATTCCAAGGTGTGACACCGACGTAGCAACCTAGAAACCTCAAACAAGATTCAACCAAAAAATGGCTACTTAGGTGTCCCCCCAGAAGTGGGCGGGAGCCAGCAAATAAATTTGGTATTAAAGTATCTGTGATGTAGTAAGAGATCTGTGTAATATGTCCAGGAATATTTGTTGTTATTTGTTATTTATTTATTATTATTATTACTTTACTTCAAATTTTCCATTCGTAAATCATAATTTCTTTTCCAACTCACTCAAAGCTCCAAGTAAAATCAACAATCTGGTTCATTACAATTCCCTCCGAAGAAAAGTTTCTTCTGGAAGTTTTCTGCATTGTTAGGAATTTCAACAGCCCGGCCATTTCGGGAGGAAGTTTGGTCATTAGTGAAGGTTATATTTATTTAAAAAAAAACAGTCAGAATTTCCTTTCATGATTCCGAACACAGTAAATGCTACGACTGAAAAATGGTACAAGGGTTTGCCAAATACTTACGTATTACACGTTTAAATAATTAACATATACCTAATATAATATTGTATCGTGTAAGCACCTACCTCGGCCTCGGTGGCGCAGCGGTTTAGCACGCCGACTGTAAAACGGAAGGTCTCGGGTTCGATCCCCGGCCCGGTCAAACTAGGAAAAGAACTTTTCTAGTTTGTCTCGGGTCTTGGATGTTATCTATGTATTAAATTTATCGTCGAGTTAGCACCTATAACACAAGTCATTTAGTTGTACTTAGTATAGTCATTCACGTATAGTCACGTCATTCATATTGGACCAGAGTGCTTAGTGCGAGTTTGACAGATCCAATCGAATAACTTTACTACCGCTTTAATCGAGCATTGAGTAGTGAGTATGAGTAAGTTAACCGTTCGAACTGGCAAAACGCTGTCACAGTACAACTCGCACTCGCGTTTATTCGTGTTTTGGCTGGTAAACGTGTTCACTTCTCAACGTAAACCATTACAACTTGCACTCAGCAATTTTAATTTCCATACTTGTCGCTAGGTGGCGCTTCCTCGATGCCATAGAAATATGAGTTTACGTTAACGCGATCGAGTAGTTAAAAAACTCGCACTGAGCACTCAGACGGATAGGCGAAAATTGCATCTAAATTAGTTCCATGCGACGGATACCGCACACGTGGTCGGCTAAAGCGGCTGAATAACTATGCATGAGAAATTTGTTACACTGGATTTTTCCTGTATGAACAAACAATATGAAAATAAATTACTGGAAACAAAAATCTCGACTCAACTTTGTTTCAGTTTACGTCTATACTTTATAGTAGGTAATAGTCTAAATAGATGAAATATGAAATAATTACATAATCGCAGCTTTTAACGCACCAACAATTCAGCGTGTATTTTCACACCAATGTTCATGACGGCCCCCGTCAAGAGACTGCCCAAATATACTGAAAGGGGATCCCTCGACAAATAACTTCTGATCAAACGTCCCATTTTCCGTGCCTCATCGTTTCTTAGTGGGCTATTCGGGGCACGTTTTAGGCCTGTTAATACCGCCCCCAGAGAGGCTCCGCAGTATAGAAAACCACAGCAGTTTCATACAGAAAAAGGAAAAGTAAATAAAGATTAACCGATTTAAACCCTTTGTAGTCCCCATTGCTGATGCACGAGTCTCTTCCTGCATCGCGGGAAGGTTAGGCCAAACTCCACGACGACGGGGGTTAAGTCCGGGTTAGTGGAGCATTGTAAGATAGTGGCGGGCCTTATTGTGAGAAGTTAACGAGTAGTCCATAAGGCCTCTGACATGGCTGTACGTCTGCCATTACATGACAGCCGGCACCGACGACTTAGCGGGCCTTGCGAAGCACATAAGCGCTCGGAAAAAATGTCACTGGTGGTTTTCACAAGAGCGTTACCCATCCAGTACCGAAGGCGCCTGATTTTGCTTAAATCAAGTGATTGATTCCAATCACTCGGTTCAACTAGGCCAAGAGGGCTTCTAGAGAGTTACGAAACTTTTCAATTTATTTTATTTTCTGGTGTATTTTGTTTCTAGTGATGGTGGTGAACATACATCGACCAAATAGGTGATGTATTAGCAAAGAGGAAGATTAAAAGTACCCGGAAAATGTACACGCACGCCGGCGCATGCAACAACTTATGAACGTTGATGAAACGAAGGTTGTTGTTTGTGCAGCTTCACATCGGCACAGGATGTCAGCATCTTCGGGCAGGATTCCCCATCTTTTTAGGTTATCTCTGGATGGAGCAACACCAGCGAGCAGTATGTAGCATCTTTATACTCTTATAAAAATCTTTATTTACATCTTTATACTCTTATATTTTTTATGTAGTATCTTTATACTCGTATAAAGATTTTATATAAAAATATATATATATAGAGATGTTGGTTGGCTTGGCTTGGTACGGCTGGTAAATTAACCTTCTGTGCATATTTTACTGACGTTTATTTAAGTGACGCCTCGAAGAAGCTATGAAATTGCCTCTCTACACCTTCCTATCGGCTGGGCGGGTAATTGCGAATGGCCTTTTTCAATGGAAATTATGTTTCATCGAGAGACTAACGTTTGTCACCGGCTTTTTCTGTTATTTCTATACTTCTTCATATAGGATTTTCTCTACTGTGTGCAAAACATTCTCTTTCTCTCTCGCACACACACATCCCCCCCAGACCCACCCACCCACACACACACCACACATACAAACACACACACACATACACAAACAAACATACACATATAAACGATCATAGTAATTTTTTTACAATATTTAGAAATGAACATAATAAATAACCAAATATATTATATTGGCCTTTTTTGCATCTACTTAATGGGATGATTTATACAGCGTCCAGTGGTATCTTCACTTACACTAGATGGGTGAGGGGACCACTCCGACGCTGTAGATAACCAAATGAAATACTGCAAAACTGTTAAGGCCACGAAACGGTAAAATGCCCTTGAGCTCAGAAATTTAATTGATTTGTAGAAAAAAAATTACATTTATTAGTTATTGAGAAACTTGACTGCACATAATAACATTTGCAATTAAACATGAAAAATAGGTGCAAATTTTACCGCTACATGGACATACCCTGAATAAGTAATCCAGGGTGTTCGCGCGAGAATCGACGCGACGTAATCATGAATCTGTGGTCACTCATTGTTCATTACTCTGGTTCCGGTGCCGTCGCTCGTGCCGCTCGCTTGCTACTAACTTATCAAGCCATCTGCATACACATTCGCAGGGTGACATACGCGCGTGATAAGTGCTCGAATTCTCGTGAAGTGATAGACATTTTGGTGACCAAGAAACTTTATCAGCTCAAAGAACAATATATTGACAATATTAGACTATAAGTGAAGAACAGTGCAGGAGTGTTCTCCGTGCGCTGGACGCATCAACTCATCCATCACCGCTCATCATCTGCCCAACAGCTAAAGCGAGCCATCATCCACCATCACCAAGTAAGTCCATTCACTTCACCTCCCATTCCGCTATCTCAACCAGCCCATCGTGAGGTAGATCTAGCCGACATTGGCTAACTACCACAGGGTATGTCCATGCAGCGGTAAAATCGCCTCGACCTCGGAAATGAGGGATTTTCTTTTTATTGTTTTTAAATTATTCTCTAGTCGCTGGATAGATGGCGTTGAAGTTGGTAAGTTACTGCGAGGTACGGAAAACCACATTTTTGAGATCATAAAACGAAACTTACATTATGTAATATTTGTCACTTACATCACATGTTGAAATAAAATTACAAGGAAAAGAAAACAAAATAAAACTTTCGTAAGCACAACACATTGTAGACTTTTAGTCCGGATTTACTAACGGGTGTTCTTATATCGGAAAAATCCGACCAGGTGAGTGTGAGACGAGCAACCGACGACGCGAGCTCCGTCTCTGCTCACCATGATTAAGCTCTGCGAATCGGAGCGAAATCTGGTCGGACTTTTCCGATATAACAACACCCGTAAGTAAATCCGGACTAAAAGTCTACAAAACAAAATAACAATATTTGGTCGATCAGTGTTTATCAATCAATCTCATTTTTTATAAGAAAAGTTGACTGCACACAACGCTGGTCGTTGCATCTAATCAGATGATTTATGTAGAGTCCAGTGGCACCTTCTATCACACTAGATGGGTGAAGGAATCACTTGGACGCTGCATTGCACTGCACAAATACCATTAAATATCTGCAATTTCTTGTGACTATTTTTTCCGAGCGCTTTCGTGCTTCGCAAGGCACGTTAAGCCGTCGGTGCCGGTTGTAACGGGATAACAGTCGTTAAGCCATGTCGGAGGCCTTATGGGTGGCTTTGTTAACTTTTGACATATGTACGTAATACAGAGAGTATTATACTATTTTTATTTTTAATTCACTAACCCGTGCTAAGGACAAATTTAAAAACCTATTTAGAGGCTAATACAGAGAGTATTGTAAAGAGGTTCGAAATTTCACTGATACCAGGTAGTCGCCCATTAGCTCAGTTAGGAGAGCGCTGGCAGGTTAGCTAGAGGTCGCGGGTTCTAGTCCCGGTATGGCCCGTTCACGTCCTACAATCGTCCGCCAACCCGGACTTGGCCCCCGTAGCGGAGTATGGTCTAACCTTCTTGTAGACCCGTGCCCCAGCAATCATCATCATCATAATGATGATTGCTGGGGCACAAAAGAGCGATCTCGATAAAGAAAATTATGTTGCGACAGACAGACTGCCTCTCACTTTTCTCGTTAGTAAGCAAGGATACTTAGTAGCTATTGAAAATCGGCCGGGCTTTAGTACTTCAATAGAATAATGGTACTTAGCTGACAACGCTTGAAGTGGCTTTAAATGGGGCCGAAATTAAACTAGGCTCTCGAATGTGAAGAGACTGTGAAGTGGCGAGTTGGAAATTGTTTTTTTGTGAAAAAGTGGTTTGGACATTGGACTCGGAACCCCAGCCGGAAGCCTCGGACTCGATACCCAGGTTCGACACCCAGCGTGGGCATTTATCAATGACTTTGTTTTCTAAGTTATGTAGATTTGTGAAGTAATACTAGCAGTACCACTCGCCGACTGTGAATGAAAATGTCGTGAGGAAACCTGAAACCGGGCAAACGTGGTTAATAAGCCTATACTCTCTCTCTGAGAGAAGCTCTGTGCCCCGCAGTGGGACGTTTAGAGGCTACATAAAATATGTGGGTTAGATATTGAATTTAAAAACCCAATTAGAGGCTAAAAATTCCACCCATGCCGGGACTCGAACTCGCGACCTCCGGCCATCAGTGCCAGCGCTCTTTCCAACCGAGCTAATGGGCGACTCACCGGCATCAGTGAAATTTCGAACCTCTTTACACCATTCTCTGTATTACGTACATATATTGATTTCCTGATTTTCGTCGAAACGACAAAAAACACCTGCCTCTAAGATTTCCAAACAAATCAACAAAGAAAAGCAAACACAGACCCTAATGCCTAAGAACAAAGAAAAAATTTATAAAGACAAAGAAACACAAACTGAACTAATGAGTTTAGATAAAGAAATACCAGATAAATTACCAAGCCCCGAGAAAGCCAACCTAAGGACTACAAAAAAACGAACAGAAACAAAGAAGACAAAAACTTGCGAAGACGGTCGTCAAGATACAATACAAAATGTTAAAACACAGTCAGCAAAAAAAATACAAAACTCGAACCAACCACAAAAACACAAAATATGCATATTGAGCAGTAACACAACAAATAAAGTGCTTCAAATCATTGAGAACACAATGACAGGATATGCCATCTACCATCATCTAACACCTGGATCAGGAATAGTTTCCTTGCTCGAAAATGTTGAAGCAAATGTTAAAGAACTCACGCTAAATGACTTTTGTGTTATCATGATCGGCGAAGAGGATTTCGTAACATCAAACAATTATATTGATATAATCTTTGACATAAGGGAAAAATTACAAAACTTAAAGCACACCAACGTAATATTATGCGTTCCGACCTTCAAATGTGGCTCATATGCTAACGTCTTCAATTGGAGGATAGAAACTTTCAACAGTCTCCTGTATCTAGACATAGAAGAACACAAACACGTGAACGTGCTGGATTCGAACCTGAACTTAGCCTACGACAATAGCATGTTCTACACCAGGAGTGGTAAACTAAACAACCGAGGGATGCAAACAGTTTGCCAAGATTTACTTAAAATGATGCAGGATATAAAAAATTATGAAGCCAATAATATACTACGTGATGATGACTATGAATGCAACATAAATAATAAACAAAGAAACAGCGATACTGAAATGTTTTTTCGTGACTAAAAAGAACATGCACATAATGCACCAAAACATAGCCGGTCTGATCAACAAATCCCATCTTCTGTCGGTTAGCCTACAAGAATTGCACGAAAATAATAAGCACATCGATATATTATGCCTAACTGAGCATTTTATGATGTCCGGGCATGAATCTTTTCTCACAATACCGGACTTCCATATAGCTGATTGCTACTTTCGACCAAATAGTAAAAGAGGAGGTACCTGCATCCTAGTGAGAAGACCGGACGAATGGAAAGAGCTAAAAAACATAGAAAATATGTCCGTTGACTCTGTTTTTGAATGCTGTGCCATAGAGTCAACCAGTAACAACATAATAATTGTATGCATATACAGAGTACCAAAAATCAAGAATTTACAATCATTTTTTGATAAATTAGAACAGTTACTAAGCGTGGTTAGCAATAGTGGTAAGAAAAATATTATTATTACAGGTGACTTCAATATTGACATCTTAAAATCTAATTCTGTGTCCAATGAATTTAAATGTTTGTTATTAAATTTTAATTTTAAATTAAGCATAAGGCAACCTACCATACTCGAATCTATGACTTGCATTGACAATATTATTCACAACTTTAAGAAAAACTATCAAGGCGAAGTAGTAGAATTAGCACTGTCAGATCATACAGCACAGATTCTTAAATGTCCAATAAAAATGTCGTACAACCTGGAGAGTTGGCAAATTAAACAACGGGACTATTCAGCGGAAAATATTGATACTTTTGTGAAGAGCATTACATGTTATCCATTTTCAGACATTTATGAAACACGAGATCCTAATGAGGCCTATAATAAATTTATCGAATAATTTACTTTGCTATACAGTCTATGTTTTCCAAACGTAAATATAAAATGTAAAGCCAGAAAAAAGCCAAAATGGATATCGCGAGGAATCAAAATCTGTAGCAAACGGAAAAGAAACCTTCTCTGGGCATACAGATTAAATCCTACTCCTTCAAATAAAAAGGTTCTCAAATCATACTCAAGTAGACTTAAAAAAATAATTACACTTACCAAACGAGCTCAAAACGACTTTCACATAAAATACTCTGACAATAAAAGTAAAGCGACATGGAATATTATTAATGACATAAAATATAAAATACCTAGAGCATCAATACCGGCACTTGAAATTAATAATATATTAATAAGAGACCCGCAAGAAATTGCTAACTTATTCAATGATTACTTTGTGGACAGAATTCAGCCACTAAATGATATGAAACACAAAAATGACTGCATAGATAATCATGCGAACTCAATATTCATGACCCCTAGCACTCCGTATGACATAGCCAAGATAATAAAATCATTAAAAAACACAAATAGTGTTGGTTATGACGACATCAATACCAAAATAATAAAATCAGTTGGTCCTCAAATATGCGAGCATCTTTGTTATATTTTAAACTTATGCATAGAAAAAGGTATATATCCAGATAATCTTAAATTGACCGTCATTAAACCACTATTCAAAAAAACGAACAAACTGAAAATGGAATTCTATCGTCCAATTGCCCTCATTCCCATTTTCACAAAAGTATTTGAAAAATATATCAATAATTCAATCTATACCTACCTAGAAAAATATAAGGTACTTTGCAAGGAACAGAAAGGCTTTAGGAAATGCATGTCCATTAACCGGGCTATATACGAATTCGTAGAAGGCATCATCACAAAAGTTGACAAAAGAGAGCCCATATGTGCCATATTTATGGATATGACACAAGCTTTCGATTATGTTGATCATAACTTGCTTCTTATGAAACTATATAAATATGGTATTCACGGAAACGTGCTCAATCTTATAAAATCCTATCTGGAGAATAGAACTCAATATACAAAAGTTTCAAAAATTAACATTAAAGAAAAAAAAGAAGAGATATTCACATCGGACATTAGAAAAGTAAAATTTGGGGTACCACAAAAAGCGTCCTAGGGCCTCTTCTCTTCTTAGTATACATAAATGACTTACCACAAGTGAGCAATTTAAATTACAAAAACGATGCATCAGAGCCATGTTTGGCCTTCAACAACAAGATACCTGTAAGCCTTTCTTCATTAAATACAGGATTCTGACTTTGCCTGCGATGTACATATTAGAAACATGCCTTTTTGTAAAAGCAAATGAAGATCTATTCCATAAAGCTAGAGATAATAATAAGCGAACCCAAAGAGATCCCACTAGAATAATAAAAAGCAAGTCAAACACGGCACTAAAGACGAAAAGCGTTTGTCACATGGCTCCTACTTTATATAATAAACTGCCTTCAGCATGGAGGGAACTCCCCATTGACAAATTTAAATTTAAGTTAAAGAATTTACTTTTAGCGAAACCTTATTATAGTGTCTTCGAATATTTAAATGAAAAATTTTGACAATGTCTACTTATTTATTATAATTAATATTATTTTTCTATTAATTAATATTATTGACTTGCAATTTTGTTAATAACTATAAATGTCACCTATTATTTTAAGTTTTTTTTATTATTTGTACGCCTTATTGGCTAAACATAGCGCACATTTTGTATTTACAAGACCATGCATGTATTGTACACCTATGTTTGACAAATAAAGTATCTGAATCTTGTGAAGTGGTGAATGGGAATTGATTTAGTTGATAAAGATAGGTACTTTTTTCTTATGTAAGATCTAGGAAGAAGAACGTAAGTAGTTATTTATTAAAAGGGTCTTATATAGGGTGTCCCACGGCTATGCCACATGGAGGGAAAGTAAGATAGAAGACATTATTTAACCTGTAAATTACTATTAAGTAGCAATTAGCACACCCACTTATTACTGGGAAAATCGCGGGAAAACAGTGGCGTTTCCCGTGATTCACTAAAACTATGATAACTTTTCTTATCAAAGGTTTAATTAAAAGAACTAGAAAAAGTGTATCAAAAAGCAGTTTTAAGTTGAGTGCAAAGTTTTGCATAAAATTTGAAACTCGGAAAACCTTCGAGATATTTTGGATGAATTTATTCACTTTTTCGTGTATTTCACTTGAAAATGGTATGATTACGATGGTATTATAAGTAATGTATAAGATACTTACAGTTTTCCGTTGGAATTCCGCTTGAAATGGTTAAAATTTCACTAAAAACCTGACCTCACTCAGAGTCGCTGACGCACAATGACACATGACGACTTTGAAACTTTTTTTTTTTCGGCATTTTTTACTCTGTGCAACTTTTGGGGTACATTCAGAAATGACGTTTAGGTTTTAGCCTGTCTAACGATAACAAATATGTAAGCCATCGACAAACAGAAATGTATTTAGACGCGCAAAGATGCGCGCGGTTCTGTGGCGTGCCGATCTCAAAAAAACAATCTTTCAAAAACAATCTAAACTGCATTCATGTTTTTGAAATTAAAATAATGTCTTTTTTCAGTAAAATGTTCCATCTACAATATTAAAGGTACTTTCCCTCCATGTGATATAGCCGTGGGACACCCTGTATATAATCGCGATTATTTATTAGGTTAAACGGTAATTAAGGTAAATACGATTAGAATAGAGAACTAAAGAACTCTTTTAAAAACCTATTTAGAGGCTAAAAATTCCACCCATGCCCGGACTCAAACTCGCGACCTCTGGCTAACCGTGCCAGCGCTTAGCCAGACCTGAGCCAATGGGCATCAGTGAAACTTCGAACCTCTTTACAATACTCTCTGTATTACGTACAGGCAGAACTTTGCCGAGCATTCTTCTTAGCGTGTTGATGGCGAGCCATCGTGATAAAAGGATTCGCCAATCAGCGTAAGGGACTCGCTGGTCGTTGCCCAGGGTACGCCAAACGTACAGGCTTAATGAGTAAACCGTTCGGGGAGGCTCCTTTCTTGCACCCCATTGGCATATAATCGACATCGTTATCAACCCTTGTATGTCCCCACTGCTGGGGCACGGGTCTCTTCCTGCATCGCAGGAAGGTTAGGCCGTACTCCACCACGGGGGCCAAGTCCGGGTTGGTGAAGGATTGTAAGACAGTGGCGGGCCTTAATGTCAGAAGTTATCAAGCCGCCCATAAGTCCTCTGACATGGCTTAGCGACTTCCATTATATGACAGCCGGCACCAACGGCTTAACGTGCCTTGCGAAGCACGGAATCGCTCGGAAAAATGCCACTAGCGTTGGTCATAGGATGTAGTCACGGGACGCTCACCCATCCTGTACCTGACCGCGCCTGTTGTTGTTTAACCAAGTGATTGATTCCAATCACTCGGTTCGCCTAGGCCACGAGCGCTTCAGAATAGTCGACATACCATTTTTATAATACGTTCGTTGCCCATCTTACAGTTACTTATTTCGTTTACTTAACTTAATTTCAGCTTGCAACCTATCGTTTCCGGCACATAATCTGTCGAACGTACGGCCAGTATATCCAGATCGGTTACCTTGCTCACCAACTACCTTAAGTCAAGGTAACAAGGGTCATTTTCGCGAAGAAAAAGTGTTGGTAGTCTGGTGGGTGGGAGTGCCTTCGGAGTTGGCTGACTGCCAGTGAGGTTTGCGCTTTCGGAAATGAATTTTAAAATCCTTGTTGAGAGGTTTTGAGGGTTGTGCAACAGATTGGTTAGATAGGTTAGTGATGTATATATATAATTTGCTGTAGTTATTGGTATACATGACATGTTGTAGTAATGTGAACATGATTTAATCTTCATCATCAACCCGTTACGTCCCAACCGAGGGGCACCGAGGGGCACGGGAGGTATAGGCCATACTCCACCACGGGAGCCAAGTCTGGATTGGTGAAGGCTAGCTAGACTAGTAGCTGGTCTTACTGTCAGAAGTTATCAAGCCACACATATGGCCGCAGTGGAAGCACTGTCTTACAATCCTCCACCAACCCGGACTTAGCCCCTGTGCCACGTGCCCTGTGTACGGCCTAACCTTCCTACGATGCTGGAATAGACCCGTGCCCCAGCAGTGGGGAAATAGAACAGGTTTATCAGATGTCATTGAAACAAAGAGAAAATCTGCCAACAACCTTAGATCATCTATTTGGTGACAATTCCTTATATACTCGTATATAAACTTACACTATGTTCTTACGTAGTCTCAGATTCACTGTAACCTAATTCAACCTTTATAAATCGCCTACCAAACGAGCCGAATGCCTATTGATTCCCGGGATACCTTTTACAAGATTTTACCATCTTCCAGTCTAGCAGAGCGTGTCAAATTAGGATTCTTTTAAAATCGCAATATACAAATTTCTTACTGGAATTCTTGAGATAAAGGTCAAAGCTTTTATTTATTAACGGTAGGGGAATTTAACAGTAGATAGTAGGCTTCTAACTTTGAGGGAAAATATCGTGAGTGAACCTGAAAGAGCTCGTGGGCTAGCGGAACCAAGTAAGTGGAATCAATCACTTGAGTTAAGCAACAACAGGCGCAATCAGGTGCAGGATGGGTGACAGTCCCGTGACTACCGCTAGTGGCATTTTTCCGAGCGCTTTCGTGCTTCGCAAGGCACGTTAAGCCGTTGGGGCGGCTGTCATGTAATGGCAGTCGTTAAGCCATATCAGAGGCCTTATGGGCGGCTTGATAACTTCTAACAGTAAGGCCCGCCACTGTCTTACAACTCTCCACCAACCCGGACTTGACCCCCGTGGTGGAGTATGGCCTAACCTTTCTGAGATGCAGGAAGAGACCCGTGCCTCAGCAGTGGGGACATACAAGGGTTGAGATCGAACCTGAGTGTCTGAAGTGTTTAAATGCCTCAACACTTGAAATTACAAACCCGCGTTGGGCACGCGTGGTAATTAAGCCCATACTTTCTCTCTGAGAGTGTGAGCCGTTTAAAGGATACATAAAAAAATAGTATTCTACACGATAGTAACGAAAGTCCACAGAGGGCACTCGTGGTGATTAAGCCCCTTTCCATTTTCTCCCCTTCTCTGTGAGAAGGCAAGGGAAAAAAATCTGTACACTTTATTAATGCTTTCATGACAAAATAGTCTTTCAAATTATGTAATTGGAGTCGACGGAAATCGTCAGTTTTTTTTGTTCCACTGGTATTTGTATCTTCTTCTTCAGGCTATATTTAATCGTCAGGCTATATTAGTCCACAGCTCGACATAGCCCTCCTCTAAAGAGCGCCCTGTCTTCAGCTTGCCGCATCCAGCATCTGCCTGTAGTTTTTCGCAGATCGTCATCCCACCTAGTCGGAGGGCGTCCTACACTACGTTTGCCGAGGCGCGGTCTCCACTCAAGAATATTCTATCATACCTATTCGATAGGATCCGAGGTATACTTTGTATCGTTCCTTTTCCTTTGGCTAAGATCTTGTGAGGAATTTCAGCCTGTAGAGCTGTGTAAACAGACTCGGCTAGAGAGAGGTCTTAAATAAACACGGTGGATTTCGTTAGTAGGTAACTCGAGCCCGGAATGCTTTGTTAGCATAAACATACACCTTTAAAGTTCCCTGGGCCGAGTAGGCTGCTCAATGTACCAAGCATGTATGTTTTATTAATATAAAACAGAACACGTTACGTATGTTATAATAAGGACTCTCAAAATCAATTGCTTGGATTGACTGTGGGAGCAGTCTCGTGTACAATAGTTTGCTGCAGTTAATAAAACAAATAAACTGGTTACAGAACACGCCTACGGTTCTACTCTTATTTTAAGGAGCATATTCACGTTCCACGGGTCTTCTCTCAGAGAGAGAGAGAGAGAGTGTAACGGTGCAAACCTCTTTACACCATTCTTTATATTTCTTTTTCTATCTATCATTTTCAAATATTTAAATTATCTCACACATTTCGAAATTTCCCTCATTTTCATCATTACAACTTTACTTATCTACTAGATCTGACTGTTTTACATGCTTTACCGTTTTTATCCAGTTTTTCTGTTTTATTATAAAATAACAATACCCAACTGCAAATAAAGCAACAGTTCAAGTCGTTCCAGTTTCTATTATTTATAAAAGTTATACAACATTTCAAGAGTATGGCCTTAATTAACATAACATAACATTTACATACAAGCACATACATTGCTTCTGGCCCCACACTAGGATACCCTGTGTCGTGGGAACCAGAAACGACGACATCACAAACATACCTCACGGATTGGCTATTTAAAGCGCTCAGGTATGTAAAATTGTTATTATTTATTTATTTCCTCAAAAGATGATATACGAAAAAACACACACATATACCACACCGCTACTGTAGAATTCACTATTGTAATTAAATAAATATCACTGGCTCGCCCGCGCACACTTCGTCCTTGTTACCGCCGCCATGCAACAACCACAGAGTAACTTGTCACAGACTACTCAATGTTGCCATCCTTACTCCCGGCCGGTTCACCTGACTGATGTGCGCTCGAGACAGTGTACCTACATACACTACATCCCTTCCTTATAGAAATGATTAAAGTCTTTTGTTTCAAAACAAAGTATCTTTTATTTCTTAAGTAGGTAACATCAGGTCATATAAAATCAAAGTGAGTATGAATTATTTATATGTAAGTATTCTAATTATTAACTCTTACATCGGCATCACAATAAGTTTTTTTGTTTATAAGGAAATTAACTTTTATTTCTTAAGTTACATCAGGTCAAACAACATCAATATAATATGTATTATTTTCATTTAAGTATTTTAATTATTATCTCCTACATAATCATCATTATCATCGCTGTCGTTGTTCCCGCTTGTACGTATAGTCTCCCACCTATCCCCTTCTATTCTTTTTAAATGGATCTTGTGCCTCCGATAAGTTTGCCCCGTCTCATCATTTTTGACAACTGTGTCGCCATCCTGTGATTTTTCGACAGTATGTGTCGTTGGTTTAAAGTTCGAATCTAATTTGTTGCTCTTGTCCATGTTCTTTATGTACACCTTTTCTCCTGGAATAAAATGCTGTTCGTTGGATTTCCTCTTTCTGTCCGCATATTCTTTACCATTCTGTTTCTGCTGAGTATCCCTATCTCTGACTTCTGAATCCTCCAGTCTCTCGTTTATTCCTATCACTGATGGAATCTTGTCCCTGTACTGTCTCTTGTAAAATAGCTCTGATGGTGATTTTCCAGTAACCGAGTGGGGAGTGCTGTTGTACATCATTAGGTATTCCAAAAGGCTTTCTTTCCAGTCCCTCTGTTCGACTTGGCTGATCCTTAATCTTTTAAGAATGTCCCTATTCTGACGTTCTACTTCGCCATTTTGTTGTGGCCAATATGGAATCGTATGAAAAAGTTTAATATTGCACTCGCGGCAGTAGGTTTTGAACTCTGTGCTAACAAACTGTTTTCCATTATCTGCTGTCAGAGAGACGGGATAACCCAGTCTGCTGAAAATTCCTTTGAGTATAGCTATTATGGCATTGCTTGTGATGGTTTTACACATTTCGACCTCTTTGTACCTGCTGTAATAGTC
Source organism: Yponomeuta sedellus (assembly GCA_934045075.1). Classification (NCBI taxonomy): domain Eukaryota; kingdom Metazoa; phylum Arthropoda; class Insecta; order Lepidoptera; family Yponomeutidae; genus Yponomeuta; species Yponomeuta sedellus. The sequence continues at coordinate 14,509,064 of OW203744.1, read as the reverse complement.
TACTATAACGAAAAGATGATCGCGGCTTGGTAGTGGGCCAAGTAAATCAATCGCTACGTCTACCCATGGAGCACTGGGGAGATCTCTCCGTTTCATGGGATTCGGCGGATCAGGTGCACCCACTAAAGTACACGCCCTACACGACTTCACTAGATGTTCAGCATCTTTGTCAATGCGTGGCCACCAAACTTTACTTCTCAGACGGCCTTTCATTGCCACTATACCGGGATGTCCCTCATGTGCGGCATCTAAAACAGCTTTACGAAGTGGTTGTGGAATGACAATTCGACTACCTCTCAGTAATACGTTGTCGTAAAAGCATAGCTCATTTTGAAAAACCTTGAACACTTTCGCCGTGTCATCCCAGCTATTTTCATAAATGCCCTTCTTTACGCTATTAATTTCTTTGTCAGCTTCAGAGTATTTCACGATGTCATGCATCGGAATGGCAAGCGGCCTAGCGTTTTGGACTATCTGATGTACATGTGAATCATTTTGCACCTGTGCAGTGGTTAATTGCTTACATAATCGAGATAGTGGGTCGGCGATGTTCTTCTTGCCTGGTTGATAGATAATCTTGTACCGGTATGACTGTAATCTTAAAACCCATCTTTCGATGCGTGCACAGGGCTTTGATCTTGTAGCGAATATGAACTCTAAAGGCTTGTGATCAGTAACGAGTTCAAATTGTTTGCCAAACAGAAACATATTAAAATGTTCGACTGCCCACACCAAAGCCAGAGCCTCTTTTTCCGTCTGGCTATATCTGCGCTCACAATCGCTCAATGTCTTATTGCCATATGCAATTATTCTGGAGCCTTTTTCATCTATTTGAACCAACACAGCTCCTAGTCCAACTGGGCTTGCGTCCGCGATGACTTGTGTCCGATCTTGGACGTTGTAGTAGCCTAACGTGTCAATGTTTGTCAAGATGTCTTTTAACTGCGTAAAAGCATCGTCTTGCTGTTTAGTCCAAAATTTACGCAAACACGTGTTCTTTCCCAACTTTTTCCTCAGAAGTTCTTTCAGTGGCTCTGTGACTGTTGCCAGGTTGGGTATCCATTTACCAACATAGGTTACTAATCCCAGGAAACTTTGTAGTTCTTCGGGGGTAGCGGGACATCTAAATTTTTGTATGCTGTCTATGTATTTTTCCAAAGGCTTCACCCCTTCTGGTGTGAGCTCGTGGCCAAGGAAATGAATCTTCATTACCTTGTAAATACATTTGTCTTTGTTCAACAACACATCATTCTCTTCCAGCACCTGTTGTAGTTTCCTAAAGTTTTTGTCATGTTCTTCCTCATCTTTACCATATGCCAGTATATCATCGATAAAATTGATCACTCCATCACAACCCAACAACATCTTCTCCATGATCTTCTGAAATATTTCTGGGGCGCAAGTGATACCAAACATCAGTCTTTTGTATCGATACAATCCTTTTGTCGTGATAAACGTCGTTATGTATCGGGAATCATCACGGATCTCAACCTGATGGAATGCGTTTTTGATATCAAGTTTGCTAAAATACTTAGCCTGTCGTATTTTTGGTAAGAGATGATCCATGCATGGTAGTGGATGATTCTCGCGCAATATAGCTGCATTTGCACATCGCATATCTATGCAGAGTCTTAATTCTCCATTATCTTTTAGAATTGGAACAATGGGTGAAACCCAACTGGAAGGCTTGTCAACTTTTTCAATAATATCCAGGTCCAGAAGCTCTTTTAGTTTTGTTTCTACCTTTGATTCTAACGGAATCGGTATTCTTCGGTATGGTTGTGAGATTGGCTTTACTTCGGTGTTAATGGGGATCTCTACCAGGATACCCTTGAATTTAGGAAATGCTGTACTTTGCATCTGATTTACGTAAACACCTATTCTCAAAACTCCTAATTTTATTGCTGAAGTTTTGCCTAGTAGGTCTTTTGTTCCTCCATTAATCACGTAAAAAATGGCCTGTTCCTTGGATCCGTTTGACATTTCGATCATCGCCTCAAAAGAGCCTTTTACGTCTAGTGGGACTTTACTGCCATATGGTACAAATGTTTTATCAGATCCTTTTGTTTGGTTTGTTACTTCAATTCTTTGTTCCTTTAGACGCTCCCATGTTTTGTCAGTTATCAGGTTATGTTTACAACCGGAATCTATTAACATGTTTGTTTTTACTCCTCCTATTTTGCAGTCAATTGTTGCGTCATCGTCGATATGGAAAACGTAGTCTATTTCTTCGTTTTCGATGAAATCAACCTCTCTATTCTTTTTAGGCTTCTTTATTTTTTCAGAGTAATTGCTTGGATTTCCCGAATTAAACTTTCTTTTTATTGGATTTGTGGTTTTACAGCATCGTATGAAGTGTCCAACGCCACCACATCTGTGGCATTTTTTGTCTTTTGCGGGACAAGTTGCCTCATCAGAATGATGTCTGCTGCTCTTACATCTTCCACATAACTTCTTGTCATCGTAACGTTTTTGTCGAGGTCCGTTGTAAATCATTTTCTTTGATGTATGTGTTAATGCATTTATGTCATTTTGTTTATTCTTGCTAGAGTACTCTTCCATTTGATTGTTCACCGCTTCTAGTGTGTTTGCTTCAAGAATGATTTGGTCCAAAGTCACCGCATCGCCCATCGTTAGTATTTTTTTCCGCAGCTCTATCATGTGACATTTTTCTGTAATCTGGTCTATAAGGTGATCGTCCTTGTTTGCAAATTTACATTTTTCTGCTTGCATTCGCAACCGCACCAAGAATTTCTCAAACTTTTCACCTTGTTCTTGTTGAATTAATCTGAATATATGACGTTCATAAACTTTGCTTTGTTTCGGTAAAAAATACTCATCAAGTTTATGGACTGCTACTTGATAGACATCTTCCGCGCCTCCAGCCTCGATGTTTGCTCCTGGTATGTTGAAATATATCTCTTGCAGTCCCGATCCTCCGAAATGAAGCAAACTGGCACGTTTCTTGGCTGGGATTTCTATGTTTGAAGCCTCTAGATATATTGACAATGCTCGTTTCCATTTTTCCCATCGTAATCCCACCGACCCGGGGTCACCTTCAGAATCAAATCTCTCTAGTCCCGGAATTGTACCAGCCATCGTGGTAACCTGGAAAGGCGTTGTACCTATTACTTTTTTTTTATTTTTTTTTTATTTTTTTTTTATTTTATTTTTTTTTTATTATTATTATTACCTATTATTGTTAAATAAATTATTATTATTATTATTATTATTATTTATTATTAAATTATTATTTATTTGATCTTATTTCCATTTTTTTTTATATACAGTATATTCAGTTTACTATTGAAATTAACTGAACAGCGGTCGATAATTTAATATAAGTGCGCCTCTTATCCAATTTAATGGAGGTCTATTTGACCCGTGCGTCACATTTGTATTTAATATAAGTGCGCCTCTTATCCAATTTAATGGAGGTCTATTTGACCCGTGCGTCACATTTGTTCATTATAGGTCTATTTTTTACCCGTGCGCCTCTTATCCAATTTAATGGAGGTCTATTTGTCCCATGCGCTAACAAATTTAATAAAAGCTTATTCGCCTCTTATCCAATTTAATGGAGGTCTATTTGACCTATGCGAAACATGTATTGAAGGTCATTTGACCCGTGCGCCTCTTATCCAATTTAATGGAGGTCTATTTGACCCATGCGCAACCCGACTGTAGGTCTATTTGAGCCTTGGACTATGTGTCCATTATTGGTTGACATAACTATATCATATCATAATAATAATCTACCTATGTGGTTCGATTACTGCTACACTTCACACGAACAGTACAAACGGTGCCATTTTTAGTTGACCGGAGTATAGTTAGTTCGGTAATTTTGTGTTGGTACCATTATTGGTTGACCCGACTATAATTACGTCAAACTATAAACAAAGTGCAACTATAAATTGTGGATTGCTAGAAGTACTTAATGTCGTTTCTTATGAGCATACATGCGTTGCCTGTCCATTCGTTAAAATGATTCTAGTCTAGGCAACTAAATAGGGCAACCGAACGCCATTGTACTGTACACGGTTTTACGTAAAGATTTTCTGTCTACTAGTTTTGTTAACTAAATCAAATGTGTTGGTACGATACTGTAGGAAGTATTACGGTCCTTACTTCCCATACATACTGCAAAATACTATTGTGGACACGCATTTTCAGTTTCTAGTCTCTCCACCAAGTAAGTAGTAGGTACCTCAGCAGAATTTCCTTAATTTCCGTTGCAAATTCTCACTTGTAACAACACAATTGATTCAGTATGGTAATATCACATTAACTTACAGTTTATCCTCGTTGCCACTTGTAGAATTCACTATTGTAATTAAATAAATATCACTGGCTCGCCCGCGCACACTTCGTCCTTGTTACCGCCGCCATGCAACAACCACAGAGTAACTTGTCACAGACTACTCAATGTTGCCATCCTTACTCCCGGCCGGTTCACCTGACTGATGTGCGCTCGAGACAGTGTACCTACATACACTACAGCTACCGAACCACATTTAAAAAATTGAGACATTCAGGTTCCCTCACGATGTTGAGAAACCAAACCCAAAATAATATTTTTTGTTTTATTGTTTGTTAGTATCAAACCTACTATTAAACAAACTCCTTGCTTCTGAGGGCGGTTAAAAAGCTCTAATAATTTTCCTCTTAACTTTCACGGAATCCTAGAGAAAAGCGTGGAAATGAAAAACGCAAATTCCACGACAAAAATAAAGAAGCAAACAAATTATTTTCAATCCGAACAGTTCTGTTACTTGACAGGGCAGAATGCACACTCCGAGTAGTAGAAATAGGGTATCTTTTAGCGTGAATTCGCCGTCAACCCTTAAGCGCTGTGTTTAGCGGGCTTACATTCTCAAAAGATTTCTTTTCGCCTCGGCTAAACGTAATTGTTTCGAAGTATACTCTTTTAATAAAAAGTGGATGAAATCAAATACAACGATCTAGACAACTTGAAGTGCTCGTGGCCTAATCGAACCGAGTGATTGGAATCAATCACTTGAGTTTAGCAACAAGAGGCGCGGTTACTAACGCCAGCAGCATTTTTTTCGAGCGCTTCCGTGCTTTGCAAGGCACACTAAACCGTTGGTGCCGGCTGTCATGTAGTAGCAAAGGCCTTATGGGCGGCTTGATAACTTCTGACAGTAAGGCCCGCCACTGTCTTACAATCCTACGCCAACCCGGACCTCTGGCCCCGTGGTGGAGCATGGCCTAACCTTCCTTCGATGCAGGAAGAGACCCGTGCCACAGCAGTGGAGACATACAACGGATAGCCCAGATAGAGTGACCTAAGACCAGCCTGGAGGTCCAGTAATGACATAGCCGTGAGACGTTAGATGGGTACCTAGCACCCGACAGCATCTGTTGTTGTTTAGGTCCAGTGATTGATTCTTATCACTCGGTTCCACTAGGCCACAAGCGCCGTAATTGCAATCAAGAAATTGTCGTCTATATTCGCTGTGCTGGTGCAGTGCTGGTCACGTCATACGTATGATGTATACGTACGAATTAGTTCCACGCGACGGATATCGCACACGTGGTCAGCTAAAGCGAAGATGGACAACTATTTCTCGATCGCGATTGCATTGTTACTGTATCTTTCTCAGAAGAAAATGAAATGCGGTGTGTTCGAAATAGTTTCACGATTCACGAGCGCTTCAATCATTACGCAGACTAACCTGTAAGCCAAGTCCCGTTCGTGGGCCTGGGGACGAGTCGGTCGCTGTGCAGCTGGGCTAGCGTAGGCCTCCGCCCCCGGCCGCCGGAGCCGTCAGCCGCGGGCGTCAGGAGCACTATGCTGAAGACTATCAGCCCCAGGACAGCTGCGATGACCAGCAGGGCTATGAGGATCCCGCGCCAGTTGCGCTGCGTCGGCGTTGAGGCTGCGAGTTCCTGAGGAGAGAAAGTGGAGTTTATTTTTCAGCACACAACAACATACTAACAAGAATTGAGAGTCATTGTTACGGTCATTATTTGCTGTGTGGTTTCGGCCTAGAGAATAGCACCAACCCAAATTCTTCCCGCGGGTGTCGTAAGAGGAGAATAAGGGACACAAACCGGGGTGTGGGCAGCAGCGCCCCCTGCAGTACAATTCCACCACACTGCGATCCCCAACCCGCATGCCCAGCGTGGGGATTATGGGCATTACCCCCCAATGATGGAACAACCTTGCGCTATGGCGCTCATTAGGGGAGGGCTATGTCCATCAGTGGACTAATATAGCCTGAAGAAGAAGAAGAAGATTAGGGCTCTACTTAGTCGATTGAGAGGGCGTCAAACGTAGTTTTGTTTGGATTTTCAAACGGATTGCAGGTTCATATTCTTCTTTAATCTAAATTCGAAATTCAAAGCGACATTCTGCCCAGCGTTGCTCGCAATATTAGCGGCCAGTAACCTCCTGTTTCGAATTTCGACCTACATTAATATTGCAGCATCACTTTTTGGCCGCCCCACAATGGTCCCATTCAGCTGGCGGGTGCCAGTCGAGTGGGGTGAACAGGCTCGATAAGGACTGTGAAAGCACAGATGTACCAATTTACTTGTATAGTCTGTTAGCTTTTAGAATATACTTCGGGCTCCACAATAGGCTTCGGTTTTCGCCGAAAGCACACGAGTGTAATAAGCGAGCTTCCTGCTCTGCATAAAACTTTTCTTCACTATTTTGATAAGTTATGTGAAATAAGTGTCATATTAGTTCCGATATTTCTATTACACGAATATATTCGATTCTATCCGATAATAGTCGAAGTAAAGCTACAGCTAACAAACTGTAGACTGTAGAGATGTTGAAAGGAGGATATTTGGGAGCAAATAGAAAAGCATAAAACGAAACACAGAATTTAAACTGACAACCTCTTTGCTCGCGATTTGTGTAGAGTGGAGTGTTAAGAACATTTTTTTCTTTGACGTCATATGCTACACGATTTAGCTGACGACAACGATGATGATGAGATCAACCTGTTCCCACTGCTGGGGCACGGGTCTCCTCCTGCATCAAAGGAAGGTTAGGCCACAGGCGCCAAGTCCGGGTTGGTGGAAGTCATTGTTCTGATTCTAACAAGGTCATTTGCAATACAGAGGAATTTTTTAAATGACCATTCTTGAAATAGTTTAATTAGAGGTTGTTTTTTGCAACAACTATGTTCTGATACATTGTTTTTTTCTTGTTTTATTTTTAATATTAAAAAAAACCGGCTAATGGCGGAAATTTATTTGTGTATAAAAATATAAAACCTAAGTGGTTGTTAAAGAATCTATAATTGGGCAAGCGTGTATTTGAAACTAAAGGTACTTTATTCTTTACAAATAAAGCTGAAAATATTAAAAAATATGTTTTCAAAAAATTGCAGTAAATTAGTAGGTGTCTTTCCATTGGTGACGCACTAACGTTACCAATGGAAGTAAGTTTGCGAATGTAAGTTCACAAAACTATAGCATCCCTAAAACTTTGTACATTTTCAGAGCCTATACGATAAGATTCTATGATCGGCATCATTAACTTAATACATATACTGACTTAATAATATGATATGATGATATGTTATAAAAACTTCGAAATCAGAAATTCTGTTACGACTTGCGTTAAAACTTACACCACAGAAAGTGGCGCTTCTATTTCCTATTAATCTGTCGCGGGTTGAGTTTGCTTTCTGAATTTTTACGTCGAGAGGGTTCTAATGAATCGTTTGAAAAGGTTGAATGTCTGTTGTTACGGTTTTATGGAGTGGGTGCACAGTGGGTTGATTTTGCAGCAATTTGGGTGTAAATTTACATGTATCTTGTATTCTTCGAATGCGAACTTGCGTTAGGGGAAAAGACGAATGGGTTGAAACAGGGAGGAAGAGAAAGAGAGATAATATAAAGATAGTCTGGAAAAGTTACTTATACCTACACGAAATTGAAAGTGAAAATAATATATTTACCACAAATTATACCACAATAATAAACTTTTCTTTAACGTGGGAAGTTTGAGGTAAAAAGGAATGAGCTCAGCTTTTTTTCCGTGACTGCATGCGTAGTCAGTCGCAGTGCTATTTTTCAGCCCGTCTTTTTTAAAAACTTTACAATATATATATATAATATTACATAGTTGCCATTAATAGTTGCCTTTCATGGGGTGGAAGCTAAATAATGCTTAACAGATTTTTGGTTGATTACAACTGCGGTGTTCTCTTTTTAAAATCCGCTAACTTTTATTTAATTCAGTGAGAACAAGGACGGGCTGAAAATCAGCGCTGTGATGATGCATGCACTCACAGCACCTAGCTGAGCCCTATCCTTTTTATCACAATTATTGTCACTATTTTTTCATAGTATTCATGTGTTCTCTAATCTGTGTGTGATAAATAAACATTTTTCAATTTCAATTTCAATTAAAATTATATAATAATGTAGTATTACAAGCACCACGACTCTTCTGTTCACGATTAAAATTAGTTATGCCTACAATAACTAATTTGTCTTCAAATATTACAAATATTATAATTAGTATTGTAGTGGCTTTCAAGGGTTGACACCCTTTAAAGCCACTACAATACTTGTATCTTAACAAATTACATTTACCAGCTGTAACATTCTCACGACATACCTAAATGATTGATTGATTGATTGATTGATAGTGTAGTATAACAATCTCCACGATTGTGTTGTTTCTTCTGTAAAACTTAAGTGTCATATGATTTCCGATATTTCTATTACACGAATATATTCGATTCTATCCGACAGTAGCCGTGGTAATTTCTAAAAGCTAACAGACTGTACACCCCTTTTAAAAAGCTTGCATTATGTAGCTTGTTTGTGTATCAAAGCCTTTAAATCGCTTTAAATTCCACGGCTTCAATGGCTGCTAAACCGCCTTTGAAGACTAGACAATGGCAGAGCGGTTGAACGACCTGGCTAGAGGCCAGAAGGTAACAGGTTCTAGAGCCGTATGTTGCTATTTGGACAATTTGGTCTTTGTTGTGAAAACCGCTTGAGGCTTTTATGTAGCAGATTTCACTTCGCAGGTCGGAAAATACTGGCCAAATTGAACACAGAAAATTGCGCTGGACGTGTCTGATTTAAGAGTCAAAAATTGTGTTGATATATGAAATGAAATAAAAAGCTTTTATGCAAAGTAACGCAGATATAGTTTGTTAGCTTTTAGAATATACCTCGGGCTCTAGAGTAGGCTTCGGTTTTCGCCAATTTTCGTACTGATGATCGAGTCCCGATTTCGAAATTAAGTGTCATACATATTACACGAATATGTCCGATTCTATCCGATAGTAGCCGAGGTGTATTCTAAAAGCTAACAGACTATACTGTGGCTTAATGAACGCTAACACGGGTCCAAGTCCGGTTTGGTGGAGGATTGTAAGGCGGTGGCGGGACTTACTGTCAGAAGTTATCAGGCCGCCCATAAGGCCACTGACGTGGCTTAACGACTGCCATTACATGACAGCGGGTAGAACAATGGGCACGGAAGCGAAAGACTCGGGCTCGATTCCCAGTGCAGGAACCAATGACTTTGTTTTCTAAGTTATGTAAATGTATACTATTTTTATTTTTAATGCACTAACCCGTGCTAAGGACAATTATGTAAATTTGTGAAGATATAGAAGGCTCTCTGAGAGAAAGCATGTGCCCTGTTAAATTCACTTGTCCTGGTTCCAAATTAGGATTTTCTGTACTAGCGCGACCAGGCAAGGACATTCCAAACATGGAAATACAACCAAACTGAGCCCATTTGTATCCTTGAACTGTGGAAATCGAACCTACGGCCTGCGGCATGGTAATAAGACGTGATACCGCTAGACCAACGATGCCAGACAAAACCCGTTCAGTGTATCCTTTTAAACTAAAATTGGATATTACGAGATTTATTTTTAAATTGCAAGCGCCTATCGATCTACCCTCATGGCGCCCATGAGGGAAGGGGAGGGGAGTGGAAGGGTGCAAGGGAGAGGAGGGATAACCAATCAAGACCCACAGAAGATCCACTCGGCACAGACTGTCTTTGATCTAGCGAGAACTTGTGTTATTACTGGTGTTGTATGGAATCAGGCGTGACTTTGCGGAAATCCATAATAGCATTAAAATGTGAAAATTACTTTGAAATCCCACAAGCACCATGCGGTTAGTTAATGCACCGCTCTTCCTCCCACTTTTTAAGCAGAAGCAAGACACGAACACACCACCACTGACACCAATACTCGTGTGAGAAAATACGCGACGCGTTTCGCCTCTAGCACAAGGCATCCTCAGGCTCACAAGTGCAAGTCTGTGCTTGTGGGATTTTTGGTGGAATTTAGCAAAATAATCTTCACATGAAGCGCTCCTGGCCTAGCGGAGCCGAGTGATTGGAATCAATCACTTGGGTTAAGCAACAACAGGCGTAGTCAGGTACTGGATAGGTGACCATCTCGTGACTATCGCTAGTGGTTTTTCCGAGCGCTTCCATACTTCGCAAGGCAAGTTAAGCCGTGGTTGCCGGCTGTCATGTAATGGCAGTCGTTAAGTCATGTCAGAGGCCTTATGGGGGGCGTAACGGGACAGTAACGCCCGCCATGGTCTTATAATCCTCCACCAATCCAGATTAAGCGCCCGTGGTGGAATATGCCCTAATCTTCCTGAGATGCAGGAAGGGACATACAAGGCATCAACCCAAATCGTATCGTATAAATATCATTGAAACTACAAAATTTTACTTTCACTTATCGTCATAAATATGAGTTATATTGTGCACTAATTGCCATAAACGGCTAAGTCTTAAATATTGTAGTTGGCACTCTAAGTCTTTGCATTAAGTATATTTTCACTGTAACAATTTATAACACTGTGACTGTCTGCCAAAATAGAAATGCCCTTGCCACACCCACAGTACTCACACTGGAAAATGCTCTGTGTCTTACTGCTAATGTTTGTTTGTTTCACTGTGTATCGTATGTGTTGTTGCTTTTCTTCTCTTATACGTATAGTCTGCTTAATATTGTTCAGATTGCGTGTGTGTATAAGTGTAAATAAATGATTAATCAATCAATCAAATTAATAAAAATAAAATCCAGATGGTTGCGATAGTAATTACTATAGAATTTGTTTAATAAACATGCCCTTCTAGATAACTCTGTACTGTGACAGAATGGAGGGTGGATCCAATAATAGAGGTTTATTCCACCCAGAATGAGTAGGTCTCCTTGGAGATCGGTGCAAACAAATTCACAACGTATCGCTCAGGTAATAAAGGCGGTTTTCAATAGAATTCAGTTGCTGCTCTATCAAGGGAAGGTTGCGTTACGGTGAGCTTGCATTCAGATTAACCTGTTTGATTGGGAGGTCCAACACGTCTTTAAAGTTATTAAACTTTAGTTAGTAGATTAAGCAATGGTTAATTTTCCAAAGATAATTAATTAAGTTGATGATTGCTCGACACAGGGAATCTTAGGGCCAGTTTCTGAATTTAAAATCTCGTTAAGTAAATAGTCAACTGCAATAAGCAATAAGGCCGCCAATTAAATCTCTTCTTTTGTAACTGTTGTCTCTGTCATTATTTTTTGGTGTGTACAATAAAGAATATTCTTTTTAAAAATCTATTTAGAGGCTAAAAATTCCACCCATGCCGGGAGTCAAAGCCACGACCTCTGGCTAACCGCGCCAGCGCTCTACCAACTGAGCGACTGCCGACATCAGTGAAATTCCGAACCTCTTTACAACACTCTCTGTATTACGATGTCGGCAGTCGCCCGTTGGCTCAGTTTCCCAACTGAGCCAACGGGCGACTGCCACGGGCACGAGCGCTGGCACGGTTAGCCAGAGGTCGCGGGTTCGAGTCCCGGATTGGGTGGAATTTTTAGCCTCTAAATAGGTTTTTAAAACTCTATTATAGGTACTGTCAATCCATCCGCCCGTCCGTCCCGTCCGTTGTAGGTTGTGGCCTTAAAAGATCTAGATTCTTTCTTCTATTCTTTTAATGGGTTAACGGAAACAGCCAGTAGGACTGTTCAAATGAGAATCGCTATCAATCTTTACAGCTGAAAGTCCTGGACCCATATCCACTTCCGCAAATACGACCTGACTCTCGTATCCCGTCTGGGAATCAAACGAGTCCCGGAACTGTGATCCAGAAGGCATAGAAGCTCTACTTCAGTTTAACTGAGATTTAAAAATTGCCTGAATTTTCTAGCGGTTGGATTACCGTGACAGAGGTCGTTGGATTTAGAATTGACTTATTTCTTTAATTAATAATAACAAACAGATGTAAATAGACGTAAAGTAGGTACTGCATTCTTAGATCTTCACACTGAGAAGTAATATAATAGGTAGTAGATAGAATATTCTTTATTGTACAGTAACAGAAATTATATAAAAAATATAGTAAAAATAGCGACCTTATTACTAAAATAAATTTCTTCCAGGCAACCATAATTATACCATATAATGCAATGTACAATACAATAATAGTGTTATGTGAAACTTTTGCTGTTATTTGTAATACTGTTCTGCTATTGTTGGTATTTTATGTAAGTCCTGTCGTTATATGGTTAAGCCTATAAATGTATGTCTTTATACAAAATATATATTTTTATATAACTTATTTACACTTACTACAGTAATTTTCTTAATTAAGCATGTTTTATTCATATGTATCTGAAATATTTTGATTTATTTGCACATCTACTTCCTTCTCCAATATATTGCTCCAGTCCCGCCAAAAATACCACAAGCACCATGCGGTTGGTTAATGCACCGCCCTCCCTCCCACTTTTTCAAGCAGAAGCAAGATACGAACACACCACCGACAGAAATACTTGTGCGACAAAATACGCGACGCGTTTCGCTTCTAACACGAGGCATCCTCAGGCTCAGAAGTGATCACTTGTGAGCCTGAGGATGCCTCGGTGTGTTCGTATCTTGCTTTTGCTTGAAAAAGTGGGAGGGAGGCAGTGATGCCAACTTAGCTACTTTATAGCTAGATCTAGCTATTTTTTGGTGTCAGACAGCTACAATTTAATAAAAGTTGTAGCTAAATTTTTTAGCTACTTTTTTCTAGCAACTTTTCATTTCATCATGAGACGTGCGTCACGTCACGCACTCACGCACGCCTCATCGAGAATTGCAGAGTAGATAGAGTACCTACCGACCGAGATTCTTGAAAGAAAAAAATAAAACTACACGCGACTCTATGGTCATTCAGTCATAGATGCTATGTTATAGATCGGCGTTGGCCGGGATATACCCGAAGATATGCTTCATAAAATGGGTACAGCCGAAAAATATTTAAAATCAATGAAAGATTCTGATCCAAAGCCATCAACATCTTCTTTATAATAATTTTTAATTATTATTGATTTTAAATATTTTTCAACGTTCTTGTTAAAATAAACGTTATTATCAGAATTTGTAATTTTATTCTGACCTACCAACCTACTGGAACATTCAGCTACTTCTAGCAACTTTTTGGGGTAAACAAAACTGGCAATCTAGCAACATTTTTTAGGATTTCTAGCTACTAGGTAAAGCAAGCAGTTGGCAACACTGGAGGGAGGGCGGTGCATTAACTAACCGCATGTTGCTTGTGGGATTTTTGGCGGAATTAGGCAAACTAATTTTCACATTTTAATGTAGTATTAATTCTTAATAATTCGCGATACTCATACATAGTTATATATTAAACGGGTCTAATAGCGATTATTTGTTAGTCAAAACGTAATCACCTTATTACCCGACGTTTCGGCAGCGTGACCACGGTAACTGTAACGCTGCCGAAACGTCGGGAAATAAGGTGATCATGTTATACCAAACAATGTATTTATTAACATCATCATCATCAAGGGCCTTTGCATCTATTACAGATGATTTATGCAGCAATCCTGGATTGTAGACATTTTTTCTGGTGGCTGTAAAGCCCTATGCGAGAGTGAATGCCACGTCCGCACATCTGGCATGTGTAGGGGGCGGAAGATCCCGGTTGGTCGGGATTTAGGGCACGAGCATGTCTCTTTGCTCGCTTATCGGCAAGTTGCTCAAACCATGCCTCATCATGCGAGGTGCATCCTTCGGAGATAAGCTTTCTCCACTCGTCACGGTCCTCCGCGAGCTTCTCCCATTGACTGCTGGAGATGCCAAATGCAGTCATATCGCTCGCTTTAAAGATTTATTAACAAGATCCTATGAAACCAAGAAATCCAGGTATTTCTTAATGATCCGCGATACTCATACATAGTTATATATTAAAGGGGTCAAATCACGATAATTTATTAGGTAAAACGTAATTACCTTATTTCCCGACGTTTTGGCAGCGTTACAGTTGCCGTGGTCTCGGGTAGACTGAAGTGGCGAGTACAGTCAATTATTGTGAGAAGTCACTATTAATTTTTCTCAGCTGGCCGACACACAAACCTAATTAATAGCGATTTGACCCGTTTAATATATGACTAGTAAGAAATCCTGGTTTCAGACCTTTTGCAAGTTTCCCTTTTGTGCCCCCCGCTGAGGTTGTAATATCACACCATCACCCCTGAGGGCGCTCGGAGAGACTGTTCGTTCCGAAATAAATTGGAAACTTTGATTTTCATCACGGAAGTGTAGCAGAGAGATAATTGTCATGTTCCGTAAAGGGATTTGGTGTTACTGTTATGGCTTGTTCCCGTCGTACGCCTAGTTCTAGCCTGAACGGACCGGTTAGACTTAGTTTCATCCGACTACAATCGGTTTATACTAGATTTAACCAAGTGTAAGTGGTTCAATTCAATTCAATTTTATTGCGATCCATACGATACAATATAATAATCTTAAATTATGATAAATATAATAATCTTATTACTACCTATACTATTTTTATTTTTAATGCACTAACCCGTGATAAGGACAATTTTAAAAATCTATTTAGAGGCTAAAAATTCCACCCATGCCGGCATTCGAACCCTATTAAGTAGATAAGTGATGCAATCTACTTCGGCCATATGTCGCTGCCTGTACTTAATAGAGATAATAGTGTAAAGAGGTTTGAAATTTCACTGATGCCGGTGAGTCGCCCATTAGCTCAGTTGGAAAGAGCGCTGGCACGGATAGCCAGTGGTCGCGGGTTCGAATACCGGCATGGGTGGAATTTTTTGCCTCTAAATAGGTTTTTAAAATCTTATTACTGTTTATATTATTATTTATTAAGATAAACAGTAATAAGGTCCTAAGTAGGTATTATTCATACAAAGTACATAGGTGTGATTGCACCTAGTTCTAACTGGCTACATCTTCAAGAAAAGTTTAGCAACATACGACCTCGAAAATATCGCTTGCACGTTTAGTTTAGTCGATCCACTGATTTTTGACCTTTTGTTGCCGACCACTTTTGTATCGGTTTAACAGAATACGACCGCGTAAATATAAGTTTAGCCGATAACTTTTGTGATCGCTTTCGTTAGGACTGATTGTGTTTTATACTATTTTTATTTTTAATGCACTAACCGGTGCTAAGGACAAATTTAAAAACCTATTTAGAGGCTAAAAATTTCACCCATGCCGGGATTCGAACCCGCAACCTCTGGCTATCCGTGCCAGCGCTCTACCAATTGAGCCAATGGGCGACTCACGGCATCAGTGAAATTTCGAACCTCTTTACACTATTCTCTGTATTACGTACAGGCAGCGACATCTGGCTTAAGCAAATTGCATCACTTACAGCCCAGACTACCTACTTTGCAGTTAGGTTTTACATCGGAACGATATGACTGTACCCACATGATTATACTATTTTTATTTTTAATGCACTAACCCGTGCTAAGGACAAATTTAAAAAAATATCTATTGATTGTGTTTTGTTCTACCTACCAAAGTTGTTGTTGTTAACACTTTCGCGGACGTTTTTAAAATCTATTGTTCTTTTAATTGTTATGTATGCTATAGCATCCGCGCGTCCGCAAAAGGGTTAACATCAACCCTTTGTATGCCTCCACTGCTGGGGCTCGGGTCTCATGAAACACATTTTCATACACTATTTTGTTATGCCATTGGCGATAAGACCGCCAATTGTATAACATTACTTAGATTTAAGAATCATGGTTGTAATATTTTTCTGGTTGTGCAATAAAGTGTTCTCTATCTATCTATTTATCGAGCGTTTATGGAGTGTTTTAAGCTAATGATAACTCCGCTAGACTGTGTTCGTTACTTAGACCGGAGATTTCCGCACTTAGCCTCATAGTTAGGCCATTGTACGTAGCAAGCGCTGAGGTACGCTAACACCTCAGACACTAGGGTTTCCTTACGATCTTTTCCTTCACATTCAGCGAGTAGTATTGCTACTATATTTTCACAAATGTACATAACTTAGAAAACAAAGTCATTGGTACATGCCGGGGTTCGAACCCACGACCTCCCGATTGAGAAGCCGGCGTTCTACACCGCTCCGCTACCACCGCTCTTCGGTAGACTGTGTGTAAATAAATATAATATGAACATTTTTTTTAAATATTAGGTACCTGAAAAAAAAATTACACGCTATTTATTGAGAGTTTATGGATTGTATTAAGCTAATGGCAACACCGCCACATACACCGACTGTACACTTTAAATTTATTTACTTCAGGTCAAACTTCGCTGTATCCCCCAGCCAGCAAGTAACTCGTGGTAACCCCGAAGGCTTGCCATCTGTTCTCTAAGAGTCGCGAATAGCGTGAAAGTTTATAATCTGAGCTTCACCAAGCTTCTCTGCTGAAAATTTTAATAACGTGTGAATGTTTGATGAACTTGCTTTCGAGATATGACGAAGTTGGGGCTGCATACTAATTTAGTGAAATTATGAGCTCAGAAAGGATAAGTAAATGGAAAATTACTTTACTCTCAGAGTTACGTATCTCAAAAGGAAAAACGTTACCCTTACCGCTTTGTTGGCCATTCTTCTGTCTGTCAAGACCTTTTTATCTCGGAAACCCGTAGAGTTCTATCGTTTTGTCCAATGCTCCGGCTTCTTAGAAAGGGTTTCGGCACCGATGTTGGAGAGAAGTTAGAATAATAAGCGTTCTTCCGATGAAACCGATTTATTTGACACACGAAATACAGAAACACAGGCACCGCGCGCGCGTCGCAGTTGCAATAGAAAAAAAACAGTGTTGCCAACAATGTTCTTATGTTATTCTCTAACAACCAAGTAAAATTCAAAACCGTTTTCCAACCATCCATAGCCCTCCCCTAATGAGCGCCATAGCGCCCTGTCTTCAGCTTGCCGCATCCAGCATCTGGCGGCAGTTTTTCGCAGATCGTCATCCCACCTGGTCGGAGGGCGTCCTACACTACGTATGCCGAGTCGCGGTCTCCACTCAAGAACACGTCTAAACCATTTACTCAAGTCTAAATTCCCTTGAGGCCGTACAACAGTGCAAGTGGGGTCAGTCTGGGTGTGTTTTCATGTTTGTGACGTACTAGCTTGTCTACCATTGTAAAGCGCGTCAATCAATCTACGCAAAGCGTAAGAGTTTTGGAGTGGAGTTTCCACCAAACTCCGCGCCGATTGCAAAAGTTCCGGACGCCATATTGTCCTGCGCGTGACGTCAGCTGTCGAAGGAATCCATTGACTTTGTCACTCTGGTTCGATAAAAGCCATTTTGAAACACGCATTGTAAGAGCAAAGTAAAGGCTCCTTTTTGAACTCGACAGGCAGTCAGAAGCCATGCTTGTCACTGCCGTGAAGCTTGCCCAACACACCAGCCCTTTACCGCTGGATCGGGCACAACAGCATTTTGAAACACGCATCGTAAGATCGAAGTAATGGCTCCTTTGTCCAGAAAAATATTAATAATTATGGTGATGAAAAAATATCGTTTGGATGACCCACTAACTGAAATTTTTCATCGCTAAATCTATCAACTTTGGCATGCCTTTGTTTTTATAAAGGGGCTTCTAAGCGGGCCATGTTTTCACTGCAATATGTGGCCGGCAACTATTGATGTACCTCTCCCACTCACATGTTAGAGAAAGAAACTAATAGTTGTCGGCCGTCCCGTTTCGTTATCAACCCTTGTATGCCCCCACTGCTGGGGCACGGGGCTCTTTCTGCATCGCAGGAAGGTTAGCCCATACTCCACCACGGGGGCCAAGTCCGGGTTGGTGGAGGATTGTAAGACAGTCGCGGGCCTTACTGCCAGAAGTTATCAAGCCGCCCATAAGGCCTCTGACATGGCTTAACGACTGCCATTACATGACAGCCGGCACCCACGGTTTATCGTACCTTGCGAAGCACGGAGGCGCTCGGAAAAATGCCACTAGTGGTAGTCACGGGACGCTCACCCATCCTGAGCCTGACCGCGCCTGTTGTTGCTTAACCAAGTGATTGATTCCAGTCACTCGGTTCGCCTAGGCCACGAGCGCTTCGTACCCGTATTACCCGTTTAGAAGTCCCTTAAGCTATGTACATTTCTGAAGTTTTAATAGCAATACGACTATAGTTAACGATGAAAGAAAACATCGTAAGGAACATGATTGTCTGAGGTATACAACTGACAATCTGAGGTGGCCACGAATGGTAATTAAGCGCATAGGCTTATATTTTTTATCATTTCTTAACTCCAAGTAAGTAGTTTGTGAATACTGGCAATACTATTCGGTAAGGGTGAAGGAAAACATCGTGGGGAAACTTGACTGTCTGAGATGTTCAAATACCTGAGCGCTTGAAAGAGTAGAGATTCGTTATGAGATTTCAAAATAATTATGTAAACTATGTTAATTAAGGACTTTTGAAAAGACTAAGTTAGGAGTTTTTTTGTCCATTTTTTCTCCTAAATGATCTAGATTTTGAAATGGACACCTAGTTTGAATTGTAACGTTCATTAAGCCGCAGTTTCTGTGCTACTTTGAATAAAACCTTTTCATTTCATTTCATTTCGAAAGTTCCAACTCGCGGTGGGCACGCGTGGTAATTAATCCCACACTCTCTCTCAGACACACAGGCTGTGCCCTGCAGCGGTAGGTATACAGGGTGTCTCATTCAAATCGGTCAGTATGGGAAAGTCTGAAACTATAAGACATACGAAGATCTGTTCTGAGGAACCATGTCATCGATTATAATAACAAGAAAAACTGCATTCATACATTTTAAAAAACATCTGTATTCCGTTCGGGAATCGAACCCGGTTGTTTTGAAAAAAAAAAAACTTCTATTAATCAAACACTGACATGGTTCCTTAGAACAGATCTTCGTATGTATTATAGTTTCAGACTTTCCCATACTGACCGATTTGAATGAGACACCCTGTATAGGGGGCATAAAAAAATCTCCCGAAATATCCGGTGCTTCATTCCGGACCCAATGTATTATTAAAAACTTATTTTCTTGAGAAGTCAATGGTTATAAATGTAGTTTAAGATTGAATTTTTTTGCGTAATTTTGTAGAAATGCATTTAGTATCGTGTTCTGAAAGTTTTATTGGCAGACTATTGAATCCCGGCATGGGTGGATTTTTTAGTCTCTAAATAGGTTTTTAAAATTGTCCTTAGCACGGGTTAGTGCATAAAAAATAATGTAAGACTATTGAATGTTAATGATCAAATGATCAAAAATTTACGATGAAAGGGAAAAATAGATATTAAAAGGATTTAACGCACTGATTTAGTTTTTTGTAAAAAAAATAAGATTACCAATATTTTCAATAAAATAATACATTTTAATACTGCTATCAGCCATTTTGACTGAAATACGAGTCACGGCGCGCGACATTGAGTAAAAACCAGGAAAAAAGAAAATACAAGCTTTACTTTTAAATTCCTAACATTCTTTTAGAAAATTTGCAAAAACCTTTATAAAGCTGTCTAAAGTTCAACGTCTAAAAAGCGACCAGCTGACACTTGTACCGTCTTAAAAACTACAAGTTTTGCCGTAAACTAAAAAGAAGCATCAGACCTGAACGAGCGAAGTTCGCAAAACTGCGTATAATCCGAATCCCACACATGGCGTGGCACCCACGGACATATTGTCAAAGTTTTCCTTAAGGCGCTACGAGGCGCTAGCACAAGATAAGATAAGATCATATAAGAATATCCTTTGTTTTTTTGAACTAAAACTTTCGTAAGCACAATACATTGTAGACTTGTAGCTCCGTCTCTGCTCACCATGATTAAGCGGAGCGAAACCTGCTCGGACTCTTCCGATATAACAACACCCGTAAGTAGATCCGGACTAAAAGTCTACAATATTCTTTGTTGTACACCAGAGCTCTTGGCCTTCTTGCATCTACTTAATGAGATGATTTATGCAGCGTCCAGTGGCATCTTCACTCACACTAGATGGGTGAAGGGACTACTCCAACGCTGTAGTGCCTGGGACATGGTTTTATCGATGGTGTAGGCTTGCCCAGCACCTATACCATCCTGACAGCTTAGTCGGCCTAGCTCACAGGAAAGACTAGTCAATACGGGCGGCGCCAACCAAGCCGCGGGTTTCCTCACGATGTTTTATTTCACCGTTAGAGTGTGGTATTGCGACTACAAATTCGCAAATGTACGTAACTTTGAAATTAAACAAAGTCATTGGTACATGCCCCCACTGGGGATCGAACCTGGAGCTCTCGCTTGCCAGTCCATGGTTCTACCCACTGAGCTATCACCGCTTCAGTTATATATGAAAGGGGTCTAATCGCGATTATTTATTAAGGGAAATAAGGTAATTACGTTTTACCTAAGCATACTTCATCGCAGGTCTAGCGGCCCTCGCGAACATAAAAACATAAAAAATAAATTTAACAAGTTTATATCTAAATATGTATTTCTAATTATAAGCTAAATCTAAAAACGAACTATATGTATAAATTAATTAATTTTAAACACTACCTAAAAGCCAAGTACTGCGCCCAGATCATCGCCGCCTCTGGGGAGGGTCCCCAGTATGCTGGCTACATTACCTCGTTGGATGGCAAGACTTATCTCACGACGTTTATCATATTTTTTGTTGATATTCCATTCAGCACGACAAAAATTAATTAAATCAAAGACCCTTACGAACTACGAACCTCGTTTTTAAGAAGTCGCTTAATAAAAGGGCCACTTAGCACCGCCTTCTAGCAGACTAAAGCTAGACGCACATTAGTCGCTGTCATGTCACACGCGCGCTAATGTGCCTTGCTACAGTTTCGAAGTAAGGCTGACATTAGTTCACGTCGGGTTATTACGTGACGCGCGGGCTAATCTGCCGGCACCTTTAAGCTGGCGGCGGTACCAGGTGTCGTACGTCGGCATACGGATATTGCATAATTTATGATTGCAATTGCTCAGTACCTTTGTACAAGTAGGTCTGGATACTATGAAAAATATGTGATAATTATGTCTTAGTTAATTTATAATAGCAATACCATCGGAAGAAGGAAACCTGAATGTCTGAACTGCTCAAATACCTCAACGCTTGAAATTGCCAATCCGCAGTGGGCACGCGTGGTAATTATGCCCATACTCTGTCTGACCGAAGGTATGGAAAGGAATATGTTAAGGCGCCCTAAGCGCCTTAACATATCCCTTTCCATTGCGCGTTGGGCAACCTTGAGCCTTGATATGAGGCCCGTAGTCAGTAGTGTCAGGCCTAAGGAAACACGCAGAGAAAATATAACGTCGTTTTCTTAGTGTCAAAGCTCATGTAGACAGACCCAGTTTACATTGTAAGCGCCTTAATTTATTCCTTTCCATTGCGCGTTGGGCAACCTTGAGCCTTGATATGAGGCCCGTAGTCAGTAGTGTCAGGCCTAAGGAAACACGCAGAGAAAGATATAACGTCGTTTTCTTAATGTCAAAGCTCATGTAGACAGACCCAGTTTACATTGTAAGCGCCTTAATATATCCCTTTCCATTGCACGTTGGGCAACCTTGAGCCTTGATATGAGGCCCGTAGTCAGTAGTGTCAGGCCTAAGGAAACACGCAGAGAAAGATATAACGTCGTTTTCTTAATGTCAAAGCTCATGTAGACAGACCCAGTTTACATTGTCAGCGCCATAATATATCCCTTTCCATTGCACGTTGGGCAACCTTGAGCCTTGATATAAGGCCCGTAGTCAGTAGTGTCAGGCCTAAGTAAACACGCAGAGAAAGATATAACGTCGTTTTCTTAATGTCAAAGCTCATGTAGACAGACCCAGTTTACATTGTAAGCGCCTTAATATATCCCTTTCCATTGCACGTTGGGCAACCTTGAGCCTTGATATGAGGCCCGTAGGCAGTAGTGTCAGGCCTAAGGAAACACGCAGAGAAAGATATAACGTCGTTTTCTTAATGTCAAAGCTCATGTAGA
This sequence comes from Yponomeuta sedellus, assembly GCA_934045075.1. Taxonomy (NCBI): domain Eukaryota; kingdom Metazoa; phylum Arthropoda; class Insecta; order Lepidoptera; family Yponomeutidae; genus Yponomeuta; species Yponomeuta sedellus. The sequence goes on along the minus strand of OW203744.1, from coordinate 14,486,805 downwards.
CAGACCCAGTTTACATTGTAAGCGCCTTAATTTATCCCTTTCCATTGCGCGTTGGGCAACCTTCAGCCTTGATATGAGGCCCGTAGTCAGTAGTGTCAGGCCTAAGGAAACACGCAGAGAAAGATATAACGTCGTTTTCTTAATGTCAAAGCTCATGTAGACAGACCCAGTTTACATTGTAAGCGCCTTAATATATCCCTTTCCATTGCACGTTGGGCAACCTTCAGCCTTGATATGAGGCCCGTAGTCAGTAGTGTCAGGCCTAAGGAAACACGCAGAGAAAGATATAACGTCGTTTTCTTAATGTCAAAGCTCATGTAGACAGACCCAGTTTACATTGTAAGCGCCATAATATATCCCTTTCCATTGCACGTTGGGCAACCTTGAGCCTTGATATGAGGCCCGTAGTCAGTAGTGTCAGGTCTAAGGAAACACGCAGAGAAAGATATAACGTCGTTTTCTTAATGTCAAAGCTCATGTAGACAGACCCAGTTTACATTGTAAGTGCCTTAACATATCCCTTTCCATTGCGCGTTGGGCAACCTTGAGCCTTTATATGAGGCCCGTAGTCAGTAGTGTCAGGCCTAAGGAAACACGCAGAGAAAGGTATAACGTCGTTTTCATCATGTCAAAGCTCGTGTAGACAGACCCAGTTTACATTGTACGAGGGCTCAGGTTCGCCAAAAGGGCGTGTCTTATTGAGTCTTTCTTTTGTTAGTGGATTTATGGCGCAAGGCCTCGGTGGTTGGTCTCAATACTTTCGGCGCACTTTTACCCGACTGTGTAGGTGTGATGACTGTTCGCGCGTATGTATGTACTTTTTTATGTTGCCTATAACATAACATTTACATACAGGCACATACATTGCTTCTGGCCCCACACTAGGATACCCTGTGCCGTGGGTACCAGAAACAACGACATCACAAACATGTAAACATCCAAGACCTAGGGTTTTTTGTTCCCAGCCGGGATTCGAACCCGGGACCTCTTGCACTGTAGGTAGATGCGCTGCCGCTACGCCACAGAGGTCGTCAGTTAGTTAGCTATAAACAGTTAGTTTAAGTAACTCGTCTAAGTTTCGTATGTAACCATGCTTTAGAGATTAGTCTGGATCTTACAAATTAATTAAAGTTATCTTGATGATGTACTGGCTAATATCTGTTTTGTGAGCCTAATAAATAAAAAAAAAAGTTCAAGCAGCCCAAAGGCTTTCTGTAAGAGAGAGTGTGGGTTAGTCGCCAATAGTAAGCTCTTAGGGCGAGATAAATAGTCGTTGCTTAGCCCAAGTCCGTACTCAAGCTTCCCTAAGCATTACATTACTTAGCTCAGCAAACGTCTACTTTGATACTTAGCTAAGTATCAAAGTAGACGTTTGCTTAGCAAAGCATGTTCTTAGGCCAATGCTAAGAATTAGTCCGGGTTTCGCGACTTAGAGAGTGCCAAAGTACTGTCTATGATGGACAAATCGATTCTTAAGCATGTGCTTTCGCTAAGACTCGTTCTTAGAAGCGACTATTTATCTTGCCCTTAGTCTCTCTTTCTTAGAGAAGGCCTTTCTGTTTAGAGTGGGGCGTAGGTGTATAGAATACGGAAAATATGATCGCTTTTGAGTTCACCTCTCAAGAAGCAGTTCGAAATAAAACCACTCCCAAGAAAATGAAAAGAATGAGAGAAAAGATAGATCGAAAAGATTTTGATTTAGGTACATACGATAAGATAAGAATATTGTTTATTGTACACCAGAGAACATATTATAAAACATGTAAAGATACAAAGTACAATTGGCGGCCTTATTGCTATAAGCAATTTCTTCCAGACAACCTTAACCTTACATAAGATTTTTTTTTTCATTCTACCAAACTGCGATCCACAACCCGCATGCCCAGCGTGGGGATTATGAGCACTACCCCCTAATGATGGCACAACCTTGCGCTCATTTGGGGAGGGCTGTCTCCAGCAGTGGACTAATAGAGCCTGAAGAAGAAGAAGATTTTTTTTTCATAAGTTTTTTTTTATGTAGCCTGTAAACTTTCCACTACAGGGCACAGGACTCCTCTCAGAAAGTGGGAGTTTGGGCTAAGTTACCAGGCGTGCCCACCGCCGATTGGCAATTTCAAGCTCTGATTTAAACACCTCAGACTCTCAGATTTCCTCACGATATTTTCCTGCACAGTTGGCGAGTGGTATTGCTACTATAAACTTTACAAATGTTCACATCTGCATCTACGTAATGAGATGATTTTTACAGCGTCCAGTGGCATCTTAACTCACACTAAGTGGGTGAAAGGATCACTCGGATGCTGTAGTGCCTGGGACATGGATTCAGGTGGTGTAGGCTGGCCCAGCACCTATACCATCCTGACAGCAGTCGGCCTAGCCCACAAGAAAGACTAGTCGATACGTGCGGAGCCAATCAAATTGCGGGTTTCCTCACGATGTTTTCTTTAAGTTTTACGTGCGGTATTACGACTACAAATTCGCAAATGTCCGGCTGTTAGCGTTTAGAAAATACCTCGGGCTCTAGAGTAGGCTTCGGTTTTCGCCGAAAGCACACGAGTGTAATACAACTTCCTGCTCTGTATAAAACTTTTTTTCACTATTTTGAAAAGTTACGTAAAGTTATAAATATATTATTATTATTAAATTCTTTATTGTACCTGTAACGATTGTACAATTGGCGGGCTTAATGCTAAATAGTATTTTATTCTAGCCAACCAACAGGTGACGTGGAGAAGGCTCAAACAGTGAGCTCAGTGTCTCAAACAGTGAGGTGATATTTTACTGTCAAATATATTTTTTAACAATTAAACTATTTAATATGTCCAATAATTATAAACATACACATATACAAAGATAATATTTAAGCACATATATAAAATTAACAGTACATACATAAATAGACTTAATAATATATTTTTACATATTTACGGAAATAATAATACAAAATAAACCTTACCTCATTGCAACATAATCGGTCTATCCGTAAGAAGCCGAGGTATAGCTATTCTAAAAGCTTACAGATTGTACATACCTTAGTCATTTCTATGTAGACTTTTTGGCAATACGGGTCTTTTGACTTACAATTAGTTTTTTTTGTGTAGCACTGTACGCTCGCCGATATCGTTAGGACTTGAATAGAACACGCATTTATCACCATCAATACATCACGTCAAGAAATAAACGTTCTTTCACATGATACCTTCACGTCACGTGACGTATTTTACATAAAACCTTCACAGCGTCATTTTCAACTGACAGAGCTGTCAAATTATATAAAAAAAAACTAGTTCTATTTTTATATTTTGGCTAAACCATCTCATCCGAAACAACAACGAAGGTAGTTATTATCTTCAATGTGTATGTACGTATAATTGTTAAAGATAGATAGATAGAGAACACTTTATTGGACATCAAAATGGAAATTACACAGATATTTCTTAACCTAAAAGTACAAACGGCGGCCATATCACTAAAAGTTATCTCTTCCTAACAACCTTTGATCTCTTCCAGACAACCTTATATCTAATTAAAACTGTTTTTATACGGATTTATGCTCGTTTATTACATTTTTACAATTTTCCAACGTTTCGGCACTTTTTCAGGTGCCGTGGTCCCGGATGACTGAGGTGACAGGTGTCTTTTAGAAATCATTAACGGTTAGTTTACTACCCTCGGCAAAAATTACAAAAGTTAATTATGAAGTTACGTTCCGAAATAGACAAACCGTTTGAAAATTGTAAAAATGTAAAAAACGAGCATAAATCCGTATAAAAACAGTTTTAATTATGTCTACTGCTCGTGTTAACCTTAGAAAATACTAACCTTATATCTATTTATTTATTTATGTATGTATTATCGTTTGTTATACTATTTTATTTTGAATGCACTAACCCGTGCTAAGGACAATTTTAAAAACCTATTTAGAGGCTAAAAATTCCACCCATGCCGTGATTGGAACCGATGTCGCTGCATGCACGAAATACAGAGAATAGTGTAAAGAGGTTCGAAATTTCACTGATGCCGGTGAGTCGCCCATTAGCTCAGTTGGAAAGAGCGCTGGCACGGATAGCCAGAGGTCGCGGGTTCGAGTCCCGGCATGGGTGGAATTTTTAGCCTCTAAATAGGTTTTTAAAATTATCGTTTGTGTAGGTTTATCATAATATTTATTGTTCAGCCCCCCCTCCCCCCACCCTCTTGACCCTGTAGGTAGAAGTTATTGTATCTTCCTATGTTTATGTAAGTTTATTATTGTAGTTCACCTTCTTTTCCTGCACTACCCCTTTGCCAGTCTCTTCAACACCAAAGGTTTGCTGGAAGAGAATGCTTCTTGCATTAGGCACGCCCTTGTACATTTACTTACGTAATTAGTGCAATAAAAAATAAAATAATAATAATAACGACGTAACTGTATTTTTACGAATTAATTTAGGAAGTTTTCACTATGGTTGTGGGCGGCTTGACAAATAAATAAATAAATGAATATGCATGGACATCTTACACATATCTCGTTAGCCCTATATTAAGTACAACTTAATGACTTGTGTTATAGGTGCTAACTCGACGATAGATTTAATACAATAAATACATAGATAACATCCAAGACTCGAGACAAACTAGAAAAGTGATAACTTCACAGTAAGGCCCGCCACTGTTTTACAATCCTCCGCCAACCCGGACTTGGCTCCCGTGGTGGAGTATGGCCTAACCTTTCTACGATACAGGAAGAGGCCACCCGTGCCCCAGCAATTGTGTCCCTACAAGGGTTGATATGGAACGAACGGTGAATGAAATCGTGAGAAAAACTAAAAATATCAGGTGTTGAAACACCTTAGGGATTAAAATTGCCAATCCGCAGTGGGCACGCATGGCGATAAAGCCAATACGCTCTCTCTGAGACAAACCCTGCGCCCTGGAGTGGGACGCTTATATTCTACGTAAAAAGGCCCAGCCAAAATAACAAAAGACAACCCCCCCTACAACCGTTTAACCTCCAGCCGAATCGTGAATATTCCCGAACACCCATAAAACTTTTGCGAACTTTTCGCCCATCGTTTTTTGCTGTCAAGAGATTCCCATCAATTCGCCATTGCGTGTCGCGTTGCAGCCGTTCCCGTGTTAGCGAGGCACTGTGGCCTTTTATAGCCTCGCTGGGGTACTTATCGAGGCTCTGTCTTTAAGGCCTGCGCAGACGAGTGACTATTTCGGACAAAAAAGTACCCCCCGGGTATATATAGTCGATATAGATCTCTTGTAAATTGTATCGAACGCACACGAGGAACTAAAAGTATCTCGTACAAAAAGTGCCTCCAGTTACCGAGGACATCAAGAGACCGGACTGGACAAAAGTTTGGTGTTTTCTTTTAAAACGCCTTTTCTTTTTCAACTTCATGTTAATTACAACACAATGCAATCTCAGAATATTTGCAATTTCCGGGAAACAAATGACCGCACACCGTATGCGTTGAGTCCGCGGCAAGTACTCGGAGGACATTTTTTACGATTCAGAGGCTTTTGTCCCTTGGGGACAAAAGTCCCTCGTCTGAGCAGGCCTTTACAGTGCCACGCTTGTCTAGCGGTATCACGTCTGATTACCTTGCCGCAGGTCGTAGGTGCGATTCACACTTGAGACCGCCGTACATTTGTATACATGGTTAAAGTCTTGGTGTATTTCCACGTTTGTGATGTCTTTGGGGATTACAGGTTATTCTAGTTAGGAACTATGATAGTGATTATTATTATTGATACTTTTTGAATTTTTAGAAAACATAATTATTTAACGCTAGACAATATATGCACAGGCACTCACACACAAACACACACAAATTCACACACACACACACAAACTACCTTTATTAACTTTTCTTCAATATCATTCAAAGGAATTTCATTTGCGATTTTGTTTCATAAAATCCCGTATGAACTTACTTGTCTCGTACCGCAATACCGCAATAAAGTCTACAGATACAAGTTTTAAGTTTTCCTAAAAGATATCTTTACGACAAAGTTTAATACCTTTATAGCTAAGTAAATAAAATCTGTGTCGGCCCGGAACATATTCAACGTTTATGGGAGTTTTTTATATGTATCCATCTATTTATATAATTAACGGGTCTAATCGCGATTATTTAGGTAAAACGTAATTACCTTTTTTCTCGACGTTTTAGCAGCGTTACAGTTGCCGTGGTCTCGGGTAGACTGAAGTGGCGAGTACAGTCAATGTATGAGTATCGCGAATCAGTAAGCAATATTATCTATCTGCCTAATCAGCCCATAAGCTGAGCCCACTGATGGGCATAGGCCTCTTCTCTTTCACGCCAACCCATCCCGTCCTTTGCTAGTCTCGGCCAATGTTTCCCAGCCGCTTTCACCCATACATACTCACACACAACACTTAATCATTCACACACACACACATTCACATAAAATAAGGTAAAATATAACCATATTCACCAATGCATCCGTATACTTGAGACGCACTACACTTTAATTATTTATGTCTGAAATTGATCTGTACATTAAGTACAAAAAAACTCATTGCCAAAATACAGGACCACCTAGTTTGGTTATGAGTTGAATTGATAATTGTACCATTATCCTTTAAGTGATTTTGTAAAGCCCTTAAGGCTTATAATACCCCGCCTGGATGTTCCTCATTATGGTGAGAAATAAACTTTTACTTTACTTTGCTTTGCTTTGCTCTGCCTTGCTCTGCCTTGCTCCGCCTTGCTCTGCCTTGCTCTGGCTTGCTCTGCCTTGCTCTGCCTTGCTCTGCCTTGCTCTGGCTTGCTCTGCTTTGCTCTGCCTTGCTCTGCCTTGCTCTCACACTGCCGTCTCGTCACGCGATCACGCGTCACGTTGCCAGAACTCGTAAAAACATACTTTACCTATACTTTATTGCACGTAAGAGCAGTACCACTCTCTAACCGTGAAGGGAAACATTGTGAGGAAACCCTTAGTGTTGGAAGTGTTAACATACCTCAGCACATACAATGGACCAACTATGATGATACGCATTTATTATTTTATATAGAGTATTTATTATTTTATATAAAATGATGCAGTCGGGACCCATTAGAGGGCTTTAAACAAACAGTAATGGGTCCCGACTGCATCATTTTATATAAAATAATAAATGCAACAGTTTGAGCAAATAATGCTTATAAGTTATATTATTTGGTCCCTCAAGTAAAGCAGCATGAACTCTTCTGATTCGACATTAGCATTTGAAAATAAAATTATCTTATTTTTCCCTTTCAGTTGATTTATCACTGCAGTCGGGTTCTTTTATTTTTTTAAATATATTTTTTTTTAATATTGTGTTTTCGTGTGCAAAGTATAGTAGTAGCCAGACCTGACATTTACGCCCGTATCATCATAGTTGGTCCATTGTATGTGCTGAGGTATGTTAACACTTCCAACACTAGGGTTTCCTCACAATGTTTCCCTTATTATTATCCTTATTATTTATACCAAATAATATAACTTTATAAGCGTTATTTGCTCAAACTGTTGCATTTATTATTTTATTTAAAATGTTGCAGTCGGGACCCATTAGAGGACTTTAAACAAACAGTAATGGGTCCCGACTGCAACATTTTATATAAAATAATAAATGCAAGAGTTTGAGCAAATAATGCTTATAAAGTTATATTATTTGGTCCCTCAAGTAAAGCAGCATGAACTCTTCTGATTCGACATTAGCATTTGAAAGTAAAATTATCTTATTTTTTCCCTTTCAGTTGATTTATCACTGCAGTCGGGTTCTTTTATTTTTTTAAATATATTTTTTTTATTTTTGACCTTTTAGTGACTCAGTAAAACGATAAAATTTAAAGGTCCATCTGTTCTGCTTACATGCTTTAAATCGTTATATTATTTTATTTCCTAAATGAATTTTAGTTTATTTCTTTATTTTCTTTTGTTCGACAATGGACATGTCTCGGCAAATCATAAATATGTTTACTGATATACTTGTTTGATATAGTCATAGGTACCACCTGCCTGCATTAAAAATTTATTTCGTACGATATTTTTTAGCTAGTATAATGAATATGGTCTAATGGTGTTAAACTATCTAGAATATTTGCAAAGGAAACAGATTTTTTTCTCTATTATCCTTACATAAATTGTCTGTTTTTTATGTAGCCTAAAAACGCTCCACTGCACCTAGGTATTTAATGTTAACGATTGTAGGTGGGGACTGGAATAGTCACGAGTTATGTCCTCGACCTGAACGGCGCTCAGCTTTCGACATCTCCAGAGTAGAATTCTTCGTGCTTGCATTGCTGGGCCCAGTCTTCGGTCTCGCTAATTAGTTAGAATAAGGACTTGTAAATGGGAACATAAATGGTCTGAGCCTTCAGCCGCGGCCTGTACAAAGGCGCGACAGGTTTACTCCTAACAGCAACTTTAAGTAACTGTCGCGGCCTTCGGCCGCGCTAATAGTCTCTCCATTTGGCATCAGCGTAAATAGAGCTCAGCATTTGGAATCGCTGTGGGAGTATTCCTCTAGCCCGCTTCACAGCCTTCGGCCGTGCCACGACCTGTATTGAGCTCGGCCTTCAACCTCGTCGCGGCAAGTTTCCTCGCACCCGCATGATGGGGCTCGGCCTTCGGCCTGGCGTAGTTATTTAGAGTTGTAGCATGGGCGTAGAGACACACAAAATCTTGGTTTTCTGAATGCCAAAATATTACCGGTATTAAAATGAAACTATAACAAATTCATCTTGAGGTGGCCCCCTAAAGCATTGAAAAATTTTACTGAATATTTAGGTGTAGATAAGCAATCTTTGGTCTCACAAGTGAACAGGAAACCTAACACAAAATCATAATCTTATTTTCGGAGGAAACGAGATAAAATTCGTTAAGATGAATAGAGCTAGATTTTTTTTAAATTTCATGGGTCCTAACGATACGAGGTCACGGAGGATCCGTCTTCGGTTACCAGTGAGAGCGTTCAAATATTTTTTTATCATTTATTGTTTCTTCTTTGAATGGGCTTGTCTGACTATAACCGCACAGGGGAAAAGGAGTTACATGCTACACTTTATATATTTTGTTCAGTTACTTTTGGTCTAAGTGTCAGTAGGAAATTAATATCAGTGCTAAAAAATAATTATTTTTACCCCCTATGAGGTTGATATTTCTTAAATTAATGAGATAAACGAATGGCGTAGAAAGAAATAAACACTTTATAGGCATTATTTCTTTCAGCACATAATACCGTTTCTATAGACGGTTTGTTTACATGTAGAGCAAAGCTGATATTATGTAAATTTATACATGTACTAGAATAAATATATGCCAGCGCCATCTAGTGGCTAAAAGTGGTACTGTAGGACAGGGTTTCAGCAGACAAGAAGAGAAACGTTGTTTTAGCACGACAGCACGTACTTAGGGATCTATTTATTGAAGCAATATGAAACTAAGGATTACAGTAACTGTACTACTCGCACCACAGCGCAAAGCGAGGTATATTACCTACGTCACTAGTCGTGCCAATTATTAGTGGACAGTCAGTATTGGCCGAAGTGATTCGCAAGCGCTCAAATACTATCTTTTTTTTTTAACCCTATAAAGGGCACCCTCCGGAGGGCACGGGGGAGGGAGGTGGTGAATGCTCATGCATAACAGCACGGACCCGGCCGTGCTGCCAATGTGGGACTCACAAGAATTGCGCCTACCCACTAAACACCACCTTGGGACTGGTTTTGGTCATAAAGACCCCTAAACCCACATCGGGAGCGACCCCCCTCGAGGCCGAGGAGGGCGCACAGCGGAGCTCCCTAGCGGAGCGTCCGCTTAGAAGAGTTTATATTACAAAACTGCTATGAAAGAGCAGTGCCCCCCCTAAGGGGGGCACTGGCAGAGGAGGGGGCCGCGTCTGACTGGGACCGAGCCTCTAAGATGTGGTTCAGGTCAGACGACAATTTATCGGGCGGGTCAACGAGTACGTTCCTGGGCCTGCGCACCAGGTAACGTGGGTCCGTCGTGGGCGGAGAGTAAGCCGCTGCTTCGCGGATCAGGGGGAAAAATACTATCCAATTTTGTTTAATATTATGTAGGGCCTTCGGACCAAACCATACCGCAATTTAGAACACAAACAGCGCCATCTGTGGTTGGATAGAGGAACTAATGCTACAGTACTTTAATTACTTAGAAGTGAATATTATTTGTGTTGCGTTTGTTCTCTATTAATGCTGATTTTATGTAATCAACGACACCCGCAAAATTCTCTTTTAAATACTTTGCACGTGTTAGGCGTAGTTAAACAAAATTATATTTTTTAATTAAATGAATGATCTAGAAGGATCAAACCACTTTATAGGAATTATTTTTTTCCGCATTTGTACCGATTCTATAAATGGTTTGTTTACATGTAGACCAAAGCCGAAATTATGTATACACATGTATTAGAATAAATAAAATATAGCAGCGCCATCAAGTGGCTAAAAGTGGTACTTTAATTGCTTAGAAGTGAATGTTATTTTTTGTTCCGTTGGTTCTCTATTAATACTGATTTTATGTAACCTACGTCATCCGCAAAATTCTGTTTTAAATATTTCGCACCTGTTAGGGGTAGTTCAATAAAATTAGTATTCGAATTCAATAAACTAAATATAACAACGCCATCGAGTAGCTCCTAGCTGTACTTTAACGAAGCTTCTTAACGAATTTTATTTTTCGTCACGGTTCTGATCGCATAATTATGATTTTATATAGCCTATGACACCCGCGCAAGGATGCCGAATCGAATGACACCTTGTTTAACAAAATCTGACCATTGGTTAAGGAGTTATGAGGGAACATAGAATCGGACATACTTACATACATACATACATACATACATACGAACTAAACACATTTTGTTATCCCCAAAGGACAAAAGCCCCTGAATCGTAAAAAATGTCCTCCGAGTACTTGCCGCGGACTCAACGCAAACGGTCAAGAAAAGACAACATCTGCAAAATCGGAAAGTATTATACTGTTTTTTACTCACTTTTTCCCACATTTCTACGTCCATTTATGTATAACAAAATCAATAAACTTCTAGATCTTTATCCACTAAATCTACACACGTGTAAGCATAAACTTAAAAAATATCTTCTTTCCCTCAAATATTCAGAAACAGAAGCCATTTTCACCATCCTAAAATAAAACTAACAACAAACTGAAAATACAACAATCACACACAAATGAAGTCTATAATAAAAATGTAAGTAAACTAAACACGTAGTCACAGCGTTCACCCACACCTACCAATACTTTCCCCCATAAACACGCTCACACACACACACACACACACACACACACACACACACACACATACACATATACACATACACACAAACACACACACACAACTAAACAGGTCTGTTCTAAACTTAATCAAATTTTTCAAACTTTAATAAATATATTGTAAATATTTAAAAACCTATTTAGAGGCTAAAAATTTCACCCATGCCGGGATTTGAACCCGCAACCTCTGGCTATCCGTACCAGCGCTCTACCAATTGAGCCAATGGGCGACTCACGGCATCAGTGAAATTTCAAACCTCTTTACAATATTCTCTGTATTACGTACAGGCAGCGACATCTGACTTAAGCAAATTGCATTACTTACAGCCCCGACTACCTACTTTGCAGTTAGGTTTAACATCGGAACGATATCACTGTACCCACATGATTACACTATTTTTATTTTTAATGCACTAACCCGTGCTAAGGAACAAATTTAAAAACCTATTTAGAGGCTAAAAATTTCACCCATGCCGGGATTTGAACCCGCAACCTCTGGCTATCCGTACCAGCGCTCTACCAATTGAGCCAATGGGCGACTCACGGCATCAGTGAAATTTCAAACCTCTTTACAATATTCTCTGTATTACGTACAGGCAGCGACATCTGACTTAAGCAAATTGCATTACTTACAGCCCCGACTACCTACTTTGCAGTTAGGTTTAACATCGGAACGATATCACTGTACCCACATGATTACACTATTTTTATTTTTAATGCACTAACCCGTGCTAAGGAACAAATTTAAAAACCTATTTAGAGGCTAAAAATTTCACCCATGCCGGGATTTGAACCCGCAACCTCTGGCTATCCGTACCAGCGCTCTACCAATTGAGCCAATGGGCGACTCACGGCTTTATTGCACGTAAGAGCAGTACCACTCTCTAACCGTGAAGGGAAACATTGTGAGGAAACCCTAGTGTTGGAAGTGTTAACATACCTCAGCACATACAATGGACCAACTATGATGATACGGGCGTAAATGTCAGGTCTGGCTACTACTATACTTTGCACACGAAAACACAATATTAAAAAAAAAAATATTTAAAAAAATAAAAGAACCCGACTGCAGTTATAAATAAACTGAAAGGGAAAAATCAACTGTTGCATTTATTATTTTATATGAAATGATGCAGTCGGGACCCATTACTGTTTGTTTAAAGTCCTCTAATGGGTCCCGACTGCATCATTTTATATAAAATAATAAATGCAACAGTTTGAGCAAATAATGCTTATAAAGTTATATTATTTGGTCCCTCAAGTAAAGCAGCATGAACTCTTCTGATTCGACATTAGCATTTGAAAATAAAATTATCTTATTTTTCCCTTTCAGTTGATTTATCACTGCAGTCGGGTTCTTTTATTTTTTTAAATATTTTTTTTATTTTTGACCTTTTAGTGACTCAGTAAAACGATAAAATTTAAAGGTCTATCTGTTCTGTTTACATGCTTTAAATCGTTATATTATTTTATTTCCTAAATGAATTTTAGTTTATTGCTTTATTTTCTTTTGTTCGACAATGGACATGTCTCGGCAAATCATAAATATTTTTACTGATATACTTGTTTGATATAGTCATAGGTACCACCTGCCTGCATTAAAAATTTATGTCGTACGATATTTTTTAGCTAGTATAATGAATATGGTCTAATGGTGTTAAACTATCTAGAATATTTGCAAAGGAAACGACAGATTTTTTTCTTTATTATCCTTACATAAATTGTCTGTTTTTTATGTAGCCTAATTTAAATATTTTTTTTATTTTTGACCTCTTAGTGACTCAGTAAAACGATAAAATTTAAAGGTCTATCTGTTCTGTTTACATGCTTTAAATCGTTATATTATTTTATTTCCTAAATGAATTTTAGTTTATTGCTTTATTTTCTTTTGTTCGACAATGGACATGTCTCGGCAAATCATAAATATTTTTACTGATATACTTGTTTGATATAGTCATAGGTACCACCTGCCTGCATTAAAAATTTATGTCGTACGATATTTTTTAGCTAGTATAATGAATATGGTCTAATGGTGTTAAACTATCTAGAATATTTGCAAAGGAAACGACAGATTTTTTTCTTTATTATCCTTACATAAATTGTCTGTTTTTTATGTAGCCTAAAAACGCTCCACTGCACCTCGTTATTTAATGTTAACGATTGTAGGTGGGGACTGTAATAGTCACGAATTATCTCTTCGACCTGAACGGCGCTCAGCTTTCGACATCTCCAGAGTAGAATTCTTCGTGCTTGCATTGCTGGGCCCAGTCTTCGGTCTCGCTAATTACTTAGAATAAGGACTTGTAAATGGGAACATAAATGGTCTGAGCCTTCAGCCGCTGCCTGTACAAAGGCGCGACAGGTTTCCTCCTAACAGCAACTTTAAGTAACTGTCGCGGCCTTCGGCCGCGCTAATAGTCTCCCCATTTGGCATCAGCGTAAATAGAGCTCAGCATTTGGAATCGCCGTGGGAGTATTCCTCTAGCCCGCTTCCAGCCTTCGGCCGTGCCGCGACCTGTATTGAGCTCGACCTTCAACCTCGTCGCGGCAAGTTTCCTCGCACCCGCATGATGGGGCTCGGCCTTCGGCCTGGCGTAGTTATTTAGAGTTGTGGCATGGGCGTGGAGACATACAAAATCTTGGTTTTCTGAATGCCAAAATATTACCGGTATTAAAATGAAACTATAACAAATTCATCTTGAGGTGGCCCCCTAAAGCATTGAAAAATTTTACTGAATATTTAGGTGTAGATAAGCAATCTTTGGTCTCACAAGTGAACAGCAAATCTAACACAAAATCATAATCTTATTTTCGGAGGAAACGAGATAAAATTCGTTAAGATGAATAGAGCTAGAATTTTTTAAAATTTCATGGGTCCTACGATACGAGGTCACGGAGGATCCGTCTTCGGTTACCAGTGAGAGCGTTCAAATATTTTTTTATCATTTATTGTTTCTTCTTTGAACCCAGCTTGTCTGACTATGACCGCACAGGGGAAAAGGAGTTACATGCTACACTTTATATATTTTGTTCAGTTAGTTTTGGTCTATGTGTCAGTAGGAAATTAATATCAGTGTTAAGAAATTAATTATTTTTTCTCAAACATGCTCGGAAATGTTTGTGTTATTACCATGAAATAAAGCCACAAAGTTTCTCTTTTATGGCTCCCGCCTCACTTTACTGGCCTAAGCCAGTAAAGTAAGTATGAAAATCCATTACCGTCCGCTGCTCTAACTTTTTAAATTTACTTACTAAAATTAAACTGACCAAGGAAAAATTACATACAGCCAACCACCTACTAAGTTATGTAAGCATACTTGCAAGATTAAAAAAAAACAATCTATGGTATTGGTTTTTGTGCGGTTAAACATGGTGCTCAAATATGTTAGTGTATTTAAAAAATAAAAAAGGCGGCAAACTAAACTATTATTTCTTAATTACCTAGTAATTATTTTAATATTAATATATCCTCGCATTGAGAAAAGCATTATACAATCTTCGGCCGGAACAGGGATTGCAGGACTCGTTCTAGACGGCCTCGTCTACGACTCGGCCGTCTATCCCAAACTCGTCCAGCAATCCCTTACTTCTCGGCCTCTGCAGTAATGTATTATTACCCCCTATGAGGTTGATATTTCTTAAATTAATGAGATAAACGAATGGCGTAGAAATACGTCTAGTGGCTAAAAGTGGTACTGTAGGACAGGGTTTCAGCAGACAAGAAGAGAAACGTTGTTTCATCACGACAGCACGTACTTAGGGATCTATTTATTGAAGCAATATGAAACTTACTAAGGATTACGGATTAACTGTACTACTCGCACCACAGCGCAAAGCGAGGTAGGTATATTACCTACGTCACTAGTCGTGCCAATTATTAGTGGACAGTCAGTATTGGTCGATGTGATTGGTCGAGTGCCAATTTTGTTTAATATTATGTAGGGCCTTCGGACAAAACCATACCGCAATTTAGAACACAAACAACGCCATCTGTGGTTGGGTAGAGGAACTAATGCTACAGTACTTTAATTACTTAGAAGTGAATATTATTTGTGTTGCGTTTGTTCTCTATTAATGCTGATTTTATGTTAATCAACGACACCCGCAAAATTCTCTTTTAAATACTTTGCACGTGTTAGGCGTAGGTAAACAAAATTTTTTTTTTAAATTAAATGAATGATCTAGAAGGATCAAACCACTTTATAGGAATTATTTTTTTCCGCATTCGTACCGATTCTATAAATGGTTTGTTTACATGTAGACCAAAGCCGAAATTATGTATACATATGTATTAGAATAAATAAATTATAGCACCGCCATCAAGTAGCTAAAAGTGGTACTTTAATTGCTTAGAAGTAAATGTTATTTTTTGTTCCGTTAGTTCTCTATTAATGATGATTTTATGTAACCTACGTCATCCGCAAAATTCTGTTTTAAATATTTCACACCTGTTAGGGGTAGATCAATAAAATTAGTATTCGAATTCAATAAACTAAATATAACAGCGCCATCTAGTGGCTCCTAGCTGTACTTTAACGAATCTTCTTAACGAATTTTATTTTTCGTCACAGTTCTGATCGCATAATTATGATTTTATATAGCCTATGACACCCGCGCAAAGATGCCGAATCGAATGACACCTTGTTTAACAAAATCTGACCATTGGTTAAGGAGTTATGAGGGAACATAGAATCGGACAAACTTACATACATACATACATACATACATACACACTAAACACATTACCCTCCTTTTGGGCTTCGCTGCAGTCGGGTAATAAACACATTACCCTCCTTTTGGGCTTCGCTGCAGTCGGGTAATAAACACATTACCCTCCTTTTGGGCTTCGCTGCAGTCGGGTAAATACATGTTGTACAAAGGCAAGATTATCACACAATATGCATTATTGAACCACAAATCAAAGCAAGCAAATTGGTGGCATTGGTGGTCATACGGGAATTTACTGCAGTAGTCATTGTATGGACGTACTCAAGCCAATCATGTTATAACCACAAAACAAATGCATCAATCATTTGTTTAACGGTAAATCAATCCATGGCGGTCAGAATGCATTTATTTATTTTATTTTATTTATTTTATTTTTATTTTATTTTATTAAGGACATCAACAGCGAAAACAAATTATTCGATTACAATAATAAAAATACAGTTCACAGGGCCAATGACAGATATCCACAGATAGACAGTTCTTAGTTACTAAAAATATAGCACGACAACGCTTTGTAATAAAGATAAAAATACATGCTTTTTAATTTTTAACTATTATATTAAAAGCACATTACATTTGCCAACTTGAAAAGTATGTGTTAATGTGTGTGTGTGTGAGGGTGTGTGTGTGTGTGTGTGTGATGGTGTATGTGTGTGTGTGTTTGTGAGCGTATTTGTGATGAATAAGTGCTAGTAGGGTTGGGGGGAGGGTTCTCCAATATATCACGCATTATCATTGAGTATATTTAAAATACTATGTTTAAAGGAAGTCTTAGACCCTAGGAAAGGATCGGCTGAACCAAAACACTTATTATAAAGGCGGATCATACGTATCAGGGTTGAGTTCTGGGCATAGTTTGTATTCACAGAGGAAACGTGAAACATCTTATTGCAAGTATGGCGAGTTCGACGAGCAGGGACGGATAAAGACAATTCCGAAACTAGCTCGGGACAATCGAGTCTGCCTGACAAGAGGTCATGCAACAACAACATGTCTAGTAGCTTACGCCGGTCTTCAAGGCTCATTAAGCAATGATATCTGCAAGAAGAGTCGTAATCAACATTGAAGCACTTATTTCTAAAATTTAGATGTTTTATAAACATTGACTGTATGCGTTCTATTCGATGAACGTATGTAATGTATTGTGGTGACCAAACACAACTGGCATATTCCAATATACTTCTTACAAAGGCAAAGTACACCATTTTTACGCACATTATATCTTTAAAAGGCTGACATACACGCAAGACAAATCCAAGATTGCGATAAGCGCGCTCAACGATATTGTCTATGTGCTTTTCAAACGTCAATTTGCTATCCAATATCACTCCCAGGTCGCGAACAGTATCAACTCGCTCTAATGGACACCCACCGATATTATAAGTGTGAGTGATAGGCTTAGGACTTCTGGTAAAGGATATTTGTACGCATTTATTAATATTTACATTGATTCTATTATTTTCATAGTATTTACTGAGACGATCTAGATCGTATTGTAGTTTTAAGCAGTCTTCTACCTTAGAAATATCAAGAAAAACCTTCTTATCATCAGCATAAAGTAAAAACTTACACTCTTTAAATACAGCGTAGACATCGTATAAATATGCGTTATAGAGCAATGGACCAAGGTGTGAACCTTGCGGAACACCAGAAGGTATGTTTATGTAATCTGATTTGTGGCCACCCATTACCACCGCCTGCTGTCTATTTGATACGTACGATGTGATCCACCGATACAGGTCGCCGCGAATCTCCAGATGGTAAAGCTTACGAAGAAGAATGACATGATCTACCCGGTCAAAAGCCTTTTCGAAGTCGGTATAGATCACATCAACCTGTCTTCGCTTGTCCATTTGACGCAGCACAAAGTTCAAAAATACGGCTAGATTGGAAACAGTAGAGCGACCCTTCAAAAAGCCGTGTTGCTGCGGTGGAATGCTTCTTGAAATCAGAGGATAGATACGGTCGTAGACTGCACGCTCAAAGACTTTACCAAAGACATTCAATATAGATATTGGTCGATAGTTTGGTATTTTATTTTTTGAACCCTTCTTGTGAATGGGTACAATGTTTGCGACCTTCCAAGTTGCGGGGAAGAAACCAGTGGATAACGATCTGTTGAAAATTATAGTCAAAGGCAAGCAAAGTTCTTTAGCACATTTGACTATGAAAAAAGGAGTTATACCGTCGCTACCCATTGGTTGGGATATAACTACTGTAGTACATGGCCGTCTTTAGGAGCTGTGTTCGACGTGACGTATGATCCCGCGACGGGATGGCAGTGTGCGAGCACCCTAACGTCCTCAATCCTGACCTTGAAAGTGTCAGTAGAAAAAAACTATTGTTATTATCAAGGTCAGTCAGGAAAGTGACAATATAAAAGTATTGTTACTTTAAAGGTCAGTCAGTAAAATAACAATAGAAAACTATTGTCACTATCAAGGTCAGTCAGGAAAGTGACAATATAAAACTACTGTTCCTTTAAAGGTCAGTCAAAGGTCAATAGAAAACTATTGTTATAATCAAGGTCTGTCAAGAAAATAACAACAGAAAACTATTACTATTTTTTAAGGTGAGGGGGTAAACAATAATGCCATCATTGGAAAAAAGTCATACCTTTTTTACGGGCCTTTTTGTTTTATTTTTTGGAGAAATGTGGAGTTTCTGTGTTAGTTTCTACTCCATAACTGTAAAATTAACACCATTGATTTTCACTATGTAAAAAAATTTGTTTAAAAACCTATTTAGAGGCTAAAAATTTCACCCATGCCGGGATTCGAACCCGCAACCTCTGGCTATCCGTGCCAGCACTCTACCAATTAAGCCAGATGTCGCTGCCTGTACGTAATACAGAGAATAGTGTAAAGGAGGTTCAAAATTTCACTGATGTCGGTGAGTCGCCCATTTGCTCAATTGGTAGAGCGCTGGCATGGATAGCCAGAGGTTGCGGGTTCGAATTCCGGCATGGGTGAAATTTTGAGCCTCTAAATAGGTTTTTAAATTTGTCCTTAGCACGGGTTAGTGCATTAAAAATAAAAATAGTATAAAAAAATTTGTTTTCATAGTAATTTGATTTTTGACTTGACTTTGACTTTTTATGGCAAAAAACGGCCGTTATTTCGCGTTGTTGCGCAATTTTCAAGGCTAGACTTAAAAATCACTATTACACATAATTGAGAGTACAATTTAACAATTTTTTTAAAAACAATCTAAATAAAAATATAATAAACTAGCTGACCCAGCGCACTTCGTACCGCCTAACAGTCGATTCTTTATTTTATTTTTTTTTCTCCGTAAGAACCATCTTCGTCCTTCAAGGAATATTCCAAAACAAGAATTAGTGAAATCGGTTCAGCTGCTTTCGAGATATTCGCTTACCCACACATTCGGCGATTCTTCTTTATATTATAGATTACTGATATGATTATTCCCATCGGTTAAACGTAGAAATGCACATGCCAGCCTTAGGGTGCTCGCACACTGGCGCCCCGTCACGCGATCACGCGTCACGTCGATGGAGCTCGTAAAAACAGACATAACTCGTCGGGAACGACTGCTATGCGTGCCGGCTCAAGTGAAATTGGAGGTGCGATAAATAATGGAGCATTAGCCAGGGGATGTTATTTAAGACGCAATTGGGCGCCGGAAAGTAGGCGCGTGTGTTGATGACGTCACGTGGACGGGACGCGTCTGATAATAGTGTGTTAGTCTTGCATCCTATAATAAGCCTAAAGTTACAGGGTTATTTTTGGAGGCCGCAATTTCCCGATGTACGCACCACTGTAAGCACATGCGTTCTCTGAGCGTGAGAGAGAGATTTTGTCCAGCCACATTCATACATTTTGCACATTCTAGTCAGCCTAGCCCACAGGAAAAACAGTTAATACGTGTGGAGCCAACCAAGTCGCGGGTTTTTTCACGACGATGTGGAGACAGAACGACAGAAGCGAGTTACCCAGATTCAATCGCCAGTGCGGGCGTGTACCAATGACTTTGTTTAATTTCAAAGTTATGCATATATACGAATTCGTTGTAGCAATACTTTAACTAAAAAGAAGTCGCTCGTAGCCCCGGCTGCCTGAGTGATCCTAAGCGATCACGATGGTTTAGCAACATAGGGCGCATTTAATAGCCTATTTAGAGGCTAAAAATTCCACCCATGCCGGGATTCGAACCCGCAACCTCTGGCTATCCGTTCCAGCGCTCTACCAATTGAGCCAATGGGCGACTCACGGCATCAGTGAAATTTCGAATCTCTTTACACTATTCTCTGTATTACGTACAGGCAGCGACATCTGGCTTAAGTAAATTGCATCACTTACATTTGTCCTTAGCACGCGTTAGTGCATTAAAAATAAAAATAGTATAACATAGGGCGCGTTCAGTGCATGGATGGGTGACCGTCTAAGACTAACGCTAGTGGCATTTTTTCGAGCGGTTCCGTGCTTCGCAAGGCACGTTAAGCAGTTGGTGCCAGGTGCCGTTGATAGACGGCAGTCGTTAAGCCAAGTCAGAGGCCTTAGGGCGGCTTGACTTGACAAACTTCTGACTGTAAGAACAGCCACTAGTGTTGCAAGCCTCCACCAATCCGGACCCCCGTGGTGGAGTATGGCCTATACCTTTCTCAGGGAAGAGACCCGTGGCCCTCGGTGGGAACATAATGGGTTTATAATGATGAAGGATACGCTAACTGTAAAGGGATGGCCACGTGCACTAACATTTGTGCACTTAAAATACTTTAAAAACCTATTTAGAGGCTAAAAATTTCACCCATGCCGGGATTCGAACCCGCAATCTCTGGCTATCCATGCCAGCGCTCTACCAATTGAGCCAATGGGCGACTCACCGGCATCAGTGAAATTTCGAACCTCTTTACACTATTCTCTGTATTACGTATAGGCAGCGTAGTTTTTTATACTTTGTCAAAATAAAAATAGTAAATTTCTCATACATCAGGCTAGAAGAGGTTAAGAAGAAAAGAAGAAAAACATTTATTATAGAAATAGTGTACACGCCACAGTAACAAAACAAACTTAAAACATATTACTTAACATGACATTCACGAAAAACAAAAACAAAGAAGAAAAACGAAAGGTCACGGCATGTCACTGCTGCCATAAATGGCAACTGACTCAGCAATACGCTGATGGACTAGTCTTCAGCGCTGATTTTCAGTCAGTGACAGGTTCACGACCTCTGTGGCGTAGCGGTAGAGCGATGCCTACCATGCAAGAGGTCCCGTGTTCAAATCCCGGCTGGGAACAAAAAAAAAACCAGGTCTTGGATGTTTACATGTTTGTGATGTCGTTGTTTCTGTCAGTGCGCTCGACTCGTCGTACGTAGGCTACATAAAAATTGTGTACAATTTAATATCCTAAAGACTGTAAGCTCAGTAGCCATAGCTGCACTCCTATTCCGGAAACAGAGAACGAAAGGCGCAATAAAGTGCGAAATACGAAGAGCCAAAGAAATTCGCTCGCAAAATCCCGACGTTGTTTTGCAAGCAAGCCTTGTGCTTACAGAAGTGTGTGTGTATAATTTGTTTACAAGGTAAACCACATTTGAACGTCAAAAAAACAGTTAATTTTACTTTATTTATTTGGAGTTTTTTTTTTATTAAAATTTGTATGTTAAGTGAAACTAATTGTCTGTACAATCCGAACTCAAATTAACATTGTCACTTCGGTGGGGAATTGGCACTGATTGCTGTAACACAGGTTTTTAACCTAGCACAGCGTCAGAAGCTAATCGTTAATTTTGTATATAGCATTAAGTAGAACCATTTTGTAAAAGCTGTGTACTAATGTTTTTGCCCAATAAATAAATATTCTATTCTAAATATTGTATTCTATTCTATTTGGAGTACAAAATAGATTACAACATTACAAGATATAAATAGTAATATTATGATATAATTATACTGTTGTTAACTATAGTATGTACACACAACATCGCCACATGTAATTTTAAATATCTAAATAAAAGTGAAGCGCTCGTGGCCTAGTCGATCAGAGTCCATAAGTTTAGAGTTCTTTTGTCCATTTTTTCTCCACAACGATCAAGATTTTGAAATGGACACCTAGTTTGAATAGTAACGTTCACTAAGCCGCAGTTCCTGCGCTACTTTGAATAATACCTTTTCATTTCATTTTGAGTGATTGGCATCAAACACTTGAGTTAAGCAACAACAGGCGCGGTCAGGTGCAGGATAGGTAACCGTGCCGTGACTGCCTCTAGTGGCGTTTTTCCGAGCGCTTTCGAGCTTCGCAAGGCATGTTAAGCCGTTGATGCGTCTCTCAGAGAGTATGGACAGCCCGGCAATCTCTCTCAGAGAGAAGGCCTGTACCCAAAATGTCTACTTAGTGGGCATGTGAAACCGTCATCATCATCGTCATCGTCAGGCTATACTAGTCCACTGCTGGACGTAGCCCTCCCCTAAAGAGCGCCATGTTGTGCTATCATAGGGGTAATGCCCATAATCCCCACGCTGGGCATGCGGGTTGGGGATCGCAGGTCGGTGGAATCGTACTGCAGGGGGCGCTGCTGCCCACCCCCCCGTTTGTGTCCCTTAGTCGCCTTTTACGACACCCGCGGCAAGAATTGGGTTGGTGCTATTCTCTAGGCCGACACCACACAGAGTGTGAAACCGTACCTATGGAGATATTATTATACGCCCGGGGATGAAAAGCAATAGCGTCACTCGCCCATAACCGTTTCTGAGCTCATAAAATAGTGAAGGGGTTATAAAGATAGCCATTTAGTTCCCCTTTTATGCTACCTCGTTGGTAGGTCAGAAGGAAAATGTGTGCACCTACAGCCTATTTATTCTTACTTGTCCAATTTAGTAAACAAGATTCTACCCTTAAACTGTGACTTTTTAGTCCAAAGGTGCCATATTTCCATAAATTGAGTAATCTAGAACACTCTTTTAGATAACACGCTGCCAATTTTTATAAAAATAGTTCATGATAGTTCATGAATTTGCGAGAAAATGTCTGGTTTAGGCATCTAATCTCAATTTTAAGGTAAGAATCTTGTTTACTACATTGGACAAGTAAGAATAAATAGACTGTATAAGACTGTGTGTCGATCTTCTTACGTCTGCCCAAATAAAAATAGTGTCGTATTTTCAGTACTTATCTATGGCTGGTTCACGGCGCCTGTTGTTGCTTAACTCAAGTGATTGATTCCAATATCGGTTCCTATAGGCCTCTAGCTTCTAAAACCTCACTTAATACGAATATCATTACTGAATAAATGACTTGAATGCGCTGTTGATCGTCAATCTCGGGCTAGCTAAAGAACTTAACTGATGCGAACGTGTACACGCCAACATAAACTTTAGTTGCTTAATTTAAGTTAAGATAATAGATAAGATAAATTATATTTTATTTAAATTAGAATGTTTTAGGTTTAGTTCCATTTTTATCATTAATTATTATAGATATTTAAGCTATCATAATGTTTGTATAAAATATTATCTGTCTAAAGTGAAAAAAAAAAGATAAGATAATAGTTTATTTTTCTGTCCACTAATTACATTCGTGTACAAAATAACATTGGATAAATGATACAATACAACAGAATGGACTATTTGTGAAAAGACTGGAGCCTAAACTAGATCAAAAGACCTGTATTTTAAGTTTTCAGGCCTCCCTGTGTATAAAAGAACGGTATCATATTCAACGCGTCATCAGCATAAGGTCGTCGTCAGTCTATACTAGTCCACTGCTGTACATAGCCCTCCACTAAGGAGCGCCACGTTGTGCTATCATAGGGGGTAATGCCCATAATCCCCACGCTGGGCATGCGGGTTGGGGATCGCAGTTCGGTGGAATTGTACTGCAGGGGGCGCTGCTGCCCACCCCCCGGTTTGTGATTGATAAAAATAAGGTAAGATAAAACGATGAATGCGGCAAGCTGAAGACAGGGCGCTATGGCGCTCATTCGTCGTCAGGCTATACTAGTCGACTGCTGGACATAGCCCTCCCCTAAAGAGCGCCACGTTGTGCTATCATAAGGGGTAATGCCCATAACCCCTACGCTCGGCATGCGGGTTGGAGATCGCAGTTCGGTGGAATTGTACAGGGGGCGCTGCTGCCCACCCCCCGTTTAGTCGCCTTTTACGACACCCGCGGGAAGAATTGGGTTGGTGCTATTCTCTAGGCCGACACCACACAGCAGCAGCAGCATAAGGTATTAAAATTTAGTAAACTGCTTGGCAACTTAATACGTGTGAACCAACCTTATAAGACGGACTTAATTTTAAAAAACACGATTCCGTAAGATTCCTAGCACACTAGCAACTTGCGGGGCATTTGAAAGCGATGCGATTGCGCAGAGAGCTCGCCTCGGTTGCGTGGCGAGCGCGCCGCGTCGACGCTGCGCCGGCGGTGAGAATCGCAGCGATATCGCCGCGATCTATCAATATCGCGATCACCGTTGACTTCGTGTTGTAAAATAGTGTTCGTCAGACTGAACCTAGGCCACAGGAAAGACTAGTCAATACGTGTGGAGCCAACCAAGCCGTGGGTATCCTCAGGATGTAAAGACGGAACGACAGAAGTTCAATCCAAAAAGTAACGTACGTTAGGTGCAATTGCTACGTACATTTGTGAATTTGTAGTCAGAATACTACACGCTAACGGTGAAGGGATGTTCATAGACTACATGAAATGATATCAACTCTTGGTATGTCCCTACTGCTGGGGCACGGGTCTCTTTCTGCATCGCAGGAAGGTTAGGCCATACTGCACCACGGGGGCCAAGACCGCGTTGGCGGAGGATTGTAAGACAGTGGCGGGCCTTACTGTCAGAAGTTACCAAGCCGATCGCGATCGCAAAACGCCGCCCTTGAATCCTTTCAAAGATCAATCGTCGTTCATACCTTGGATACAAAGTTATTTATAACTAAAATCGTAAATACGCGCTCTCTACCAGTCGATAACATCAAACTTAGTCCTTCCAAAGTCATCTACGAGACAATGTAAGACACCGATGAATTATTTTATTATTCATCACGTCCTTATTGAAATAAAGGCAAATGAAATAACACATGTAAAGCAGTAATTTCCTCGTCACCATAACCTCGTGGGTTGCACATCCCCTGCATATTTTATAAGCTTTTCCGCCCTTCTTTGACCATAGAATAGAGAGAAACAGAAGATCGACTTTTTTAAGTTGAAACTGTTTCAACGCTCATCTGGGTAGTGAACGAAACGAAACCGTCACGCTTAATGGGCCAAGTTAATTCGGAAATAGTCGGCTTTAGGTAAACATAGTGTAATCTGTTAGCTTTTAGAATATACCTCGGCTACTATCGGATAGAATCTGATATATTCGTGTAATAGAAATATCGGAACTAAGATAAAATAAGAATATTCTTTATTTTACACCAGAGCACATATTATAAAACATGTAAAGATACAAAGTAAAATTGGCGACCTTATTGCTAAAAGCAATTTCTTCCAGACAACCTTCTGACGGAAGGAAGAGACCCATGCCCCAGCAGTGGGGACATACAAGGGTTGATAACGGAAGTATTTAATTGAAATATATCGTGGCTCCGCACTTGCAGGCACACGTCTGCCAATTGTCTGCGTGTGCATGCAAAGAGTGTCCGAAAATATGGCAGTAATTTTGTTGGTAATTTCACTTCTGAGTGCAACTGACTATTACCTCTAATGTCTTAGTTATTTATTAGATCAAACGTCTTTTTCTTTGGTCGTTTGACTGCTACGGGAGCATGGGCCTCAACCACAGATTTCCACTTCTGACGGTGGTTCGTAACAGTTCGGGCCAGCTAGCGCCGATCGACCTGGCTTCCTGGTCTATTGATCTTTTCCAGGTGGACTTAGCCCCCTCCCCCTGTTTTGGTGACAGGTGAAACGTAATTAGCTTAGTTCCCGATGTCTGTATGTCTTCTTCTTCTGTAACTCGCTGTTCGGTCTTTCGTGACTGTAGCGACTGTCTTTTTGTGACTGTAGCCACTTAATGACTATATAATTAAACAGTCACTTACTAGCCAGTGACGCTTATATAACCATTTTGTAGTATAATTCCCGGTTAGATCGTCGTCGTCAGGCTATACTAGTCCACTGCTGGAGAAAGCCCTTCCCTAAAGAGCGCCACGTTGTGCTTTCATAGGGGTAATGCCCATAATCCCCACGCTGGGCATGCGGGTTGGGGATCGCAGTTCGGTGGAATTGTACTGCAGGGGGCGCTGCTGCCCACCCCCCGGTTTGTCGTTTTGTTTGTCCCTTAGTCGCCTTTTACGACACCCGCAAGAAGATTTGGGTTGGTGCTATTTTCTAGGCCGACACCACACAGCTGAATACCCGGTTAGATATTTAATTGAAAACAGTACATCTAAATCAACATCGGCCACCTCCTATTTCGGCGAAACGTAATTACCTTAATTCCTGGCGTTTATATGTTTTATTCTTCTGTAACTCGCTTTTCGGTGCGCCAGCGCCCTCGCGCGCCCAACTGGCGCCGCGCACAATTATCATAATACTTTCCGTGGTACAAACAAACGAGGTTCTTTCTTTCGCAACAGTTGGGAGTTGGGAGTTACCAAACCCTATTGGATAAATGGGTATAACAAGAGGAAATAATAACACAATCTAAGGTCTTGTTCTCAGCTATTTGATTTGAGTTTAAAAAGAAATGGTTTGGCGAAAAAATGCCTTTTTTGTAGGAACTTGTGGAATTGATCAGAACTCGGCCGTCGGCTACGTCGTGGTGATTCAAGGCCGAATGCCGTAACCGCTTCACTCGGTGTTCGGCCTCGGTATTTTATTTCATCTGGCGAACTAACACATGTTATCTTTTAACTAACCGTGGGTCATGTGGTTAGGAAAAAGTGGGTGATGTCAACTCTTTGTATGGGCACGGGTCATTTTCTGTATCGCAGGAAGGTTAGGCCATACTCCACCACGGGGACCAAGTCCGGGTTGGTGGAGGATTATTAGACAGTGGCGTGCTTTTCTGTCAGAAGTAATAAGGCCTCTGACATGGTTTAACGACTGCCATTACATGACAGCTTATCGGCTTAACGTGCCTTTCGAAGCACGGAAGCGTTCGGAAAAATGCCTCTAGCGGTAGTCACGGGGTGGTCACCCGCACGGAGGGTAGTACCAAGAAAATAACACAGTGGCGGGCTTTACTGTTAGAAGTTAGAAGACTAGTGGCTTGTCGTATTGTCAGAACTTTTGAAGCTGCCTTAAGGCCTCTGTATTGGCTATGTAACTTACTCGTAGATATGTAAGCCTTTTAATGTATTCCGTTTTCTGGTATGTACTATTGTACACACCAAAAAACCAAAAACGAGTTCTAAAAACCTATTTAGAGGCTAAAGATTCTACCCATGCCGGGATTCGAACCCGCGACCTCTGGCTATCCGTGCCAGCGCTCTTTCCAACTGAGCTAATGGACGACTCACCGGCAACAGTGAAATTCCGAGCCTCTTTACACTAATCTCTGTATTACGTACAGGCAGCGACATCTGGCTGAAGTAATTTGCATTACTTGCAGCCCCGAGTACCTACTTTGCAGTTAGGTTTTACATCAGAATGATATCGCTGTACCCACATGATTATACTATTTTTATTTTTAATGCACTAACCCGTGCTATGGACAATTTTAAAAACCTGTTTAGAGGCTAAAAATTCCACCCATGGCGGGATTCAAACCCGCGACCTCTGGCTATCCGTGCCAGCGCTCTTTCCAACTGAGCTAATGGGCGACTCACCGGCATCAGTGAAATTCCGAACCTTTTTACACTATTCTCTGTATTACGTATTAGAATAGAATAGAACAGAACCGAACGGAACGGAACGGAACGGAATAGAAATCGTTTATTACCAAAACACATAATAATTAACAAAAATAGTATCAACAGACAATCAACATTGTTATGTTTAGACTGCGTCTAACCATTTTGGTAAAAGGAGAGAGCTCAGCTAAGATGTCGGTTATCACTAAGTAGTTACCAACGGTGGTATTACACGGTTAGTGCATTAAAAATAAAAATAGTGCTTATAAAGAGTTCTAATTTAATTAAAAAAAATAGTTCGTGATTTTTTAATTTCTTTTCGCCATTCTCCCGAGATAGAGAGAGAGATGGACAAAGTAGCCTTGTTCAGAAAGAGGAAACCTTTCATTTCCTCGCGAATGGAAATGTAAAAAAATGTTATTGCTTTATCGTTCCCTTTTCGGGCAAGAATTGTTATTGCAGGGTCGTTCACTCGAACCGGGCCTTTTTATGTGTTTTTCATTGCTTTATTACACCTTTATTGTTCTACATATTTCCAAAATGATGAATTCACGTTTTCCTAGGCCTGCGCCTTCATCTTCTATATAATCTATCTATATAAATAAAATTCAAAGTCCTGACTGACTCGCTCATCAACGCCCAGCCCAAGCCGTTGGACTTAGAAAGCTGAAATTTTGCACAGAGCGTCTATATAATTATAATGTAGGCAAGGAATAAGACTGGATTTTTTTAAATTCAACCCCTAAGGGGGCGAAAAGGGTTGCCAAAATTTGTATGGGAGGTATAAAGAAGGTTGACTAATTTTCTTGAAACTTAAAATAAATACTCTTCAACACAATTGATTGAACACGTTTTTCCCAGTTTTTCTAAATATAACCCTCAAGGGACTGAACGGGGTTGCAAAAAAAGTTCACGCGGACGGAGTCGCGGGCAAAAGCTAGTTAATAATAAAAATAATAAATATTCATGAACGTAGTATGTCAAGTACAGATCTCGTTAACCCTTGGTGACTTGTGTTATAGGTGCTAACTCGACGATAGCTTTAATACAATAAATACATAGATAATATCCAAGACCCGACGCAAACTAGAAAAGTCCGTTTCCTAGTTTGACCCGGCCGGGATCGAACCCGAGACCTTCGTTTTTACAGACAGTGTGCCAAACCGCTACGCCAGCGAGGTCGTCATTATGTAACTTTTCACTTATACATCTGTGTGCGAAAGAGGAATGTTAAACTCACACTCACGCATATACACCGTACACATACATAACACACACAATCATTCACGAACGATAACAAACACATCCACTTTTTCCTGTATATTTTTTAACGTACCTAATATTAAGATAAGTCACTGCATTTCTTATATTTTAGTGATAAAAGGCCGTCCACTGTTGTACAGAGGATCTCTGACTCCCATAATACAGATCATTCTTGCTTGGGAGACAGAAGACTTACCAACTTAGTTCCTTGTCAGCCATCTGTTCACTCCTACTTTGTCTATATTTAAGCTGTTTATTACGTATATTACGTACATACTTACGAGCCAAACATGTTACCTTCCTTTTGGACTTTACAGTCGGGTAAAAAAGAAGTCTTACTCAAAGTGTGTGCCAATAATACATATAGCATAATAAAATCCACATCTTCAGGAATCACTCAAAATTACCGGGTTATGATAGAAAAATAAACTAAGTCAATGAAGTACAGTAGCCAGAATATCAACCTTTACACACACGCACTCTACACAGTTACATTACGGGCGACTTTGGAACAAAATTCGAAAGGTTGATGTGTTGACAGCTATACGATCGTTCATTTATGGCCTGTAAAAAAAAGTTGCAGTAAAAACATTTGAAAACACCTTTGGTGTTCTATTTTCAAAAGGTCGTAAACAAAGGCATCAAATGGCCGGTTCGACGGTTCCCGCCTAAACGTTTGGCTCTGGAAGTTCTAGAACGCTTTGCACCACCACCCAGGTGAAGTCGCTAGCGCTTTGTTGCTAAACGATAACTATTCGATAGACACTAACGGCTTTACTAATAAATAAGTTCGTTAT
Organism: Yponomeuta sedellus; assembly: GCA_934045075.1. Taxonomy (NCBI): domain Eukaryota; kingdom Metazoa; phylum Arthropoda; class Insecta; order Lepidoptera; family Yponomeutidae; genus Yponomeuta; species Yponomeuta sedellus. Next base: position 14,456,943 of record OW203744.1, on the reverse strand, counting down.
CAACCCTTGTATGTCCCCACTGCTGGGGCACGGGTCTCTTCCTGCATCGCAGGAAGGTTAGGCCATACTCCACCACGGGAGCCAAGTCCGGGTTGGTGGAGGATTGTAAGACAGTGGCGGGCCTTACTGTCAGATGTTATCAAGCCGCCCATAAGGCCTCTGACATGGCTTAACGACTGCCATTATATGACAGCCGGCACCAACGGCTTTACGTGCCTTGCGAAGCACGGAAGCGCTCGGAAAAATGCCACTAGCGGTAGTCACGGGACTCTCACCCATCCCGTACCTGACCGCGCCTGTTGTTGCTTAACCAAGTGATTGATTCCAATCACTCGGTTCGCCTAGGCCACGAGCGCTTCATAAATAAGTTATACACTGAATAACTATTTAACTTACATCAATTTAAACTGGTTTAATAGCATTTAGTCAGTTTTTTTTCATAACCTTTATTAATAAGGCCGTAACCGTCTTAAATCATCACGCGATGCTACAGTATATTTATTTTTACTTGTCCAATTTAGTAAACAAGATTCTACCCTTAAACTGTGACTTTTTAGTCCAAAGCTGCCATATTTCCATAAATGAACTAACTTAGAACACTCTTTTAGATAAAAAGCTGCCAATTTTATAAACATAGTTCATGAATTTGCGAGAAATTGTCTAGTTTAGGCATCTAATCTCAATTTTAAGGTTACAATCTTGTTTACTAAATTGGACAAGTAAGAATAAATAGACTGTACCTACGCGACGCGACCAAGCGCCGCTAATACAATAAAAAACGTAACTTGTTTTTTTTAACACGTTTATTTTAAAAAGTAACATCATAAATTTTATTTCTCAATAATTCGCGGTACTCATATGTAGTTATATATTTAACGGATCTAGTCGCGATTATTTATAAGGTAAATCGTAATTATCTTAATTCCCGACGTTTCGGCAGCGCTACAGTTGCCGTGGCAATCACGCGCCTTGTCATCGGACTTGTCTGCGGGCGTACCGAGTGTTGTGTGTCGGCCCGCTGGGAAAAACTAAAAGTACCCACAGTAATTGACTGTACTCGCCATTTCTGCTTACCCGTGAACACCGCAACCGTAACGCTGCCGAAACGTCGGGAATGAAGGTAATTAAAGAAAAGAAAGAAATAAAGACATTGATTATACCGACATAATAAAATCACAGAAAGCAAATACAGATAAATTAACACAATACGAGCATAACAGAAATAAACGAAATATATAACCAACGAAAAAAAAAGAAAGACATAGGTTTAGCCTGTAGTGTGTCCAAATTGCCAAAAAGGGCAGCTGACTCACCGTTGTGCCCTCAGCGCTGATTTTCAGTCAGTCCCCGAGGTAGCTGGTAATGGTACAACGGGGTGCGTGTCTTGGTGCATTTATAGGAACGCGCAATTACGTTGTACCTAATAAATAATCGAGATTAGACCCCAACCCGCATGCCCAGCGTGGGGATTATGGGCATTACCCCCCAATAATGGCACAACCTTGCGCTATGGCACTCATTAGGGGAGAGCTATGCCCAGAAGTGGACTAATATAGCCTGAAGAAGAAGAAGACCCGTTTAATATTGTATGATTATCATCGTTATCAACCCTTGTATGTCCCCACTGCTGGGGCACGGGTCTCTTCCTGCATCGCAGGAAGGTTAGGCCATACTCCACCACGGGGGCCAAGCCCGGGTTGGTGGAGGATTGTAAGACAGTGGCGGTCCTTACTGTCAGAAGTTATCAAGCCGCCCATAAGGCCTCTGACATGGATTAACGACTGCCATTATATGACAGCCGGCACCAACGGCTTAACGTGCCTTGCGAAGCACGGAAACGCTGGGAAAAATGCCACTAGCGGCAGTCACGGGACGCTCACCCATCCTGTACCTGACCGCGCCTGTTGTTGCTTAACCAAGTGATTGATTCCAATCACTCGGTTCGCCTAGGCCGCGAGCGCTTCATGATTATCACAAATGTTAAGAACTGTGACAACTTTTTTTTTAAAAACCTATTTAGAGGCTAAAAATTTCACCCATGCCGGGATTCGAACCCGCAACCTCTGGCTATCCGTACCAGCGCTCTACCAATTGAGCTCAATTGGTAGAGCGCTGGTACGGATAGCCAGAGGTTGCGGGTTCGAATCCCGGCATGGGTGAAATTTTTAGCCTCTAAATAGGTTTTTAAAAAAATTTGTTCCTTAGCACGGGTTAGTGCATTAAAAATAAAAATAGTGTAACTGTGACAACTATTTATAGAACCTACAGTCTAGAACCTGGGATCAACAACCTAGAACTTTAACAAGCGGAGACCACGAACTGGATAACGCAGCGTAGGACGCCCATCCACCGGCTGGACTGACGATCTGGGACAAATTGCTAGCAGCGACTGGATGAGGATGCCCTTCGACAGAAAGAAGTTGTGACGTGCTGTGTGTGTGGGCTGATTGATTGATACTGTTACACAGCCTTAAACAGAGATTTAGACCCGGATAGAAATGGCGCGTGCGTCCTTCAACGAAATAAAGATGTTGTGCGACCGAAACCTCAATTCAATTCAATATTTATTTCGACCTAAAGAATTGACATTCTATTTGCTGAATGTCAACACTTATTCCATCGGAGTACCCATTCGAATTTAAAAGACTGCAGTTTCCCCTTAAAGTCTGTTTTGCAATGAACATTAATAAGAAAGATAGATAGAGAACACTTTATTGTACCTAAATAAAAATGGAAATTACACAGATATTTCTTAACCTAAGAGTACAGACGGCGGCCTTATCACTAAAAGTGATCTCTTCCAGTCATCTGCACCTTTTATTGAAGCATGCTGAATAACTAAAGTCCACGCGGACGGAGTCGCGGGCAAAAGCTAGTTTAAAATATAAGCCGCTGCCTTCGGGCCGTATTGTAGCGGAGAAAAAGGCAACTGAAAAAAAAAACTCTACTCTAACCATCTTTTCTCAAGTCATCTTAGGCCAAATACATTAAATGGCACTTTTAAGTAAGCTAAGATTCCACGATTGCCATCAATAACTTTAAATGCCAAAGTTTAGACCTCCTCAACATAGACCTCCGAATAAGGATGCTTTAATGCTACATCTGGCCAGTTGCAATGTATGCTTGCAAAGCTTGGACTCTTAAAGCAACCTGCAAGAAGCTGGAGGCATTTGAGATGTGGTGCTACCGAAGGATATGGAATAACCTGGGTCCATAGAGTCATGAATTTGGAAGTCCTAAAACGGGCCAAGAGTTTCCAAAAATTAAAGTTAACTGTAAAAAAGAAGAAAACTAGTTATCTGTTATAATAGATGGTCATATAATAGATTATACTATTTTTATTTTTAATGCACATATAATAGATGGTTAGAAAAGATGGTCGGAGTGGAGTTTTTTATCCGCTGCCTTTTTCTCCACTACAATACTGCCCAAAGGCGGCGGCTTACATTTTACATTGTACATTGAAATTCAGCAAACAGAATAATCAATTCTTAACGTTGAAATAAATTGATTTGAATTTGAATTTGAATGATAGGCAATAGTGAGGGATGGAGGAGTGTTGGAAGAAGAAGAAAGTCGTGGCTCAGAAACATCAGGTAATAGACAGATGTAGCCAGCGTCGAAGACCTGTTTCGCTTGGCCAGAAACAAAGGAGAATATGCGGAGCTGAGGGCCAACCTTCATTAGTGGAGAGGCACAGGAAGAAGAAGAAGAAGCGTAAAACGTTTAGGTACCGCTGCAAAAAAGTATGTTCAATACGGATGGCGATATCAAGCGGTCGTTTCCACGTCAGGCGTTGACCTCAAGCATTGTCTATTAATACAGGGACTACAATGCAGCGTTTTACAGCTACCCACATTAAAAGCACATATAACGTGGAACATTCGGCTTTATAGCGTGGAGCCGAACGCCAAGATCGCGTCCCACCGCTATGGGTATTTTAATCTAGCTTTTGTTAAGATAGTTGGATAAATATAAGACAGCCGCTCCCTGATTTTGCCACTGCTCGGGCACGGGTCTCGTCCTGCATCACAGGAAGGTTAGGCCATACTCCCCCACGGGGCCAAGTGGAGGACTGTAAGGCAGTGGCGGGCCTTACTGTCAGAATTTATCAAGCCGCCTATAAGGTCTCTGACATAGCTTAACGACTGCCGTTACATGACACCCGGCTCCAACGGCTTAGCGTGCCTTGCGAAGCACGGAAGCGCTCGGAAAAATGCCACTAGCGGTAGTCACGGGACGGTCACCAATCCCGCACCTGACCGCGCCTGTTGTTGCGTAACTCAATTGATTGATTCCAATCACTTGATCCGACTGGGCCACGAGCCCTTCCAGTTATAGGAGTGTTATAGAGAGGGAATTTTGTGAATGAATTGTGGAAGTCCGAATCGCTCAGTAAACATCAGCTTATGTCAGATGGAGAGCAGTTAGTCGTTCAAGCGTTCCTGCGCCTCCAGCGTGAGTATATCTATATAACGTAACACAACATAGAGAAAGCAAAGCTGAGCTCTTGAAGGCTTGAACGCCTGCCCATTTCCTGGCTGATAGAACCCTGTGGCGAGCACATGTCAACTCTGCGCGGGCACTACAAACTCCAATATTTCTGCATCGCGCAATCAGTGTTTCACATGATATACCTTAAATATAACGTCCAACTAACAACTGACCCGACAACAAAAGTGACTTACAAAGTAACTTATGTACCCAAAATAATAAAACCCTTAATGCAAATGATAATTATGGAGATTTCTTCAAGGTCGTCGTTACAGATAGTTATGAAAAAGATTTTAAATTGAAAAAGTTATCATCAAAAGTGAATAAAGTAGGATTTAGTGAATGGGCTACTCCCGGTATCCAGAAAAGTAGGGACACACTTTATTCACTGTATGAGAAAAAAACATACACATATGACCCCAGCTTTATACAGTATGTTAAACTATATTCAAAATTATTTAAGGCCGTCTGCCACAAAGCAAAATGCGAGCACATAAAATCCAAAATACTTCAACCTTCTAATAAATCTAAAACAATTCGGGCCATTATAAATAAAGAAACTGGTAAATCCAAATTGGGACATGGCGAATTTTCACTTAAAGTAGATGATAAATTTAATGATTAATTTACCTTAAATGAAGACCTTGCTACGGCTTTTGAACAGTTCTTTACAAATGTTCCAATTGTAACGACAGCTCCATTAGACTCTTCTCCAGTTCTCACTGAAAGTATTTTAAAAGACAATGTTCCCCCATGCGATCATGATTTTTCGTTTGACTATATTGAAGCACATACAGTGATTAAATCGTTTAAACAGCTAAAGCTTAAAAAAACTGAAGACTTGTGGGGTATGCCAGTAATAGTAGTTAGCTCAGTAATCGATACCCTAGCACCCTATTTAGCCAAAATCTTTAACCAATGTTTAGATGAGGGTATATTCCCTGATTTAATGAAATATAGTAAGATCGTTCCTTTATTTAAAAGTGGTGATAAGCAAGATCCCACAAATTTCAGACCAGTCTCGGTTTTACCCGTTTTAAGTAAAATATTCGAGAAGATAGTTCTAGGTCAACTGCTTACACACTTCAATAACTATCAACTTCTCCATGGTCAGCAATTCGGATTCACACAAGGGCGCTCTACAACGGATGCCGACGTCATGTTAGTTAAACATATATTTAATGCATGGGAAGATCGCAAGGATGCTATAGGCGTATTCTGTGACTTGTCGAAAGCATTTGATTGCGTGGACCATAAAACACTTCTTTTAAAATTAAAGCACTATGGTATAAACGGGAATAGCCTAAAACTTATGACATCATATTTTGAAGGAAGAATTCAAAGAGCTGATATAAATAGAACTAAATCTTCAGGGTCAGAGGTCAGGATATGAGTGCCACTATTGATCTATTTTTGGGCCGTTCCTCTTCCTCGTATATGTAAATGATTTGCCGTTCATGGTTCAAAATATGTCAGAGATAGTATAATTCGCAGATGACACGTCACTTATTTTTAAACTTAAGAGACAAAAAAATGACCTTGACAGTACAAATAATGCTCTCTCTCGGGTACATAATTGGTTTACTACCAATAACTTATTGTTAAATTCAAAGAAGACAAAATGTATAAAGTTCACTCTACCAAATGTCAAAGCGGTTGACAGCAATCTTATGTTGGGGAATGAAAAATTAGACCTTGTAAATGAAACTGTATTTCTAGGTATCACAATTGATGCAAAGCTTAAATGGGGACCTTATATAAAAAAAAATGCAAATAGGCTTAGTTCAGCAGCATATGCAGTTAAAAGAATTAGGGAACTAACTGACGTCGCAACTGCTAGGCTTGTTTATTTTAGTTACTTCCATAGTGTTATGTCCTATGGCATACTACTGTGGGGACGGGCAGCAGACATTGAGACCATCTTCGTCTTGCAGAAGAGAGCGATCAGATTCATTTATAGGCTGGGTAGTAGAGATTCGTTAAGAGATTTCTTTAAAGAAACTAACATCCTGACAGTTGCCAGTCAGTATATCTATGAAAAAATTATGTACGTCAGGAAAAATATCAGTAACTTTAAAACTTTAGGTAGCCAACACAATGTGAATACTAGAAATAAACAAACTTTTGTTCCCACTATTTAGGCTGGCAAAGGTTAATACATCCTTCATGGGGCATTGTATACGCTTCTATAATAAAATCCCTGAAGATATATTAAGCTTGCTTGAATCGCGGTTCAAAAAATATGTAAAGCACACTTTGTGCCAAAAGGGCTACTATAACATAAAGGATTATCTAGATGACAATGAGGTCTGGAATTAAAGCCAGTACAATGTATGAGTTCTATGTTTTATAATAATTATGTAAACTATGTTAATTAAGGACTTTGAAAAGACTAAGTTTGGAGTTTTTTTGTCAATTTTTTCTCCAAAATGATCTAGATTTTGAAATGGACACCTAGTTTGAATTGTTACGTTCATTAAGCCGCAGCTTCTGCGCTACTTTGAATAAAACATTTTCATTTCATTTCACAGTCGGGCCGGCCATCTCCAGGCATACGATCTACCTGGCGGGAAATTTCCGTTTACAGTGGAAGAGCACGACCACCCGCTCTTCCTATAACACCGAAAGAAGACTCAAGACTACGGAAAAACGAAACCTCTCTGCACCACAAAAAAACCCAGCTGGGTTCATGAAACAAGCACAAAATGAAAAAAAAAAAAAAAACATTAGATGTAAGAATTAGATTGGAAACATGTGTGTACGATACTTAGATCATTTCTATGATCTGAGGTACGATAACACCTGTACCAAAAAATGTATTTGTGAGCAAACTGTACAAATGGAGTATGGAGAGAAAGGAACAACAAAATTAACCAAACCAGAAAACAGAAGGCACGGACCCCGCGTCTGTGGAAACAAGCTGTATTGTATATAAGAAAAAAAACCCCTGCAGTAGGAGGTTTATAGTCCACATAAAAAAATAAACGTGCCGAGCGCTATACGTCTGAACTAGAAGTACGCCGGGGTAACAAACAAATAACTTTTGTCATTAGTACCACGCGGTGTGCGCACAAATATCTCCAACAGCCGTACCGATATGGATACCTAATGCGTTGTGCGTGCGTTGGGAGATAGTTAGAAACATTCGAATTATTCGAATTTATATCCAGTTGGTGCCGGTTATCATCTACTGGAACAGTCGAACCTAGTGGAACCGAGTGATTGGAATCAATCACTTAAGTTAAGCGGTGCGTTAAAAGGCGCGATCAGGTGCTGAATGATTGGTGACCATCCCGTGACTACCGCTTGTAGCAGTTTTTCCGTGCTTTGCAAGGCACGTTAAGCCGTTGGTGCTGGCTGTCATGTAATGGCAGTCGTTAAACCATGTCAGAGGCCTTATGGGCGGCTTGATAACTTCTGACTGTAAGGCCCGCCACTGGCTTACAATCCTCCACAAATCCGGACTTGGCCCCCGTAGTTGATTACGGCTTAACCTTCCTACGATACAGGTAGAGACCGTGTCCCAGCAGTGGGGACATTCAAGATCAACCCTTGAATCGATTCGATTTTGTATACAGTTTGCTCTATCCATTGCCCTACCGCCGCCCAACGTTCGATTTGCAGTTCGGGCTTCCCACTGCTGGGGCACGGGTCTCTTCTTGCATCGCAGGATGGTTAGGTTCCATGCTGGGACTCGAACCCGCGACCTCTGGCTAACTGTGTCAGGTTAGCCAGAGGTCGCGGGTTCGAGTCCCGGTATGGGCCGAATTTTTAGCCTCTAAATTGGTTAATTTATGCTGTTTTTTTTCTGCTCTTCTAAATAAGTTTTAAGTCTGTGCTTTCGAGTAAGTTTTATTCGTCAGCACATAGTGTCTGCACGCGAGCGCCCAGTTTCCGAATCATTCGATAATTCAATGTCCCCATCGCCCGGCGGCAAATTCCGATAGTAAACTGTAGTAAAGTGGAGATGGTCAAGCGGGATATGGGAAACTCGCTGTGAAATATAGCATTAATGGACAGTGCCTAATGGACTGCGACACCGAACTTCGTTTTATGGGTAGAGATACGTTTTGTTCCCGCTATTTTGTTTGCCTCCCAACAAAGGTATGCCTTGACTATTATATTATGATTTATCTATGACAATAGGACTTGCTGAAGGCTATGTAAATCCATTTTGTAATAATCAAATTAAATCTAGTCAAATTTATTTCAATTAGGAATCGCTCGTAGCCCCGGCTGCCTGAGTTATCTCAAGTTTATCCGGTAACAATCCAACAATAAATACAAATTAATTTTAAAAACCTATTTAGAGGCTAAAAATTCCACCCATGCTGGGATTCGAACCCACGACCTCTGGCTATCCGTGCCATATTATTTTTAATTCTTTCAAGCTGTTTAGGCTAAAGATAGCAATAAATTAATATACTCACATTCATACAAACATACACTCGAAAAAAACAACCCTCCTTCGGGCGCCGTCGGTTTAAAAGCACAAACAATCGTATAGAATCAGATAGACACGGAAGCTATCACACTCGAGTCTAACTGCGGTCCCACTCTGCAGTTTGACTTTACGGCGACTGTTAAAAAGAACCGTATAGAATTCTAGAAGCTATCTAGTGGCACGCAATCCGGTATAGAACACTTAGTCGTTTGCAGTATACATGGTTTTTGAAGAATGCGCAATTTGATTGAACTGAATAAATTCTACACTGTATAACAATAATAGGCATAACGAAAAATTTTGAAATCCTCTTCCATATATGAGGACGTATTTATTATTTACATATAGTAAACTTAAATTTCAGGAACTTAAATTTCAGGAATGAACTAATGTTTAACGCAGGTTAATAAATCTGTGGGTAAACAGCCTGCTGTGTCATGACGTCGAATCTGATGTCACACCTAGGTAAAGAAAAAATCAAACTTCAATAGTGTCACTAGTGGTTACAAAGAAGCACGGGTGAAGTTTATCATTGTTTACCTAAGCGTGACGTCAGGCGGTGTACTTAGTGTTATTATTTAGATTATAATGATGTCTAGAATTAAAGCCACTACAATGCATGAGTTTTATCTATAATATAAAAATGAATCGCTGAATGTGTTGGTAAGCGAAAATCTAGAAAGCAGCTGAACCGATTCCGCTAATTATTTTTTTAGAATATTCCTTGAAGTAAGAGGATGGTTCTTACGGAGGGAAAAAAACAAAAAAATAAAGAATCGACTGTTAGGCGGTACGAAGTTCGCTGGGTCGGCTAGTATTTTATAATAACTATGTCGTTGTCGTCAGGCTATACTAGTCCACTGCTGGACATAGCCCTCGCCTAATGAGCGCCATAGCGTCCTGTCTTCAGCTTGCCAACCTCGAACTTCGCGCCGCAGACCCACTACGACTAACTGACGTAACTACGAGTATGTGATCGCATCGAGGATGCGTATTTACTGCGTATTTATTCTATCTATAATATCCACGTTTATTCTCTTTTATATGAATATGCACAGATATGTATTATTTATTAATTGACATATTTCGTTAACTTGGCCTAACTTTATAGCAACATTTTTATTTTGTTTACACACGTTTATCATTATGTCGACTGTCTTTACTGTTATGTTGAATGTATTTATTATATTGTTTTATTTATTACTTTGCAGCAGGCCACGCCGCGCTCTAGAGCACTTAGGGCTTTCGGTACTGACTGAAAATCAGCGCTGAGGGTTCACGCCCCCAGCACTATGCTGAGTCAGTTGCCATTTGCAGCAGCAGAGACACACCGCGACAAAGTTTGTAATGTGTTTTTTTAGTTATTTTCACGGTCAATACTTTATTTGTCTTTGTACCTACTTTAATTTATTTGTGTGTAACTGTTGTTGCAATAAATGTTTTCTTTCTTTCTTTCAATAATTACTCTGGTACTCTTAATTAAGGACTTTGAAAAGACTAAGTTTGGAGTTTTTTTCCCATTTTTCATTCATTTATTCATCATCACCATTTTCCATTTATTTCATTCAGTTCACTAAGCCGCACCTTTGAATGAAACCTTTTCATTTCACTTCATTTCATTCGTCGTTATGACAAAAATTATATAACGCAGTAAGTACTCTTAGATCTAACACATTTTAAACTTGAATTCATTATTTGATCCGGTCATCAAGAAGTGTTCGAGTCGAAAAAAATCGCATGGCTTATCGTCTGAAATTGTCAGTGTAGTGTGTCGCAACCCTAATAGTGTTTTGTAATGGCTGATTGAGGCTAGTCTGAAACCTTATCAGCCGAAGATGCGAACGGGCACCAGCCATCAGTCTTCTAGTGACCACGGTGACTGTAACATCGCCGAAACGTCGAGGTAAAATAGTAATAAATTACAACGCGATTAAGCCTCGAAAATAGTCGTAGATCTAATTTGAGTCGCCCAACGCCTTGGCTCCTCCGCTTCTTTTATAAGGCAAATCAATAGTCTTTAGCCCTTAATCTGGCCGCCATTTATTAAGAGCCCATCAAAGATATTGACAAGGCCGGCGTGAAACAAGGCCAGGGTAGCGGAGGGCTGCCGACCCAAGACCGGGCGAAGAGGCTGTAAAATGATCGAGAAGTAGAGGTGCTTTCTTTACATTGTGACAACACGCTGAAAGCGTAGGTGACCTTTACTAAATAAGTAGTTAATTCTTGTATCCCGGGGGCAGCTGGCAGAGAGGCAGAGATCTGGGGGATTAGTCTCTGAAAATCAAGTTTAAGTGTTCTTGAGTGGAGACCGCGACTCGGCAAACGTAGTGCAGGACGCCCTCCGACCAGGTGGGATGACGATCTGCGAAAAACTGCCGGCAGATGCTGGATGCGGCAAGCTGAAGACAGGGCGCTATGGCGCTCATTAGGGGAGGGCGATGTCCAGCAGTGGACTACATAATATAGCCTGAAGAAGAAGAAGAAGAGGTCTCTAAAATGCGTAGTGGATCATTCAATAGAGTCATATTAGTCTGGTAATGGTCGTTTCATTCACACTGTCGGTAGTCTAGTCACCAATCGCATTGCAATGGTATAATCCGAGAGAAGCGCTCGTGGCCTAGTCGGACCGAGTCTTTAATGGAATCAATCACTTGTGTTATGCAACAACAGGCGCGGTCAGGTGCAGGATGGGTGACCGTTCCGTGACTACCGTGTGGACATTTTTCCGAGCGCTTTCGTGCTTCGCTAGGTACGTTAGGCCGTTGGTGCCGGCTTTCGTGTAATGGCAGTCGTTAAGCCATGTCAGAGGCCTTATGGGCGGCTTGATTCTAAGACCTGGCACTGTCTTACAATCCTCCACCAACCTGGACTTGACCCCGTGGAGTATGGCCTAACCTTCCTGCGATGCAGGAAGAGACCCGTGCCCCAGCAGTGGGGACATACAAGGGTTGATAACAAATCCGTGCTACTTAACTCGGACTAGTCTTCTTCGTGAGAGATGCCTATTTAATTTGCGCGGGTTATACCCCAACTTTGATAGTACAACGACCCAAGTTGCGCGTTTTACATGTCAAAATGTACAATGCAAATGTAAATGTTAAATTAATTGTCCAATTTTGACAGTTTTGCGCCACAAAACACGTGACTTGCGCTTTCATGCTATCTGGGCTGGAATGACATTGTACTGCTATTGATTTTTGAACTAAAACTTTCGTAAGCACAACACATTTTGTAGACTTTTAGTCCGGACTTAAAAGTCTACAATGCTTATTGATTTGTAGACTACTATTACATTACATTACATAACCTCACGCCTGTATCCCAGAGGGGTAGGCAGAGACCAGGGACCGCCACTTGCCACGATCCTGACAGATCACCTTCGCTTCATCAACGTTCATAAGTCGCACGCACGCCGGTTCCGGGTACTTTTTATCTTCCCTTTGCTAATACATTCCCTATTTGGTCGATGTATGTCCGCCTGTGACGTCGCTTACTAACCCTTCCACTCACATTCGTAGACTACCAAATTGAGGCAAATATCAACCATTGTCGTGATTATATCATTGTACTGAGAAATTTTATGTAAGAATTAGACTCAAGTGCCAGTTTTGCTCAGTTTTGCTCACCACAATCCTGATAAATCTATAATTATAATAACTTTCACACAACACTGTTTTTTCACCCGAATATTCATTGTTTTGTTAGGTGAATGCTCAGGTCCTATATTACGTGCCTGAGCGACTGTTTATGGTATGGAATTTAACAGTCGATCGGAATTGTTCAGGATTTCGATATCAACCCTTGTATGTCCCAACTGGTGGGGCACGGACCTCTTACTGTATCGCAGGAAGGTTAATTTTTATTTATTTAATGACAGGGAAATTTACAGCGAAATCAGTAACAAAAAAACTTAATATTTACGATAAAGAACAAGATAAATTTTCACGGAATTACTTATAATTTTTTCTTATTTTGGGGCAGAGTATTTTGAGTTTTAAAGTGTATTACATCATCACCACAAACAAAGGAAAAGTTGCAAATAAATGACTTTAACTTTTAACATTGTGTTTAAGTTATTGACCAGAAGTGATCAAAAATAACGATAAAAAAAGAAGATAGTCTCATTGTGTGGCGTGTGTACGTGTGTGGCGTGTTAGGCCATACTCCACTACGGGGGCCAAACCCGGGCTGGTGGAGACTGGTGGGTCAGGATTTGGTACGCATGTTTAGATCCCTAGTCTATGACCATATAAAGGGACCAGTGTATCGCCAACTTCTTCTTTTTCATCTTCTTCGTCGGTCCTTTATCTCCTAGAGGAGCACGGGGCTTCAACCACAGATTTTCACTTCTGACGGTGGTTCACGGCAGCTTCCAATTCGGTCCAGCTAGTGCCGATCGACTTAGTCTCTTGGTCTATTGATCTTTTCCAAGTGGTCCTTGGCCGCCCCCTCTTTCGGCTGCCCAAGGGGATGTACGTAAATGCTTTTTTATTTATTATACTAGGAAAGTGGTGTTAATTTGATCTGATTATTGGGTGGAAAATGCTGCTTCCCTTCCTAGAGAGGGAAAAACTCATTCAAATTACTTTCCACCTAAGGGGCGGATTAAACTTTAAAAATAGAACTACTGTCAGCTGTGAAGAGTTTTATGTAAAAAAACTTATTAAAAAAATGCTGCCGCCATGTGAGTTTCTAAACGGCCAGTGTGAACTTAGCGCAAACTTCTTTGAGCGGAATAAGCCGCAACAATTACGCGCTGAGTTCCATATTTAAAATTAAAAAGTCGACATGAATTGGCGGGATACTAATCTGTTATATGTATCTGTGACGGAATTAAAAAAAATTGGTAATAATCTTTTATGCTAAGATTTGAATATTAACAATGAGTTTTTATTTTCCTCATATTCGAAATGAAAAGTAGAGTTTTACACAGATAAAAAAATCAATTTCTCTTCAGACTATAGCCACCTAAATACCTCGGGAATTGATTCTTTCCACCCGCGTTTAACAATCTATTATTCTGGTCAGGCATCTCTTGTCGTGGCGCGTTTGACTTTGCGCGAGGCGATTCGCGAGGTATTCATCCCTTATGGACGATTTCTTAGGATTGAATGGAAGTGACACTTCTGGAAAAGAATACCCTCTACACCAAGACGACATAAATCAGAGCTGCCACGGGCAGCCGCCACCCGTTCTTACTGACGTTTTGAAGTATTTATGGGTAGAGTCAGAGAATATTACAGTAAACCTTATGCCTAGCATTACAAGAACCAGATTCCAACAAAATTGGTCGCACCAGTATCGTACTGTACTACAGATGCAGGGAATTCACTGCAGATAACATTTATTTCGAAGGGAATTTTATGAGAGGGGATGAACATTTTGCATTCGATTTAAGAGTTTTTTTTAATGATATGGTCTTTATATGTCTTTGAGAGTGTGTGATTCCTGAATCGGTGACTATATTTCTTTAATATAAAGGAAGTGTAATAATTTCCAATGTAAAACGCAGTAAAAGAGAGGTTTTGTATTTTTGATAGTAAAACAGTGTACCTACTGTACAATTTGTAGCACACCGATAGTAATTATGATATCAATCCTTTGTACGTCCCCACTGCTGGGGCACAAGTCTCTTCCTGCATCGAAGGAATGCCCTTAACGGTAGTCACGGGATGGTCTCCCATCGAGTATCTGATCGCGCCAGCTGCCGCTTAGCCCTAGTTTCGTTACGTTATCAACCCCTATATGTCCCCACTGCTGGGGCACGAGTCTCTTGCTGCATCGCAGGAAGGTTAGGTCATTCTCCACCATGGGGGCCAAGTCCGGGTTGGCTAGGCCCTAGTGATTGAGTCCAATCACTCAGTTCCACTAGGCCGCAAGGGCTTCGGAAGTAGAAACGATTTTTTACACTGATAGTGATTTCAACCCTCTTTATGTCCTCACTGCTGGGGCACGTATCTCTTCCTGCATCACAGGAAGGTTAGGCCGAACTCCACCGCCAAGGCCAAGTCCGTGTTGGTACACCGATAGTAAATAAGAAAAGAAGAAAGATGCGAAAGATGTGGAAAAGGCTTATTCCCGGCAGTGGGCAGAAGTGAGCTGATGATGATACGCTACAGTTAACTGTTAACTTAGCTAAATTCAGCAGAGTTACCTTTTAAAAACCTATTTAGAGGCTAAAAATTCCACCCATGCCGGGATTCGAACCCGCAACCTCTGGCTATCCGTGCCAGCGCTCTTCCAATTGAGCTAATGGGCGACTCACCGGCATCAGTGAAATTATCTGTGTTACTTACAGGCAGCAACATCGGGCTTAAGTAAATTGAATCACTTACAGCCCCGACTACCTACTTTGCAGTTAGGTTTTAACATCGGAACGATATCACTGTACCCACATGATTACACTATTTTTATTTTTAATGCACTAACCCGTGCAAAGAACAAATTTAAAAACCTATTTACAGGCTAAAAATTCCACCCATGCCGGGATTCGAACCCGCAACCTCTGGCTATCCGTGCCAGCGCTCTTCCAATTGAGCTAGTGGGCGACTCACCGGCATCAGTGAAATTCTCTGTGTTACTTACAGGCAGCGACATCGGGCTTAAGTAAATTGCATCACTTTCAGCCCCGACTACCTACTTTGCAGTTAGGTTTTAACATCGGAACGATATCACTGTACCCACATGATTACACTATTTTAACACTATTTTTACTATTACTACAATTTTTTTTTTAGAGTTACTTTTTTTTAACCCAGGAGGAACCCTATTACGGGTACCACCGGCTCGGGGGAGAGCGGTGGTTATGTCGGACTCCCCGCCCTGAAAAGGGCGGTATACCGACTCCCGGGGTGTTCCTCCGCACTCGCAAGGGACGGGGCCACGGGAACGCTTGCGCACACTACCGCGACGACACTAGAGTTACCTATTACAACTTAGCAACATTCTCAATACGGAAATTGGCCATTACTCTAGATATAAAATAAACATAACAACATACTGGTCGCAACAAAGAACTTTACGAGGTATAGGTATAATAGTTTGCACCATATTGCACCTTATCTTTTTTTGATTAAGGTTCAAAATCAATGGAAAATGAGTAAATGGTAAAACAAAAGAAACCTCTGAGCATCCTATATTTTTTTTTACAAATAAGCACATACATTGTTTCTGGCCCCACACTGGGATACCTTGTGTCGTGGGAACTAGAAACAGCGACATCACAAACACGTAAACATCTATGACCTGGGGTTTTTTAGTCCAGCCGGGGATCGAACCTGGGACCTCTTGCATGGTAGGTAGCGTTTGAAATACTTAATCAATAAATCATAATATTATTAAAATCTAAATAAGATGGTTGCTTTCTTTGGTATAAGGAAGAATAAACAAATACAAAGGATTCCTTAACTGAGCTAGTGTATGGTACTTGCTCAGTTAAGTTTTAGTAAACACCCTGCTTGGTAGACTTTTCAAACCTGATAGATGATTCGCACCAATGTGTTATTAATACATGGAGGCGGTCTTACCTGCGAACAAAAAGATATGGATTACAGAAGGAAAGTAATAACCGCAGGGAAAAGCGAAGTTCTTAGTCTAAGATCCCGGGGATAAAAATAGGAGGTGTCGTTTGACTTAACCGTGTCACGACTACGTCATATTTGAAATTAATCAATCAAGCTAATCAATACTTTATTTTTAATTTATTTATTAAGACTGCCATCAAGATATACACCATGTATATTTACAGTAGACCATAACTACAAATAAACTGATACATACACAAATAAAAAGTGTTACCTCACTTACAGGCAGTCACAACATGCACCGTTAGGATAAATTCTGTGGAGGACTTAATGCCTAGTTATAGTTTACACTGACTTATAGTAAAGTTGTATTTGCGTCCAGTAGTATCTTCACTCACACTAGATGGGTGAAGGGACCACTCCGACGCTGTAGTGCCTGTGGACATGGTTTTATAGATAGTGTAGGCTTGACCAGCACCTATACCATCCTGACAGCTTAGTCGGCCTAGCCCACAGGAAAGACTAGTCAATACGTGCGGAGCCAACCAAGCAGCGGGTTTCCTCACGTATTTTCCTTCACCGTTAAGAGTGTGGTATTGTGCATGGTGCATGCCCGCACTCGGGATCGAACCTGGGGCTCTCACTTGCCAGTTCATAGTTCTACCCGCTGAGCTACCACCGCTTCATAATATACTCATGACATAATTTAATAATAATAATATTACTTTACTAAAATTACCTTAATAACTACAATTAATTTAATAACGGCAGCTGGATGCGGCAAGCTGAAGACATGGCGCTTTTGCGCTCATTAGGGGAGGGCTATATCCAGCACTGACCTAATATAGCCTGAAGAAGAAGAAGAAGAGTATAAAAACGACAATGTTAACCAGTGAACCTCACAACTATATAGTTTGTAATGTACATAACAATGCTGCTTTGCACTGTGAAAATTAATCGCGTGTTATTTTCAACTAAACTCGACTCCAGGAGAGTGCCTATCCAGCACCTGCCAGTAGTTTTTCGCAGATCGTCATCCCACCTGGAAGGAGGCCGTCCTACGCTACGTTTGCCGAGTCGCGGTCTCCTCTCAAGAACACGTTTACTACAAATGTCGGTTCTTCGCGAGATATGGCCAGCCCACTGCCACTTCAGCTCGGTAATTATCTAAGCTATGTCGATAACTTTGTTATGTTATGTAATATTGTTTAGTTGCGCCGACTACCCGTATTTCAGTTTCCGTTTCTTATTTTCCGTCAATTGTTGTCTGGAAGAAATTACTTTTAGTAATAAGGCCGCCACTTGTACTGTACTGTTATTTTATAAGTCTCTTATGTAATCCTTGGTGTACATGCAATAAAGAATATTCTATCTATCTAACTTTGGTTCTCTGTCGAATGCATACGTTACGAATCCTATCCTAAAGAGAAACTTCGAGCATAGCTCTCTACTCTTAAAACAGAATATTTTTTTTTGTAACTATGTGTTAAATGGTTTAAAAAAAATTTTTTCTTCATATTTATGATTCGTAATTTTTATGGTCATTTTTATATTTTTTAAAGTGCCTTTAACGGGTCCGTATCCATCCACATGGATCGTAGACTATCGCCTTATTATTTACTTCGTCAGGAGAGACGTGATGGATCGACTCAGGGCACGAAATCTTTATTTATCTTGGCTTCGTAATTATGACGGCGGGCATTCGCATTACATCGTGATCAGAACACTCTATTCACGCAACTTCGGGGTAGAAAATATTATTTCTTTTTTCTGCTTATTTCTTTTGATACTTCTATATTATTGGTAGGTGGTCCCGCAAACGTTGTTTTGCCATATTTTAATCAGCCCACGACCTATTCTCAGACGTACCAAATATACACAAAATTGTTTATAAAAATCTATGAAGCGATTTTGGAGGAGTTCCATAACAAATACGGGTTAGGCTGTATACGAGACAGATTTATTGTGAAAATTCACTGTAACACTTAAAATTTTTGTTCTAACACATTTTTATATTATTTCTACTTTTCGATATCAACCTTTGTATGTCCCCATTGCTGGGGCACGGGTCTCTTCCCGGAAGGTTAGGCCATACTCCACCACGGGGGCCAAGTCCGGGTTGGTGGAGGCTTACAAGACTAGTGGCTGGTCTTACTGTCAGAAGTTATCAAGCCGCCCTTATGGCCTCTGACTTGGCTTAACGACTACCTTGTATCGACGGCAGCCGGCACCAACTGTTTAATGTGCCTAGCCAAGCACGGAACCGCTCGTAAAAATGCCACTAGCGTTCGTCATAGACGGTTTACCCATCCATGCACTGTGTTGCTTAACCTTCGTGATCGTTTAAGATTGCTCAGGCAGCCGGGGCTACGAGCGATTCTTCATGATCTCATTTTTATATATTACTACTTATTACAGGAAGAATCCTTATTTAAAGAGCACAAATAACTGACCTATTATACATTACAATATTTATCGTACCCACCGTAGATAGGTAATTTCAAGTGCTAAGGTATTTGATCACCTCAGTCACTGTGGTTTCCTCACAATGTTTTCCTTCACAGTTAGCGAGTGGTATTGCTACTATAAATAAAAAAATATACGTAACTACCACTTCGCAAACGTACCTATTTAGAGGCTAAAAATTCCATCCATGCCGGGACTCAAACCCGCGACCTCTGGCTAACCTGCC
Source organism: Yponomeuta sedellus (assembly GCA_934045075.1). Classification (NCBI taxonomy): domain Eukaryota; kingdom Metazoa; phylum Arthropoda; class Insecta; order Lepidoptera; family Yponomeutidae; genus Yponomeuta; species Yponomeuta sedellus. The sequence goes on along the minus strand of OW203744.1, from coordinate 14,437,790 downwards.
AGAGGTCGCGGGTTCGAGTCCCGGCATGGGTGGAATTCTTGGCCTGTAAATACCTAGGTTTTTATAAAAAAAACCGGCCAAGTGCGAGTCAGACTCGCGCACCGAGGGTTCCGTACAAACCTGTATTATAGACCTGAGTATTTGGTATGAATTTCAATTTAATACCTCTACGCGTTTATGAGGAAATGGGTAGTAAGTTTAAAATTATTAAAAAAAAAAATATTATGTGATGTAACTAAAAATTTATGGTTTTCGTAATTTTTCCTTTATCTATGCTATAAGACGTTGCTTCGTACCAAATTTCAAGATTCTGAGTTCACGGGAAGTACCCTGTAGGTTTTGATTCCCTTGCAAGTGTCGAAAATTTGCGGCATAAACGGCTGTATCTTTTGATGGCGTTGGCTTAGAAGTTTGATTTTTTCACAGCTTCAAGGGACAGTAGACCTGAGTAATTGATATAAATTTCAGTTTCATACCTCCACACGTTCCTGAGAAAAAGGGTCTTGACAGACGGACGGACGGACGGACAGACGGACAACAAAGTGATCTTATAAGGGTTCCGTTTTTTCCTTTTGAGGTACGGAACCCTAAAAATGTTCCTTAGCACGGGTTAGAGCACTAAAAAAAAGAATATAGGTAGGTACATAATTTAGAAAATACGGGACGCGAGATAGCCTAAAAATAAAAATAAGTGAATCGGACTTTATTCATCACTCAAGTTCAAAATTCAGAAGTTTCTATATGAGTGGCATAAAACACGTGGCAGCAGTCTTAATTGATACTTTTTGATAGGTTTTTCCCGCCAGTCGAGTCCAAAACCGATCTTAAGCAAACCTCCACTACGGCTCGATCCGCTCAGCTTACCACGCCTCGTTTTCACGATCCTAGTAGACTGGGACCGAGTGAGCTTTTTAGCTTGTCGAAAGCTACTGGTATTGTGGACACAGGCCATCTAGTAAATAAAAGTATTCGTAGTGTTACGTTTCGTTAACCACCCTTGTCCCTACTGGTGGGGCACGTCTCTTCCTGCATCGCAGGGAGGTTGGGCCATACTCCACCACGGGATCCAAGTCCGGGTTGCTGGAGGATTGTAAGACATTGGCAGGCCTTACTGCCAGAGGTTATCAGGCCGCTGACATGGCTTAACGACTGCCATTATATGACAGCCGGCACCAACGGCTTCGTGAGTTACCAGAAGGCCATCGCTGAAAATCAGTGTTGTGGGTGCAAACCCTCAGCTTATACAGAGCATGAGGCCTTTTTTCCGCTGCATCGACATACTGTGTAGAGTTGGAATTTGTTTTCATTTCATTAATTTTCTTCTGTTTTCTTCAGATTTTGTTTTATTCCTGCTTTCTTTTCCGTATTTTCCTTTTTCTGTCAAATTTGGTATACCTTTCTATCTATCTATAATCAGCCCACCTCAACCCACTGCTGGGCATAGGCCTCCTTTTTACTGCGCCATTCCTCACGGTCCTGTGCTAACCTGATCCATCTCTGACCCGCAACCCTCACGATGTCGTCTGACCATCGTGTCGGTGGTCTGCCTACCAACCTCCTTCCCTCCCTTGGCCGCCACTCCGATACTGCCCTGGTCCACCGGCCGTCTTCCCTTCTAGCCAAGTGGTATGTCTATGTGGCGTAAAATAAATGTTTTCTTCTTCTTCTAAATGAAATGCGACCCAAATGAAAATAGTTTTTTTTCCCCTCCGCCCGCGCGCTACTTTTCTTAAAGCGCTAAGGGGCGTTTGCGCCACCAATGGAATAAAATTCATAACATACATACATACATACATACATACATACATACATACATACATACATACATACATACATACATACATACATACATACATACATACATACATACATACATACATACATACATACATACATACATACATACATACATACATACATACATAACCTCACGCCTGTATCCCAGAGGGGTAGGCAGAGACCAGGGACTGCCACTTGCCACGATCCTGACAGATCACCTTCGCTTCATCAACGTTCATAAGTCGTTGCATGCACGCACGCCGGTTCCGGGTACTTTTTACCTTTCCCTTTGCTAATACATCCCCTATCCCCTAAAAATCATAACTTGTTTTATGATACGTTTTTTTCAAAATGTAAACATGAGACATCTTAATATCTGTGGTAACTATTTAAAAAAAAATACAGCCTAGAATGTAGTATAAATATCCTAGGACTTTAATCGACTTCCGCTAAAACGGCCGTTTTTGGCGGATGTCGATTAAAGTCCTAGATTGTGGATCTTAGGTTCCCGACTGTAGGTTCTAAAAATAGTCATCACAGTTGCTAAGATTTCCCATGTTCACTTTTAAATCAAAACCTATTACAAAGTTATGATTTTTATAAAAAAAAAACCTATTTGGAGGTTAAAAAATCCACCCATTTAAAAAAAAATGTCAATAGCACGGGTTGGTGCAACAAAAAATATAATTATGATTTTTATTCCATTAGTGGCGCTACACAGTGCCCCTAAGCGCCTTAAACCGTTTTTTCACCACAATCCAACAAGGCCTCAGATTTTAGCTATTAAAATTAGCCACTAAAACCTACAAAGATCGTGAAACCGCTCCTTAACAGAGCTCAAACTAGTCCGATATCACCCGATCCGCACAGCCTACGCCCATTAGGGCAGCTGGTTCGATTCCCGTGGGAGCCGCCGTCTGTGCTCGGACAAATGGACATGGTATCCGTTCCTGTTTGCATTCCACTTATTTGCCACTTAGCGAAAGACTACTGGAAGCGCTCGTGGCCTAAGCGAACCGAGTGATTGGAACCGTGCTGGGGCACGGGTCTCTTCCTGCGTTGCAGGAAGGTTAAGCCATACTCCTCCACGGGGGCCAAGTCCGAATTGGTGGAGGGTTGTAAGACAGTGGCGGGCCTTACTGTCAGAAGTTATCAAGCCGCCTATAAGGCCGCTGACATGGCTCAACGACTCTATCTTGGAGTCGGTGCCACGTTCCAGACTAGCATATACATTTAGGGCGCCGACGTTGCTGAATGAAAGTGTTTGTGACATCAAATCTTAACTTAATTTTTTGCCTTAAAATTTTAAGATCTCAATTCCTATCTCTGAAAGTTTTCATCAGAATCTCACCAAATTACCCTGCGACAAATTTTACGCTCAATTTCATGAAATATTTGCATATTACTAACGGACTCATCAGGCTTCATTTGCTGCTGTCCATTGAAGAGTTCCGTTCTCCATCTCTGAAAGTCTATCAGATCTTCAACAAATTAAAATGGGACCAACGGGACGCAATACCTATTCGAGCAAAAACAATTATGGAAATCGGTTAAGATTTGACGGACTTATGCGAAAAATAGTAAAAAAAAAACTAATATACGCATCGAATTCCTCCTCCTTTTTTGAGGTAAGTTAAAAAACCAACAATAAACACCATTTAGAACACATATCATGTACAACTTAAACACTACAAGTTGGTATATTAAGGATTATTTTAGATGACAATGATGTCTGGAATTAAAACCAGTACTTACAATGCGTACAAGTCCGGAGTTCTTTTGTCCATTTTCTCCCCAAAATTATCTAAATTTTGAAATGGACACCTGTATATCTAAACCTTAAGCTTAATATATATTTTTAAACAATATATTTAAAAAATATATTACTTTTGCCGGATGCCCCTGGGTAGTTTTAAGATCTTTATACCATTCTTTATATTTCTTTTTATAATGTATAATTTTCAAAATTTAAATTATGTCACAAATTTCGAAATTTCTCTCATTATCATCATTACAACTTTACACGTTGACTAGATCGGACTATTCTACCTGCTTATCCGTTTTTATCCAGTTTTCTGTTTCATTAAAAAATAACAGCATCTACAAATAAAGCAACAGTTGAAGTCGTTCCAGTTTTAATATTTACAAAAGTTATCCAACATTACACACCTAGTTTGAATTGTAACGTTCATTAAGCCGCAGTATCTGCGCTACTTTGACTAAAACCTTTTCATTTCATTACATTTTATATTCATGGGAACTTCTTTTTCACACACCAAAACACTTCGGGATTCGAGAACACAAATCCATATCAAGGTTCCCCTTGCGAAGACAGAAAGCCCGACTAATATTTTATGAATGACTGCATGAAAGGCGGAGTATCGCAGACGAAACCACTCAGTGAGCCGGTGAGGCGAGCAAGGGGTTGCCAGACGACTGGAAATATCCGAAATTAGATGTTATCTTTATTATATTAGTACTCGACATAAAGTGAATAATATTTGATATTTTTCTTGTACCTCGATATTCTTCACAACTAATAGTTGATCCAGGTAATCCTTATCAATCCGGTTCGATCCAGGACCATGTAAACAACTTTATCAGGCGTAAAATAATAAAGAGTAGCTTTTCAACTTATCAAACGTGTTTTAATAGTCACAAGAACAAAGCGAATGAGGAACGTCAAAGGACAAAAAGTTATAACATTCCCATACATATTTTCGCAGGCGCTTCGTAAAACTAGTACTAAAATCTAAACACGCTCGTCTTAGTTAAACCGAGTGATTGGAATCATTCACTTGGATTAAGCAACAACAAAAACATTCTCCTCGTCTGAGAGAAGGCCTACAGTGGGACGTTTATAGCCTATATAAAAAAGTGTTTTATATAATAAGTATGGACTAAGTAAATTCGGACCTCATAAAACCAAATATTCGGGATTTCAAGAAAAAAAAAACACTGCTTGCGCGACGCGGACATGTTTGTACATAGTGCATAAAACATTATCACAAGAAATCTGAAAATGGATTTTTGGATCTGGTAACCTTGGCCTATTGAGGTAAATGGACAGCCTCACACGGGGATTCAGTGCACCAAACACAGCGCTTGATAAACCTAGGTTTAGTCTCCGCTTACAAGCCTCTTTAAGTGATTCTGTACTCTTAGGTTAAGAAATATCTGTGACATTAAAATTTTTATTTGTGAACCTCAGTCGTTTTTATAAGTCACGGAGCATTGCAAATTGCCTTTTGGACGTTGTTTTGGAACCTCTGTAGACACATAATGTTCGTTTTCGCCGCTGTCCCCCATAACTGGAAATTGGACTGGAAATTTTAAGTTCTTTTTAAGTGTTATTTACTTAGATTTTGTTTTTAATATTCATTTAAAGATTGTAAGTTTGTTATATTTTATTTAAGTGTAATATTTGCACACCTTAAATGGTAGGGTATGCATGTTCTATTCTAACCTTCCTGCTATGCAGGAAGAGACCCGTGCCCCATCAGTAGGGACATACAAGAGTCGATATCGTTATGGTTACAATAAAGTGTTCTCTATCTCAATATCCGATAAGATCGTGAATTGTATGACATTACTTAGACTTAAGAAATCATGGTTGTATTCTATCTAGATAGATATAGATAGATATTTTATTTGCTAAAAAGATGTTGCATGTTTACAATACTTGCGGTATCTGCACTAGACTTTAAGTCTGTATCGCAGAGACCAGAATAAACTTTCTAAAATAACTGTCGACTGGTTCGGTAACGCTATGAAAAAAGTTATATAATCTATATAATGAGATCTTAGGGAAAACAAAAACAACTCTTAGGCTTATCTAGTTGCGCAGTTAAGTGTTCTCTAAGTATCTATCTCTCTAAAACAGAGCAAGTATAACATATTCTACATGACAAGTCTACAAGACAATTGTACTCTTAGAAAGAAAAACATTTTATTCGTAGGTACTTGTGGGGCCCAAACAAATTTTGAAGTTTGAACCAGAGTGGCTGAGGTAGTTGAACACCTCAGACACTCAGGTTTCCTTACACTATTTTCCTTCACAGTGAGAGAGTGCTATTCAGGTAAAACTTCATAAAAGGTACTAGTAAGGTACACGTAAAGTGCATTAAAAAGCATATAATTATATATGCTTTTTAATGCACTAATCTGTGCTAACGACAATTTTAAAAACTTAGAGGCTAAGAATTCCGCCCATGCCGGGATTCGAACCCGCGACCTCTGGCTATCCGTGCCAGCGCTCTTCCAACTGAGCTAATGGGCGACTCACCGGCATCAGTGAAATTTCGAACTTCTTTACAATACTCTCTGTATTACGTACAGGCAGCGGCATCTGGCTGAAGTAACTTGAATCACTTGCAAATTTTTGTGGAAAATTTAGTCTCTAGGTTGTTAAAAAAAGGTACTTAAATTAGAACACAAAGTCGGTATTCGAACTCAAGACCGCCCAATCTAGAAGCCGATGTATAACCGCTCCGCTACCACCGCTCTCTAACCTAGGTTTATAACTCATCGATGAAAGCCGGTATGGCAGATAAGAAAATATGATAAATAGATTCCCTCGCGGACTCAAGGGACAGTATTTCTTGGCGAAACCAGATTACACTTGATGGGATTTGCTTTCAGAAAACAAAAGTTATTTGTCTTTCTCCTCTTGGGAGGACACTTCTTGTTTAAGAAGCTGTAGGGTACCGTAGGGCAAAGCTTTCTCTCGGATAGAGAGAGAGAGTGGTTTTTATATGGAAGTATCTGGATCTCGGAAGCGAGACATCTAGTTTCGATTCCCAGCGGCCTTGTTTTCTAAGTTAGTACATTTGTGAAATTATAGTAACAATACCACTCGTTAACTGTAAAGGACTAAAGGAAAACGTCATCAGAAAACCTGAGTGTTTGAGGCCGATATTCAGAAACGATTATGAGCGTGAGCTCAATGTGAGTCCGGGTCTTCCAACTGTCAAAATGAAATCTCAGAGATATTTTGTATTCACAGTTGAGTTTGAGATACCAAAAATTGAGCACAAGCTAAGCTGAGACTGAGTAGTGGATTTCAGCGACTTAGCTCATACTCACGGTGGCAATGACGAAGAAAGTGGCGACATTCTGTACGCAATTCGAGAAATTTAACTAACCTGTTGTGAACTATCCTTTTTATTTACAATTAGTGTTGCCAGATTAGGCGACTTATTGCCATTTGGGCAAACTCTGAGGATGAAATGGAAACCTGAATTGGCAATCGGCAACCGGTAACGTCAAAAACTGTACCACAGATTTCACGGTCGAGTAAGTTAAGCTTCGGCTGTGGCTTAGCTGAGTTCGAGTCGAGTTATTGACTGTGAATACAAAATTATTGAGTCTTCGTTGAGATTGCCCAAACGAGCTCAGCTTAGTTCACGTTAAGTGTAGCTCAACGCTGTGTTTCTGAATATCAGCAAGAGGTGTTCAAAGACCTCAGCTCTTGAAATCGCCGCAGTGGGCAAGCGTGGTAATAAAGCCCATACTTTCTCCCTGAGAGAAGGCATAGGCTGCATAAAAGAAACTCAGAACGTTATTCTTACAATTCAATTTTCATGAAATATACTTTCTCCCTGAGAGAAGGCCTAGGCATAGGCTGCATAAAAGAAACTCAGAACCTATTTAGCCTCTAAATAGGTTTTTAAATTTGTTCCTTAGCACGGGTTAGTGCATTAAAAATAAAAATAGTGTAATCATGTGGGTACAGTGATATCGTTCCGATGTTAAACCTAACTGCAAAGTAGGTAGTCGGGGCTGTAAGTAATGCAATTTGCTTAAGTCAGATGTCGCTGCCTGTACGTAATACAGAGAATATTGTAAAGAGGTTCGAAATTTCACTGATGCCGTGAGTCGCCCATTGGCTCAATTGGTAGAGCGCTGGTACGGATAGCCAGAGGTTGCGGGTTCGAATCCCGGCATGGGTGAAATTTTTAGCCTCTAAATAGGTTTTTGAAACTCAGAACGTTATTCTTACAATTCAATTTTCATGAAATACAAATTGATTGAAAATACATGAACGAATTGAAATCTGAATTGGTCGCGCCGTTTAAAGTAATGGCATAGTAATGAGCTGAGCTTAACTTTATATGTCGAAATGGCAAAGCACGAAGCACCTCATTATCCTCTTCAGACCTCTTTTGACCTTGAAAATCGTTATCAACCCTTGTATGTCCCCACTGCTGGGGCACTGGGCTCTTTCTGCGTTGCAGGAAGGTTAGGCCATACTCCGCCACGGGGACCAAGTCCGGGTCGGTGGAGAATGGGCATTGTCACATCCTATTTTTTATCTAAAATATAGACTAATATCAGAAACTTATTTGAATATTTTCTTAATTTTTGATGTAATTATTTTTTTATTAATTATCTAAAGTTTTGTAAGTATGACGTCACCACTGGCATTATGAACTACGTTCATTGAATTTATACTTGATAAAAAAAAATGACGTTTGACAAATGTTGTTGCTGATGATTTTTTTTTTAATATTTGTAGGCAATGTACCGCTTTAGAGCCAATGATGACGTCATTGAAAGAAAAATGAAGTGAACATTATTTTGCGATAAATATTAATAATCCGTTTTTATTTTACCTATTTAAACCCCTAATAGTAATCAGTATCCCTATTCCTCGAAATGGTTTTCACTCTACGACAATTGACGCCTCCCTGGTCAATGCCCATTGTAAGACAGTGGCGGGCCTTACTGTCAGAAGTCATCAAGCCCTTAGGGCTTCTGATATGGCTTAAAGACTGTGACTTGCAAAGCACGGCAGCGCTCGGAAAAAATGCTACTAGCGGGCGGTGTCACGGGACGGTCACCCATCCTGCACCTGACATTGACGAGTGATGTTTATTAACATTATCTCCCAGAGGAATTATGTAATAAGCACCTCGTTATCAACCCTTGTATGTCCCCACTGCTGGAGCACGGGTCTCTTCCTGCATCGCAGGAAGGTAAGGCCACACTCCACCACGGGGGCCAAGTTTGGGTTGGTGGAGGATTATAAGACAGTGGCGGGCCTTACTGTCAGAAGTTATGAAGCCGCCCATAAGGCCTCTGACATGGCTTAACGACTGCCATCATATGACTGCCGGCACCAACGGCATAACGTGCCTTGCGAAGCACGGAAGCGCTCGGAAAAATGCCACTAGCGGTGGTCACGGGACGCTCACCTATCCCGTACCTGACCGCGCCCGTTGTTGCTTAACCAAGTGATTGATTCCAATCACTCGCTTCGCCTAGGCCACGACCGCTTCAGAAAAGCACAATTTAAAAGTATGCTTAAGCGTTTTGTGTTAAGTAGTTTGTAGACATAAAATATTATCGATAATTTTAGGTGTGTAGAAGGTAATGTTAATTAAGTAAGTTACAAAGAACTGTTACCAAGAGCTTGCCGATAAACTGCATTAGCAATTTGGCAAACTAATGATGTTGTAATCTTGCATTGTTTTCAGTGAATAAATAAATATAAAATAAAAATGCTCTAATCCCCAATTTAAGCATAAGTTTTTTTTTGTTATTTAGGCACTCTATTAATTTCAATCCATTGCTCGTAGCGCAGAGTAGGTACTTAAACTAGCTCTCAGCGGTAATTTACATCATTACTCCTGTGGATTGCGTGAAATATGATATTAATTTGCCTGATGGACGCGAGAAGTGGCTCTGAGGAGATTGCCTATCGATCTCGAGACTGTAATTTTAGAGAGCCTGTGTATTGGGATGTTTAATGACTCGCGATACTTATCGATATCAACCCTTGCATGTCCCCACTGTTGGGGCACGGGTCTCTTCCTGCATCGCAGGAAGGTTAGGCCATACTCCACCACGGGGGCCAAGTCCGGGTTCGTGGAGGGGTGTACGACAGTGGCGGGTATTACTGTCATAAGTTATCAAGCCGCCCGTGAGGCCTCTGACATGGCCTAATGAACGCCATTACATGACAGTCGGCACATACGGCTTAACGTGCCTTGCGAAGGACGGAAGCGCTCGGAAAAATGCCACTAGCGGTAGTCACAGGACGGTCACCCATCCCTAACCACGCCTGTTGTTGCTTAACTCAAGTGATTGATTCCAATCACTCGGTTCGACTAGGCCACGAGCGCTTCTTTTAAGGCGGCGTATATACGTCTCACCGTAGGGCACAGGGCTTCTCTCGGAAAGCGCGAGCATGGGCTTAATCGCCACGCGTGCCCATCGCGGATTGGTAATTCCAACCGCTGAATTATATTGAGCTGAATACCTAAGAAACACAGGTTTCCTCACTATGTACATATATACTCGCGGTCTGAAAATGTTTACCACCTTACGGTTGGTAATTGCATGCACAGATCTATGCCACATGGTCAATGATGTTATGTCATCATTTGATTAGGCATAGAGCATAGATTAGGCATAGAGCATAGAAGAAGCAATAGAGATAGAGCGAGGTTGCCATGGTTTTATACTCAATTTCTATTATTTAAATCCTAGTATTTTTGATAAATGTCAATGTAAAAAATTAAAATATGTCAACTTTTAAGTTAAGAAAAGAGTTTCATCATCAAACGTCATGAATACTCTTTTTGTTAGAATCGATGCCACAAATATCAAAAAGTAATACCTACGTACCTAGATATAGCATTTTAGATCATTTTAGCTCAGTTGGAAAGAGTGCTGGCACGGATAGCCAGAGGACGCGGGTTCGAATCCAGGCACGGGTGGAATTTTTAGCCGCTTAATAGGTTTTTAAAATTGTCCTTAGCACGGGTTAGTGCATTAAAAGTAATATAATCTGTTTTGTCGTCCTAGGCCTGCTCAAAGGCACCCTATTTACCGCACAGACTTACGCATGGCTCGGCCCAAATCGTCTGCAGACGGCTAGTGCGCATAAAAGCGAGCGTACCGTATTTTGTTTGGTCCCGGTTCGATTGCCAGTCTCGTAATAAAACCGCAATCAAAGTCGTCGACACCTGTGCGTGTAGCGGGTTACCACCCGTCGGACGCTTGGGATTCACCCCTTCTTCTTCTTGAGGCTATATTAGTCCACTGCTGGAGAAAGCCCTCCCGTAATGAGCGACATAGCGCAAGGTTGTGCCATCACTAGGGGGTAATGCCCATAATCTCCACGCTTGGCATGCGGGTTGGGGATTGCAGTTCGGTGGAATTGTACTCCAGGAGGCACTGCTGCCCACCCCCCGGTTTGTGTCCCTCAGTCGCCTTTTACGACACCCGCGGGAAGAATTTCGGTTGATGTTATTGTTTAGGCTGATACCACACAGCAAGTAAACAAATAACACCCACACACTTATCGACATTCGAGTGTGAAAGCACACGGTATTTTATTTTTATTTATCTAGTAATCCAACAGGCAATTCAATTAAAAAAAATCCGGGGCATACCTGATGCAAAGGATCTCCCTGGCGGTGCAACGAGGTAATGCTGCTAGCGTCATGGGAACTTACGGGTCAGGTGTGTCCCGGGGCAATATTTTTGATTAATTTAGTTTAGTTTTATACTGTTCATTGTGCCACTTTGTATGACGAAGCTTTCTGCGAATTTTTCGAACGTGTGATGCCTTTTTCTACGCAGTTAAATAAATTTAATACATAAACAAAAATACATTAAGTTTAAATTTACTTATAAGGCCAAATTATAGGTACGGTATGTTCACGACACACTCGTGACGTCACGGATGAGGAGGGGATCTCGCTGCGCCGGCGCATCTGTCACCGGTCGCCGCCATTGCAATTTTCATCTACTAGATCTAGACGTTTTTAACCTACGCTCTTCAATAATTTATTTAAGCAATCGAATATCCTGTACAAAACTGTAACACGAAGAGTTGTATGGACCTAGTTGTTTCATTTATCGGGGGAAGAATCCAGTAAGAAACACGGTATGGATCTGGTTTGAAGATGAAGGAGAAGAAAAAAAATTATTATAGAAACAGTGCACACGCCACAGTAACAAAACAAACATAAAACATATTACTAAACATTATACTATTTTTATTTTAATCCACTAACCCGTGCTAAGGAACAAATTTAAAAACCTATTTAGAGTTGCCGTGCCGTGATGCCGTGAGTCGCCCATTGGCTCAATTGGTAGAGCGCTGGCACGGATAGCCAGAGGTTGCGGGTTCGAATCCCGGCACGGGTGAAATTTTTAGCCTCTAAATAGGTTTTTAAATATTACTAAACATGACTGTTCGCGCGAGAATCGATGGCGCGACGTAATCATGAATCTGTGGTCATTCATTCATTATTCTGGGTCGTTCCGGTGCCGTCGCTCGTGCCGCTCGCTCACTACAAATTTTATCCATCCATCTGCACACAAATTAGCACTGTGACATACGCGCGTGATAAGTGCTCGAATTCTCGTGAAGTAACATTTGGTGACCAAGAAACTTTATCAGCTCAAAGAACAATATATTGTCATTATGAGACTATAAGTGAACAGTGCAGGAGTGTTCTCCGTGCGCTGGACGCATCAGCTCATCCATCACCGCTCATCATCTGCCCAACAGCTAAAGCGAGCCATCATCCACCATGGAATGGGAGGTGAAGTGAATGGTAATTCCATTCACTTCACCTCCCATTCCGCTCTCTCAACCAGCCCATCGTGAGGTAGACCTAGCTGACACTGGCTAACTACCAATGACATTCTCAAAAAACAAAAACAAAGAAGAAAAACGAAAGTTCAAGGCATATCACTCCTGCTATAAATGAAAACTGACTCGGCAATATGCTGATGGACAAGCCTTCAGCGCCGATTTTCAATCAGTGCCAGGTTCTATGGTATGGTATGGTTATGGCAATTTAGGTATATAAAATATCAGTACATAAAAGTTTTAATATTCAGAAAAGCACAGAAACTGCGGAATGAACGTTACGCGTTAAAATAGGTGTCAATTAAAAATTCTTGACCATTTTGAAAAAAAAAAAGAATGGAGAAAAAAACTCCAAACAGTCTTAGTCTTTTCAAAGTCCTTAATTCACAGAGCTTAGATTATTTTACAATATATAACTCATGCATGCCAGACATCATTATAGACAATAAGAACATTTATTTGTACATAAAAAAGGAAATTGCACAAATATTTCTTGCCCCAAGAGTAGTCGGCGGCCTTATCACCAGAAGTGATTTCTTCCAGACAATCTTCGAATAAAAAAAAAAACAGAAATCGAAAACGATATTTATAAGGTCAAACAGGAAGGACCCAACTGGTTCTTCCAATCGTACAAATAAACGCCGTAAATTGCGGAACCGAAGATTTGTACAAACCAAGTTGTTAAAATCCAGTTTATTTGTTCAGCAACCGGCGTTAAATCGGTTACTTTTTGAAGTACACTGCGGATTTCCTTTCCTTGAAAACATTTAAACGTTGGTTTTCTTTAGAACTTCTTGTTCTTTCGGGTCGAAAGCATCGACTCCTCCTCAGACATCTCGCTACCAAAACCGCGCTACTGCGATTGCGCTGGATGATGTCTCCTTAGGATCCTGCAGGCTGCACTGGACCTTCAGGGCAGGGAAAAAGATGGGATGTTGTTTGTAAAGCTCCACATCAGCACGAGATATCGACGTCTTCAGACCGGATCCCCCGTCTCTTCAGATTATCCCCGTAAACGGTTTCTTTTGAACTAAAACTCGAGGATGACGAGTGTCAGAGACGAGCTACCGACGACGCAAGCTCCGTCTCCACTCACCATGATTGTTCTTCTTCTTCAAGCTATATTATGTAGTCCACTGCTGGACATAACCCTCCCCTAATGAGCGCCATAGTGCCATAATCACCATGATTAACCTCTGTGAATCAAAGCGAAACCTGGGAGCCGATTCTCGCCTATGAAAATTGAAAGCGTAGACGCAAAATATTCGAAGGCTTAGACATTTGTCGCATAAAAATAACATAAGATAACTCAACAGAGTCATTTATTTTCTCATTCCAATTCAATATAGCATGGCGTTCAGAATACAGATTTTGGCTTTCTATCGACTTTTTATGTAGAATTCCAACTCACAAGCCTTAGGGTCGTATACGAATTATTTGCTAATGAAGTGAGAATTGGCTCTCTGGTCGGACTCTTACGACCGAAATATCAAGTGAAGGAATCCGGAATTAAGATAATAAACCTGATGATGCAATGGACTGATCAAAATGGAAAGAAAAGGTTGAATATTACAAGATCCAGATAGGTTTGCAGACAGCGCCGCACCTAGTAAATAATAAATATACACACACGCACGCCTGTATCCCAAAGGGATAGAGAGAGACTGAAGGTACCAACTTAGGTACAGTATAATAGTGCACTAATGCAAATAATAAGCGAAATATGAAATAAGAATAAACCTTATTTTAAAAACCTATTTAGAGGCTAAAAACTCCACCCATGTGCTCTCCCAACTGAGCTATGGGCAAGTACCGGTATCAGTGAAATTTCGAACCTCTTTACAGTACTCTCTGTATTACTTACAGGCAGGGCTATCTGGCTGAAGTAATTTGCATCACTTGCAGCACCGAGTACCTACTTTGCAGTTAGGTTTTACATCGAAATGATATCGCTGGACCCACTTGGTTATATTCTTTTTATTACTACTAACCCGTGCTTAGGACAATTTGAATAAACTTCATTTGACAAAGTTAAAAAGGATTACACACAATACATAATCATACAGTAAATAATCAGCAAACGTATATATTTTCTCGTTGACTCAGGAAAAGTAAGTGAGTGACACCCGTCACTCATCCATAGATAGACACCATTGTAATAACTATAATAACCGCGGCATTGAAACTACCCAGATTTCAGCGTGTATAATTATGTAAAGTAGACACGCAAAAGTCAACGCGAAACCTATTTTCTATACTGAAGGACATGTTCGAACATGTTATTCCAGTCGAAGCCTCAACAATAACACAGAGCAACTGGATGGAAGCATCGGATGTGAGTTTACAGAATTCACAAACACAGAAGGCTCATTTTAATAATTCGCTAGGAAATAAAGTTTTCCATGGGAAGGAATGTTTGATATACCATCCTATGTTTGATAAGTGCGGGTCCTTGGGTTTACATAGTCGATCGTTTAAAGATACGAAGTGCTGGGGAGGAGAAATTTGCGCTTTAGCGATTAACATTTTGCAAAAGGAACCCTAAATCAAAATATGATTTTTCCACACACAAAATATTCTAGAAAGATCATTTTATCCATATCACGCAAGATCGGGTAAACAAAAAAAAACCATCGCCAATTTAGGTGTGCGGAAGGGACCAATTTGTTTTTGAAAATTTATTTTTATTGGTTGGTTTATTGTTTTCCCTGTCGACTAAAAAGTCGTCAGTTCACAGTCGAGTTCAAGTGAACATCGGTATATTACGTAAACTCATGCCTGTATCCAGGAGAAGTAGCTAGCAACCCTGGTTTGCCGCGATCATGGTGATCGATCGTTGATGAAGTGCTTCATCAACATTTTTTAATGGCCGTATGCGCGAACGCCTGCTTCGGGTACTTTATACCCTGTGGACTGTGGCGGAGCCCAAACGGAGGGTAAAATGTAAAATATTTATTTACTTACACCACATTCTTCTTTTTTTGAACTAAAACTTTCGTAAGCACAACACATTGTAGACTTTTAGTCCGGATTTACTTACGGGTGTTGTTATATCGGAAAAGTCCGACCAGGTTTCGCTCCGATTCGCAGAGCTTAATCATGGTGAGCAGAGACGGAGCTCGCGTCGTCGGTTGCTTGTCTCACACTGCACCAGTGTCTCACACCAGTGTGAGACAAGCAACCGACGACGCGAGCTCCGTCTCTGCTCACCATAATTAAGCTCTGCGAATCGGAGCGAAACCTGGTCGGACTTTTCCGATATAACAACACCCGTAAGTAAATCCGGACTAAAAGTCTACACATTCTTCTTGCTCTTCTTCTTCAGGCTATATTAGTCCACTGCTAGACATAGTTGACACTCCGTTGACACTCCTGCCAACTTTTTCATCTATCTCCTGCGGTCGACTGGTAGAATATGGTTATGGAATTAAGTTCGCCGCATTGTACGGTTTTATTGTGCAATAAAAGTATTAATAATATAATATAGAATGTTTTTGGTACGTATGTATGCGATATATTCGAGTCTATTTTCCCTCAAACCTCCTTAACCAATGTTCAATCGATTTGTCGTGTCGCGGTAAGATAGACTATACAAACACTAAAAACTAAAAACACTATAGCGACTAGAAAACCCAATAAAAAAATAACCAATAGGCCGACACCTGAGCATAGACAAGCAGGCGTAATTTACTTGGCAGATTTGAGGTGTAGGGTGTAAAACTGCTTGCTTGCTTGCACCTACTTGAGGTGTGTAACTTCTGTTTTAAAATTTCAAGATTTCATGTCTGAAATTGTGAAACAGTCTGATGTTTACCATCACAATAGTGTGCCAGAAGCTACATGTTAAGTAGGCTTTGCAGAGACATATTTTTAGCTTGACAAAGTATATTTGTTTGGTACCTACGATAAACCCTTTATTTTAAACAAGAACAAGCCAATACAGGGTGACTATAGTCCGTTTACCCTTACTTGCCTATTTTAGTAAACAAGATTTTACCGGTAAGGTATGACTTATCAGTCGAAACTACCATATTACCATAAACAAAGTCACGTGGGACACTATTTTAGCTAACACGCTGTTAATTTTATGATCAAAGTTCATGAACTTGGGAGAAAATATGTTTTGGCATCAATTGTCAATTTTGAGGTTAGAATCTTGTTTACTAAATTGTACAAGTAAGGTTAAATGAACTGGAAGTCCTTAGTTACCAAAAAGTGTATATCACCTAATTACACTTATTCAGCAATAAATTATTGACTGATTGAGAACAATGCCGAGCACATATACCGATTTGTTTATCAACTACTAGCTGCTGCCCACGACTTCGTTCGCGAAGAAATTTAAGAATGAGTTATTCCGGAATCAAAAGTAGCCTATGTGCTATTGCGGACGATAATCTATCTCTGTGCCGAATTTCATCCCAATCCGTTCAGTCATCCTGGCGTGATTGAGGAACAAACATCCATAAATACAAACAAACTTCACATTTATGACATTAATAGGATTTATATTTATCACAGGAGATCACCCTATACATTCCACAGTCTCTTAAAGCGTTTGAAAAGAATATAGAAGCTCTTCGGAAAAATCCAATCTCTATTTGACTTAATAAACAAACAATTTTGAAGGAAAATGTATCAGAAAATCAACTCGAAAAGTCGTTAAGTGTGATTGCGCAGGACCGACGTCACAGATCCTATAGACCAGAGGTACCACCTGGATCGAATTTCATGCAACTACAATTCTTAGTAATTAAGAAAGAAAGAAAGAAAGACATTTATTATAGCAACAAGACACATCACAGAAACAAAAAACCAGATAATTAACACAACATGAGCACAACAGAAATTAACCAAATATACAAATAAACGAAACAAAAAAAACACACATAGCTTTCGCCTGTGGTGCTTCTAAATTGTCTAAATTAATTAATTCTTGTTTCTTATATAAGTACTATGAACTGTTTAAAAACCTATTTAGAGGCTAAAAAATCCACCCATGCTATCCGTTACCCGCGATCCCGCGACCTCTGGCTATCCGTGCCATCGCTCTTACCAACTGAGCTAATGGGCGACTCACCAGCATCAGTGTTATTTCGAACCTCTTTACAACCTAAGTAGGTAGTCGGGGCTGTAAGTGATGCAATTTGCTTAAGCCAGATGTCGCTGCCTGTACGTAATACATAGAATAGTGTAAAGAGGTTCGAAATTTCACTAATGTCGGTGAGTCGCCCATTGGCTCAATTAGTAGAGCGCTGGCACGGATAGCCAGAGGTTGCGGGTTCGAATCCCGGCATGGGTGAAATTTTTAGCCTCTAAATAGGTTTTTAAACTTATTGTTGAGCAAGAACTGAAAGAAATATGGTGGCCTACTGTGACACTTAAAATGTGCATACGAGTTTTATTTTTACTTGCCGTGCCCCGCTGTGTTACGCAGTTTATTAGGGAATGGGATATTTTTCCACAGTAAAACGTAGCTTATGTGTTAATCCAGGGCATCAGCTGACTCCATGCCAAGTTTACTAAAATGACTCTAGCCGTTAAGGCGTGAAGAAGTAACAATACACACTCACAAACTTTCGCCTTTTTAATCTTAGTGTGATTGGACTTCTGTTCATTCTACATTTTGCGCGGCCATTTTGGGAACAATTTTTAATGAAACTCCGTTTGGCTGCGTATTTGCGGAACCCGCCTTCGGGAACGTCAAAAGAAGCTCTGAAACGTAATATGCTTTCATTTGATTTTCACTCAAAATTGTACCTGCAATAGGTTACTTTCGCTCGTTTTTAACCGACTGCGCAGGAAGGAGGGTTATATTTTTTAGTCTTTTTTTCGTCGTATCCTCGTAAACTGATGGACGTGACTACGGGGTAGCTTCCACCAGCATTTTTCGAATGTTTATAATGTATATTTCTTTATTACGATTTGTAGCGTTAAAAACATGATGGATTTCAGATTGACAGGTGTAGTTCGATCCTTTTTAGCTGTGAGAGTGTCATTGGATATATAAAAATATCAAAACTAATTACTTGCATCAAATCGTTTTTACTCAGTCGGGTGTTTTTTTTTTTCAACAAAGAGCGGTTTTCAGCACAAATTCACAAAACAATTCATAGATGGCGCTAAAAGGCGTGCACATACAAGAATAGGGGCCAATTGTCGCCCATGCGAATTGAAAGCGTACACGCAAAATAATCGAAGGCTTAGACATTTGTCGAATAAAAATAAGGTAAGATAAAACGATGAATGCGGCAAGCTGAAGACAGGGCGCTATGGCGCTCATTCGTCGTCAGGCTATACTAGTCGACTGCTGGACATAGCCCTCCCCTAAAGAGCGCCACGTTGTGCTATCATAGGGGGTAATGCCCATAACTCCCACGCTCGGCATGCGGGGTTGGGGATCGCAGTTCGGTGGAATTGTACAGGGGGCGCTGCTGCCCACCCCCCGGTTAGTCGCCTTTTACGACACCCGCGGGAAGAATTGGGTTGGTGCTATTCTCTAAGCGTCGGCCTACGCAGCAAGCTCATTAGGGGAGGGCTATGACCAGCAGCAGTGCAGCAGTGGACTACATAATACAGCCTGAAGAAGAAGAAGAAAACGATAGAGTCGTTAGACATTTATTTTCTCATTCGAATTCAATCATGCATGGAGTGCGTTTAGAATAGAGATTTTGGCTGTCGCTCCACTTTTTACGTAGAATTGTAAGACCTAATATTTAGAGTCGTACACAACATAATATTTAAAGTAAAGTAAAGTAAAGATCATTTATTTTCAGTTAAAGTGTCGCACAGCCGTGAACAGGAAGGTTGCGTATCTTACTTAAAATGTTCATGTATTGTCGATTGACATTGGCTCCCGCACTAGGTACAACCTGTCTTGCGGGGACCTGATTAGACCTAGAATCTTAAAAAGGTACATTTGCTCTGTTCTGTTATTTTCTTAGTGTAGATAATTTGGTGACGTTGACTTAGAATTAAAAACTAAACATGCAAAAGAAAATAAAAATGTATAAATAAATTATTTATGAAAATGCTTCCAAACTGTCTCATAGATAGATAGAGAACACTTTATTGCACAACCAGAAAAATATAACAACCATGATTATATTTGCTAATGAAGCGAGAATTGCCTCCCTGGGACAGGTCTGTCAAATTTCGCTCAGCAGAGTGCTTAGTGCGAGTTTTTTAACTACTCAATCGCGTTAACGTAAACTCATATTTCTATGGCATCGAGGAAGCGCCACCTAGCGACAAGTATGGAAATTAAAATTGCTGAGGGTGAGTTGTAATGGTTTACGTTGAGAAGTTAACACGTTTACCAGCCAAAACACGATTAAACGCAAGTGCGAGTTGTACTGTGACAGCATTTTGCCAGTTCGAACGGTTAACTTACTCATACTCACTACTCAATGCTCGATTAACGCGGTAGTAAAGTTATTTGAACTCGCACTAAGCACTCTGATTAATTTTGATGGCCACGCCTGTAAGCGCCATCTTTGAATTGCTTTGAGAATTTGTGCTAGAAAGGGATCACTAAGTAAAGTAAATTAAAAAGATTTTTATTGCCACCAACAAAACACTGGTTGAAAGAATAAAGAATAAACTATTACAAATCTCCTGTCGGTGTTCGCAACAGCCACTTTTTACTCGAATATGCAAAAGGCAAAGGTCGCTGGCAAAGTCAGTATTTTTATATAAACTGCCTCTAATATTGTAAAACCGCTTTAGGGCCCTATCCCGGACCCTTAGAGACGCGATAGCATCGCAGTTGTTTTGTTATTGGACCCTTCAAATTCGGTCCAGTGTTATCGGGCCAAAACACAATGAAATTGGCTACACTTTGCATTATATTTAGGTCTGAATGGAGTTTGATCGCAAAAATACCGTAAATAGTAGGTTCGTATTACTCCCTCTTATTTTTTGCTTGCCCGGACCAATCTCCGTTTTTTTTTTCAGCTACTCGACTTCGATCCCCAGGGCAAACAGGGATAAGAGCTTCGGATATTCTATTCTGTACCTAGATGGAGCGATTGTGTAGTTCGATTATTTTAGTTGGATGGTTATGCCATGATAATAATATGGATTTATTCTAGTATGGGATACATAATTCGTTTTTTTAATGATTCAGAATGCTCATACATAACATAACATTTACATACATACACATACATTGCTTCTGGCCCCACACTAGGATACCCTGTGTCGTGGGAACCAGAAACAACGACATCACAAACATGTAGACATCCAAGACCTGGGCTTTTTTTTGGTCCTCAGCCGTTATTCGAACGGGACTTCTTGCATGGTAGCCAGACGCGCTACTGTTACGCCACAGAGTTTGCCGTAGTTTATAGTTTATATATAATAAACCGGCCATGAAATAATATAGAAGCGCTCGTGGCCTAGGCGAACCGAGTGATTGGAATCAATCACTTGATTAAGCAACAACAGGCGCGGTCAGGTACAGGATGGGTGAGCGTCCCGTGGCTACCGCTAGTGGCATTTTTCCGAGCGCTTCCGTGCTTGGCAAGGCACGTTAAGCCGTTGGTGCCGGCTGTCATATAATGGCAGTCGTTAAGCCATGTCAGAGGCCTTGTGGGCGGCTTGATAACTTCTGACAGTAAGGCCCGCCACTGTATTACAATCCTCCACCAACCCGGACTTGGCCCCCGTGGTGGAGTATGGCCTAACCTTCCTGCGATGCAGGAAAAGTTTATCAACTTACCGCCTTGTACCATAAATAAGTATACTTTGTATACTTATATAAGGTACTAATACATAAGTAATGTTTATAAAATGTAACAAAGGAAGGAACCAGTAAACACGTCTACGGAGATAGAATTATTCTGTTCATATACATTCATCCACGTACAGTCTATTTATTCTTACTTGTCCAATTTAGTAAACAAGATTCGAACCTTAAAATTGAGATCAGATGCCTAAACTAGACATTTTCTCGCAAATTCATGAACTATCATGAACTATGTTTATAAAATTGGCAGCGTGTTATCTAAAAGAGTGTTCCAGGTTACTTCATTTATGGAAATATGGCAGTTTTGGACTAAAAAGTTACAGTTTACGGGTAGAATCTTGTTTACTAAATTGGACAAGTAAGAATAAATAGACTGTACCTAGAATTTCTCTGTTCATTTCCAAGCATTTACGCATCGAACATTCCTACAATATTGCGATTCAAAACCGCTATAAGCGCATCACAAAGCATTGGCAAAGTAGGCCGCCGATATATCTACATAAACCTCGATATAAAGTTCTATTTATCGACCGCCGCATATCACGGGAATCTCTTTCAGTTGTTCTGTACCTATAAAATGCTGCCTTTATACCCAGACTTGATATAGCATTCTGTCTAAGGTGGCTTTACGGAGTTACCCCGAACTTTGCAATTTCCAAAGCATGTCAATAAGAGTTCCATTTTGTGATTATTTGAATACTTTTCATCTTATTTTAGCAGTTGTCGTCGCCTCGGGTCAACTGCAACGTTGCCGAAATGTCGGGAATTAAGTTAAATAGATAAGGAAAACATTGTGAGGGAATCTGAGTATGTGAGGCGCTTGAAATTGCCATTCCGCGGTGGGCACGCGTGGTAATAAAGCCCATACTCTATTTTTTTTTAAAGAAGGCCTGTGCCCTAAAGTGTGACGTTTAAGGCTTCAAAAAAAGAAAAAGCAAGTAATGTCTAACTAATAAACTAAAGTGGCGAGACGTGATTAGAAACCTGAAGGTTTCGTGTACACAATAAGGAGTTTCTACCTGACAGATTTTGCTTTTTTCTTTCTTTTGTTCCTTCCGGAATCATACGAATACACCCCTCTGCTCAGAGCGGTCGTAGCGGAGCGGTGTAGAACGCCGGCTTCTCAATCGGGAGGTCGTGTGTTCGAACTCCGGCATGTACCAATGACTTTGATTACTAAGTTATGTACATTTGTGAAATTATAGTAGCAATACTACTCGCTGACAGTGGGTAGAACCATAGACTGGCAAGCGAGAGCCCCAGGTTCGATCCCGAGTGCGGGCATGTACCAATGACTTTGTTAAATTTCAAAGTTACGTACATTTGCGAATTTGCAGTCGCAATACCACACGCTAACTGTGAAGGAAAACATCGTGAGGAAACCCGCGGCTTGGTTGGCTCCGCACGTATTGACTAGTCTTTCCTGTGGGCTAGGCCGACTAAGCTGTCAGGATGGTATAGGTGCTGGGCAAGCCTACACCATCTATAAAACCATGACCCAGGCAATACAGCGTCGGAGTGGTCCCTTCACCCATCTAGTGTGAGTGAAGATGCCACTGGACGCTGTGTAGATCATCTCATTGGGTGGATGCAGGGAGGCCAATATTACTACTCGCTGACGGTGAAGGAAAACATCGTAAGGAAACCCTAGTGTCTGAGGTGTTAGCGTATCTCAGCGCCTGCTACGTACAATGGCCCAACTATGAGGCTAAGTGCGGAAATCTCAGGTCTAACTAACTAACCCCCTCTGCTCCTCCCATCTATTTTCCACTTACATTATCCAATTTTTATAGAGCCTATAAACGTCTTCAGGGCACAAGTCTTCTCTTAGAGACAGAGAGAGAGAATGTGCTTAATTACTACGCGTGCCCAACCCGAATTGGTAATTTCAAGCGTGATCTTAAACGATCACGAAGGTTAAGCAACAGAGGGCGTGTTCAGCTCGTTGATGGGTGACCGTCTATGACTAACGTCACTGGCATTTTTCCGAGCGGTTCTGTGCTTTGCGAGGCGCGTTAAGAAATTGGTGCTGGCTGCCGTCGATAGATGGCAGTCGTTAAGCCAAGTCAGAGGACTTAGGACGGCTTGGAAACTTCTGACAGTAAGAGCAGCAATCCACCAATCCGGATTTGACTGCCGTGATGGAGTATGGCCTATACGTCCCTTAGGAAAGAGGCCAGTGCCCCTCGGTGGGGACAAAATGTGTTTATGATGATGTTGAATAGCAATAGTGTCGTTTTTAAACTTCCTCAACTATGGAAATTTATGTAAAATACCACTCTCAGTTCACTCGAGTAATTTCTTTTAAGAAGCAAGTTTTCTGACTCAAAAAGTACTTTGAAAACAATCCATCTTTGCCAAGTGGACTTTGCCGGCATGGAGCGGTTTTTCACTTTTTCTTATTTAAACGTGCCTTTTACAGGAAGAGGATTTCCTCATAAGGTTTTTCTTCAACGAGAGGTACACTACTCTATAGGTACGTTGGTGTAATTTTTTTATTTAGCTCTCTGAGAGGGCCCTGCAGTGGGTCGTATACAGGTCAATCTGCAGGGCACAGGCATTTGCTCAGACTGGGAGTTTGGGCTTAATTAGCACCCGTGCCCACCGCGGAGTAGCATTTTCAAATGCTTAGCTATTTGAACACTGCATATACGGTGGTGTCATGGCTTGTGAATAAAACATATATTCTTATACTAGTGTAAAGAGGTTCGAAATTTCACTGATGCCGGTGAGTCGCCCATTGGCTCAATTGGTAGAGCGCTGGCACGGATAGCCAGAGGTTGCGGGTTCGAATCCCGGCATGGGTGAAATTTTTAGCCTCTAAATAGGTTTTTTACATATATTCTTCTTCTTCTTCAGGCTATATTAGTCCACTGCTGGACATAGCCCTCCCCTAATGAGTGCCATAGCACAAGATTATGCCATCATTGGGGGGTAATGCCCATAATCCAAACATACTCGTATATTAGGATTTCTTCATTATTCTCGATACTCATACTTAATTATATATTTAGAACATAAGAATTTCAACAGAGAGGATGGTTTCAAGCTTTCAAGTACGTGATCCAGTGCAAAGTAAATACAAATCACGCGCCTTATCACCGGACCTGTCCGCGGGTAGTGAGTGTTGTGTGTCGGCCAGCCGCGGAAAACTAAAAGTGACTACCTACAATAATTGACTGTACTCGCCACTTCAGTCTACCCGTGACCACGGCAACTGTAACGCTGCCGAAAGGTCGGGAAATATGGTAATTACGTTTTACCTAATAAATAATTGCGATTGGATTGGGAATAATAGCGTTTAATGTAAAACCTTTCTTCTTCAAGCTATAGTAGTCCACTTCTGTACATAGCCCTCCCCTAATGAGCGCCATAGCGCCCTGTCTTCAGCTTGCCGCATCCCGCATCTACCGGCAGTTTTTCGCAGATCGTCAACCCACGTAGTCGGAGAGCGTCCTACACTACGTTTGCCGAGTCGCGGTCTCCACTCAAGAACGCGTTTACTCGGTTGTCGGTTCTTCGCGAGATATGACCAGCCCACTGCCACTTCAGCTTGCTGATAAAACCTTTATTACTTTTATATTACTTGAACTCACGCCTGTATCCTGGTAGGGAAGGCAGAGCCACTTGCCACGATCCAGACAGGTCTTCCCGTCTGAACATACATTAGTCGATTTAAAAAACCTATTTAGAGGCTAAAAACAGTACGTACGCCGTTGTACGTAATACAGAGAATATTGTAAAGAGGTTCGAAATTTCACTGATGCCGGTGAGTCGCCCATTGGCTCAGTTAGAAAGATCGCTGGCACGGATAGCCAGAGGTCGCAGGTTCGAATCCCGGCATGGGTGAAATTTTTAGCCTCTAAATAGGTTACAAATTGTCCTTAGCACGCGTTAGTGCATTAAAAAAATAAATATATACATTAGTCGTTGCAGAATATATACATTAGTCGTTGCAGGCACGCACGACAGTTTTGGTTTTTTTTTATCTTGCCCTTCACTAGTAAATCCCCACTTAGTTAAAATATTTCAATCTGGTACGTCCCTTACTGCTCCTTCCATCTACGTTTGCTCAATAACTTTATTTTGTCTTCGTCTATCATTCTGCCTTCATCCTCTCCAATTTTATTTTTTATTTTATTTAGTCAAGAAACTGGAATATTTTATGATTCAGCTTCATGTCTGGGGCACGGGTTAGGCAAGGTTAGGCCATACTCCACCACGGGGGCCAAGTTCGGTTTGGTAGGGGCTTGCAAGACTAGTGGCTGGTCTTACTGTCAGAAGTTTTCAAGCCGCCCCCTAAGGACGCTTGGCTTAACGACTACCATGTATCGACGGCAGCCGTCATCAACTGCTCAACGTGCCTTGCAAACCATGGAACCGCTCGGTGGAGGATTGTAAGGCAATGTCGGGCCTTACTGACAGTATAACTTACTTTTAAAAACATATTTAGATGCTTAAAAATCCACCCATACCGGGATTCGAACCCGCGGCCTCTTTATACTATTCTCTGTATTACGTACAGAGGTTGTAAAGAGGTTCGAAATTTCACTGATGCCGGTGAGTCGCCCATTAGCTCAGTTGGAAAGAGCGCTGGCACGGATAGCCAGAGGCCGCGGGTTAGAATCCCGTCATGGGTGGAATTTTTAGCCTCTAAATATGTTTTTAAAAATTGTCCTTAGCACGGGTTAGTGCATTAAAAATAAAAATAGTATAGTTTAACTTACTTTTTATAATTTATATAAATAACCTCTTTCGATACCGATATCAACCCTTCTATGTCCCCACTGCGGGGGCACGGGTCTCTTCCTGCATCGCAGGAAGGTTAGGCCATACTCCACCACGGGGGCCAAGTCCGGGTTGGTGGAGCATTGCAAGACAGTGGCGGTAGCCTTACTGTTACAAATAACCTCTTTAACCTCCTTTATCTCTTCCTTCCTCTATCCCTCTCCCACTCCCGTTCTGTGTATCTCTTTACACTTTATTTCTTATGTACAAACTGAATTTCTACCAAAACATTACAATATTAATTTTAGCCCTCAAAACACCAGTGACTATGCACTCTATTTACCAAAAGCAACCAATCATAGAACTAGGCCGGGAGTCGGCTGTTGGAAAACCTGTGATAAGTTCATGACTCATTATAACATAACACAACAAAACATAACATTTATATGCAGGCACAAACATTGATTCTGGCCCAACACTAGGATACCGTGTGTTGTGGGAACCAGAAACAACGGCATCACAAACAAAATTATTATGTTTATTGTAATGTTAATTATTATTTAAAAGTATCTGTGTAATCGCCCTTCTTATAAAATAAAATGTTATCTAGCCATCTGTTAATGCAAAATAAAATATAAAGTTATATTATGGCCTAGTTTTGTTTCTTAGGTAGTAGGTAATCTGATTTAGCTGAGTATCATGAAATTATGTTTTAATTCTGCAATTACGTTTCTTTTTCTGGTCATATAGTGTTCTCTATCTATTTATTTATCATCGTTATCAGAGATTGCATGGGGGAAAAGACCTATATCAAGCAGTGTGTAGGTGCAGCAATTATCTGATAAATTTTTTGATATGACTGATATTACGCAACCAAACAAAAAAAAACAAATAATTTCTTAAAAAATAGAGAGATAATGGTTAGACTAAAAAATAAGACAGAAATCTTGGCCCGAAAAGGAAAGGTCTTTCTTTGCCCAATAGTGGTACACCTATTTTATGAAATCCACACTAAATAAATACTTTTAAAACGTTTTGACGTTTTTTCAGTGGTCGGTCATTTTTGTGTTTGTCGTATAAAACGTGAAAAACATAGAAATTGCTTACTTGCTAATGAATTGCAATTAGGCCGTCAATCACTTAATTAATTCATTTATTGCAATAAACAACAGTCTAAATACAGGCCATACATACGTAATTTTACCGGGAGAGGCATAGCAATACTGTACTGTATTTTGAACTGTTTCGAAAGTGGCCGGAGGGGTGTATTTTTGCCATTTTTTTACATCATGTGCTCTAAATTATGTTTAGAATAGAAGTTTGATTTTTGAACGCACCCATGACGGGCGAAACTACTTGTCATCTGTCAGATGAGCTGAAAAATGGACCTCTTGTTTTCTTGCTTGTTAAACGTGTGATTTCCCAAAATTGTGTGGAAATTAGATTGCCGGGATTATATCTCCGTGTGAAGTGCAAAATAAGTTCAGGGACGTATCCCAGTGTTTTTGTTTTCGGGTGACGGATCGCCCAAAATATTCTCATTTGGTGAAATCGTGGTGCCGTGAAAGTGCACTGAAGGTAGGTAGCTCTCTGGGGCAAGAGCTCTTGGGATAGACGGGGAAGTCTAGGGATCCCCAGACCTCACAGTACACCTATCCCGAGCGGCGCCGGCTGCCAAGTCGAGAGGCGTCGACGAAGACAGACTTCCTTGTGTCCTTTACCCAACAGTATATACAATAAAAAATGTTTTTGAACTAAAAGTCTACGTTTTATCTTTTTAACTTAAGGCGCCTCAAACTTAAGGGTACTAACTAGCGGACCACCAATGAAAAAAAAAACACAACTTGTTTTACAATACGTGGATACATAAAAGTGAGCATGAGAAATCTTAACAAGTATTTTAAGAACCTACAGTCTAGAACCTAGAATCAACAACCAAGGACTTTAATTACGTTCCGCCAAAAACAGAACAAATAACTTCACGCCTGTATCGCAGAGGGTTAGACAGAAACCAGAGACTGCCACTTGCCACGATCCAGACAGATCACCTACGCTCCATCAACGTTCATAAGTCCAAAATGAGCCGTTTTAGCGGACATCGATTAAAGTTGTACCCCCTTATTCATAATAGTCTGCTAACTTAAAGCATTGCTAATTCTCGCTCTGTCTTATTCTATTGACCTAAGTTAGAATAAAAAAGAGCACTCTTTAGCAGCTGTTTTAAGTTAGCGGACCATTATGAGTAAGGGGGGTAGTCTATACCGAAGCGCTTTGACGCACAGCTGAGATTTCAGACCTTCAACTGATCTCAACATGGATCCTTTTGACGTAGGTGTAAAGTACTGCGGGCTCCCGGCTTATACAGTACGGCGTCTTCCTGAGCTTACTGTGAAGCTCTTATGATTTATGACAGTGAGTGAGAGGCTCTGTGCCTGTCCATTCCTCACCCATTAACCGCAGCCTGCACGTAACGCTAATTCAAAGTTGCTTAAATATAAACTATGAAGCAGGTAAGACTGTGTCGGGTCACCCAGCCGTTGGCTCCTCAAACGGAAGCCTAAAATCTAGAAATGTCAAAATTAAAATATTAAAGTACATTTTAAACAATACTAAAACTCTACGGTCTTAATTTATTATAAATACACGATACCTTAAGACAGTCGATAAAAGCTGATTAAAAGTGTGATGAAGATTCTACGGATTAAGTAAAGATTAATTAATACATTAAAGAATAGATTCGAACACTTATTGTACTGTACACACCAGAAAACAATTACATTAAAAGGCTTACATATCTAAGTATTGCCGTATACAATTGGCAGTCTTATAGCTTAAAGCGATCTTTTCCAAACAACCTTAGGATGGAGGTAATTAAAAGATAAGATAAGAATATTCTTTACTGTACACCAGAGCACAATTTATAAAACATGTAAAGATACGAGTACTTCTTAAAGTACTTCCTACTATATAATAAATTAATACCTTAGTACAGTCTGATAGCTTTAGAATATACCTCGGCTACTATCAAAAAGAACCGATTATATTGCAATATGGTAAGGTTTATGTTTTATTGTTATTAATACATAACGTTTCAATATAGTGAAGAAATGTTTTATACAGAGCAGGAAGTAATATTACACTCGTGTGCTTTCAGTGAAAACCGAAGCCTACTCTAGAGCCCGAGGTATATTCTAAAAGCTAACAGACTGTGCCTCTGTGGAGGAACCTTCCGTGCTTTGCAAGGCACGTTAAGCTGTTGTTGGTGGCGTCATGTATGTCAGTGGCAGTCCTTAAGCCATGTCAGAGTTCTTATGGGTGACTTGATAACTTCTGACAATAAGGCCCGCCACTGTCTTACAATCCTCCACAAACCCGGACTTGGCCCCCGTGGTGGAGTATGGCCTTGTTGTGATACAGAAGGAGACCCGTGCCCCAGCAGTGGGGACATACATAGGGTTGATATTGAGAACGAAAACAACCAAGGATTGCTTTAGAGAGCAATCGCCTTTTATTATAAAAATGCCGTTAATCTTTAACCAGACTCGGCGATATAGGTGCAGTGCTCACTGCAAGTCTGAAATGCAAGATGTATTTAAATACATTGTCATTTCCATCCGAATACAAAACAATGTATTTTATGAGACGCTGCAAAATAAAATTGCAATAAAATTGGACTAAGCCCTTGGAGCTGTATTTATTTTACAGCTTTGCAACCAACATGATAATACTTTATATGCTAAGTCTAACCCTGCTCTATAAACTGGTTTATACTGGATTCTACATTGTAATGATATACAGGGTTACGAAACTTATCTTCCCAAAAAGAGGGGGGTGGGGGTAGGGGATTGTACAGGGCCTAGTTTTTGCTAATACATTGTGGTCCAAATGCATTAAGATGGTGATTTAATTTCGTTGCTGCTTCAAGTCTACGCGCGCACATACATCGCACCTTCTAGGCGTCAATGGTATGTAAAAACACGTGACCCGTCTGTGAATCTGTCATGGCACTATAATGTACTAACAGAATCAAGGCACTGGTTGATACAACTCTTAATTTAGGGACAAGAGCCTAAATATAAATATATATTTGATCTTTCCAAATATGAACTGAAACTATCTACTGGACTTTGTCGTATTATAACGTGGCTCAATATCAATGTCACGTTATACTATTTTTATTTTTAATGCACTAACCCGTGCTAAGGAACAAATTAAAAAAACTATTTAGAGGCTAAAAATTTCACCCATGCCGGGATTCGGACCCGCAACCTCTGGCAGGGATAGCCAGAGGTTGCGGGTTCGAATCCTGGCATAGGTGAAACTTTTAGCCTCTAAATAGGTTTTTAAATCAATGTCACGTATCAGATATCCACCGAAATGCGGTATTCACTATGTGTGATTATGTGTATTAAGCCTCATGTCTATATAGCAGAGCTAAGTAAACATCCCGCTTTCGGAGAGAGATGTATACGTAAAAAGTTATTTAATCAAGGCGCTGAATTAAATTTTCATAAATTTTAATTGTATTAGGACTAAAAGCTACAGATAGGTAGTTTCATGAGAAAGTTTCATTTTGAAGTTTCTTCACTGATTCACTACAAATCGCCTTTCAATTACATAAATTATTTATGTAATCCTTTTGATACAACTTATTTATGCTCTGGAATTGTTTCAATCGAAATACATTTATCGGAATATCTCCCAATAAACAACGAACAAAATAGAACTCTAATAAACCAAAGTTTAAATTAGAGATCGGTTATCTGTTTTCAACGTGCAATAAGTACGGTAATTTGAAATGTAAAGTACCTATCTACTAAATAATTTACATTTCAAATTTAGGCAGCTGGATGTACGGAATAAAACTAGTAATAGTCTGAACGTAGGGATGGGTAGTTGAGAAAAATATATCGATATAATTTGTATCGATTTTTAGGATTCCGTGGTCAAGGTCAAGGAAGCCATATCGTTTCAACATGTCTGTCTGTCTATCTCTCCGCAAATTAGCACGGAGACGGTAAATATTAAAGATCTGATTTTTTAAAAACAAACGGCCAACTCTATGCAAAGGTGTTGATTGAAAGAGTACTGGATGTGACTGAAGAAAAGATATGGGATGTTCAAGCGGGTTTTAGAAAGGGAATGGGATGCTTGGATGAAATCTTCTGCTTGAGACGTATGGTGGAAAAGTTCTTGGCCAAAAGTCAAAGGGTTTTCTGTGCGTTCGTAGACCTGGAGAAGGCTTATGATAGAGTTGTGAGAAATGACTTGTGGTCGGCACTGTCTGTGTATGGGGTGGACAGCATCTTGCTGCGACCTCTGAAGTCTCTCTATCAAGACTCCAGGGCTTGCGTTTGAATCAATGGGGCGTATACTGACTGGTTTAGCATCCGCAAGGGTGTGAGACAGGGTTGTGTCGCATCCCCGTGGTTGTTCAATTTATTCATGGATAGTTGCCTGACTGATCTGATCTGACTGATGTGACCAGAGCAGTCACAGAGTGGCGGCCGAGAACGGGAAAGCGGTCGGTGGGCAGACCAGCGGCCCGATGGTCAGACGATGTGGCAGAGTCAGTGGAGGGTCCTTGGATGAGGATGGCGAGAGACCGTGAGGCTTGGCATAATGGGGAAAAGGCCTATACCCAGCAGTGGGCAGCGGTGGGCTGATGATGATGATGATCATGATGATCTGAAAGAGAATGAATGGGGGATAAGGATGGGTGAGCTACTTGTGAAATGCTTGTTGTACGCCGATGATCAAGTGTTGTTCGCATCGTCGGTCCAAGAATTGCAGACACAAGTCACGGTAATGGATGAGGCTTTTAAAAGGAAAGGTATGAACATGAATGTGAGTAAGACGAAAGTACTGGTCTTTGAAAAAGATGATGAAATGACTGAGTGGAAGATAACGATTAGAGGCGAAAGAGTGGAACAAGTAAAAGAATTTGTCTATTTGGGGAGTCTGTTTACGAGGGATGGAAAGTGTGAAGGTGATATATAGGTAGAAAGAAGAGTAAAAGCGGGAAATTGTGTAAACGGTGCCTTGCACTCCATTGTGTGCAGCCGAAACATCTCCAAAAGGGCTAGATTGGCTATTCATAATGGCGTGCTGGTCCCAACACTTATGTATAGTAGCGAGACTTGGGTGTGGCAAAAGAAGCAAGAAAGTAGAATTAATGCAGTTGAAATGAGGTCCTTGAGAAGTATGTGTAGTGTTACTTTGAATGACAGGATACGCAATAGTCTGATTAGAGAACTTTGTGGACTGAAAGAGGATGTAGTGACTAGAATTGAGAAAGGAATGTTGCGTTGGTTTGGACATGTGGAGAGGATGAAGGAAGAAAGATTGACGAAACAAATATATATTGCGAATGTGCGTGGAAGGGCTGGTAAGGGGCGACCCAGACGGACTTACATCGAACAAATAGGGGATGTATTAGCAAAGGGAAAGATAAAAAGTACCCGGAACTGGCGTACGTGCATGCAACGACTTATGAACGTTGATGAAGCGAAGGTGATCTGTCAGGATTGTGGCAAGTGGCAGTCCCTGGTCTCTGCCTACCCCTCTGGGATGCAGGCGTGAGGTTATGTAAGTATGTATGCTGATGTAAAAAAAATATACAGATATTTATTACGCTGACAAAACGGTACAATAAAATCTCGAGAAAATCTTTAAAGGGTGCCTTCTTCTATACCCAAAACTAAAAATACTTTTTTTTTCTCGTCTAAACCATAGTACACTATGGTTGTGGTGAGGATCATGGAATTATTCGTTTAAAAATATTGTGTTAGTAGTAACACCACTTTCGATTATAGGATCCGGTTTGCAAAATTTATATGCTATATCCTCCTAAGCCCTCGCGTCCCAGAAATATGTCATCATGAATAACTTTCTTAATTCACGCCCAATGATTTAGTAGGAAGTCCGGAAAACTTACTGTTCCAGGTCCAACATATTCCTCATCATATTTTGGACAACAAGAAGAAAAATTCTTCAAAATCTACGTACTTTTAGAAGATTTGAAGTAACTGTTACCTCCAGGTTAAAGAGCAATTATTTTTCAGAGTAGGGCGGTTAAACGTTTGAATATTTATAGAAAACCACATTATTATAATAAACTAAGAAGGAAACCGGTCACGGCTCAGTATGCATTACAAGCTAATAAGTTATTTTTATTTTGAGGTTTTTGAACACCTCAGAAACTCAGCTTTCCTCACGATTTTTTCCTTTACGGTTAGCAAGTGAGCGAGAGCGGCGGAAGCCCAGTACACTTAGAATTAAGAGACCTAGGTTCTATTCCTAGTACGGGCATGTACCAACGTCTAAGTTATGTACATTTTGTAGAGTTAAGCTAACGAGTAATCAGCGAAAAACTTATAAAAGGAAACGGCGTACAAAATTCTTTGAATATTATTTTGTTGAATGAGTTCGTTCTGTATAGAAGATAAAAATCTCGTCTTTCTACGGAACCTTACGCTACGCGTGGCGCGACACGCAATTAGCTGGTTTATTTTGTAAGTATCGATACGATTTTATATCGATATTTTTCTCCTACATCGTATCGATATTCGTCCGGTTTTCACGTAGACCACGTCATTACTACAATAGGCACACGGTACGCATTTTCATATTTATCATAACAAGGTAATATTATAAAACTATCCGGAACTCCTTTATTTTGAAATTACTTCAAAATCTTTACTGACTAAGTAACATACTATACGATTTAGCATAAATTATCGCTAAGAACGAACTTTACATACAACTTTAAGATGCAAAGGACTCAAAGATGAAAAAAATAAGGGAAAGGGAATAATAAGTATACATATATATTTGGATATAGGTACATATACAGAAGCGCTCGTGGCCCAGGCAAACCGAGTGATTGGAATCAATCACTTGGTTAAGCAACAACAGGCGCGGTCATGTACAGGATGGGTGAGCGTCCCGTGACTACCGCAAGTGGTATTCTTCCGAGCACTTCCGTGCTTCGCAAGGCACGTTAATCCGTTGGTGCCGGCTGTCATATAATGGCAGTCGTTAAGCCATGCCAGAGCCTTATGGGCG
Organism: Yponomeuta sedellus; assembly: GCA_934045075.1. Lineage (NCBI taxonomy): Eukaryota > Metazoa > Arthropoda > Insecta > Lepidoptera > Yponomeutidae > Yponomeuta > Yponomeuta sedellus. Next base: position 14,403,855 of record OW203744.1, on the reverse strand, counting down.
GCTTGATAACTTCTGACGGTAAGGCCCGCCACTGTCTTACAATCCTCCACCAATCCGGACTTGGCCCCCGTGGTGGAGTATGGCCTAACCTTCCTGCGATGCAGGAAGAGACCCGTGCTTCAGCAGTGGGGACATACAAGGGGGCCCATTCCGGGTTGGTGGAGGATTGTAAGACAGTGGCGAGCCTTACTGTCAGAAGTAATCAAGCCGCCCATAACGCCTCTGACATGGCTTAACGACTGCCATTACATGACAGTCGGCACCAACGGCTTGACTTTATTTTAATTATTTATTTTCACTCAAGGTTTGTTGGTTCACGAAGCTTTTACCCAAAAAAACTATTAAAGGCCTGGGCAGACGAGGGACTTTTGTCCGCAAGGAACGAAAGTCCCTGAATCGTAAAAATATTTTCTCCGTGTACTTGTCGCGGACTCAGCACATCCTGTGTCCGGACATTTGTTCCCCGGAAATTGAGTGAAACGTACGCTAAGGAAGCCAATATTCTGAGATTACATTGTGTTGTAATTTACATGAAGTTCAAAAAGAAAACACCGAACTTTGGTCCAGCCCGGTTTCTTGATATCCTCGGTAACATGAGGGACTTTTTGTACGGGGGACTTTTAGTCCTTCGTGTGCGTTATTCGATACAATTTATAAAAGATCTATATCGACAGAGAAAAAATTACCCGGAGGATAGTACCTCGTCTGCGCAGGCCTTAAGTCGAACCCATGTCACCTACTTCAGGGAATTTCTGGACAAAAAAGCAATTGAACTGAAACTATCACATCGCGGAAAGTTTGATATCACTAAAAGGGTCTGAAGTCATCCGGAAAGTGCCGTAATTTATTACACAGACAATTTCAAGCAAATCGCGTTTCATATAAAAAGAAAAAATAGAAGGTTTGCTTAGCAGAGTGCTTAGTGCGAGTTTGACAGATCCAATCGAATAACTTTACTACCGCGTTAATCGAGCATTGAGTGAGTATGAGTAAGTTAACCGTTCGAACTGGCAAAACGCTGTCACAGTACAACTCGCACTCGCGTTTATTCGTGTTTTGGCTGGTAAACGTGTTCACTTCTCAACGTAAACCATTACAACTTGCACTCAGCAATTTTAATTTCCATACTTGTCGCTAGGTGGCGCTTTCTCGATGCCATAGAAATATGAGTTTACGTTAACGCGATCGAGTAGTTAAAACACTCGCACTAAGCACTCAGACCATGCTATTGTATCAATCGTTACCAAGATTTAGGACCAATTTCCGAATTGAGAATTTCATTAAGTAATTACTTAAGTAACGTTCTGTCCCGCCCTTTTCTGAGAAAATCGAAGAGACAGCACTAGTGTTAAGTATTTACTTAGCAAAATTCTCAATTCAGAAATTAGCCTTAATGCTGGCAAAGGTTAATACATCATCCTAGTTTGTTATATGTTATAAACGGGTCAAATCACGATTATGCCACACAACATATACTCTAATGCTGCGGCCACACTTGAAGGCGAAGATTCGTGTTCGCGTTGTCGCGACAACATTTCGTGTTCGCTCTACGGCGAAGAGCTTGACCACATCGTGAGAAGATTTTGGCCTTTGGGCCATAAAACCCTTTGATATGCGGCATTTTACCGACAGCGGCGCGAAGGGCGTTTGTATTCGCGATGATGCTTCGCGATAGGACGAATTTTTTGGCCAGACATGTCGCGGCAACGCAAATCTTCGCGTTATCGCGATAATGTGGCCGTACCATAAGCACACAACACTCACTACGTCGGCCAGCTGCGAAAAATTAATAGTGACTACCCACAATAATTGACTGAACTCGCCACTTCAGTCTTCCCGAGACCACGGCAACTGCAACGCCGCCGAAACGTCGGGAAATAAGGTAATTACGTTTTACCTAATAAATAATCGCGATTTTACCCGTTTAAAATATAACTATTTATGAGTATCGCGAATCATTAAGAAATACTATCCTAGTTTGTGTATGGGTCTTGGATGTTCTCTACGTATTTATTGTATTAAATCTATCGTCGAGTTAGCACCTGTAACACAAGTCATTTAGTTGTATTTAATACTCGTATGGGGATAACGAGATCTGTGTAATATGTCCATGAATATTTATTTATTTATATATTATCATTCATGGGGCATTGTATCTGCCTACCATGCGAGAGGTATCGGGTTCGATCCCCGGCTGGGCACAAAAAAAAAACAGGTTTTGGATGTATACAGGATTGTGATATCGTTGTTTCGATCAGGGGCATTATTACGTAAGCATCCACTGAGTTGCGCGACGTTGATTTTTACTTCTTTTAAGCTACTCCGGCTGTCAAATGCAAACATTTTTTTGACTCTCGGGAGTCTTCTAAATGCTTCACTCGATAGAGTGGATTGCTACGTAATAGGAGGGCTGGCACCCAGAACACAGGGTATTCCAGTGTGGGGCCAGAAGCAATGTATGTGCCAGTATGTAAATGTTATGTCATGTATACGGTTCTGCAATAAGATCCCTGAATATATAATGAACTTGCTTGAAACGCTGTTTAAAAAATGTGTAAAGTACACTTTGTGCCAAAAGGACTAGAATACATGCGCAACATAAACGATTATTCAGATAAGGTAAGATAAGAATATTCTTTATTGTACACACCAGAAAATAATTACAGAGACAACAGTTACAAAAGAAGAGGTACAATTGGCGGCCTTATTGCTGATAGCAATTTCTTCCAGGCAACCTTAAATCGGAAAGATTGCTGAAGGAGAAATTGAGACGGGTAGTTGGTGCTCAACGAATATTTATATACATACGTATATGTAATAAAATAAACTTATATAGATAAATACTATTATAAACATACATAAACATTGGATTTATCTACAGACAAAGAGAAAATAAGAAATTATTTGGAAAGAAAGAATTCTACTACTTTAGATTTAAATATAGCAGGAGATGGGGAGCGCCTTATAGAAACCGGCAGCTCATTCCGCAGCCGGACCGCTCTTACAGTAAATGAGCTGGCAACGAACTCTGTCGTATGACTAGGTGTTTTCAGCGTCAAATTCTGTATTCGTCAAATTCAGATGACAGTGACGTCTGGAATTAAAGCCAGTATAATGCGACAGTTCTATGTTTTGTAATAATTTGTAAACACCTTTAATAATTAGAGACTTTGAAAAGACTAAGTTCAGAGGATTTAACGACCTCGGTGGCGCAGCGGTTTGGCACGCTAACTGTAAAGCCGAAGGTCTCGGATTCGATCCTCAGGCGGGTAAAACTAGGCAAAGAACATTTCTAGTTTGTGTCGGGTCTTGGATGTTATCTATGTATTTATTGTATTAAATCTATCGTAGAGTTAGCACCTATAAAACGAGTCATTCAGTTGTACTTAGTATAGGGCTAACGAGATCTGTGTAATATGTCCATGAATATTTATTTATTTATTATTGTTTTGTCAATTTTCCCTCCAAACTTATCTTGGAAATGGACGACAAAGTTTAACTTGTAACGTTCATTGCCGCGGCATAGACTGCCTCATTGGTCCAGCCGCTAAGGCGCCTGGGTACCGCCTCAAGAAGAGATTTAAAATTCACTATGACTAGAGTCTGTTAGCTTTTAGAGTATACCTCGGGCTCTAGAGTAGGCTTCGGTTTTCGCCGAAAGCACACGAGTGTAAAACTGGTCTGTATAAAACTTCAGTATTGTTAGCTCAGGGTCTTGATATCGAGGTAAATAAGCAAGTGGACTGTATATATAAATTGATGGTTTAATTGGAAATAGAACAGAATTCAAAATAAGTGTGTATCGACACGTGTCGGGTGGTGTGAAGTGCCGCATGCCGCGGCGCGGCCCGCCGCCGTCCTGCTCGCAAGTTGTCCGGCCGGTTTTGGCCTGCGGGGCGCGGGGCACCGCTCAAAGACGTAGGGCTCCAACAACTATTTTGACAAGTTATGTTCTTATTGCAATATAATCGGTTCTATCTGACAGTAGCTCAGGTACTAGGTAATTAAAAGACTATACTATTTTTATTTTTAATGCACTAACCCGTGCTAAGGACAATTTAAAAAAAATATTTGTACGTAATACAGAGAATAGTGTACAGAGGTTCGAAATTTCACTGATGCCGGCGAGTCGCCCATTAGCTCAGTTGGATAGAGCGCTGGCACGGATAGCCAGAGGTCGCGGGTTCGAATCCCGGCATGGGTGGAATTTTTAGCCTCTAAATAGGTTTTTAAAATTAAAAGGCTGTAATTGCATTTCCAAATATACATAATTTGTATTTGTATATATCTCGTTGATATAGGGAGCGAAAATTGTTGCGCATGGAACACAGATTGATACGATTAGATAACAACTCTGAAAGTAAAATACACTAAAAGGCTTACATATGTAGGTTATGCCGTATAAATTGAACGATCTTATCGGTAAAAGCGATCTCTTCTAGACAACCTTGTAAAAAACAATTGTTTTTAAAGCTCTCGTTGTCGCCCTACTTGATCTGTCTAGACACTTTTTAGTTTAAGAATGAAATTGCGATCTGATATACAGCGGTACAATGTAGGATTTATTTGAAATCAGAAATCAATAATTTACTTCAACGTAAAGAATTAATATTCTGTTCGCTGAATGTCAATGAAGAATGTAAGGCGGTGCTTCGGGGCGGTAGATTTGTTGGAGAAAAAACTCGAGTCTATCTTTCGATTTTTTGTCTTTTTAATGTTTTTCTTTTTTGTCGGGTTAAAGCTGATTTCTTTAACCTGACAAAAGGATGTGGCCTATGATACTCTCGCAAAGTCGACGAATCAACGAGGGCTTTTCAATGACAGCTGTTAGTTGATTGCATTAAAAAAAACTAGATGGCGCTGCAAGCAGAACAAATAAATAAATTAACTAATGTTCATGGACATATTACACAGATCTCGTTAGCCCTATACTAAGTACAACTAAATGACTTGTGTATAGGTGCTAACTCGACGATAGATTTAATACAATAAATACACAAATAACGTCCAAATGACACCCATCATTCGTTTTATCGCGTTTTATGTTGTACGCACAGATTATTATTTGTGATAACCTAAACATCTCTTTGTGGTCTGTGATCTAAGCTAAACTATATTTCGAAACTGTTGAAATTTGAAAGTTTCGAAGTATTTTTAATTTGTTCATTACATACGTACGTGAATTGTGTCTTAACTAATGGCTAGCCCGTGCATTGAGCATTCTTGTAAAAACATAGGCACTCACCGTTTTCTTAAATGATGTAAATTTTGACATATTATATGACGTCAGCACCATCTATCGGTAACTTGCGGTACTGTTTTTTGTTTTTCATGGCGCTTTAAAAAGCCCTCATTGGGATCTAATTCGTCAGTATTCGACCATTAGTTGAGGAGTAATTAAACATTTTTCTTATTTGTCTTCCACAAAACCCAGTGTGATGGATAGGTACTTAGCTACGGGATAGTAGTGGACTTTAGCAAATAACACCAAAATGTCAGCGAACGTATCTCAATTTTTATTGACGTAGCCAAACTGAGTGACACCCGTCACTCATCCATAGACGCATAGTAAATAAAGTAAGATAAGATAAGAATATTCTTTATTGTACACTGGAAAAACAACAAATACAAAACAATTGCAAATATGAATAGTAAAATTGGCGGCCTTATTGCTAAAAGCAATTTCTACCAGACAACCGTACGATGGAAAGTTGCTGAAGGAAATTAGACAGACGGGTAGCCAATGCAAATTTGAATAATGATACATACTTATACTTAATAATAATACACTTACATACCGTTACTTATATAAACTTAAAGACAAAACATCTATACAACGTATAGATGTATAAACGTGTTCTTGAAAAGTTGCATAATCAAGGAGCTGGTGTAACTGAATTTTTGGTCTATAATTTCCGATGCAAAAACTTGAAAAATATTGAATTTACGTAGGTCTGCGAAAAGAGGTGTCCCAATCACCCGGTCCAGGCTATTAGAATTTGAAAGAAAAGCGAGAAATTTTCTCGAAAATTCACCGCTGGCTCTGCCGTTCATTTGGTATTCATAGCAGCTATTGCACTGATGAAGAAAATGAAGAGGTCTTAATTCACTTCTCCTAGCCTAGGAGTAGTACAGTAGGCGAACTCAAATTACGTCTGTGTGGCGAGCACATGTCAACTCTGCGCGCGCACCACAAACTCCAACATTTCTGCATCGCGCAATTAAAGTGTTTCAATGACACAATAAATATAGCTAACGTCCGACTAGCAACACCGCTCCCGATGTGAGTTTAGGGGTCTTTATGACCAAAACCAGTCCCAAGGTGGTGTTTAGTGGGTAGGCGCACTTCTTGTGAGTCCCGCATTGGCAGCACGGCCGGGTCCGTGCTGTTATGCATGAGCATTCACCACCTCCCTCCCCGTGTCCTCCGGAGGGTGCCCTTTATAGGGCTAAAAAAACTAGCAACAGTCGGACCGGCCATCCCCAGGCATAAGATCTGCCTGGCGGGGAATTCCCCTTTATAGTGGAAGAGCACGATCACCCGCACGCACTTCCTTATATCTGCTTCTGAGCGAAACGACAATGACAAAGTTTAATAGTTCTTCTTATTCACAGCAGTACTACACTTTAACTGAAAATAGATGTTTTTACTTTTATTTTTCTTCTTCAGGATTTGGTGCGCGTCATGTTGGAAATAAGGTGACGGAAGGACCGCGGCGTGGTGAGGGGGAAGTGGGGGCAGGGAGGTGGTTTTATATTCCTGCAAGGTGCACAGATATTGTGACCGTGTTACGCTTTCTGTTACCAGTTACATATTAAATGCGTCTAATCGCGATTATTTGTTGGGTAAAACGTAATTACCTTAACTTCCGTCGTTACCGCAGCGTCGCGTTGCCGTCGTCACGGGTAGACTGAAGTGGCGAGTACAGTCAATTGTGGGTCACTTTTACTTTTTCGCAGCTGGCTGACACACAACACTCACTACGCCCGCGGACAGGTCCGCTGATAAGGCGCGTGATTTGTATTTACTAATCACTGGATTCCACGTATTTGAAAGCTTGAAACCATCCTCTCTGTTGAAATTCTTGTGTTTTTTTAATTTCAATTGCTTCCCGAACGATACTTCAATAATACTTTCGATCGGTTGACAGAACTTTCGGTCGATGTAGAGATGCACTTAGTTTTTCGCAGCGGGCCGGGCCCTTCTGTTCTTTTTTATTCTATGTGGAGTATTTGTGCCGGCCAGTGGCTCATTTGGGGCTGGCCTAACGAACCAATGGAAAACTTGCGCCTTACTTGGATTCGAGTGACATTGCTTTTTAGCTGTAAGTTTTAACTTTTACTTAAGTTAAATATTAAACGGGTCTGATTGCGATTTATTATCTCGATCAACCTTTGTATGTCTCCACTGCTGGGGCACGGGTCGCTCCGTGCATTGCAGGAAGGTTAGGACATACTCCACCACGGGGGCCAAGTCCGGGATGGTGGAGAATTGTAAGACAGTCACGGGCCTAACTGTCAGAAGTTACCAAGCCGCCCATAAGGCCTCTGGCTTGACGACTGCCATTACATGACAGCCGGCACCGACGGCTTAACGTGCCTTAACGCGATGTGACCCGTTTAATGTTTAACTATGTATGAGTATCGCAAATCATAAAAAATACTACTTAGATTATTTTCGGGGCTTAATCGCGTAGTAATGTATTACCTCGCTATTTTACCTCGACGTTTCGACGACGTTACAGTTATCGTGGTCACAAGAAGACTGATGGCTAAAATAACGTACTACTTATTTTTAAGTTGGGCTAATCGTCAACAGACTCTTAATATTCCTAGTGTAGCAAGTGCTGATAGAACTAGAAGTTTTAACTTTAATTCCGGGTTTCTAAGTAGAACTGTGCCCTGGGTGTTCTTGAGCTGGTCATCGTCAGACTTTCAAATCTTCGGTTGTAGAAAGTGACAGTGAAATTAAATACTCAAGTGAAAAAAGAATATTTCTATCTAGAATAGAATCTCCAAACCCCTCAAGAACTACATTTGAGCTGATGATCTTCGAAACAATGTCCAACAGACACCGAAGAATGAGTAACTGAATTAAAGTATTTGTAACACTAAAACTTGACTTAATTTTTTGCCGTTTGACGTTCTCAATTCCATCTTTAAAAATTTTAATGGAACCACACCATATTACCCTGGGATAAAATTTACGCTATATTGTATGAAACATCTGCATATTAATAATGGATGGGCCTCATTAAAAATAGAAAATATTTCGTTCAGACTTTCGGTCACAAAACATGTGCAAGAAAGCATAATAAAGGTTATGTAATAATTAAATTTAATTCTTCTTCTTAAGGCTTTATGTTAGTCCACTGTTGGACATAGCCCTCTTCTAATGAGCGCCATAGCGCCCTGTCTTCAGCATTAACTCTTCAACTTGAATTGATTTCAATCCATAGTAAATATTGTAAACAGTGACATACCATAAGATCTACGTAAATATTGTACGCTTATTGCTTCATTTTCCTTTCGAGAAACTGTCTTGTTTAATTTGATCATAGTCTCATAAAAATTAAGTAGGTACTGGGAAGTACAATGTGCTTTGAACAGAAGAAAATCTTATTACTCCTAATGAACACGACTAAAAGGCCTAATTGTAGACTGCGAGGCTATGAGAAAAAGAAATGATATTATTTTTTAACTTATGTTGACAAAGGCTCGTAATGGAGCCAAGTTAATGGGATTAACTTTTCCGTTCTGTATCTAAATGACTTTCTTAGGGCTGAATTTCCATTGGCTGTACTTATTTTCTGCTTCTGAAGTGTCTTATAATTAGTTGTAGAGAAATACATAGTAGATATATTTTTATTGATTCGTTATCAACCCTAGTATGTCCCCACTGCTGGGGCACGGGTCTCTACCTGCATCGCAGGAAGGTTAGGCCATACTCCACCACGGGGGCCAAGTCCGGGTTGGCGGAGGATTGTAAGACAGTGGCGAGCCTTACTGTCAGAAGTTATCAAGGCCTCTGACATGGCTTAACGACTGCTATTATATGACAGCCGGCACCAACGGCTCAACGTGCCTTGCGAAGCACGGAAGCGTTCGGAAAAATGCCATTAGCGGTAGTCACAGGACGCTCACCCATCCTGTACCTGACCGCGCCTGTTGTTGCTTAACCAAGTGATTGGTTCCAATCATTCGGTTCGCCTAGGCCACGAGCGTTTTAACGTTTGATGGTGATGAATGATATCAACCCTTTGTATGTCCTCACTGGGCACGCACCTTTTCCTGCAGGAAGCTTAGGCCATACTACACCACGGGGGCCAAGTCCGGGTTGACGGAGGATTGTAAGACAGTGGCGGGCCTTACTGTCAGAAGTTATCAAATCGCCCATAAGGCCTCTGACACGGCTTAACGACTGCCATTATATGACAGCCGGCACCAACGGCTTAACGTGCGTTGCGAAGCACGGAAGCGCTCGGAAAAATGCCACTAGCGGTAGTCACGGGACCTGACCGGGACTGACCGCGCCTGTTGCTGCTTAACTCAAGTGATTGATTCCAATCACTCGGTTCGCCTAGGCCACGAGCGCTTTGTTAATGGGCCAAGTTAATGTTATTAATTTCCGTATCCAAATGACTTTCTTAGGGCTGAACTTCCATAGGCTGTACTTATTTTCCCCAGTATCGAGTGTCGTAATATAACATTGAAGTGGTTATTTAACTTGGAGCACTAGCTAAGTCACTAATAGTTATAACTAAGAATTTAGAAGCGCTCGTGCCCTAGTGTTGAAATGATCTCCCTCCCCCTCTCCGCAGTGTGACTAGCAGGAATACATTTAAGCGAAAGCTGAAAATGTGCCTGCTATCCCTGCGGAAACACCCTCCTTAACCCAATCCCCCTGCAGTTCGCCTTTTAAGTATATATAATACATGATTTTTTTTCCTTTATGTTATGTTAACTTTAATTACATTAAGCTGTTTTAATAATTCCTTCGTTATCAACCCTTGTATGTCCCCACTGCTGGGGCACGGGTCTCTTCCTGCATCGCAGGAAGGTTAGGCCATACTCCACCACGGGGGCCAAGTCCGGGTTGGTGGAGGATTGTAGGACAGTGGCGGGTCTTACTGTCAGAAGTTATCAAGCCGCCCATAAGGCCTCTGACACGGCTTAACGACTGCCATTGTATGACAGCCGGCACCAACGGCTTAACGTGCCTTGCGAAGCACGGAAGCGCTCGGAAAAATGCCACTAGCGGTAATCACGGGACGCTCACCCATCCCGTACCTGACCGCGCCTGTTGTTGCTTAACCAAGTGATTGATTCCAATCACTCGGTTCGCCTAGGCCACGAGCGCTTCTAATAATTCCTATATGTACTTATTTGTTATTTCTTTGCTTATAATTATCTATTGCTACATATTATTATCATATTATGTGCATTGTTACTTAGATATTCTATATTAAGTATATTTCACAGCATATTCTATTCAGCACATTGTTTTATAAATATTATTTTTATGTAAGATCTGTATGTAGGTATATTTTATACTTAATGTATGTATAAATTAAAGAATAGGTGCTGACTGAAAATCAGTGTTGCAGGCCCAGCCTGCAGCAAATGCTGAGTCAGCTACCTGTTTGTGGCTGCGGAGATACAATGCCCTTCTAAATTGTAAATGTTTGTTTTATATCGTATTCTTTGTTTTATAATATTTTTCTTTGTTCTTTCTTTTCTTGTCTGTATTATTTTAATATCGTGTTACATTGTGTTATGTGTATTGTATATTTGTGGCTTCAAATAAATGTCTCTCTATCTCTCTCTCTAGTCGAACCGAGTAATCACTCGGTGAGGACATACGAACCGAGTAATCACTCGGTTCGACTAGGGCAATCAAGAAGCAATCACTTGAGTTAAGCAACAACAGGCGCGGTCAGGTGCAGGATGTGTGACCGTCCCGTGACTCTGACTACCGTTAGTGGTTTTTTTCCTAAGCGCTTCCGTGCTTCGCAAGGCACGTTAAGCCGTTGGTGCCGGCTGTCATGTAATGGCAGTTGTTAAGCCATCTCATAGGCCTTATGGGCGGCTTGATAACTTCTGACACTAAGGCCCGCCACTGTCTTACAATCCTCCACCAACCCGGACTACGATGCAGGAAGAGACCTGTGCCCCAGCAGTGGGTACATTCATGGGTTGACATCGAATAGTTATGTAACGGTGCAAACATGTTTACACCATTTTTTTATTTTCTTTGATTACGTCTATAATTTCAAAATTTCAAATTACGTCACCATTTTTAAGATTTCCTTAATTTTTCAAATAACTACTCACATTTCGACTAAACCTGACAATTTTTACCTGCTTATTCTGTTTTTAAAAACATATTTAGAGGCTAAATATTCCACCCATGCCGGGATTCGAACCCGCAACCTCTGGCTATGCGTGCCACCGCTCTTTCCAACTGAGCTAATGGGCGACTCACTGACATCAGTGAAATTTCGAACCTCTTTAAAATATTCTCTGTATTATGTACAGGCAGCGACATCTGGCTGAAGTATTTTGCATCACTTGCAGCCCCGATTACCTACTTTGTTAATACTTTAACTTAATTTGTTCAAGTTATTTGTCGGCCATTGCATGAGATGTTGATGACTTTTGCATTTTGATGCGAAGTTTCTTTTAGCGGTGTAGTTGAAACTTTAATTAGTTTTGAAGATTGCGAAACTTTTCACATTATGTCCGTCGGAGTCGCGGTTCCAATAAAGCCTTTTCGCTTTCAGCTATAGGTCTTTTGCTGTGAGGAGATAGAGTGAGCTTCACTGTCGTCGTCGTCAGGCTATACTAGTCCACTGCTGGACATAGCCCTCCCCTAATGAGCGCCATAGCGCCCTGTCTTCAGCTTGCCGCATCCAGCATCTGCCGGCAGTTTTTCGCAGATCGTCATCCCACCTGGTCGGAGGGCGTCCTACATTTCGTTTGCCGAGTCGCGGTCTCCACTCAAGAACACGTTTACTCCAACGGTTGTCAGTTCTTCGCGAGATATGGGCAGCCCATTGCTACTTCAGCTTGCTGATTCTCTGGCCTATGTCGAGCTTCACTGTCTCTGATAGAAATTAGCCTGTTAGATAATGCTTGAAAGGAACAATTAAAAACTATTGTTATGGTCAAACTCGCTCGCATGAATCGCTTGTAGACCCGGCTGCCTGAGTGCTCCTTAACGATCACGAAGGAACGACATAGAGCGCGTTCAGTGCATGGATGGATGACCGTCTATGACTAATGCTAGTGGTATTTTCCGAGCGGTTCCGTGCTTTGCAGGGCACGTTAAGCAGTTTGTGCCGGCTACCGTCGAAAGTTGGCAGTCGCGAAGCCAAGTCAGAGGGGCCAGGGTGGCTTCAAAACTTCTGACAGTTGCAAACTTCCACCAATTCGGACTTGACCCCCGTGGTAGAGTGTGGCTTAACTTTTCTGCGATGCAAGACGAGATCCTTGCCCCCGCAGTGGGGACATACAAGGGTTAAGTAACAACTTTGAGCATTCTGAATAATGCGATGTGAACAAAGATGTACAATGACGCACTACTATCCACATAAGCCAAGGTTAGCTGGAAGGAATGTGCAACGTAAAATGTAAGCTGCTGCCTTCGGGCGGTATTGTAGTGGAGAAAAAGGCAGCGGAAAAAAAACTCTACTCTGACCATCATTTCTCAATATTTCAGTTGAATCTTATTTTCCACTGATACCTAAAAGAAACGCAAGGCCTGCGTGCTTATTGCAAATATCGTTGTTTTATCGGTTAATCGGCATTTTATTAATGAGTAGTATCGTACGACATTTCCTAGCGATCTTGCCAAGGGACGTTCAGTGACCCGAAGAACGGCGCATCGTCGTTGCCAATTTGTCTTGCGCTATCTTGATGATATTAATACAGGTTTTAATTGTGAACACGCTATATTTTATATTAGTTTCTAGTCGACCTCGAAAACTATGTTTTGCCAACGTGCCAACAGGTCGTAGGCTAAGTAATAACCTAGCCTACAACCTTTCTCAGACCTACTCTACAAAACTCTTAAAAATCGCTGAAGCCCTGTCGCAGGAGTTTTATAACGAACACTGTGACACGAGATGTAACATTTTATCAAAATGTAATGTGAATATATGAAATAAATAAAATTTTATATATATATAAATTGTATTTATTTCTTATATTCACATTACATTTTGATATAGCATATAAACATAGATAATTGTAATTAAGCGTCTAAAAAGGCAGAAAACGGAAAAAAATAATGTATGGGAGCACTCTTTAATTTTTTTTTATACCAACTCGGACTTGACTAGTTAGGCCATACTCCACCACGGGAGTATGGAAGAGCCTTCCTGCCGAGGAAGACAGGGAAGGGCACGAAAAGACCCGTGCCCCAGCAGTGGGGACATACAAAGGGTTGATATCGATTTTGTATCAATTTTTATGACTAATATAGGTACAAATAAATATTGTGTAAATTTCAACTGTTGTCGTTATTAATATCGAACAAGTAACAGCAAAAACTTCACGTTCGTTGTATGCGAGCCCCACTTAAATATTTTATTTTATTATGTTTTTATTATTAAAGACTAAATTTGGAGTTATTTTGTAAATTGTTTCTCGAAAATGATCTAGATTTTGAAATGGACACCTTGTTTGACTTGTAACGCTCATTAAGCCGCAGTTTCTGCGCTACTTTGAATAAAACCTTTTCATATTTTTTGTTACAGTAGTAACAGAAATACATGATCTGTGAAAATTTCGACTGTCTAGCTATCACGAATCATAACATACGTCCTGGTGACAAATAGACGAACATACTATTTTTTTATTTTTAATGCACTAACCCTTGCTAAGGACAATTTTAAAAACCTATTTAGAGGCTAAAATTCCACCCATGCCGGGATTCGAACCCGCAACCGCTATCCGTGCCAGCGCTCTATCCAACTGAGCTAATGGGCGACTCACCGGCATCAGTGAAATTTCGAACCTCTTTACACTATTCTCTGTATTACGTACAGGCAACGACAAGGCATGAGTGGAATTTTTAGCCTCTAAATAGGTTTTTAAAACAGACGAACAGTTGAGTTTTAGAAATAGTGTCCCGTTTTTACCCTTTGGATAGGGAACCCTAAAAGAAGCATGTTAAAGGGATTAATTGATACAGAACGTTATAGATTTAGATAAAAATTACGATAGATTTGCTATCAGTGTCAAAGACTTCTCTATCGTATAAATTGTAGAATTTTGCAATGTGTAATCTGATTTGAGTGCAGCGCTAATTTATTATTATTAAATTCTTTATTGTACCTGTAAATATTTTACAATTGGCGGGCTTATTACTAAATAGTATTTTATTTCGTTGTACGGGAGGCCCACGGAAAAAAAAACTCGAATAGCCTGCCGTATTATCTCCGTATTTATGTATCTTTTAACGCTTTTAATAGTTCACTTTCCTGTGCGAAAGTGACAAATTTTACTGTCAAGTATTAAAGCTTTCGTGCCTAGTGGAACCGAGTGATTGGAATCCATCACTCAGGTTAAGCAACAACAGCCGCGGTCAGGTACTGGATGGATGACTATCCCGTGACTACCGCTAATGGCATTTTTCCGTACGCCTCCGTGCTTCGCAGGGCACGTTAAGCCGTTGGGTTGGCAGGAAGAGACCCGTGCCTCAGCAGTGGGGACGTACAGAGGGGTTTTATTATTAAAGCTTTGAGGTCGATAGGTAATATCGAGTTTGAGTCAAAATTTGTCGTAACAATAATAACGAGTGGCACTATAACAAGTAAATTGTACCACAGAACGGGATGGATATTTTGTTTGTCACAAATATGTATGCGTTAAAAGATAAATACTTAATCAAGGCGTGGATCAGACTAATTTGCTGTTACTTTATAAAGTAAAGGATGAAATTTTTACTTGCTTTATAAAGTAAAGGATGAATTCGAAATTTTTGCTGTTACTTTATAAAGTAAAGGATGCATATTTCACGGGCAAAACACCGACTGTGAGGCACTTCACTTCACTTCGATATATATATTTAATAAGTTTGTTAACACACCGGTTACACAGTTATATTTTGCACAACTCACTGACTTTACAGACATTACACTACACCTCTACACACACAGACACATTTTGCACTCGAGTTATTTGGGCACCCATTTTCCAAATTAAAAATTCTTTGCTTCTTTTTTTCAACAAACACGACTAACCGCAGTATGGCCGCGACAGAATATCAGCGTTGTGGGAGCACCCCGGTGCTCCTACAACACATGCTGAGTTGCGACCATTTTAGTGGCTCAATGCTTTAAACCTGAGCGTGACCATATAAAAATGTTTGTATACGTTTGTGATGTTCTGTTTTATTTATTTTAAGCGTATGTAAATGTAATCAATGTTTGAAACGTGTACTATTTGTCCTTTTTCTTTTCTTGTATGCATGTAATATTTTTGCTTTATGTTATATTTGATGTTCATGTATGCCTATGTTATGTTTTAAAGTATTGTGCCGTTAAATAAATGTTCTATCTATCTATCTATCAAATTAATTTGCTTTCACTTAGTAAAATAAGATTTTATTTTGGCCTCTAAATAGGTTTTTAAATTTGTTCCTTAGCACGGGTTAGTGCATTAAAAATAAAAATAGTGTAATCATGTGGGTACAGTGATATCGTTCCGATGTTAAACCTAACTGCAAAGTAGGTAGTCGGGGCTGTAAGTAATGCAATTTGCTTAAGTCAGATGTCGCTGCCTGTACGTAATACAGAGAATATTGTAAAGAGGTTCGAAATTTCACTGATGCCGTGAGTCGCCCATTGGCTCAATTGGTAGAGCGCTGGTACGGATGGCCAGAGGTTGCGGGTTCGAATCCCGGCATGGGTGAAATTTTTGGCCTCTAAATAGGTTTTTAAATTTGTTCCTTAGCACGGGTTAGTGCATTAAAAATAAAAATAGTGTAATCATGTGGGTACAGTGATATCGTTCCGATGTTAAACCTAACTGCAAAGTAGGTAGTCGGGGCTGTAAGTAATGCAATTTGCTTAAGTCAGATGTCGCTGCCTGTACGTAATACAGAGAATATTGTAAAGAGGTTCGAAATTTCACTGATGCCGTGAGTCGCCCATTGGCTCAGTTGGTAGAGCGCTGGTACGGATGGCCAGAGGTTGCGGATTCGAATCCCGGCATGGGTGAAATTTTTGGCCTCTAAATAGGTTTTTAAATTTGTTCCTTAGCACGGGTTAGTGCATTAAAAATAAAAATAGTGTAATAAGATTTTAGATCAATTTTACAAAGACAAATACAAACCTAACGTTGTAGCTAACTAAAAACTTTTTAAATATTAAAATTACATATCATAGTCTTCATCGTCGTGATATATAACTTTCGTATTATTGTTACAATAAACTCCATTTATAAAATAAAAATAATCACTTTTTACGTCACAATAAATAATAATAAATAAATATAATAATAAATAAATATTCATGGACATATTACACAGATCTCGTTAGCCCTACACTAAGTACAACTAAACGACTTGTGTTACAGGTGCTAACTCGACGATAGATTTAATACAATAAATACATAGATAACGTCCAAGACCCGAGACAAACTAGAAAAGTTCGTTTCCTGGTTTGACCCGGCCGGGGATCGAACCCGAGACCTTCGGTTTTACAGTCAGCGTGCCAAACCGCTGCGTCACTAAGGTCGTCGATTATATTCTTTTTAATGCACTAACCCGTGCTACGCACAATTTTGAAACCTATTTAGAGGCTAAAAATTCCACCCATGCCGGACCCGTGACCTCTGCACGGTTAGCCGGAGGTCGCGGGTTCGAGTACCGGCATGGGTGGAATTTGTAGCCTCTAAATAGGTTTTTAAAACGTCACAGTATGTTAAGTCTCTCTCCAAGTCATCATCAGGTGCAAAATGTTATGAAACTCAAAGAAGCATAAATGTAATATTTACGTGTCAAAATATTGTATGAAATGATGTCCCGGTAGAGAAACAGTTTATTTGATTTAAATCGCGAAGCCTAGAGGTTCCTTTTGACAGTTTCTATAGTACAGCAAATAATTATTGTTCATCCCTTCTATTCAAAGAGTGTTCTTTTGTAAGTGGGAGCAAAGTAGGTCTCTTCCGATAAAAACTTTTAGCGGACGGAAATTAGATTTAAATTTGGAACATAATAACATCATATCATAAATTGTATGAATTACTGGCTGGTACGCTTGGTTGTGAGGCGTGGAGACCCGCGCTTACTAAAAAAACAAAGGGGTGGAAAAGTTTTACGTCACTGTTCTTGTAATCAGTAAATACTTAATTTTTCTACGTCTAGTTACAAAAGTGACAATGCAGTAACTCCTGAAAATAGTAGTTAACAACGTCGCACAAAATTTATTAACCCCCGAAATATAGTCCTTAAATTGTATGCATCAATGGTGTTTTCACTCAGTAGCTGGAGCTTGGCCCACAGCGCTCGCGATGCTATCAACTTGTTTACGCGCTAAGTTTCAACTTAGTGAATATTTCGTCAGCTACCTTCGCTAGTTTGAATTATATATATATATATATATAGAATTAATTAGATTATGTTTTTTAGCCCCTCTGTCCTATGACTATTAAATATTCGTTCCCAAGCTTTGGCGTAGGGTGGGGCAAAGGGGCTGGAAACTGACTACCAAATTGCTTATTTTACGATGTCCATTTGTATTGATTTAAGTTATACATACATCTGTTACGTCGTACCAAGCTACAGGTACCAACAATGTAATGTTTATTTTTCTGCTTTGTACCTACCTGTGTTTGTTTATTTCTGCTTGTACCTACCGGTATAAAGTGAACAAAATAGTGACGTTTTGTTTGGGTTGCTTCATAACTTAATTGCCTAATACTTATGTGTGCCAGATGAATCGTAAACTTAAAGGTGGCGTCGAAAATCATAGTACAGGGTGACCTAGTTTGATTTTCGACATGTCATATATTAATAAACATACATTTTTGTCACACATTACCTAACTGTAAAAATAATGTTTGTACTTTATGAAGTATGTAAGATGTTCGTATAAGTAATAAATTTCTTTCTTTAAAAAAAAAAAATCTCGGGAGAAATATTCAAGGGCCTATGAGAATTTCGTTCTATGGAAAGACATTTTCGTTTTATAATACAGCATCGTCTCATATTTATTTTCTCGTAGAAAGGGAATGATAAGTAGATTATAAAACTCGACGGAAAATCATTTTGCCTTCGGGCAAAATACTTTGAATCCCTCGCTGCACTCAGGATTCTACGTCAAAATCCCTCGCTACGCTCGAGATTCTATTTTAGAATCCTTCGCTTCACTAGTGGTTCAGAGTAGCGCCCTCACCGTAAAAATACTATTTTCCTGCCTTGTCATACAATCTACTGCAATAGTAGTGCAACGGTACCACTACCTAAAAACTACTATAGTTTTTTCTATCTATACATCTCCTAGAATATTATTGTCGAAAACATCCTAAAACTCACCCGTTTATGTTGGGGGTATGCAAAGGCCAGGGTTTTCCACCTACCATGATCCTGACAAATCTCTTTCACTTCATCAGCGTTTTTAGTCACTGCATGCACACACTCCGGTTACTTTTTATTTTGCCCTTCGGTATTACTAGGGGATCCTATGTGGATGAAGTAACCATGATAGTAATCCTACCTGGGACGTCCCTTACCAACCCAACCACTCACATTGCACAGCTAGCTTGGCATAATTATAAGTATATATTATGAAATTAGACGAATAAAAAATAGGAAGTTTGATACTTGTAACCAATTTCAAAATATAGATAGGTAGACAATCGTATCTACAGGTTTTGAGGTCTTTGTCGTGATGTATGGGGTATATCAGCAGATATCAGTAGTTCTTGCGAAATATATACAATATAAAACAGGGGCGGGATTGTCGTGAGGCACAGTAAGTCAATCGTTTCAGTGATAAAAATGATTCCTTTACTACTAATTTTTCAGTTAGTGCTATTGAGTGGGCAAGGTAACAAACACCCATTTCTTTATTAATTTGTTCTTCATTGTAGATTCCATTCATATTTTTACCATTCAGGTGTTCCAATTTATTCATCCTGTTCTTTTAATTATAGAGCCTGTTCATATGGTAAAATAAAATACTCATTAGGTTTTGTAGTTTTTCAACAGACTACTGCACCCAACTTAATTTTTTTGTATTTGTTGCACCCCTTATTTTGACATATTGTTATGTCCTTTTTATAAAAGAAATATTTTCTATAAAAATACATGAACTAAGATTTCGTTTAGCCATTTGCAGTTTCTGAGCAAATTTTACTACTAAGTCGGTTCCCTTAATAACAAGAAGGAAATTAACTGTCTGCAAACTTTATAGTTGCAAATCTGGATTATAAAAAACCTATATTTATGCGTTAATGTTTTAAGGATTTACGATGCAGCTGTCTCCGAACGAAGTCAACCGTTTTGAAGACACGGATTCCTTGGCCCAACAAAACTTTGGAGAGCAAACTGACGAAGAACTAAGCGTTTTACCTGACAAAATAATCCAAGACTCGTTTTTCTATAATTTGTGTTTTATCAATAAAAATATTGAAACAGGATTAAATTTGAATACTAACGGAGTTATAGAAGAATTGACGGAATCTGAAGATATTGGAAGAAAAAAGGACAAAAAATGTAAAGATGGCAAAAAAGATAAAAAGTGCAAAAAGGACAAAAAAAATAGCACAGAATTATCAGAAAATGAGTCTGCCAGTGAAAATGAATTATTTGAAACTTTTTCTGGAGTAAAATTAAACGATCCAAATATGTATTTAGAACCCACTTTTGAAGAAGAATTTAATAGTGTTTATGTAGATTCCCGTCTAGAATCCTCAGCTTCAGAATCTATTTCAAATGACGTTTCTGGACTTAATTTGAATCCTAACGAAGGTATAGAAGAATCAATGGCATTTGAAGAAATCGAAAGAAAAAAGGACAAAAAATGTAAAGATGGCAAAAAAGATAAAGATAAAAAGTGCAAAAAGGACAAAAAAAGTAGCACAAAATTTACAGAGAATCATTCTGACAGTGAAAATGAATTGTATGAATCCGTTCCTGGAATACAATTAAACGATCCATCTATTTATTCGGAATCTAATTCTGAAGAAAACTTTAATAGTTTTCCCGCAGATTTTCGTGTAGAAGACCCAGCTTTGGAAATTAAATCTACTTCAAATTACGAAAACTTTGTTGATGAAACGTCACCTTTCAATCTACCTCCCGAGCATGCCTTTTCGGATGAGGATATACGATTAAATGATGGGACAAATCACCGCATCATAGGTGGGTCAAATGCGCAACCTGGCGCCTTTCCATATCAGGTTTCTTTAAGGACGGGCGACTTCCACTTCTGTGGAGGCTCTATCATAGCCGCTCGATGGGTCCTCACAGCAGCTCATTGCACAATCGACTCGTGAGTGTTTTGTTTTTTAATATTGTGAGGTTTTTTTGTTTGTCTGACTCCTGAAGTTTATTTCTACATCCTTGAAACAGATTTGGATAAAAAAACGATACGTATGTAATTGTTAAAATACCCATATTTTTCTCGTTATTAAACTTACAAAAAAAATCCTATATTTAGAATAGTTTGCTGTCTCTTACTTTATTGATTCGTTCTGACATAAAGGTTGTCACTTTAAGTTTAGTGATAAAGCCGTAGTCTGCTTGGGTTAAGAACTATTTATGTGATTTCCATTTTTATGTAGAATAAAATATTCTCTATCTATCCAAGTGGAGAACTTGCACAAAATATTATGTTAAAATATAAAGTATTTTTTTACGACCAATACTTTTCCAAATGTGCCGTGCCCAGCAGCCATTCTAGTACAGAAATTCACCATACGAATCAGTCTCGAACGTAACGCCTTATAATTATGAAGCGTCTATCACTATTAAAGTTATCTCGTAAGGTTTTTCCCGTCAAATTCTATACGTTTTAAAGATTGTCTAATGTGTTTTTATTATTAGAGAATTTACAAATTTTTCGCATTGTTTGGGATTTCATATAGCAATGCCAATCTAGGCTATTGCTATATGTATTTTATGTAATGGTTTATGAAAGTATATTATTTTTCGGTATTTGTATGTATATCAATATGTATATTTGCACCAACTACCCGTCTCACTTTTCCCTCAGCAACTTTCCACCGTAGGTTGTCTTGAAGAAATTGATCTAAGCAATAAGGCCGCCAATAAGTGTATCTTTGTAATTTATTATTTTGATATTTGGTTTTTCCTGGTGTACAATGAAGAATATTCTTATCTTATCTTTATTTCACGCAAACTCGCAATCGCAATGCATTGTATGATTGTATATAAATTTAGCAGCAACTTGATTTCTCGAAAATTAACTATGTATAAGTCAGTGGTGACCTACATACAGCTAGAGTTGAGTTTCTGCTGTCAACGCAATGCTTAAAAATTTTAAAAATCTGAAAGTGTCATAATTAGGAAAAGTGGGTTGCGCGATGACTTTCTTAGAGACTCCTAAACAAAAATATTATTTATTTACATTATTTACTAGCTTTTATCCGCGACTCAATCCGCGTGGACTTCAGTAGCTACAAAATTTTGCAACCCCGTTCACCCCCTAAGGGTTAAATTAAAAAAAAAATGGTGAAACACCTATTGAATCAATAGTTTTGAACAGTATTTATTTTAAGTTTCAAGAAAATTAGACAACATTCTTGATACATCCGTTGAATTTCAAAAAATCCGGTCTTATTCCTTGCCTACATTATATAAAGACCCTCTGTGCAAAATTTCAGCTTCCTAGGTCCATCGGCTTAGGCTGGGTGTTGATGAGTCAGTCAGTCAGGACTTTGAATTTTGTTTTTATCTATAGATTTTAACTAAGCATCTTAATTAATATTATGTGACAAAACAACTGAAAGATTTGAAGATGTTAAGCACAACAGAGCATTGCGAGACTTAAAATATTACTTACATACATACATGCAAACATACATAGCCTCACGGTGTGGGATACAGGCCTGCCGGTATCCTAGAGGGGTAGTCAGAGACCAGGATTTGCCACTTGCCAAGATCCTGACAAATCACCTTCGCTTCATCAACGTTCATTAGTCGTTGCATGCACGCACGCCGGTTCCGAGTACATTTTATTTTCCCTTTTACTAATACATACCCTATTTGGTCGATGTATGTCCGCCTGGGACGTCTCTTACCACTTCCACTCACATTCGTAATAAATAAAGTAATATTTAAATATATATATATACTTACACTAACATTTACGTAGACCTGCAATAATCCGTAAATATATTTTTCCAGACAACCTGGCAAATTCACCGTCGTCGCAGGCACCAACTCTCTCACCACAGGAGGCACCAGTTACGCAACCATCCGCATCATCAACTACCCCTACTATGATCGCAACGTTATCAAGCACGATCTCAGTCTCGTTCAAGTCAACAGAAACTTTCAGTTCTCGGACCTAGTGAAGTATATCAGACTGCCCAGCTACAACATTGCTGACAACCAAGCAGTGGTCCTTTCAGGATGGGGCTACACTTGGGTAAGTGAAATCTAATAGAGCACTTAAAAGTTATTATTATCGTCATATTCAGCCAGTGGCAGTCCACTGCTGGACATAGGTCTTTCCCCAGGCTACTGAGCCCGAAAAATTATCTCATGAGCCAATGTTTGTCCCCTGCTGGACTAAGGGCTTTCACAGCTGATGCATAAACGTGTTGACCTGCTTCGTCCTGCTACTTTCTGGATTTTCATTCTGGTTTTCTTCAGGAAGAAAAAAATTATCACCCCAAATGATCACCCAAGTTTTTTCAAATATTTTTACACCTACCCATATGATTCTAGATGGTCGCTCGATGATAATCTACGCCAATCTAATTCTATAACAAGAATATAACGTCTTAGGTCTGTGGTAAAGTAGGAAAAATCTCTTACATATAAACATGACAAGCATTTCACAACGGCACAAAAGCACAAAAACGGTAATAAGGTCGATCTTGAGTGCCTGTTTAAATACTAAAACAAACAGCATCTTAACAGCTGCTGCAAAGCTGCAGCAACGCTATGATTGCTATGCAGTCATAACAAAGAGATTGAATCGTTTATTTTCAGATTTTAAAACAGTTTTAATAGCTGCATCCTGAGTTAGCTCATAAATTTGTCACATACTCACGCCTGTATCCCAGAGGCGTAGGTGGAGACTAGGGACTGCCACTTGCCATAATCCTGACAGATCACCTTCGTTTCATTAAGGTTCATAAGTCTTTCCATACACGCACGCCGGTTCCGGGTACTGTTTATCTTCCCCTTTGCTAATACATCCCCTATTTGGTCGATGTTTATTTATTTCTCTCCACCCAAGAGAACTAAGTTTGAGTCTTTGTTCTATTTCATTTGTTTGTATATGTGCAGGCAGTTAGGGGTTGTTGGGATAAAGCCAAGGATGTTTTAATCACGTTCCACGTTCTTGGATAAAGCATAAAAAATATAATTTTAATATTAATTGTGGTTCTATAGATCCATAAATTTCGAAATAAATTAATTTTATAACTTTGTCTATAGCGCTCTTAAGATATTTTTTCATGTGTCCGAAGAGCATTTTATTATGTATCGCCTTTTTTCGCAGTATGACTCGAAAAACGACAGGGGCACGACCCCCGACTGGCTTCAATACCTGAACATGTATTCTGTCAACGTGAACGCGTGCAAGAGCGCTTTGGCCCACATGGGTAATATTGCGGCGGTCATTGACGGGGCTCAGCTGTGCGCGTACTCAGGAAAGCAAGGAGTGGGTGGCTGCAAGGTAAGCTTTCGTGGGATTTCGTACCCTAAGATGTCATCGTTGCCTGGAGTGCAATATTGCGTTGGTCATTGACGGGGCGCAGCTTTGTGCGTGCTCGGAAAAACAAGGAGTGGGTGTTTGTAAGGTAAATTTTCGTGGGATTTTGAACCCAAACATGTCAACATTGTCTGGAGTGCTTTTGATCGTTTGATCTTGCCTATCGTACCTGGAAGTTGAGCTACGATCTACAGCGTGAGGTCTTGTCTGGAGTGATCCTTCCGTTAGGTCTTGCCTGTAGTGGTTGGAAGTTGAGTTTATTATTACGATTTTTTTCTAGTATATTTGAAAAGTCTGGGAATAAGTTGATGACAACTACTAAACTTATAAACAGTATAATTTATGTAGTTGTAATATTTCTGTATAATCCCTGTTAATAGAAGGTCAGTCTTTCGGTAACATTCCAAAAAATCTTATCAGCTGCTTTTACCTAAAGTAACCACGTTCAGGTTTCCTCACGACCCGTTTTGTTTCCAGGGGGACTCCGGAGGACCTCTGCGCTACAACCGTGAGCTGGTCGGCATCGTCTCGTGGGGAGATCCCTGCGCTTTAGGTCACCCGGATGTCTATACCCGGGTTTTTGCTTACAAGAATTGGATTATGCAGTCCGTGAGCTAAAATGGAGATAATGGAGTTTCAAGGCACCTAAGGATTATACTTTTATCCCACATCAACCCACTGCTGGGCATAGGCCTCCTTTTTACTGCGCCATTCCTCACGGTCCTGTGCTAACATGATCCATCTCTGACCCGCAACCCTCACGATGTCGTCTGACCATCGTGTCGGTGGTCTGCCTACCAACCTCCTTCCCTCCCTTGGCCACCACTCCGATACTGCCTTGGTCCACCGGCCGTCTTCCCTTCTCCCACCCATCTCCAGTTTAACTCTGTGATGCGCCCACCAACGTCTTCGACCTTGGTTCTTCGACGAATTTATCGTCGACGACGAATCTATAAGAATAACATTACATAACCTCACGCCTGTATCCCAGAGGGGAAGCAGAGACCAGGAACTGCCACTTGCCACGGTCCTGACAGAAAACCTTCGTTTCATCAAACGTTCCTTAGTCGTTGCATGCACGCACGCCGGTTCCGGGTAATTTGGTTTATTAAGAATAACATAGCAATAAACTCTGTATCTTAACAAATCTACTCTTTTACTTACCATACCCTTAAGGACGCGTCCTCGGTGCTCTAGTGTAGTTAAAACTCACTTTATATTAATTTGCACATGTTTTATACTTAGTCACCATATGCGGAAACTTATTTTTAACTTATAGTTAGTCATTAAGAACTGTCCATTTCTATGTAAGCTGCAAGTTTCCCAAAAAGAAATAAATAATCATACCATTTTTATTTTAAATGCACCAACCCGTGCTAAGGACAATTTTAAAAACCTATTTAGAGGCTGAAAATTCCACCCATGCCGGGATTCGAACCCGCGATCACTGGCTATCCGTGCCAGCGCTCTATCCAACTGAGCTAATGGGCGACTCACCGGCATCAGTGAAATTTCGAACCTCTTTACACTATTCCATGTATTACGAAATAAATAAATTAATAAATAATAAGTACTCTTTACGGAAGAACAACAGGAAAAATTAACAAAGTTTATAAATTAAAGCTTTCATCTTAAATTAATAGAGAAACTTGTAGATATTAATCTCTCTCTCACTCTGAGAGATGTTCTGTGCCCTGATGTGGGCCGTTTGTGGCCTAGTGGAACCCAGTGACTGGAATCAATCACTTGAGTTAAGCAACAACAGGCGCGGTCAGGTGCAGGATGGGTGACCGTCCGTGACTGCCGCTAGTGGCAATTTTTCCGAGCGCTTCCGTGCTTCACAAGGCACGCTAAGCCGTTGGTACCGACAGCCGTCGATAGATGGCAGTCGTTAAGCCATGTCAGAGGCCTTATTGGTGGCTTGATAACTTCTGATAGTAAGGCCCGCCACTGTCTTACAATCCTCCACCAACCCGGAATTGGCCCCCATGGTGGAGTATGGCCTAACCTTCCTGTGATACAGGAAGAGACCCGTGCCCCAGCAGTGGGGGCATACAAGGTTTATGTCGATTCATAAAAATGACACATTACACTTAGCATACATTTTTGCTTTAATTTAATACAAAAATAATTATATATATGTAAATACTCTAGGATTTAGAGCCTCTGCTTTCTAAAAGGAAATGAGGAAATCGTGAGGACACCCGCGGCTTGGTTGGCTCCGCACGCATTGACTAGTCTTTCCTGTGGGCTAGGCCGGCTGTCAGGATGGTATAGGTGCTGGGCAAGCCTACACCATCTATAAAACCACGTCCCAGACACTACAGCATCGGAGTGGTCCCTTTACCCATCCAGTGAGAGTAAAGATGCCACTGGACGCTGTATAAATCATCTCATTACGTAGATGCAAAAAGGCCAATGTTGTTTCTAAAAGAGGGTTATGGATATGGATGTTAGTTTGGATGTCGTTTAGAAATAAAAACCAAACATTCATTGCTCCCTAAGCGCCTTAAAGCGGCTTCCTTAAGGCGCTTAGGGGCGCTAACTACCGCCATCAACGAAATAAAAATCATAACTTATTTTATGATACGTTTTTATCTAAAAGTGACCATGCGAAATCTTATACAATTTTTATTTTAAATGCACTTACCCGTGCTAAGGACAATTTTAAAAACCTATTTAGAGGCAAGAAATTCCTCAATTGAAAATTCATTTGGAAGAGCGCTGGCACGGATAGCCAGAGGTTGCGGGCTCGAATCCCGGCATGGGTGGAATTTTTAGCCTCTAAATAAAAGTGCATTAAAAATAAAAATAGTATAATCATGTGGGTACGGTGATATCATTCCGATGTAAAAATCATGCAATGGCCGACAAATAACTTGAACAAATTAAGTTGAAGTATTAACAAAGTAGTTAGTCGGGGCTGTGAGTGATGCAATTTACTTAAGCCAGATGTCGCTGCCTGTAAGTAATACAGAGAATAGTGTAAAGAGGTTCGAAATTTCACTGATGCTGGTGAGTCGCCCATTGGCTCAATTGGAAGAGCGCTGTCACGGATAGCCAGAGGTTGCGGGTTCGAATCCCGGCATGGGTGGAATTTTTAGCCTCTAAATAGGTTATAAGAAATCTTTACAACTGTGATGACTATTTTTTGAAACTACAGTCTAGAACCTAGGATCAACAATCTAGGACTTAGATCGTTTTCCGCCAAAAACGGCCGTTTTTAGCGGATATCGATCAAAGTCCTAGGATATTTATACTGCATCCTAGGCTGTATGTTCTAAAAATATTTGCCACAGATATTAGGATTTGTGAAGTTAATTTTAAAGATCGACGAAACAAATATATATTGCGAATGTGAGTGGAAGGGTTGGTAAGGGACGTCCCAGGCGGACGTACATCGACTAAATAGGGGATCTATTAGCAAAGGGGAAGACAAAAAGTACTTGGAACCGGCGTGCGTGCATGCAACGAATTTCATAAGTCGTTGACAACTTCTAACGACAGTAAGTCTGTCAGTGACCCTGACAGTTCAACGTTCATATGTTGATGAAGCGAAGGTTCATCAACATATGAACGTTGATTAATATACGAAAGATACATAACCTCAAGCCTTTATCCCCTCTGGGATAAAGGCTTGAGGTTATGTATGTATGTATGTATGTATGTATGTATGTATGTATGTATGTATGTATGTATGTATGTATGTATGTATGGCGGGGCTAGTTAGTATCCTGAACAGTTTTAAGCTCAAAACAATATCCCACTTGGAGGCTTATTAAATAAGATCAGCCATTGGATTTTTCGACGTAGGACGTTGTTTGCCCTTAGTTGTTGGGGCCATTCCAATATTTATTGTTTAAATTTCAGCTTTTGGCCGAAGTTGTATTTGCTAGCTCGCTGACTTAACGTTTATATTACTCGCTCTTTATGATACAGCAAAAGCTGAGTTAAAAGCTTCAAGTATTAAATCCAACGACAAGTGTGGTGGTCGTTGGATTTGCCTTACCCTCTGTTGGCGATGACATAACATAACATTTGCATACTGGAACATACATTGCATCTGGCCTCACACTAGGATACCCTGTGTCGTGGGAACTAGAAACAACGACATCACAAACATGTAAACATCCAAGATCTGTTTTTTTTTGTTCCCAGCCGGGATTCGAACCCGGGACCTCTTGCATGCTAGGCAGACGCGCTACCGCTACGCCACAGAGGTCGACAATGAATAGCTTAGTAACCGTTTTTTGTAACTACACTGATACTTTTTCTTTGTAATACTCGTAGGTATTAAAAATAGATTTTGTTGTCACGAAATCGTATTTTAATTAACACCCTCCTTTTGTACTTTTCGTAGAAATGATTTTTTATTGTTTGATACAATAATCTTGCCTCGAAAGACTCGTGTATGGTAAAAAAGTAGTTGTGTTCATTTATAAAAACACAATTCTGTAAAACATGCCTCAGAGACAGTTTAAATATCATGATTACGTTTGTTTGTTTATTTGCCAAAGACTACTTAAACTGTACCTGTAGCAAATTGTAAGGAATCGTGTTTTTATGTAAAAGACTGTTAATGTTTTATTGAGTATCCAATGAAATGAAATGAAAAGTAGCGCAGATACTGCGGCTTCATGAACGTTACAAGTCAAACTAGGTGTCCACAAGTCAAACAGCCAACAAACTGCACTGCAGTTTGGCGAAATTTGTGAAACCAAAAATGTAAAGGTTGTTTTTTTTTGTTATGAAAATAATAATAATAAATTTGGAGAAAAAATGGACAAAAAATCTCCAAACTTAGTCTTTTCAAAATCCTTAACGCATTTTACATAATTTCGTTCTCTGTTCAGTATTGTAATCTAAATACTCCTTAATATTATAGTAGTCTTTTTGGCACAGAGTGTACTTTACACATTTTTTGAACCGCGCTTCAGTCAAACTTAATATTATACGTTCAGGGATTTTATTGTAGAACCGAATACAATGCCCCATGAAGGATGTATTAATAATATTATATTGTTGATGTGATTATGTAAATAATGTATGAATAATTTGTGTATTCTACAATTTGCAATGCCTGTAAAAGGCGACTAAGTTTTAAGCGCTAACTTAACAATGAACATCAACTGTTACACTTGGTTACAAATAGATTTAGTTGATTTATTGATTAAACTTTGTCAGCCTAAATCTTGGGATCAAAAGTTTGTGTTTATTTCTAGTATTTACATTGTGTTGGCTACCTGGAGTTTTATCCAATCATGGTCTATTTAACGGGTAACTCATCATAAACCTATCCGAGTTGTCAATACGAACCACTTTTACTAGGACTTTCTTTTAGCATGTTTGCTATGTACACCACATACATATACGAGTACAATCTAAACCCTTACCTCCAGCGGTTTTTTGTTCCCCGATAATCTATTAATCTATTGTTAATAGGTGTCAGTGGACAACAAATTGTAATTGAACGCTGTTAATGGTTGATTAGGAAACATCATCCGAGAATTCGGATTTTTATAAGTAATCATTCTTACAAAGGTACCATTTATAAAATAAATGATAACCAGCGCTTTGGTTATGTAAACTTTAACGTATCCATCTGTGTGTAAAAGCAGAAATTTTACTTAGTTCTACCGCACAGATATGAGGCGTAATATGTATCACACATATTGCAAACCGCATTCCAGTGGATATCTGAGACATGACAGTTATATTGAGAAAAATATTTGTACGACAAAGTCCAGTAGATATTATTTCATTTTTGCATACAAATCTACACGTTAAAAAGTTAGATTTTCTGTCACGTATTCTTATAACATACCTCGACATTGACTGTGGGTGGCATCACGATTTTCTTCTGCGGCGGTGACCTGAGAACCACGTTCTCATCCCGGATGATGATCTGCGGCTCATTGGCCAGCAGCTTCTTCTTGCACTCCTGCATTTGGAGACTCTCCCGATCCTTCCTGGAGAGTACTGACTCACTCGAGGCATGTTTCGAGGATCCAACCGAGTTCTTGCTCGACAACTTCAGGCTGTCAATTGACGCCGTGATCTTTGAGCTTTCTTTGCCGTTTGACGACGCCATCGTTTCGGCTAGTCAAGTCTGACTTGGAGTGTCCCGCAAGGTTATGATTGGAGTCCGTTTCTGTTTAGCTTTTATGAGTCTTTGTTTTATTGTCAACTCGTTTACATTTATGTTCGATTAGGAAGTGTTGCAACTAGAAGTGATTCATATGTATAGTATTTTATTATAGTCTACATCAAATATTTAACTTTCTAATTGTAAGCTTTGTTACACAAACTAAGCTAGTTCAATTATTTGCAATTAACTAATTACCGAGTCTTTATTTGCACGTGACAGTATCTCAAGGTAATTTCAGAGTTGTCTCACGAAATCGGGAACATGTTCAACACATCATATTCATCAATCTCACTTCACTGCCGCTCATCAATCATGGCGGGTTCGAGGTTGTTTACGCGTCTACCAACATTTGCGGAGCTTATACGACGTCCGACTTGTTTGTACACACTTCGCGTTGAACAAATGATTTTTTGCATATTTCCAAGTCTGAGTCGATGAATAATGGACCCGACTTTACAGCAAACAGATAAGTGGGTGGATGTAGTGCGAAGCTGTAGTTAGCGTGAGATTTAACTGACTGGCGAAGTGCTGGTATTTTTAGACTGTTTTGTTTTCAATAGATACCTACGTTTGTGTTTGCGGTACTTTGTACCTGATTCGCCAATTAGTTTTCTAAACATGAAACTTCGAAGCAATTATTGAATTTATTTTATTGAGTTATTGACTTTTTCATTATATTTGTTTAAAACGATATTCACTTATAATTCCTTGGTTTAGGTATTATAATCGTTTGCATATTCAAGAATTTCAAGTCAACATTACAATTTCAATTAAACACTTCGTTGACTCTCCTTATAATTTTTTGTTCACTCCACATCCAATCTAACAGTGGAGCATAGATTGTACACAAAAAGGAGCCATTCTTTTATATTAATAATGACATTTTCCCGCTAACCAGCGAAAGAAAATTATTAATCAACATTTCTACATTTTTGGAAGCAATTACATCTTAATTAATTTCTTTCTCCTTCCTACACAAACACTAAACAAATATCATTCAGGGTGCGCGTCAAAGCTCGTTCACAAATCACTTTTCGCACATTACATTCCTTAACAGGAAAAATCCTCACAGACCGTCTTCGCAGCCCAGATACGTTCACAAACTACATTAGTTCACACATCAATACTCAGTCTACATAATCATGTTCGTCTTTTACTTGTATGTCATCGCGAGAGTATTGATCTCGACAGGAGAACGGCACATCCGTCGCTCAGGGCGGGCGGCGGCAGACTGACGGCTTCCCTAGTCGCCCGCCCTGGCGGCTAGGTGGGCGGGCGGAATCAGCTGGCGAGAAAGCGTGTAAAGGTCTGTACGCACATCAGGACTTACTCGATTAGTTCAATTCAACTGTACGCACATCAGGACTTACTCGATTAGTTCAATTCAATTTATTGCGATAAATTACATTAATAAGGTCTTAAGTGAGTATTCATCGTACAAAGTGCATGTGTTATTTCACCGAGCACGGCATGGCAATATCATAATAGTCTATATATATAAAATTCAAAGTCCTGACTGACTGACTCACTCATCAACGCCCAGACCAAGCCGTTGAACCTGGAAAACTGAAATTTTGCATAGAGGGTCTATATATAATGTGAGCAAGGAATAAGACCGAATTTTTTGAAATTCAAACCTTGAGGGGGCGAAATGGGTTGCCAAAATTTGTATGGGAGGTATAAAGAATGTGGTCTATTTTTCTTGAAATTTAAGATAAATACTCTTCAACACAGTTGATTGAAAACGTGTTGCGTCGTTTTTTTTTTAATTTAACCCTTAAGGGAATGAACGGGGTTGCAAAATTTTGTTCGTTAAATCTCTAAGGTCGTCGTGGACGGAGTCGCGAGCAAAAGCTAGTATTATTATAAAACAATATAAATTATATAATCAAATTAGCGTATCGACATATTATACTATTTTTATTTTTAATGCACTAACCCGTGCTAAGTGTATCGTGTATCAACATATCCTCATAATTCTATGTAATACAATAGTTCAATAAAGTAGTTATGACAAAAACATTTAATAATGTTTTAAGCCACCAAGCAGACTTTGCCCTATTTTCGGTATCTCTTCTTCAACGTATTCCCACCCAGTGCTGAGTGGAGGTCTCTTCTAATCCACGCCATTCATTTCGATTGTGGGAGATTACGAGTACATAGTGGAAATAATTTTCGTTATAACAGGTTAGTTAATTAGTAAAAAAAATATATTCAAAGTACCTATCACACTGTCAACTGTGACTTAATGAACAACTTTAACTAGATGTCTTTTTCCAAATTTACCAAATTTAGTTCTTAAGACATTGTCTCAGTCATTGTACCTTGTTTATTTTTTTCTTGGCAATAAAGACATTTCACTTTCATTTCGAAATCTAGACCATTTTGGACACAAAATGGACAAACTTCGTCCAGAGTCGTTAGAAGAATTAAAAGAGTTTAAATAAAAAAATATGACCTACATTATGTCACATCAATAATATGAATGGAGAATTTTGGCTATGTAAATACTTAACTGTAGTGCTGTCTCTTCGAATTTCTCAGCAAAGAGCGTGACAGAACGATACTTAAGTATATACTTAGTGAATTTTTCAATTCAGTAACCGGCCATTGAGTGTATGCCTAAGGCTTTTTTTCCGAGCGGTTCCGTGCTTCACAAGGCACGTTAAGCCATTGGTGCCGTCTGTCATGTGATGGCAGTCGTTAATCCATGTCAGAGGCCATAAGGGCGGCTTGATATCTTCTGACAGTATGACCAGCCACTAGACTTGCAAGCCTGCACCAATCCGAACTCGGCCCCTGTGGTAGAGTGTGGCCTATACCTTCCTCAGGGAAGAGACCTGTGCCCCTCGGTGGGGACATAATGGGTTCATCATGAAGATTAGGAATTACTTTTTATAAAAAAAATATGGTTTTTACTCGAAACTTAAAGGCACAATCGAGTAAGTCGCGATGTGTGTACACAGCTTTACGGTCCGCGCTAGAAGGGTGGGATTTCTGAGGTCTGTTTATTTTATATTATTAAATAGCGATATCAATAATGGCATGTTAGATTATTATTTAAGCGACGACGGATACACCAGTTGCTTTACTAGTTGGTATTTGTTTATGCACGATTTCAGAGTACGTATGTTATTTAGGGTTAATATATTTGAAAGAGCAATACGACTTGCTAATAGCGAATGGAAATGTTGTGAGGAAACCTGAGTGAGTACACATGCACTCACACTATATATATACACATATACATATACACACATGCAAACCTATTGAGATGCATAAACTCATGCCTGTACCCTGGAGACCTATAGAGAGTGAATAAGCCATTACATTGCACGCTCACCAATTTCGGGTACTTTTTATTTCGCTCTTTGCTAATACACCCAGTTTCACCGCATTCGCCGGATATATATTAATGAAGCGCTGTTGGCCTAGTCGAACCGAGTGATTGGAATCCATCACTTGTGTTAAGCAACAACAGGCGCGGTCAGATGCAGGATGGGTGACCGTCCCGTGACTACTGCTAGTGGCATTTTTTCGAACGCTCCCGTGCTTCGCAAGGCATGTTATCGATGTCGATATTAATGACGTGGGTTATGCATTTTCGACAGTTATTTCACGTAAGTGGTGGCAAACCAAAGCGATACATTAAACCAAAAAGATATTCGCGAGTCTATTTGCACATGCAATGTACAGTGGACAACTTATCAAACTGTTATATTATATTAAAGATAACGTGTCTAATCGCGATTATTTCTTTGGTTAAACGTAATTATATTCTTTTAAATGCACTAACCCGTGCTAAGGACAATTTTAAAATGACATGGGTGAAATTTCTAGCCTCTTAATAGGTTTTTAAAATTGTCCTTAGCACGGGTTAGTGCATTAAATGAATATGGGGGTACAGCGATATCATTCCGATGTAAAAACCTAATTGCAAAGTAGGTAGGCACTCGAGGTTGCAAGTGATGCAAATTACTTCAGCCAGATGTCGCTGCCTGTACGTAATACAGAGAATATTATAGAGGTTCGAAATTTCACTGATGCCGGTGAGTCGCCCAGTAGCTCAGTTGGAAAGAGCGCTGGCACGGATAGCCAGAGGTCACGGGTTCGAATCCCGGCATGGGTTGATTTTTTAGCTTCTAAATAGGTTTTTAAACATAATTATCTTAATTCCCGACGTTTCGGCAGCGTTACAGTAGCCGTGGTCACGGGTAGACCGAAGTGGCGAGTACAGTCAATTATTGTATCTCGAATCCCGGCATGGGTTGATTTTTTAGCTTCTAAATAGGTTTTTAAACGTAATTATCTTAATTCCCGACGTTTCGGCAGCGTTACAGTAGCCGTGGTCACGGGTAGACCGAAGTGGCGAGTACAGTCAATTATTGTACGTAATTTTAATTTTAGCTTCAATCACTAATAATCAATATTGTTGACTTTATATAAAATAATTGGTTTTCCTATTTTGGAACGTAACTTCAGGATTTATTTTGTATTTTTTGTCGAGGGTAATTAACTAACAGTTAATGATTTCAAAAAGACGCCTGTTACCTCAGTCTTCCGAGACCACGGAACTTGAAAGAGTGCCGTAACGTCGGAAAATAATGTAATAGTACATTACACAACTAGGGTGGTAATACAAAGAAAGGCCGAGATCGCAGAAGTTTGCGGCCCGAGCTGCAAGCGAGGGACGTAAATATGCGATCGAGAGCTTTCTTTATTACCTTCCGTGTTGTGTACATATTCATATGTCTACAACTGGCCAGAAAGCGGCTTTTTCTGTACGCGCAGCGTGCGGAAAAAGCCACTTTATTGCCAGGTGTGGCATTAAAATTATTTGCGATAGGTACTCATACATAGTTATATACTAAACGGGTCAAATCGCGGTAGACCCCACCCGAGACCACGGCAACTGTAACGCTGCCGAAACGTCGGGAAATAAGGTAATTACGTTTTACCTAATAAATAATCGCGAATCGAGCCGTTTAATATGTAATTATGTATGAGTATCGCGAATCATTAAGAAATGGTTACGTTATCGTTACGTTATCAACCCTTATATGTCCCCACTTCTGGGGCACGGGTCTCTTCCTACATCGCAGGAAGGTTAGGCCATACTCCACCACGGGGGCCAAGTCCGGGTTGGTGGAGGATTGTAAGACAGTGGCTGGCCTTACTGTCAGAAGTTGCGAAGCCGCCCATAAGGCCTCTGACATGGCTTAACGACTGCCATTATATGACAGCCGGCACCAACGGCTTAACGTGCCTTGCGAAGCACGGAAGCGCTCGGAAAAATTCCACTAGCGGTAGACACGGGACGCTCACCCATCCCGTACCTTACCGCGCCTGTGTTGCTTAACCACGTGATTGATTCCAATCACTCGGTTCGCCTAGGCCACGAGCGCTGCAATTGAAATTGTAAAAATGTAAAATTAAACGAGTATAATACGTGTAAATACAGTTTTTATTATTATACGTAGTTAGTTTAATAATAGATACGTTTATAGTTGTAGAACCATAACACAACGTAACCAAACACCTGTACCGCGGAGGGGTAGGACATAATAATAAATAATAAATATAAATATTCATGGAGCACGGAAGCGCTCGGAAAAAATGCCACTAGCGGTAGTCACTGGTCAGTCACCCATCCTGCACCTGACCGCGCCTTCTGATTGACTAGACCACTTCTGTGCGCTTCTGTCATCATGGTAATAATCTTAACAAAGAATTTATCGACTTATTGCATAAATGAAACAGCACAAGGTATCCTTTTGGGATTTGTAAATAATAAATAAAATAATAAATAAATAAATATTCATGGACATATTACACAGATCTCGTTAGCCCTATACTAAGTACAACTAAATGACTTGTGTTATAAGTGCTAACTCGACGATAGATTTAATACAATAAACACATAGATAACATCCAAGACCCGAGACAAACTAGAAAAGTTCGTTTCCTAGTTTGACCCGGCCGGGGATCGAACCCGGAACCTTCGGTTTTACAGTCAGCGTGCCAAACCGCTGCGCCACCGAGGCCGACATACCAGGGACTGCCACTTGCCACGATCCTGACAGATCACCTTCGCTTCATGCCCGAGGGGAAATGCAGAGGACCATCAGCTAACTCTGGCTTGGCATCATCATCAACCCATTACGTCCCCACCGAGGGGCACGGATCACTTCCGTCAGGAAGGTATAGGCCTTACTCCACACGGGGACAAGTCCGGATTGGTGGAGGCTTGCAAGACTAGTAGCTGGTCTTACGGTCCGAAGTTTTCGAGCCGCCCTAAGGCCTCTGACTTGGCTTAACGACTACCATCTATCGACGACAAACGGCACCAACAGCTTGACGTGTTTTGCGAAGCACGGAATTGCTCGGAAAAGTGCCAGTAGCCTTAGGCGCAGACGGTTTACCCA
Organism: Yponomeuta sedellus; assembly: GCA_934045075.1. Classification (NCBI taxonomy): domain Eukaryota; kingdom Metazoa; phylum Arthropoda; class Insecta; order Lepidoptera; family Yponomeutidae; genus Yponomeuta; species Yponomeuta sedellus. Next base: position 14,367,361 of record OW203744.1, on the reverse strand, counting down.
TCCATGCACTTAACGCGCCCTGTGTTGCTTAACCTTCGAGATCGTTTAAGATCACTCAGGCAGCAGTGGCTGTGAGCGATTCATAGCTTGTAAAAAATGTCACTGTGTCACAAAGTCAGAAGTCGTTGTAAAAATTTGTTGTGAATGAGAAACTCATACATACATATATACAAGCCTCACGCCTGTATGCCAGAGGGGTAGGCAGAGACCAGGGACTGCCACTTGCCACGAACCTGACAGATCCCCTTCGCTTCATCAACGTTCATAAGTCGTTGCATGCACGCACGGTGGTTCCGGGTACTTTTTATCTTCTCCTTTGCTAATACATCCCCTATTTGGTCGATGTATGTCCGCCTCGGCCGTCCCTTATCAGTCCTTCCATTCGGATTCGCCATATATATTTGTTTTGTTAATCTTTCTTCCTTTATCCTCTATGAACCACTGTTACAGACATATTTCAGTAATTGTGCATGTTAAAAATAACATTGTATGTTCTCTGAGATCATTAAACGTGTGCTTCTTATTTGATACCTATGCAACTGAATATTTTCCCTTTAGCGTGTTCATTGCTGCTCGACAAGTGCTCTTATGCTGCATACGTTAAGGTGGCATTGCCGTGAACATACCTGATGGTACGAGGCAACTGTTTTCAACGCCTATCATTATTATATTAATGAAGTTTTACGCAATGTTTGGAAGCTGCATATCAAACGACATAATTAAAAAGCTTTCAGTCTCGTCAAAGTACTCTTTTGTGCACAGGCAGATCTGTGTGGAGAGTATTTTTTTATTTTTAATGCACTTACCCGTGCTAAGGACAAATTTAAAAACCTATTTAGAGGCTAAAAATTTCACCCATGCCGGGATTCGAACCCGCAACCTCTGGCTATCCGTGCCAGCGCTCTACCAATAGAGCCAATGGGCGACTCACCGGCATCAGTGAAATTTCGAACCTCTTTACACTATTCTCTGTATTACGTACAGGCAGCGACATCTGGCTTAAGCAAATTGAATCACTTACAGCCCCGACTACCTACTTTGCAGTTAGGTTTTACATCGGAACGATATCACTGTACCCACATGATTATACTATTTTTTATTTTTAATGCACTTACCCGTGCTAAGGACAATTTATTTTAAAAACCTATTTAGAGGCTAAAAATTTCACCCATGCCGGGATTCATGCATGGGTGAAATTTTTAGTCTCTAAATAGGTTTTTAAAACAGTATTGTTATTTTATATATTATTTGATTAAGTTAAATACCGTTAACGTAATTAGCAATAGCTGAGGTATTTAGATATTTCTCTGTTATTACAGTTCATATTATGTAAGTTTTTAAGTATTAATATAGATAATCATTGTGTGTACTACTAATAAAATAAAGAATTAATATCTGGTAAGTTTAAAAAAACACTTATTTAAAAACCTATTTAGAGGCTAAAAATTTCACCCATGCCGGGATTCGAACCCGCAACCTCTGGCTATCCGTGGCACGGATAGCCAGAGGTTGCGGGTTCGAAACCCGGCATGGGTGAACATTTTTAGCCTCTAAATAGGTTTTTAAATTTGTTCCTTAGCACGGGTTAGTGCATTAAAATAAAAATAGTATAAAACACTTATTATTATTAATTATCATTCTATGTTAGATTATTATAAATCAAACCTGACGCCTCAAAAATTAAGTTAAATGTTCTACCAAACCTTGACGACCTCTGTGGCGTAGCGGTAGCGCGTCTGCCTACCATGCAAGAGGTTCCAGGTTCGAACCCCGGCTGGTGACAAAAAACCCTCGGTCTTGGAAGTCTACATGTTTGTGATGTCGTTGTTTCTGGTTCCCACGACACAGGGTATACTAGTGAGCGGCCAGAAGCAAGTATGTGCCTGTATGTAAATGTTATGTTATGGTTTTTAAATCACCCAGCGAAGCCTGGTCAGCCTTGGTAGTTAGACCACAACCCACAAACCACAAGGCTTGTGGGAGGCCAAGCAAGTCCTGGAGAGGGTGTATATTGTATTGATTGTAATCTACAAGAAATAATAATACTTAATACAACTTAATATATATTTTATTACATATTTAAATTGAACCCTGCTGTGTGGTGTCGACCTAGAGAATAGCACCAACCCAATTCTTCCCGCGGGTGTCGTAAAAGGCAATTAAGGAACACAAACCGAACTGCAATCCCCAATCCGCATGCCCAGCGTGGGTATTATGGGCATTACCCCCTATGATAGCACAACGTGGCGCACCAACGAGGGCTATGTCCAGCAGTGGACAAGTATAGCCTGACGACGACGACGCCATTGAACCGCGTGTCTAGTTACATTGGTTGGGTAGCCGGGGAGTCCCTTTAATTCGCTAATTAATATTCGTCGGGCAACTTGCGAGAGATAAAGTTGAACCAGTCGCGGGTTCTTTTCAGAAGGAAGATTTATGCCGTTCCCATCGGGCGGGAAGAGAGGGTATTCTCTTCCGCGAATGGTTTAGGGAATGGTGGTTCGATGATTTCTTCTTCTTCAGGCTATATTTTAGTCCACTGCTGGACATAGCCCTCTTCTAATGAGCGCCGTAGCGCCCTGTCTTCGATGATTTAGCTGTCACTTAATATTTTTTTATTCATTTGTTACCAAGATTTAGGCTGGCAAAGGTTAATACGTCCTTCATGGAGCTTTTTATACGTAAGCTTGCCTAAAGCGCGGTTCAAAAAATGTGTTAAGTACACTTTGTGCCGAAAGGGCTGTAAATTATATATATTATGTGTATGTAATTATATTACACTAACAACAGAAAATATAAAAACCTATTTAGAAGCTAAAAATTCCACCCATGCCGGGATTTGAACCCACGACCTCTGGCTATCCGTGCCAGCGCTCTATCCAACTGAGCTGATGGGCGACTCACCGGCATCAGTGAAATTTCGAACCTCTTTACACTATTCTCTGTATTACGTACAGGCACCTGGCTGAAGTAGATTGCATCACTTACAGCCCCGACTACCTACTTTTTAGTTAGGTTTTAACATCGGAAATGATATCGCTCTACCCTCATGATTACACAATTTTTATTTTATTTTTATTTTTTATAAAACCTAACTGCAAAGTAGGTGGTCGGGGCTGGAATGATGATGCAATCTACTTCAGCCAGATGTCGCTGCCTGTACGTAATACAGAGAATAGTGTAAAGAGGTTCGAAATTTCACTGATGCCGGTTAGTCGCCCATTAGCTCAGTTGGATAGAGCGCTGGCACGGATAGCCAGAGTTCGCGGGTTCGAATCCCGGCATGGGTGGAATTTTTAGCCTCTAAATAGGTTTTTTAAATTGTCCTTAGTACGGGTTAGTGCATTAAAAATAAAAATAGTATAACATAAATTATGCGAGACTATGAGATTGATCACAACGGATACACTACAGGCTCTGAGGTTTGCTCATGATGTTTTCCTTCAAAGCGAGTAGTACTGACACATTGTTTCTGTTGCCTCTAAACGTCCCACTGCCTGGCGCAGATATTCTCTCAGAGAGAGAGAGAGAGAAGAGTATGGGCTTAATCACCAGTCGTGCCCACCGCGGATTAGCAGTGTCAAGCTCTGAAGTATTTGAACGCCTCAGACGCTCAGGTTTCCACACGATGTTTAACTTCACAGTTAGCGACTTGTATTGGTACAATAAATTCACAAATTGATGAAGTCTAAAAAATGTTTTTGCACGTTACTTAAAATTTCTCCAGGAGCACAGCGATGAAGCTTGGAGTAGGTAACTTACCTTCATCAGCCCACTCCTGCCCACTGCTGGGTATATGCTTATCCCCCATCTCGCTATCCTTCGCGGTCTCTCGCCATTCGCATCCACGGGCTTTCTGCCGAACTTACCTAAAAAGAAAAAAACATTATTAATAAGCCAGTAAAAACCGGTTAAGGTTTCAGCTGAAAAAATATAATATAAAGAAAGTATTATTTTAATTCAGCGTTTCAATATGTAGAGCGCTACTTGCAGTACCTCGCATTGTATTTACTACAATTAGTCCTCAGTGTCATTTCGGTAGGAAATACCTCGTTTCTTTGTACTATTCCAGGAATTTACCGTCGAAGCCTTTGAAAAGACAGCCTACGGGTGCCTGATAATTTGCGAAAATCACCTTTTTTCATTCAAAGGTTGATTTCTAAGAGCCCCAAGCGTATTTTTAGCTACTTTCATACTTTATCTAATTAAATTAAATGTTTAAAAACCGTAATCAACCCTTGTATGTCCCCATCGCAGGAAAGTTAGGCCATACTCCACCACGGGGGCCAAGTCCGGGTTGGTGGAGGATTGTAAGACAGTGGCGGGCCTTACTGTCAGATTTTATCAAGCCGCCCATAAGGCCTCTGACATGGCTTAACGACTGCCATTATATGACAGCCGGCACCAACGGCTTAACGTGCCTTGCGAAGCACGGAAGCGCTCGGAAAAATGCCACTATCGGTAGTCACGGGACGCTCACCCATCCTGTACCTGACCGCGCCTGTTGTTGCTTAAATCAAGTGATTGATTCCAATCACTCGGTTCGCCTAGGCCACGAGCGCTTCTGGCTTGGTTGACATACAATCTGAGAAATTCGAGGCATAACCACAACGGAACGAGATGGGATAAGCATAAATTAATGTCGTGTTAAGTGGTGACGTCATCGAATCATTCAAGCTGCGAGCGTGGGCGGGATTAAAAAGTGTAGCGTCCACACGCTGGTTGATCATATTTTCATGTCTGATAACGACGTTAGCGCGTTTATGACCGTGTTAAATACGAGGCCATAAATTTTATCTCTTTAATAGTTATGCCACTAATCTTTCACTCACGTTTCGCCTTCGATATGCTTAGAAGAATACACCGTTACTTAGAAATGCTTAATTCTTGAAATTTGTCAATGAGAGCTTATCATGTACAAAAGTGAAATAAAAAATAAACAACAAACTTACTGCTGAGCTACTAACCCCCAGTTTCTGGTACACTCACAAGCCGTTAGTTAATCTTCTGTTAACAGCTGTCAGTTGGTCATAGAGCATACCGAAAAAACATTTGACAGAGCTGTAAACCGTAGATCAACAGATTGTTAATGTACGAGAAACGGGGGGTAAGCAGTCGGAACCTATCTAGATACGTTTTATTTTTAAACTGCTATCCATTGTAAAAAAGCCCTATTCAGATATAAAAAAAATATATAAAGCCTGACAAATCGTTTTTTTCCCGAGATTTTCTTTATTGTTATTGTTCCCGAGAAGACAAGACATAAAAACCAACGAAAGCTAACGAGGTCCTTTGCCACGGCGAATTGTTGCCATTTATTACTGTATTTTATGTCTTGGAAATTGAAAGTAAAAACAAAACCACTTTCATGAAAACCCGTCTCAATTTTTCTTCTTGTAACGCCATCTGTCGTACAAAAAGGGTCCTAAATAAATGTGACTGTTGCAGCGCTCTGACAATGTGTGTTAGTTCTACTACTCGGCGCTAGGGGCCCTCACAAAATTAAATATAGTTCCAAGATTTGTCACTAGATGTCGCTGATAAAAACCAGTTTGTAACTTAAAGAAATCTAGTTCCAGTATCTTCCGCTAGGTGGCGCTAAGAGTATGTCGTTTGGTTATAGAAAACGTTTAAAATGATGACTATCTTTCTCTTCACCAACTTGCAAAATTGTTTTAGTAAAGGTAGCAATCATTAAGAATTATGGTATATTTAATAGTGTAGAGACTAACTTTGCATAACACTCCCCTTCTTTCAGACAGAGAGCCTTGCCATACCTAATAGATTTGAAATGTTTTCAAATTAATAATGCAAAAGAAATCAACAATTTAGGAAATATTTAAGTTCAAACCATTTTAACAATTAAAGAGATATTGAAGTTCAAAGCAATTTTGTATATTTCTTGAAAATTTAAGAAATGTCAACCCTTGTATGTCTTCATTGCTGGGGCACGGGTCTCTTCCTGCATAGCAGGAAGGTTAGGCCATACTCCACCACGGGGGCCAAGTCCGGGTTGGTGGAGGATTGTAAGACAGTGACGGGCCTTACTGTCAGAAGTTATCAGGCCGCCCATGATGCCTCTGACATGGCTTAACGACTGCCATTATATGACAGCCGGCACCTACGGCTTACGTGCCTTGTGAAGCACGGAAACGCTCGGAAAAATGCCACTAGCGGTAATCACGGGACGGTCACCCATCCTGCACCTTACCCCGCCTCTTGTTGCTTAATCCAAGTGATTGATTCCAATCACTCTGTTCGACTAGGCCACGAGCGCTTCTCATTGGTTAAGTAGTCATTAATCGGATTCGGACATACTTACATATTTTCTAAGGTTAACACGAGCAGTAGACATAATTAATACTATAATCATGTGGGTACAGTGATATCGTTCCGATGTTAAACCTAACTGCAAAGTAGGTATAGTCGGGGCTGTAAGTAATGCAATTTGCTTAAGTCAGATGTCGCTGCCTGTACGTAATACAGAGAATAGTGGAAAGAGGTTCGAAATTTCACTGATGCCGTGAGTCGCCCATTGGCTCAATTGGTAGAGCGCTGGCACGGATAGCCAGAGGTTGCGGGTTCGAATCCCGGCATGGGTGAAATTTTTAGCCTCTAAATAGGTTTTTAAACATACATTCTAGCTAAACATTACTCTCTTTTAGGGCAAGAAATTGGCCTAAAACGTAACATCAAGGAGTTTCGCCTGCATTGTGCAGCCGCGGATACGTAAGTAGCCCATTGTAACAACAAGAATCTGAACTTCCCCCGAGGGAGATTAATGTACCGTGTGGACATGGCTTGATGGAAGAAGTTAAATCGACTGGGGCAGTCGCAAGACGGGCTAATTAAGGGACTTGCTCAGAGAGCGATTTTCCTACAAATTAGTTTTATTTTTATTCACAAACACCATCCCGGATCGCAATGAAACTTTGAAATAATATACAATAATGATTTATCTCACCGGAAGCGCTCGTGGCCCAGCTGGAAGCGCTCGTGGCCTAGCCGAACCGAGTGATTGGAATCAATCACTTGAGTTAAGCAACAACAGGCGCGGTCAGGTACTGGATGAGTTACCATCCCGTGACCACCGCTAGTGGCATTTTTTCCGAGCGCTTTCGTGCTTCGCAAGGCACGTTAAGCCGTTGGTGCCGGCTGTCCTGTAATGGCAGTCGTTATGCCATGTTAGAGGCCTTATGGGCGCCTTGATAACTTCTGACATTAAGGCCCGCCACTGTCTTACAATCCTCCACCAACCCGGACTTGGTCCCCGTGGTGGAGTATGGCCTAACCTTTCTCCGATGCAGGAAGAGACCCGTGCCCCAGCAGTGGGGACATACAAGGGTTGATATCGATATCGATTGATTTATTTGTACACAAAACCCACATTTAAACATTTGGGTAAAATGAACTCTAAAAAAGATAAAACCCATTTGTACCAAAGCAACGCTAAACTATGCAATATGTATAAAAATTTATCAACTAACCATATAAAACTTGCCCACATGAGTACTACCCAATACAATACAATAAAATTCTTTTCCGTTAATATAAAAAAAAGATGTCCGCCATATTTTGCCTTCTACCATGCAATAATTTTCTGACGCAATGCAGGTTACTTTAAAAGCTAGCTTTCTGTGAAATATGCTTTGTTCCACAGAAAACTATTATTCTGTACAGCCACCTCTCACAGAGAAGGTGAAAAGATATGAATATTTTAAAAACCTATTTAGAGTCTAAAAATTCCACCCATGCTAGGATTCGAGCCCGCGACCTCTGGCTATCCGTGCCAGCGCTCTTTCCAACTGAGCTAATCTTTCGAGCTAAAGCTTTGAGCTAAAGCCCGGACTTGGCCCCCGTGGTGGAGTATGGCCTAACCTTCCGGTGAAGCAGGAAGAGACCCATGTTCCAGCAGCGGGGACATACAAGGGTTGATATCGAAGCTGTGAATCGAAATTCGACGTGATAGGACACGTAGATAAATGTTTTCTATTAGGGAATATTTATGTATCTGTCATTCCGTATTCATGAACATGTAAAAGAACAATTGAGTTGGCCGGCGGCGACCATAAGACACTTGACCCATAGTTTTTAATACAAGTTTTTATTACATTGGTGACGCTAGTAAACGCTTCTAAGCGCCTTAAGAAACGTCGAATGAATTCAAAGTCGCCTTGTAGTTCAAAAATAAAACTAAATGACATAAATAAGAGCGGCTTTGCAATAAAAATGTAGATTTTGTGCTGTTGCCGCCTGTACATTATACGTACGTCTACGATTCAAAGACTCGATACAATGTGTCCCACGGGACTTAAGTCCTACCGCATTGCGGGGATTCCCTTTCCATCCTTTCTAACATACCTTCGCCGTTAGTTCAAAGGAAAAGCGACCTTATTCACAAAGACATATGAGTTATCAACGAAGCAATTTGTGCAACATCCTTTCACAGAATCTCAAGTTATCTATAGGTCGTTGATTTGTACGATATTCGTTGATGCGCCTTCCCTAGCGGCCACACAGAGGGGATTTGGGGCGAGGGCGTAAAAAAGACGAGTCTTTAACCCTAGACACATAACCTTCTAAAATTGTACTATGATGATCAACTCTTTGTATGTCGCCACTGCTGGAACACGGGTCTCGTCTAGGAGTGGGTCGTTGTCCGATTTTTCGACGACGAAACGCAACCCTTTTTTCTGGAACGAAAACAGGTCCTCGAAACGGTCCTCGTTCGCAACTGGTTTCATTGTATGCGAACGAGCAAGCCGCAGAGGACGGTCAAACGAGTGCGAACGAGACGAAATCACGAAACATCGGAAAAAATAAGTTGTTTTACACGATATTCGACTGTATACTCATAGACATAAAGATTACTTTATTGTATCACAGACCAAAACGAACGGAACGAGCAACGAGCCGACGACGACGTCGCAATGATCTCATTACGTTCTAGGCTCTATTAATATAACACTAAAGGACATATCCGCGTCAAACAATCTAAGGACTGGTCTCGCGACGAACCAACGCTGGCACTGCTTTAGAGTCGCTGGCACTGCTTTAGAATGAAACGTAAAACGGTCCTATCGTCGCGGAACACAAAACGGTCTTATAAAACAGTTCGTCTTTGCAACGATCACTCCTAGCTCGTCTTGCATCGCAGGAAGGTTGGGCCATACTCCACCTAGGGGGCCAAGTCCGGGTTGGTGGAGGATTGTAGAGCATTGGCGGGCCTTACTGTCAGAAGTTATCAAGCCGCCCATAAGGCCTCTAACATGGCTTGACGACTGCCATTACATGGGAAATGAGAGTATGTAATAAAAACAAAAAAAAAATAGCCCTATGAGGTTAAGTGCGGAAATATCCGGACTAAGTTAGCTAACATGTATTGAAGAGACGGGACATAGCTCATACATAAAATACGTCCTTACCGCCGTCCGCGCCCTCGACCCACGACCTCGCCTCACGACCTCGCTGCCATTACCACCGCGTTGGTGTGTTTCATCCTTTTAACGTATAACTGGTGCATAAACATATGGTTGGCTTTAAGAAATTATTGCTTCTGGTAATAAGGTCGCTAATTGTACTATATCGTACTACCCGCACTACTATCCACATAACCCAAGGTTAGCTGGAAGAAAATACACATTAGTATTAAGCTCGCCTTTGTACAAATATGCTTATTGTGCTATAAAGAATTTTTTAATCTAATCTAATATTTTTATACAATTTCTGTCACTGAAATTTGTGTTTACAATAAATAATATTCTATCTATAATCGTATTAAAGTCGATAGTGATTTATTAAGTGACATCCACAGAAAGTGGTTTAGTGTTTTGAGTAAACCTACGGTAGTTTTAATCCCGTGGGTTGTCTCCTCTGTCCGCTTAGCCCTGGCTAAGTGCCTCCTCAACTTTTTGCCGTTTAAGGGGCAACCCGGAGCAAACTGGGAATAATATTTGTTTCTTATATACGTCATATTTTTTGTAAGGTGTTTCTTTTATTTTAGTTATATAAAGAGTTTTATGTAAAAAACTCCAATGCAAAGATTTTATGTGCCTGTGTAGGCTTGTGTAAGTGTGTGTATGTGTGTGGGTTTATATGGGTGTGTATGTCTTGATTTTGTGTTGGTGAATGTAAGTGAATCGCTCGTAGGCCGGGCTGCCTGAGTGATCTTAAACGATCACGAAGGTTGAGCAAAATAGGGCGCGTGCAGTGCATGGATGGGTGACCGTCTATGACTAACGCTAGTGGCATTTTAGTTTAGCCGGCACGCCAGTGCCGGCTGCCAACCATAGATGGCAGTCATTAAGCCAAGTCAGAGGCCTTTGGGCGGCTTGGAATCTTTCTTCTTCTTGCAAGCCTCCACCAACCCGGACTTGGCCCCCGTGGTGGAGTACGGCCTATACCTTCCTCAGGGGTAGACCCGTGCCCCTCGGTAGCGACATAATGGGTTTAAAATTATTATGATGAATGATTAATGTAAGTGAGTGTGTAAATGTAAGTGCTCTGGTCAGCCCTGCAACCGGAGCCTTTGGATCAGGTTTCAGACACTGAGGTGTGTGTGTGCTCGTGCGGGAGAAAAGGGAGAAGGGATAGAAGATATACCGGCTAATAAAAAATCATGTTTTACATGACACTCTCTAAGGGCACTACAACTCGTTTTAGGTTGTCCTGCGACTAAACTATTTATTTACAGATGTGCATGTTATTTACGGAGTAGCGGCCGAGAGCCGGGCGGTCGGTGCCAGTGTCATGTGGTCAGGTCGGCAGGAAGCTCGTGGATGCGAATGGCGAAAGACCGCGAAGGATAGCGTGATGGGGAAAAGGCTTATACCCAGCAGTGGACAGAGATGGGCTGATGATGTTGTAATTTGTTTGCAAAATCAATTTTAAATATTTGCAATTTTAATTCTTTCTCATACGCCTATAAAGAATCGGAGATACAGTCTGTTAGCCTTTAGAATATACCTCGGGCTCTAGAGTAGGCTTCAGTTTACGCCGAAAGCACACGAGTGTAATACTAATTCCTGCTTTTCAAAGTTATAAAAATTTTCTTCACTATTTTGAAAACTTATGTAAAGTTATAAATAACAATACAAAATAAAACTTACTTTACTGCAATAAAATCGGTTCTATCCGATAGTAGCCGAGGCATATTCTAAAAGTTAACAGACTGTACTTACATACATGCATTTATTCTCCTTTTGGGTCCCGGCGCAGTCGGATAAAAAAAAATATCTTCCATAGGTGGCGCATGTAGCACCGGGTTGCCCCTTAAGAAGTTTTGTCACCTTCCCCGTAAGTAATTTCGCGGTCGACTGGTCCCGAAGTCGATTTTCGCTTTCACGCCCAGTTTCATAGGCCAGTCACTTGAATTGGTAGGCAGGGAGGGGGCTCCCTGCCTACTAATACCGGTCTACCGTTCCCGGGAATTTTGGGAATATTCCCAGCGAAAGGTTACTTGCCACGATAAATGCCGGCATATGCTGGATGCGGCAAGCCGAAGACAGGGCGCTATGGCGCTCATTAGGGGAGGGCTATGTCCAGCAGTGGACTACATAATATAGCCTGAAGAAGAAGAAGAAAAAATAATAAATATTTTTTTTTATTTCCACGTATATTTCGATCTTAATGAAACTTTACAATAATATAGGTTATACATCAGAATTACACATAGGCTGAAATGTATAAAGATATTGTGTGATTTGTCCAAAATATGGCGATAAGCGTCAAGTAAGTAGGAATGATTTACCATCTTCGTCTACCATGACTGTAACATCTCAATATTATGAGGCTGATTTTTTTTCAAATGCGACCCAAAAATTATTTATATGATAATTTTAGGCTCAACTCACACCGAAAGAGCGTCGAAGCGCAGCGACCCGCTCGGTAGAGAAGGCGCGCGGATTCCCGCGACTGCTCGAGAAGTTGCTGGAATGCTCGAGAAGTCGCGAGACTCCGCGCGCCTTCATTCGGCAGTGTCGTGGTCCATCGCGAACCATCTAGAATAGAGCCTTCTGCGAGCCTATCGAATAGTCGCTGCATGCTGCGTTTTAGTAACGCTACAAGCAATAATGTCTCGTATGTCTACTAGTGTAAGGCTCAAAACTCTATGACATGAAACTGGTCTAGAGTCGTTGTCGCGTGCACCGAGTGTAGGTACCTACGAGTACGGTACAGACTGCGCGCCGCGGCGGCTGCTCGAGCATTCGAGAATTCGCTGGAATTCCCGCGGCGCCGCGCGCATCCGCGCGATTCGTTCGAGTTTCCCATGCGATAATAAGTATTATAGTAATTAAATAAGGTTTAAATTCATATTACACTGAAATTTCGTTCCACTTCGCTGCGCTTCGACGCGCTTTCGGTGTGAGATGAGCCTTAATATCATAATATTAGTTCTTTTCTTCGCCACGCTAATAAAAGCTACTCGAAACACTAATCCTGCGCAGACGAAGTCGCAGGCTAGCTTAAGTAGCTTGTAACTCATATAAATAATGATCGATGCCCAAGATAGGGCATTAGAAAATAATTTGTTTTCGGAGTTGATTCAAAGGCACGGTCGGAGAACCTTGCCTTAAAATTGATTTTGATTGAGAAGACATTGATTTGTTCACTGGTAGTATTTCCGTTGTTCGCAAAGTGTTAACGTCTAAATTCTGAGACTCGATTGAGGCTTCATTACCCATTAAAATGGTGTGCCATCTTCTTTCTTTTATTTTTGGATGTACTTAATTACTGAGCCTGATGTTTCGTGTACTGTTTTTCTTTCACCTGTGCTAATTGCTCAAAATATGGCTACCTGTGAAAACTTTTTGTTGGCTTTCTGTTGCTACGCATGTAATCTATTGTGTTAGTGGTAAGCTGTTAGTTTCCAAATAAAATAATAAATAAATAAAAATAAATTAATCCCGATGTACTGAACTTTACAAAAGTCATCGAGTTGATAAGCGGTCGACTGTAAAGCTTCACGTACAAAGTCTGTCGACAAAATGGTGAATTTGGAGACAAAAGAGAAAAGTTCAAAACGTGCTCAATTCAGGTCAGAAACGCAAAAGGAATAAAAAACTTTGGCGTGTGTAGCACAAAATAATTAGGAAGTATCTAGACACGAAGCGCTCGTGGCCGAGGCGAACCAAGTTATTGGAATCAATCACTTCAGATTGGTGACCGTTCCGTGACTAAAGCTAGTGGCATTTTTCCGAGGTTACAAGCGCTCGTTAAGCCAAGTCAAGGAAGGGTTATAGCTATACACAGACTCTTATAACTATCTTCTTCAGGCTATATTAGTCCACTGCTGGACACAGGCCTCCCCTAATGAGCGCCATAGCGCAAGGTTGTGCGATCATTGGGGGGTAATACCCATAATCCCCACGCTGGGCATGCGGGTGGGGGATCGCAGTTTGGTGGAATTGTACTGCGGGAGGCGCTGCTGCCCACCCCCCGGTTTGTGTCTCTAGTCGCCTTTTACGACACCCGCGGGAAGAATTTGGGTTGGTGCTATTCTCTAGGCCGACACCACACAGCACGTATAACTATAACAATTTATTTTTGCTTTGCTGTAGTCAGGTAAGTAGTAAGACAATCACCGGTACAGGTTGAGTGTCTGTTCTGGTAATCGTCTAAGTATACTTTTATACCTATCCTATAAGATCCAAACACAGTTTTGTTCATAGCAAAACTGAATGACAAAACTAAGCCTCGTGCAATTTGATTTGTGAAGGCGAGGCTTACCTTCTGTATGTCGATATAGACCCTTGTATATGTCCCAACTGCTGGGGCACGGGCCTTTTCCTGCATCGCAAGAAGGTTAGGCCATACTTCACCACGGTGGCCAAGTCCAGATTGGTGGAGGATTGTAAGACAGTGGCGGGCCTTACTGTCAGAAGTTATCAAGGTGTCTGAGGTGTTCAAATAACTCAGCGCTTGAAATTGCCTATCAATGTGGGCACGCGTAGTAATAAGCCCATACTCTCTCTCTGCGAGAACCCCTGTGCCCTGCAGTGGGACGTTATTAGGCTACATAAATTAAAGGATTACGTCATGCAAATGAGAGTCCAAGTGTAAATTTAATCAGAGCTCGAACGCAGAAGTTTAGCCAAGCTAACTTGTTCCACAATGAATATTAAGCAAATACCACGTTCATTCCAACATAAACAAAGCATTCTCGAGAAGATAGCCGCAATTCCACATAGCATATTCCTGCGAGATTTTCAAAAGGAGTTAGAACCTCTTTGTCAAGCATAACATAATATTTACATACAGGCACATACATTGCTTCTGGCCCCACACTAGGATACCCTGTGTCGTGGGAACCAGAAACAATGACATCACAAACATAATTAAAACTGTTTTTATACGGATACGGACAAACATGTAAACATCCAAGACCTGGAGTTTTCTTTTGTCCCCAGCCGGGGTTCGAACCCGGAACCTCTTGCATGGTAGGTAGATCCACACTACCGCTACCGCTGCGCCATCCACAGAGGCCGTCAAAGAGGCTGCCAGTGCGACGATATTGCCAGTTTTTTTTCAATCAATCAACTGGCATAGTGACTGGCAATGAGCCGTTTTCAGCACAATTTCACAGAGCATTTCATAGCTGGCGCTTGTAGGCGTGGCCACAGAAGAACCGGAATGCGGCTGTCAAAAAAATACATTTGTAATTTAATAAATCTATTAATGTTATACAATGTTCGAAGAGATGCGACCGCCAATTGCATAACATAACTTAGATGTAAGAAATCACGGTTGTATTCTTTTTTCTACTTGTGCCATAAAGTGTTCTCTATCAAGGTTAAGATTAGGATATTTAACATAGGCTGTCTCTAAATTAAAATTTTCCGTTTCTTCAATTCTTTGCGCAAAGTATTGAAGAAATCGAAAATTTTCGTCAGTGGGTATGTTTTTCAGCAGTGGGTATGTCCCCACTGTAAGGGTTGATTTCGAACCAACATTCAAGTCTAACTTAAAAGTTCTTATAAAATATCAAAATTTAAGTGAATTTATACTTTTACACATTGAGTTACACTAGGTAAAGCGTTTTTTTCTGAAATAATTTTCTCGCTTCCGTGATTATCCTAGTTTACGGATCAGATTACTGTATAGCCTTGTAAAACGGTATTTACGTATTTAATGTTGTTTCTATTGTACCCATGTTTTATTTTTTTCATTTTGTTTTACCTTTCTTTGCCCTGCCCTGCTCTGTCCTGCCCTGCACTGCGCTGCCCTGCACTGCCTTGGCCTGTCCTGCCCTGCACTGCCCTGTCCTGCCCTGCACTGCACTGCCCTGCGCTGTCCTGCCCTGCCCTGTCTTCCTCTGCTCTGCTCTGTTCCGTTCTGTTATATTTCGTATTGTTTTATTGAATGAATTACTTATTTATTCGTATTTACTACTTAGTTACTTACTTACTACTTGTAGTGTGAAGGTGTCACTGTACGCTGCCTAAATCAACTGCAAGGCAAGGCTAAAGAGGGAGATATAAATGTTGACGCATTTGTGTTATCAACTGTACCTCTTGTCGTCTCTTTACTCATTACGCCAATGCCTACCGACACTGCCCCTTGCAAAATGTACCGGCATATTTTCGCTATTTTCTCCCCAAAACCGATGTGACGACTACATTACCCGGGCCACATGAGTGCCGGCGCAATTCCGGGTCCGGATGTGCCGTGAAACCGGCAGATGTGCCCCCTTATGGATAAATAATGCCGTTCACGTTCCGGGGTTCCTTTAAGGCTGTGGTTGAGACAATTGTGGCGCGGTAAATGGGATTGTATGTGGCGTTCTGTTCGTAGCTAAATTTGAAAGAAAAGTACTGTCAGTGCAGGATGTAATTTTTCTCAAATATCGCTTGGGAAAGTTGAGCATATTTTTGATAGCGTTCTTTGAGATAATTCTAAATTACTGTACTGGCCAAATATAATTAGGCGAGCAGCGGCCGGTAAAAGTTGTATGAAAATCCATATCGCGACCTCTGTGGCGCAGCGGTAACGCATCTGCTATGCGAGAGGTTCCGGGTTCGAACCGTGTCTGGGGACAAAAAAACCCTAGCTCTTAGATGTTTACATGTTTGTGACATCGTTGTTTCTGGTCTCTGGTTCCCACGACGCAGGGCATCCTAGTGTGGGGCCATAAGCAATGTTTGTGCCTGTATGAAATGTTTTATTGTGTTATCTGTCGTGTTATAGCGGCCAATAAGGTTACATGTGTGTCATGAATTTAGAAATTGAACGATCTTTTACTTCGAAACAAAAATAATTATGATTTACTGATAAACAACCAAAGTGATAGCTTATGTAAATAGTGTGTATTGAAATAAAACCAAATGAAAATTTAACTCCGTAAAAAATATTCTTGATCGTTTGAAAAGTAATTGTGTTTTCAAATAACAAGTTCTGGCTGGGTACTACTTGGTACTAATTTCCGCACATTATTTGAGAAAATAATCTTAATGAGATGCGCTCGTGGCCTAGCGGAATCGAGTGATTGGAATCAATCACTTGGGTTAAGCAACAACAGGTCAGGTACTGGATGGGTGACCGTCCCGTGACTACCGCTAGTGGCATTTTTCGAAGCGCTTCCGTGCTTCGCAAGGCACGCTAAGCCGTTGGTGCCGGCTGTCACGTAATGGCATTCGTTAAGCAATGTTGGAGGCCTATGGGTGGCTTGATAACTTCTGACAGTAAGGCCCGCCACTGTCTTACAATCCTCCACCAACCCGGACTTGGCCCCCGTGGTGGAGTATGGCCTAACCTTCCTGCGATACAGGAAGAGACCCGTGCCCCAGCAGTGGGGACATACAAGGGTTGACAACGAACGAATAAAGGCAAAAGTTGTCAGTGTGTATGTTTGTTACTTGTTCTCTTCTAAGCGGCTGGAGCGATTTTAATGAAATTTGGTGTGGGTTAGCTGACACCCTGGATAAACACAAAGAGTACGTTTTACTGCGGAAAAATCGATAAACCGCGGGACACAGCTAGCTTGTCATAAAAATGAAACTTACACAGAATTTTTTTACATCGAAGTACTCGTGTCCTAGGCGAACCGAGTGATTGGAATCAATCACTAAACAACAACATGCGCGGTCAGGGACAGGATTGAACGATCTTTTACTTCGAAACAAAAATAATTATGATTTACTGATAAACAACCAAAGTGATAGCTTATGTAAATAGTGTGTATTGAAATAAAACCAAATGAAAATTTAACTCCGTAAAAAATATTCTTGATCGTTTGAAAAGTAATTGTGTTTTCAAATAACAAGTTCTGGCTGGGTACTACTTGGTACTAATTTCCGCACATTATTTGAGAAAATAATCTTAATGAGATGCGCTCGTGGCCTAGCGGAATCGAGTGATTGGAATCAATCACTTGGGTTAAGCAACAACAGGTCAGGTACTGGATGGGTGACCGTCCCGTGACTACCGCTAGTGGCATTTTTCGAAGCGCTTCCGTGCTTCGCAAGGCACGCTAAGCCGTTGGTGCCGGCTGTCACGTAATGGCATTCGTTAAGCAATGTCGGAGGCCTATGGGTGGCTTGATAACTTCTGACAGTAAGGCCCGCCACTGTCTTACAATCCTCCACCAACCCGGACTTGGCCCCCGTGGTGGAGTATGGCCTAACCTTCCTGCGATACAGGAAGAGACCCGTGCCCCAACAGTGAGGACATATAAAGGGTAAAGCCAGCGCTCTTTCCAACTGAGCTAATGGGCGACTCACCGGCATCAGTGAAACAGGCAACTAAACTAGGCAACTAACTACGACATCTGGCTGAAGTAATTTGCATCACTTGCAGCCCCGAGCACCTACTTTATATATAATATATATAAATCGTTTATTTCGGACCATACAAAATCCATATAACTTAACCTAGCCTTAAAAATTTAAATAAAATTGTAAATTTACTATAGCCTAATTTATAAGTAAACTAATCTGCATGTAAATTAGTCAATCAACGATTGATTGACTAATTCACATGCATCTGTTCAAAATGATGCCACATAGGGCAATCTGGCCTATCAGCCAGTACCTGCAGGATACCGCTAGCGCTGCCGCGGACGCGCTCTATTAAGGATGCTACCCGCTTGCGCATGATGGCATGAAAGCCGTCCGTGCGGGCCTCGGCAAACATGCCTGAGGCACTGCAGTACCGCGGCAGCCCCAGCAGCATCCTGAAGATGTTGTTGTATTGTACGCGGAGAGCGCTGAGAGCCCGCCGGGTACAGCTAGCCCACAGGCTGCAGGTGTAGAAGGATTGGCAATAGGCCTTGAAAAGGGTCACTTTTACCTCTCCCCCACACCGGGCAAACCTGCGGACCAGCATGTTCCCCCGTACAGCCAGCGCTCTCCGTTCTCTTTCAACATCTAGGTCGTCTGACAGGTCTTCAGTGACCCAGTGGCCTAGGTACTTAAATTGATGTGCCCGTTTCAACTCCACGCCATTTACCCTAACGGGGGGCACCGTGCCCACTTTATGTTTGCGTGGCTGAAACACCATCAACTCGCTCTTTTTTGAGTTGTATCTTAGCCCATGCTGGTCTACATATTCCTCACACGATGTGATCAGCTTTCTCAAGCCACTGATTGAAGGGCTCAGCAGCACCATGTCGTCGGCGTAGCTAATGTTGTTAATACATGTTCCATCTATGGAGCAACCAATCTTGGTACTGCTAAGCCCCTCAATCAGCTTGTTAATATACACATTAAATAGACGAGGGGAAGTCAGACCTCCTTGTCTTACACCGCATCGCAGGCTGAACTCCTCGGAGTCCACCCCGGACCATCTTACTACATTTGTCTGGTTGCTGTACCAATATTCAAACACTTGTATCAGCTGTTCCGGAAGCTCGGTTTCGGTTCTCAGCTTATGCCAGAGCGTCTCATAAGATACGAGGTCGAAAGCCTTGGATAAGTCCAAAAAACAAGCGTACACCGGCGTCTTCCTGTTGGTGTAGTACTGGACTGTTTGCTTGAGACTTAAAATTGCCGTCTCTGTTGACAGTCCGGCTCTAAACCCGAACTGCCCGTCATGTAGTTTACAATGTTTAGAGAGGTGTTGGTCAAGCAAGCAGTCCAGCACCTTAGCCACAGTAGTCGCCAGTGAGATCGGTCTGTAGTTGGACTTATCGGATTTATCACCCGTTTTGTCCTTGACTATGGGCACAACAATCGTTCGCAGACAGTCTTTCGGCAGGTAACAGTGCCGTACACAGAAAGTGTAGAACATTGCTAAAACCCTTGGCAGGTGCACACAAGCATGTTTCAAATGTTCCACACTAATACTGTCATGCCCCGGTGACTTCCCCCTTGTCATTCCACTTATGACCCGAGCCACATCACGAGCCGAGAACCCAATAGGGGTCGCATTCTTTAGTTGGTCCCCCGACAAAGGTGATGTCAGCGCCGGCTGGACCCGCGATGGTGGGTCAACTTGGAAGCTGTCTTTAAACAAGTTAGCTATGTCCAGGTTACAAGCTTTACCCTCAACGTTCAGTGGCGTAGATGGTCGTGGACCGAGCTTAGAGGTCTTTTTCCAAAATTGCTTAAAATCTTTAGTAGCATGATGAGATGCTAATATATCTAATTTGATTTTTTCTGAATTTTTTTGACACCATCTAAGCTTAGCCCTAAAAACGCGTCTCGACTCATTCATAGAATTGTACAGCGGTCCGGAAGCAGGCCTTCCATGTTCCATCCATATTTGGAAGTGCAATCTGGCCTGTTTGTGAACATCATAGACATGCCTGTTCCACCCCACAACGTGTCTCCTTTTACGGGTGGGCCCCCTCTTACAACTCTTTGCAGCAGCTTCACTTAATATAGAGATTATATCGCTATACATCCTATCAATGGTATTTCTATGCTTCACATCACTACATAAATTATCACAGCACTCAGCGAGTTCAGAGGGAAAGTCCACTCGTTTAAGTCTCTCATTGCATATAGTGTGAAAAAGGTCTATTTGCTCAGTATCTCTTTCGCCCCATTGAATTCTATTATAGGCTGACTTGTTTGAAACACGCTGTGGTGTAAGAACATCAATGTTGCATGATATTTCTAACGCTAGATGATCGGACCACGCAACGTCCTGTAACACTCGCACTCCGGCAACAGATCTCTTTGCGTCGCCAGTCACGATGCAGTGGTCAAGCCACCTAGTACACCCATGCGCATCGCTTATAAATGTAAATACATTATGTAGTCTTTCCATATCTACGCAAGACCACTGATTATCTAAACAGAAATCTAAAAGCTCGTTACAGAAAAGCTCGCCCGGGTGAGCATTGTAGTCCCCTAGCATATAAACCGAGCTTACATCCAGATTTTGTATTATTGCATACATCTCCGCCAAGCACGACGTAAATTCCATAAGATTGTCCTTGTTATCTACTGGCATATATACCGAGAAAACTACAAAACTTCTATCATTCACCATCACTCTGATCCCTGCAATCCTGTCACTGCTACAGTCAATTATCGACACTGATTCAAAAGCTGACTTACTTTGCAGTTAGGTTTTTCCTTAGGTCCTCAGTACGGGTTAGTGCATTAAAATGAATGTAATGAACAATCCATGAACACCAGTATTCAAACTAGATGACATTGGTCCCTCATGACTAAAAGGTAAAGAATCACTGGTTCAAGGAATGGGCGTAATCGACCACTTCCACATGCCTCCTATTCTACCATAAGGTCGTGATAAGTGCAATTTCCATATTCAAATTCGGAATGCTGCTCGGGCATTCTCGAAGCATTCCAAATGGAAATTGTTCTAGTATTAACGGTTATTCTGATAGCGATTTTAAAGATGGCGGGTAAATTTATGGCGTTCCGGAGCTAACTAGCGCCCACCAATGAATATAAAAATTATAACCCGTTTTTTTCGGTTTCTAAAAGTGAACATCCCAACTCTTAACAAGTGAGATAACAATTTTTAGGACCTGTTTAGTTCATGTTCAACAAGACAATGTTAATAGTTATACATTAAACGGGTCAAATTGCGATTATTTATGTAGTGGTCTCGGGTAGACCATATGTAGCTATGTATGAGTACCGCGAATCATTAGGAAATACTAAGACAATGTTAATATTGTACATATAACATAACATTTACATACAGGCACATACATTGCTTCTGGCCCCACACTAGGATACCCTGTGTCGTGGGAACCAGAAACAACGACATCACAAACATGTAAACATGCAATACCTGGGGTTTTTTTGTCCCCAGCCGGGGATCGAAACCGGGACCTCTTGTATGGTAGGCAAATGCGCTACCGCTGCGCCACAGAGGTCGTCTTTAATATAATCTTTGATTGAGATTAAAACATTGTTAGTACGGGGGCAGAATCCCCGATCCACACCTACAAGATCGTCCGGCGAAATTTAGAAATCTGTAGATGACGTAAAGCAAATATTAATGAGCTTACATCGATTTTGAAACCCCAAGAGTTTTCTTTAGAGGAAAAAATTCAACAAACTTTTGCAACAAATCGAACTAGAAGGAAGAAATCGTTATCGTTCGTTATCAACCCTTGTGTGTCTCCACTGCTGGGGTACGGGTCTTTTCCTGCATCGCAGGAAGGTTAGGCCATACTCCACCACGGGGTTGGTGGAGGCCATAAGGCCTTTAACATGGCTTAACGACTGCTATTATATGACAGACGGCACCAACGGCTTAACGTGCCTTGCGAAGCACGGAAGCGCTCTAAAAATGCCACTAGCGGTAGTCACGGGACGTTCACCCATCCTGTCCCTGACCGCGCATGTTGTTGTTTAGTGATTGATTCCAATCACTCGGTTCGCCTAGGACACGAGCACTTCGATGTAAGAAATTTCTGTGAAAGTTTCATTTTTATGACAAGCTAGCTGTGCCCCGCGGTTTATCGATTTTTCCGCAGTAAAACGTACTCTATTTGTTTATCCAGGGTGTCAGCTAACCCATACCAAATTTCATTAAAATCGCTCCAGCCGCTTAGAAGAGAACAAGTAACAAACATACACACTGACAACTTTTGCCTTTATTCGTTCGTTGTCAACCCTTGTATGTCCCCACTGCTGGGGCACGGGTCTCTTCCTGCATCGCAGGAAGGTTAGGCCATACTCCATCACGGGGGCCAAGTCCGGGTTGGTGGAGGATTGTAAGACAGTGGCGGGCCTTACTGTCAGAAGGTATCAAGCCGCCCGTAAGGCCTCTGACGTGATAATATTAGTGTGAGAAATTGTCTATCTATCTATCTATCTATCTATCTACAGTCAAGGTGAACTACAAGTTTTGTTTATATAGGATATGGGCTTAAACACCAAACGTGCCCACTGCGGGCTAGATAAAAAAACGGTTGAAGCCACAAAATAATACCAGCCGTGCAGATTTATGTTCAAGTTACTTCGAGTTTCTCTTTAGGCAATTTTTACTTCTAGTTTATCATTTAATTTCATGGGTGATAGAGAGCATGATTGGGAACAATCACTTGGGTTAAGCAACAACAGGCGTAGCAGGTACAGGATGGGTGACCGTCCCGTGACTACCGCTAGTGGCATTTTTCCGAGCGCTTCCGTGCTTTGCAAGGCACGTTAAGCCGTTGGTGACGGCTGTCATGTAATGACAGTCGTTAAGCCATGTCAGAGTCCTTATCTGTGGCTTGATAACATCAGACAGTAAGACCCCCCACTGTCTTACAATTTTCCACCAACCCGGACTTGGCCGCCGAGATGGAATATGGTCTAACTTTGCTGCGACGCAGGAAGAGACCCGTGCACCAGCAGTGGGGACGTACAAAGGGTTGATATCGAGATCAAATAATCCATTATATATTTAAATTTAGGCAATCTGTTGATACCGAAACTTTACCTTAATTCCTGACCATAACCATTTGTCAGTCAGTAAGGAAAAGACTTCACAGTGAAATTGCCCATTTAAAGTTCAAAGTACCTTCAACAAAGGTAAGGCGTCCCTAAAAAAGTACGTAGATTAGCTCCCAGCAGCTGGAAAATTTACAGCAGTTCTCGTGGCGGGTGCTTTAGAACATTTTCTTATTTTTCGCAGCTCTAGCGCAGCAGTTGGTTAAAGAAACCCGCCCCGTTGCAATTAACAGCGTGGGTAACATTTCGCCGAGAATATAAAGGACTATGTTACACTATACAAGGTTATCGCAAAAATTTCAAAACACGTATAGTCTAAAAACCTATTTAGAGGCTAAAAATTTCACCCATGCCGGGATTCGAACCCGCAACCGAACGTATAGTCTGTTAGCTTTTAGAATATGCCTCGGGCTTTAGAGTAGGCTTCGGTTTTCGCCGAAAGCACACGTGTGTAATACTACTTCCTGCTATGTATAAAACTATTCTTAATAAGTTGATTTAATTAAGTGTCATAATTATTAGTTCCGATGTTTCTATTAAACGAATATATCCGATACTATCCGATAGTAGCCGAGTTATATTCTAAAAGCTAAAAAACTGTACACCTATATGTGTTATTTGCGGAAAATATTTTTCAAAGTTTGAAAATATTTTGGACAGTATTTCTTTAGGAGCTTCGGGGTGCTGACTGGCGCTAGCAATGGAATTAAAATCAAAAGTAAACAAGAAATATCTTAACCACTTCTAAGACAACTATTTACTTTTAAAAAACGTATTATAAAACAAATTATGACTTTTGTTCCATTGGTGGCGCTAATCAGCACACCATAGCGCCTTAATGATTCGCGATGCCCATTCATAGTCTATTCCTAACCACGGCAACTGCAACGTTGCCGAAACGTTGGGAATTGAGATAATGAAATTTGACCTTATCGCGATTAGACCCGTTTTACATATAACGGGTTTTTATAGTTTTCCCATAATGAAAGTTGTTTATATTCACTTATAGAACCACCCATATCCGAATTTTTAAAGGGATTTTGTAACACCCTGTATTTAACTATAGGCAATATTACTGAAGAAACTGGATTAAGCTGTAAGTTACCTAAATTTGTAAAGTTTTAGTAGCAATGCCACACGCTAACGGTGAAGGAATCCATCGTGAGGGAACCCGAGTATCGGAGGTGCTTCCATACCTAAGCGCCTGAATTTGCACGCGTGGTTGTTAAGCCCATACCACTATCTCTGTAAAAAGGCCTGAAGTGCATAGGCTGTAGGCTACAAAAAGTATGTTAAGCACACTTTGTGCCAAAAGGGCTACTATAACATAAACGATTATTTAGATGACAATGAGGTCTGGAATGAAAGCCAGTACAATGTATGAGTTCTATGTTTAAAATAATTATGTAAACTATGTTAATTAAGGACTTTTGAAAAGACTAAGTTAGGAGTGTTTTTGTCCATTTTTTCTCCTAAATGATCTAGATTTTGAAATGGACACCTAGTTTGAATTGTAACGTTCATTAAGCCGCAGTTTCTGTGCTACTTTGAATAAAACCTTTTCATTTCATTTCATTTCAAAAAGAAAAGATAAAATAAGATAATAATATTACACTATTTTTTTTTTTAATGCACTAACCCGTGCCAAGGACAAATTTAAAAACCTATTATAATACAGAGAATAGTGTAAAGAGGTTCGAAATTTAACTGATGCCGGTGAGTCGCCCATTGGCTCAATTGGTAGAGCGCTGGCACGGATAGCCAGAGGTTGCGGGTTCGAATCCCGGCATGGGTGAAATTTTTAGCCTCTTAATAGGTTATTAAATTTGTCCTTAGCACGGGTTAGTGCATTAAAAATAAAAATAGTGTAATCATGCGGGTACAGTGATATCGTTCCGATGTAAAACCTAACTGCAAAGTAGGTAGTCGGGGCTGTAAGTGATGCAATTTGCTTCAGCCAGATGTCGCTGCCGGTACGTAATACAGAGAATAGTGTAAAGAGGTTCGAAATTTAACTGATGCCGGTGAGTCGCCCATTGGCTCAATTGGTAGAGCGCTGGCACGGATAGCCAGAGGTTGCGGGTTCGAATCCCGGCATGGGTGAAATTTTTAGCCTCTTAATAGGTTATTAAATTTGTCCTTAGCACGGGTTAGTGCATTAAAAATAAAAATAGTGTAATCATGCGGGTACAGTGATATCGTTCCGATGTAAAACCTAACTGCAAAGTAGGTAGTCGGGGCTGTAAGTGATGCAATTTGCTTCAGCCAGATGTCGCTGCCGGTACGTAATACAGAGAATAGTGTAAAGAGGTTCGAAATTTCACTGATGCCGGTGAGTCGCCCATTGGCTCAATTGGTAGAGCGCTGGCACGGATAGCCAGAGGTTGCGGGTTCGAATCCCGGCATGGATGAAATTTTTAGCCTCTAAAAAGGTTTTTAAGATAATAATATTCTTTATTGTATGCACCAGAAAATAATTACAGAGACAACAGTTACAAGAGAAGAGGTACAATTGGCGAATATTATTTGTTATTATTATTGCTGATAGCAATTTCTTCCAGGCAATCTTGCAGAAAGATTGCAGAAGGAGAAATTGAGACGGGTAGTTGGGTAAAAGATTTATCATTATATTCCTTTTTTTTTAATGCACTAACCCGTGCCAAGGACAATTTTAAAAACCTATTTAGAGACAAAAATTCCACCCATGCCGGGATTCGAACCCACAACCTCTGGCTATCTGTGCCCATTAGTTCAGTTGGTACCGGCTGTCATATAATGGCAGTCGTTAAGCCATGTCAGAGGCCTTATGGGCGGCTTGATAACTTCTGACAGTAAGGCTCGCCACTGTCTTACAATCCTCCACCAACCCGGACTTGGCCCCCGTGGTGGAGTACGGCATAATCTTCCTGCGATGCAGGAAGAAACCCGTGCCCCAGCAGTGGGGACATACAAGGGTTGACAACGAACGAATAAAGGCGAAAGTTGTCAGTGTGTATGTTTGTTACTTGTTCTCTTGTTTGTTACGGGTTCAAATCCCGGCACGGGTGGAATTTTCAGCCTCTAAATAGGTTTTTAAGATGTTATCATACAAAGTCACATTCCAGGACGAATGAGATCTGGGAGACCAAAGATATCATGAATATACAATTAACGTGAACAGAACAGAATAACCTTATTTTTTTTGGCAGCCTCGAAAAATAAGATGGCCGAATCGGATGCCAACCTCCGATAGAAGACAGCACATAAAGAAGAAAGAATCGCTCGTAGCCCCGACTGCCTGAGTGATCATTCATGCACTGAACGCGCAACACAGGGCGCGTTCAGTGCATGGATGGGTAAACCATGCATGACTAACGCTAGTGCCATTTTTCCGAGCTTTTCCGTGCTTCGCGAGGCATGTTAAGCAGTTGGTGACGGCTGCCGTCGATGGATGGCAGTCGTTAAGCCAAGTCAGAGGCCTTAGGGCTGCTTGAAAATTCTGACAAGAAGACCAGCCACTAGTCTTGCAACCCTCCACCAATTCGGACTTGGGCCCCGTGGTGGAGTATGGCCTATACCTTCCTCAGGAAAGAGACCCGTGCCCCTGGGTGGGAACATAATGGGTTGATGATGAAAGAAGAAAACTTACGGCAAGAAATAGTTGATAGTGATAGTGTAATGCGAGCCTTTAGACAGACATTACAACATGTCCGCACACAGGGTTGTTAATGACCGCCGTATCCGGCCGTTTCCCGCCTCATATCCGCTACCACTTCCGGTCTACCGTTTCCGGTCGGCCACTGCAGTGTCATGAGCACGGATGCTTATCCGACGTCTGTGGGTATTGATAAGGACGCGTTCGTACAATGCATCAAAAATATGGTCCTAAAATGTACGATTTCTGATACAATATAATTAGATTTCGTACTTAGCAACAACTTTAGTTCATTAAGTTGTTTAAATAAAAAACCATTTTCCTGACATATCATATATAAAATTATTTTGTGAAAACTGTAGTTTAGTTTACATTTTGTCAACTAAATGGCGCTATTGTCACTGTACATCGCAGTATGATTATGTCTTCTGTGTTAGGATGTACCATGCTTGTCGAATTAATAAACGATGGTTTTCTGATAACGGCAGTGCACGTTGTATTCGCCTCCACAGCGACAACTGTTATCATAATAAATTATATTAGTAATCATATTACCTTATTATTTCGTTAACATGTACGCAAAAAGGTTTATTCATTTCCAACACTAAAGGAATTCCCAATAATCCCAAAGTGAGCAACCAATGGTTCGTGAGATCGATCAATCAATGACTAATAAATAGTGAAACGTTCTTACGTCCAATTAGATTCCTCATCCTCTAAGCCGGTCTGAATCATGCCAGCTCATCACTATCTTGATTGATTGTCTGAACGGTTTTTGATTGGAGAGAACTAACTAAATACTTCACTACCTATCTGTCTCGCTGATTTTCTTCTTTTAGGTTTAAAAATACAGACATGAAAATCTATAATATAAAAATGAATCGCTGAATGTGTTGGTAAGCGCAAATCTCGAGAGCAGCTGAACCGATTTCGCTAATTATTTTTTGGAATATTCCTTGAAGTACGAGGATGGTTCTTACGGAGGAAAAATTAAAAAAAAAAATAAAGAATAGACTATTAGGCGGTACGAAGTTCGCTGGGTCAGCTTGTCATTAATAAATTAACTACCTATAACTTACAGTCGCTCGTGACCTAGTAAATAATGTAAAGATGGGCAATTGTGAATGACATCTCTTTTCGAATCTCAGAATTTACTAATGTTTATTTTCGATAGCAAGATTATTATTATTGTTGTTGTTGTTATTATTCTTATTAATACTTTATTGCCCCATAAGATTAGTAAATTACTAACATTCATATTCGAATAACTTTTACTAATAACTCACTCACTAATAACTCACTAATCTCCGCGAATGCGATGTATGCATGCAAGAATAAAAGCGAAGCGTTATCGAATATTTCGCATCTTGTAGTTGTAAGTTGAGTGACTGTTGAAATGCCCCGAGTCGGACGCATTTTCGGAAATAAGTGCTCTGCCTCTCTCATTTCACTTGCTTTAGTTATATTATTCGAAAACACTACTACTGACAAAAAGACGTTAGTCATTTCGAATAAATTCATATCGGCCCAATTTTCGAAAATGCTTGAGATGAGTCTCGCGATTTTCGAAAACACGATTCGTAGCGGAATGACACGACTTCGTGTCGCGCGCGATTTGTTCGTTAAATGCTGTCTTCACAATATTGTTTTCACGCAAATGTATGAACACTACTTTGGTTACTTTTTTCGAATAACAAAAGAATATTCTCGAAACATTTGAATAATTACCATTTTCGAAAATTTCAAAAGTTTGATTTCGAAAACGCCTATGTTTAGCCTAGTGGGACCGAGTGATTGGGATCAATCACTTGGGTTGAGCAACAACAGGCGCGGTCAGGTGCTCGATGGGTGACCATCCCGTGACTACCGCTAGTAGCATTTTTTTCCGGGCGCTTCCGTGCCTCTCAAAGCACGTTAAGCCGATTGATAAGACAGCTTTAGGTCACCCCCTGTTACCTAGGATAATATCACACACTTCAAAATCAGTTCCTTGACGACAGAAAAACATAAAAACACGGTAGTTAGTAAGGTTGTCTGGAAGAATTGCTTTTAGCAATAAGACCGCTAATTGTACTATGTATATAATTGCAATGTATTTTGTTTTGTATTTGTTGTTTTTCCAGTGTGCAATAAAGAATATTCTTATCTTCTCTTAGATAATTAGAGCTGAGATTTCCGCACTTAGCCTCATCGTTGGGTAAGTAACAAGCGCCGAGGTATGTTAACACTTCAGACACTAGGATTTCCTCAAAATGTTTTCCTTCACAATGAGCGAGTGGTATTGCCTATATAACTTCACAAGTGCACACATAACTTAGAAAACCAAATTATTGGTACATGCCGGTATTCAAACCCACGGCCTCCCGATTGAGGAGCTGGCGTTCTATTGCTTCGCTACCACCGCTTTTTTAAACGAATCCAAATAACATTAGTATATAGTCACTATACACTAATGTTATTTGGATTCGTTATTGCTTAAACATACATACACTATACTATAGTGTATGTATGTTTAAGCAACAACAGGCGCGGTCGGGTACAGGATGGGTGAGCGTCCCGTGACTACCGCTAGTGGCATTTTTCCGCTTCCCTTTTTCGCAAGGTACCTTAAGCCGTTGGTGCCGACTGTCATTTAATGGCAGTCGCTAAGCCATGTCAGAGACCTTATGGGCGGCTTGATAACTTCTGACAGTAAGGCCCGCCACTGTCTTGCAATCCTCCACCAACCCAGACTTGGCCCCCGTGGTGGAGTATGGCCTAAGCTTCCTGCGATGCAAGAAGAGACCTGTGCCCTAGCAGTGGGGACATAGAAGGGTTGATGACGATAACGTATATTTACTTACTTATTATTGAGTATTTGTCAACTTATCTAATTTTAACTAAGTATTTCTGCTTCCGTTTATTTCGAATGCCTACCATTTAATTTCTTGCACCACCTGTGGTTGACTGGTAGAAAATGCGTATAGCATTAAGTCCGCCACATTGTTTTTTTAAGTTATGTGCAATAAACTTATAATAATAATAATAATAATATTAAAAACCTATTTAGAGGCTAAAAATTTCACCCATGCCGGGATTCGAACCCGCAACCTCTGGCTATCCGTGCCAGCCCTCTACCAATTGAGCCAATGGGCGACTCACCGGCACCAGTGAAATTTCGAACCTCTTTACACTATTCTCTGTATTACGTACAGGCAGCTACATCTGGCTTAAGCAAATTGCATCACTTACAGCCCCGACTACCTACTTTGCAGTTAGGTTTTACATCGGAATGATATCACTGTACCCACATGATTATACTATTTTTATTTTTAATGCACTAACCCGTGCTTAGGACAAATTTAAAAACATTGGCTCAATTGGTAGAGCGCTGGCACGGATAGCCAGAGGTTGCGGGTTCGAATCCCGGCATGGGTGAAATTTTTAGCCTCTAAAAAATAGGTTTTTAAATTTGTCCTTAGCACGGGTTAGTGCATTAAAAATAAAAATAGTATAATAATAATATTAGTTTTTTTTTTAAATTCGCTTGTCGGGTAAAAAGTGGCATCCTAAGTCTTCGGTCGCACAGAGATTTTAATGTCATCACAACGTCGTCACCAACACAAAAAAACATGTAAAATCTCGTCACGTATTCGCTGCAGTGTTCAACCGAAGAAAGTACGATACAGTGGCTATTAACTGGGGCCATCTGAATATCAAAACGCTTGGCCCTCTTCCAGTGGCTGTCACAAAACATAATATGGTTCCGCGCTTGCTCTGTGATTTGATCTCCAACTTATAGGTAGGACAACGGATTATTTAGCGTAGCATAAAGGATTATTTAGATGATTAGATTAGATTACATTAGAACTCTTTATTGTACACACTAGAAAACCAAATACATAAAAAGGCTTACATATCTAACTATTGCCGTATACAATTGGCGGTCTTATCGCTAAAAGATGACAATAATGTTTGGAATTAAAGCAAGTACAATGCATGAGTTCTATGTTTTAAAATAATTATGTAAACGCTGTCAATTAAGGACTTTGAAAAGACTAAGTTTGGAGTTTTTTTGTCCATTTTTTTTCCAAAATAATCTAGATTTTGATATGGACACCTAGTTTGAATTGTAACGTTCATTAAGACGCAGCTTCTGCGCTACTTTGAATAAAACCTTTTCATTTCATTCATTGCAACAAAGTCTAGTCTTTCAATGTGGTATCAACCTTTTGCATGTGCCCACTGCTGGGGCACGGGTCTCTTCCGGCATCGCAGGAAGGTTAGGTCATACTCCACTACGGGGGGCAAGTCCGGGTTAGTGGTGGTGTGGGATTGCAAGACAGTGACGGGGCTTACTGTCAGAAGTTGTCAAGCAGCCCATAAGGCCCCTGACATGGCTTAAAGGCTGCCATTACCACTGGGAAGCACGAAAAAATTACGCTAGCGATAGTCGCGGGACGGTCGTCTATACAGCCCTGACCGCGCCTGTTGTAACTTAATCTTAGTGATTGATTCCAATCACTCGGTTCCATTAGGCCATGAGCGTTTCTTTCGGTGTACGTGTAGTATTTCTTAGTGACCCGCGATCCTCATTCAGTGTATTACATACATACATACACATACATAACCTCACGCCTGTATCCCAGAGGGGTAGGCAGAGGCCAGGGACTGCCACTTACCACGATCCTGATAGATCACCTTCGCTTCATCAACGTTCATAAGTCGTTGCTTGCACGCACATCAATTCCGGGTACTTTTTTTCTTTCCCTTTACTAATACATCCCCTATTTGGTCGAGGTATGTCCGTCTGGGACGTCCCTTACCAGCCTTTCCACTCACATTCGCAATATATATTTGTTTCGTCAATCTTTCTTCCGTTCAGTGTATTAAACGGGTCTAATAGCGATTATTTATTAGGTAGTACGTAATTACCCTGATTCCCGACGTTTCGGTAGCGTTGCAATGGTCAGGGGTAGACCGAAGTGGCGAGTACAGTCAGTTACTGAGTAGGTGGTCTACCCTCATATCACTCTGAGTTTTCCGCAGCGAGCCGACTCACAACACTCACTACGTCCGCGGACAGGTCCGGTGATAGAGCGCGTGATTACTTTTTGCCTAATATAATGCCGATTAGACCAGTTTAATATATATACAGTTTAATCTGTATTAAACATATACTAGCTGACCCAGCGAACTTTGTACCGCCTAACAGTCGATTCTTTTTTTTTCTCTCCGTAAGAACCACCCTCATACTTCAACGAATATTCAAAATAAAGAATTAGCGAAATCGGTTCAGCTGCTCTCGAGATTTGCGCTTACCAACACATTCAGCGATTCATATTCATATCATAGACTAGCTGAACCAGCGAACTTTGTACCGCTTAACAGTCGAAACCTATTTTTTTTTTATTTTCTCTGCGTAAGAACCATCCCCGTACTCCAACGAATATTCAAAATAAAGAATTAGCGAAATCGGTTCAGCAGCTAGGTGACCCAGCGAACTTCGTACCGCCTAACAGTCGATTCGTTAATTTTTTTCTCTGTATGAACCATCCTCGTACTTCAAGGAATATTCTAAAAAAAGAATTACCGAAATCGGTTCAGCTGCTCTCCAGATTTGCGCTTACCAACACATTCGGGGATTTATTTTTATATTATAGATATGTACGTGGACGACATACACTTACATAAATAACCATATAATATTAATATAGATAACTACAAGAAAATATATTAAACCTACCTATATGCTGATAATTAATGTATAGGTACATGAAACATCCAAGAAAATAATTAAAACTGTT
Organism: Yponomeuta sedellus; assembly: GCA_934045075.1. Lineage (NCBI taxonomy): Eukaryota > Metazoa > Arthropoda > Insecta > Lepidoptera > Yponomeutidae > Yponomeuta > Yponomeuta sedellus. The sequence continues at coordinate 14,335,082 of OW203744.1, read as the reverse complement.
TTTATACGGATTTATGCTCGTTTATTAAATTTTTACAATTTTCCAACGTTTCGGCACTTTTACAGGTGCCGTGGTCTCGGATGACATCCATCCGATCATCCAAGACCACGGCACCTGTAAAAGTGTATAAATCCGTATAAAAACAGTTTTAATTATGTCTAGTGCTCGTGTTAACCTTAGAAAATACTATCCAAGAAAATACCTCGTTTTTTATTTATTAAATTATTCATTAATTATATTTGTTTATTACTGGTGTTATTTTTCAAGAAGTTTCAGTGTAGGTACCTCGATTGAAAGACATACCTTTTTAATTTTTTCTAGGGATCAATTCATTCGATACTTCCGGAACAATCCAGAAATATAAAGCTGACTTTGTCATAACTTGACCTTCCAATTCAGCCCCCAGTGGTTATAGCGTGAACACATTGGATTTACGTCATTTCTTTAGGACACAATATTATAAGGGTGTAGACGATTTTTTATCTTTTACTAGCAGACCCAGCAAAGGCTTTATTGACATATTTAGCACATAATCTATTTGACATGATATAGCTTATTGTCTATTCGCAGATCTAATAAGCAGCTTTATCTAGCCTACAATTGATTGGTTATTCAATCAACGATTACAAACCTTTTTTGAACTAACCAAATTGCAAAGTAGGTACTCTGGGCTGCCAGTGATGCAAATAGCTTCGGCCAGATGTCGCTGCCTGTACGTAATACAAAGAATATTGTAAAGTGGTTCGAAATTTCACTGATGCCGGTGAGTCGCAGTTGGAAAGAGCGCTGGCACGGATAGCCAGAGGTCGCGGGTTCGAATCCCGGCATGGGTGGAGTTTTTAGCCTCTAAATAGATTTTTTAAATTGTCCTTAGCACGGGTTAGTGCATTAAAAAGAGTATAATGGTGCAATGGTGTCATGGAGCTCCTGGTTTTGTACCCTTGTGTACCCCTCAACGGCCAAGTCACCCAACATTAACTATAATAATAAAGAAATCGATGTAAGGAACCTTAGACTTGGCACGACTTTATCTGGATTTCATTACTTTTTAGAGATAAACGAGCAGCTCCATCGAGACTTGGCTAGTTTTTACACAATGTTTTTGGTGGGATCTATTCGACATGACCTATATGTCGAATAGATCCCACCTTATGATCTATACGCAGATCGAATCAAAATCTAGATCATTTGGAGAAAAAATGGACAAAGAAACTCCAATGTATTTCCAAAGTCTTTAATAGAAGGGATTGCTGCCCTGTGCCCTACAGTGGGACGTTATAGACTACGTAAAAAAACTTACTCACTCGTAGAATTGGTGGAAAGAGGAGAGTCAGTATTGACTGGTTGCATGTGCCCCAAGTCTAAGTACTCTTGGAGGCATTTGTTATAATCTGCTCGTAATGCAAGATCACGAGAAAGTTTATTATCTAGTTTGTATAAACGTGAGAGACCAATCGAATAAGATTCGCTTAAAGGAGGAGCGTTCTCCTTAAAGGGAAGAGTGACAATGTATGAAAAAAAAACTTAGCCTTTCTTCTCTTAGCCTTTATTCTCAGACCTACAAAATACTCGTTTACCTAAAAAACATAAAAATAGCCACCACTGCTGGGGCACGGGTCTCTTCCTGCATCGCAGGAAGGTTAGGCCATACTCCACCACGGGGGCCAAGTCCGGGTTGGTGGAGGATTGTAAAACAGTGGCGGGCCTAACTGCCAAAAGTAATCGAGTCGCCCATAAGGCCTCTCACGTAGTTCAACGGCTGCCATTACATGACAGCCAGCACCAACGGATAAACGTGCCTTGCGAAGCACGGAAGCGCTCGGTAAAATGCCACAAGCGGTAGTCGCGGGACGGTTACACATCTTGGACTTGACCGCGCCTGTTGTTGTTTAACTCATGTGATTGATTCCAATGACTCGGTGCGACTAGGCCACGAGCGCTTCTAAATACTAAGAACATATAACCATTAGTGATTTAGGTAGTGCTCTAAGTGAAATAACCACTTCGCATATGTTTTATTGCAACATTCGATACTCTTTTTTTATAGGGTACAACTATCTGCAGGTTGGTAATAAAAATTGGTAGTCTAAAAGACATTGCCAAAGGGCACAAGACATTGACCAATAGCTTTTAGGCCAAATGAAAGAACAGTCAGAGAAGCGGCAGCCTAGTGGCTAGAACTATGGACTCGGAAGCAAGGGACCAAGTTCGATTCTCAGTGCGGGCATGGGCAGTGAAGTTATAGTAGTAATACGACTCACTAACTGAATTGAAGGAAAACACCGTGAGGACACCTGAGCGTCTGAGTTGTTAAAATACCCCCGCGATTGGGATTGCTAATCCACGGTGGGGGATTTATAGGCTACGTAAAAAGCAGAACAGTCAGAAATTGGAGGAATATTGACTTGCTCATCAGCCATGTTGTTTTTGCGATAATGACGTCACAAAAACAACATGGCGGATGAACGAAGATTTGTTGTTTTCAAGGGTTATTAATACTCCTTGGTTGTTTTTGTGATGTTATATAATTTCTATTTATCTATGAAATGACTTTAATGTTATCAATTTACACTGGTAGGTACAATGAAGAGTTCTAATCTAAAGTCTATACAAATTCGGACGTCAATATCTTTTATTAAAGCGTTTTAGGGTGCTAACTGGTGCAAAAATCTCGTTGCCCACGATACCCACCACCCCTAGTGTGGGGACATGGTTATGGTCACGATCACTTAGTGTTATTTATTTATTTCTTTGTTTGTTTGTTTTTTTCTTTGTTTGTTTGTTTGTTTGTTTATTGCAAGAAAAATAATTACATTAAAGTGAAAACTATTGCGTAATTAATTGCATTAAACATTATACATTATTTACATTATAAATTTTACACTATTTTTATTTTTAATGCACTAACCCGTGCTAAGGAACAAATTTAAAAACCTATTTAGAGGCTAAAAATTTCACCCATGCCGGGATTCGAACCCGCAACCTCTGGCTATCCGTACCAGCGCTCTACCAATTGAGCCAATGGGCGACTCACGGCATCAGTGAAATTTCGAACCTCTTTACAATATTCTCTGTATTACGTACATTTTACGTAAATTTCACTGATGCCGTGAGTCGCCCATTGGCTCAATTGGTAGAGCGCTGGTACGGATAGCCAGAGGTTGCGGGTTCGAATCCCGGCATGGGTGAAATTTTTAGCCTCTAAATAGGTTTTTAAATTATACATTTTACATTTAAAAAATATAAAGAATTAGAACTTTAAAATTATATACATATGTACTTTACATTTAATTTAAAATTTAAATTAACAGTTATACTTATTATACTATTTTTATTTTTAATGCACTAACCCGTGCTAAGGACAAATTTAAAAACCTATTTAGAGGCTAAAAATTTCACCCATGCCTGGGTGCATGGCATGGGTGAAATTTTTAGCCTCTAAATTGGTTTTTAAAGTTATACTTATTGTTATATAAGTATAACTGTTAATTATTTATTAATGTAAACTAAGATTCGTTATCAACCCTTATGTCCTCACTGCTGGGGCACGGGTCTTATCCTGCATCGCAGGAAAGTAAGGTCGTACTCCACCCCGGGGGCCTAGTCCGGGTTGGTGGAGGATTGTAATACAGTAGCGGGCCTTACTGTCAGAATTCGCTAACAAGCCACAGTCCTCTGACATGGTTTAACGACTACGATTAAACGACAGCCGCCACTCGTTGGTGGCGGCTGTCGTTTAATCGTAGTCGTTAAACTAAGATTCGTGACTAAGATTAATGTAAACTAAGATTCGTTATCAACCCTTATGTCCTCACTGCTGGGGCACGGGTCTTATACTGCATCGCAGGAAAGTAAGGTCGTACTCCACCCCGGGGGCCTAGTCCGGGTTGTTGGAGGATTGTAAGACAGTGGCGGGCCTTACTGTCATGGAATTCGCTAACAAACCACAGTCCTCTGTCATGGTTTAACGACTACGATTAAACGAAAGCCGCCACCAACGGCTGAACCAAAGATTAATAAGGGTTTACACGCATTTAACTAAATTCATTTGGTAATAAATAATGTTTACTTTTACTTTTTTGCAGTCGGTTAAAAAAGCTCCGCGCTGCTTCGCTCGTGAACTCTGGAAGCCAATTTGCGCAAATGGGCCGGCGTCCAATGGAAACAATCAATGGACGCGCTATTTCCTCCGAACTCACTAGTTTCGAGATGGACCGTACCATGAGGTCACTTGGCAACCAGCCCCTCAACAATATGCCACTCGGCAATCTGCCCCTCTGCAATTAGCTCCTCGGCAATCTGCCACTCTGTCCCCCGAGTCCGTCCCTCGAAAATCTGCCTCTCGGCATGCCCGTGGCTTAGTCGAAACGAGTGATTGCAATCAATCACTTGAGTCAAGCAACAACCGACGCGCTCAAGTAGATAGGTGATCGACACGTGACTACCGCTAGTGGCATTTTTCCGAGCGCTTCTCCCGAACGTACTTCGCAAGCTGTTAAGCCACTTCAGAGGCGGCTTGATAACTTCTGACAGTAAGGCCCGTCACTGTATTACAATCCTTTACCAATCTGAAATTTTGCCTCGAGGTGGAGAATGGCCTAACCTTCATGCGATGCCGGAAGAGACCTATGCCCCAGCAGTGGAGACATACTCGTACAAGGGTTGATATCGTGATCACTTCTTGGTCGGCACACTCTTGACAGAGCGCTCGTGGTCCATTTGAATCGAGGTCCACTTTATAGTACGCTTATGTTGCGTACCTCACGATGTCTAGCCATTCCTCTGGGTTATATGTCGCTCCGGTGCTTTCATGCAAACGTCTGCCCACTGGCGTTATATTATACTGGTATAAATTATTTATCCAATTGATAGCGCTATTGATTGAGCTAATCATACTTACTAGTGTTATTTCACCATTAAACATGCTAGTTAATTGATCACATCACATCA